>JACXIK010000067.1:85164-826841 GCA_014737385.1 Bombus superbus | reverse complement strand
ATCTTTCTACAATTCTTTAAAATTCTAAAGCAATTATAACGTGGACTATATACATTTTCAATACTACGCATTTTTAATATAAAGTTGCTGAATACACGTTACTATACAGCAATAGTATGCTTTCCTGTTATATAAAGTATCAAGATAAAATAATTATTGCAGCATAATCTTTCTACAATTCTTTAAAATTCTAAAGCAAATAGAATGACTGTCCTAAGAGTTTTGAGCAGGAGTAAGTATTCCAGTTTGAACGAAGTCGCAAACATTAAGCACGGTAACGATCAATTCATTATGGTATGAAATGGTACGCATAAATCCAAAAAAGCGATCTGTTTGTTTATTTAAAAATAAAGTTTAGCTATAATCACCACCAGTTCGTTATCTTTTCTATCTGTCTCATAATTAAATTCAACGCGTATCAATATTTCCACGAGTCCATTTACACGTCGTTCTGGTTGTTTCTCCACAACCGTGGAACACAACAAGTGAATAACAACGACGACGAAATAAAATAATGAAAACGAAGAAGAAAAGAGAAAAAACGGGACGATAACGTCGTCAGGTTGCGACAGTTAATCCTGCGGTCAGACTCGAACCGGCCATTACGACGTGCTGTCCATCGTTAAGAAGTCGCGTCGTGAATGGTCCCGCGGTAATAACGAGCTCCTTACATCCAGATTACACGTGCGCCGCGCCGTGGCTGGCTTACAACAGCTATAAAGCAATAAAAGTCGATTTGCCTGGTGAATACCGACCTGGTGATATATTGCACCTTAGCGCCCACGTAACTAAGGAGCTCATCGACCGCCGCAAGTTTAGCTCTGCTGCGCTCCTCGAATTTTTTTATATTTTAATCTCGTCTTGCTCGTTTTAATCGAATAAAGAGCTTGTAACGACTTAAAACGATTTTTACCACAAAGGAAACGTATTAGCAGTGGGTAGACCGCGGATTTTTACGCGTTTCCAGAAAATTTATAAGTGCAAAATTGCACAGAATTCAAAAATGTATAATACGTCGAAAGTATAGTGCTTCCTGTAATAATTGTTCGCTAGGTAAAACAATTTTCTGCTCGGATTCTATTTCTTTAAATATATTTTCAAAATTATAAACTTCCATAAAAATACGCAATACCCAGTGATGAGTCAAGAGTGGAATTTGCTCAGTTATCTCGACTATGATTCGAGAGACTAGATAATCAACAGGGCGAATTATAAATTCATTATTATCGAATCATCGAGCAGACGTTCGAAATGTTCGCCGCAACTCGCTCAGATATTCCTCGACTCCTGATCCATGATTATCTCGCTCGTCAATCTCGCCGGTTTTCCGTCGACAAATTGATTCCCCGCTGATTACCCGATCCCCTGGGACGATCGCTTATTATGCCAAGCTAAATACCTAATGGACGACGAATGGCAGAAGAGTTAAGAGGTGAGGAAGGCCGGAAACGATGCTATAGACTGAGTGCCACTTCATTAATACAGACTTGCCGTACTCTTGTTACGTCTTTTATAGATTAGGTGTTTGATATCGAATGTTTTCGAGTCAGTTTCAAAGTAGTTCTTTATGTTCTCCTTTTAATTTAGATTGCTAATTAATCCTGTATAAAATATTTCTTCTTGGAGACGAGGAAATGAGTTGCTATTGGTTGCAGTCTTTTTTATTTTAGTGGAAGAATTAACAAGAAATGGTCGTGAATGGTTCGCCACCTATTTGGATAAGATTTTAAGAGGCTTGTAGAGCAGTCAAAGATATTAAACATGTCCTATTTTATCTACGGTAAATCAAGTTTCAGGTGTTACAAAAGGTTGCAGATTTAACATATAAAACACCAAGTAAACTGTGAGATTAATTAAGGGCTAAAGAGATTAAGGGTTAAAAGAAAGCACACGTACTTTTAGCGTAGATCGTTTTATACGTTTCTTTCATTTTACAGTTTTTGGGGATTTTCTCGTTCTTATATTTATTGTTCTTTTTTTGTTCGTAGAATATGTAGAGTAAAGAGAAATAAAGACGTATTACGGCAGGACGAAATTAAAACGTCGATGAGGCCTTTAAGTGCTCGTTTCTTTGTCCACGCTCGTTCCCACAGATTGATCCTTCAGCACCTTGAATTCGTGATCCGTCCCTCCTGCGCGAATTGTCGGACAATGTATGCTGTCACATTCCTCTTCCTGGTCCCTCGTCATTTTTTCAGGATCCCTCAGTTTGTGAAACTTACCGAAGAGCATAGTAGGTTCCGTGCAGGAAGTCGTGCTGCACTCCATTATGGTGCTCGGACACTTGTTTAAATCGCAGTGGAACCCCATTACTCTCCTCGCAACCAAGTCCCTGTACATTTTTCTTATTTTCTTTGCAGATTCCGTAGTTCTTTTCTGCAAGTACAACAGTCTATACACCGCATCAAATCGATTCCAACATACGGTTATTATTAAAATCGTTTTATTCTCACTTTTACTTGGTTTGAAAGTTGCTGGAACTTCCTCTTGCTCCTTTTTATCCTGTGCGCCAAATTATTCTTTCTTACCGATTTGCACACTGTAAATTCGAAACTGAAGCAACGCTTAGTTCAGCTTACAACTTTCCTAAATTCCTATCAATTAGTACTAGAACTACCACTAGGGCTATTCAAGTCTAAATCTAAGAAAGAACTAACTAAAGATATGAAAAAGTGTATCAGCACAAGAAGGAAAGCAAGCTTTTCTCTATATATTTTAGAAAAATTCATTCAAATCCTATACACCATCATTTCCATCGAGTTTCTACGAAAGCTACCGAGGACCAAAATATAAAACTTAATAGTAACAAAATGTAACTGATATATATAAGAAAAATTATGTAATTTAAGAAGAAAGACAAACTTTCATTCGTACAATTTACAAAGAAATCATTCGTCATTGTAAATGTAGAAAATTTCTGTGAAAAATTATTCCTACAACTAATCATTTTAACTACTCGGATAATTCCAGTGTTAAAAACGAAAGGCAAACAGAAATAGTGTCAATTACCTAGAGGTGTTCAAGTCCTTTCTGTATCCCGTACAATGTTTCGAGCATCCTCGTCGGAAAAATGGCGGCCGAAATTTCGTCCTAAAATCTGCCACGTTCTTACGACGTCGATCCGTATAACACTCTTCTGGTTCTGCGTTCGACAACTGTTCTATCTTTTTGGGAGCACCGGAAGGCATCGATTGGTAGTTATTTATTTCATTCAACGTAGCCGGTTCGCGCTCGTTGTTCTTCACCTTCAATATCCCTTTTTTATTCCCCGTTTCGACGTTGACCACGGATTCTTTATGCATATCTTTTCATTTTGTCCCTTCACCGCAGTATTAATCTTGTTTCTTTCGCTTCAAGATCGATCTTGGACACTCCGCGAGAGTTTAACGCGTTTCGATTTCAAGATTCCTCACGAATTTCAATATCGATGTGTTTATAGAATTCTTCGATCTAGTGCGCTGTTATAATCGTTGATTTTTTTAATATCCTTAAGTATTTTAATTTTTTTAGGAGTTATCAGCTTCGGCGGAATATGTGCTTTCACAGGAACTAATCGAGGTCGTATACGGAATTCGCAGTATCGCCCATTCGCGTAAGATCAGCATGGTTTTGGTGCCCAATTTCAGGTTTTCATCGTGCGAAGGAGCTGAGCACCTTGCTATTATGATGACTCTGTCATGATCCTTTAAACATTACAGTTAAACGTTAATTCAATATTCTATCTATATCTATCATTTTATATCTTTATATCTATCGTTAATTAATATACCGCCCCGTTAACTAAATCTGTCAAATTCCGTAAGAAATATCGATGCTCTAACCTGGTCCTTCATTAACCTCGTTCGCATTTTCCTCCATATTTTTCGTAAGTTTCGGAGGCTTTCGAAGAGCTTGCGGCACAAATTATCCAATGAGACGGGTAGTTAAAAACGGCAGCATATTGTTATAAAGGAGAAATCGAAAAACCGACAGACTAAAATTTGTCTATCAAAGTAAAACGAGTGTCCGTTTGAGGTGGCGCCATTTAAACATGCGAACGTCGACTTTCATATACATCTTTGACTTCAATGGTTCCCTTGTTGAAACTGTTTCTTGGTCTTTCCTTTCTGCTCCTTTGTAAAGGAATTTCTGACTGAAAAGTTTCTTTCCATCACGTTCCTTAAACTTTTAATCGAGGGTCTTATATTCCTATGTTGAGTGTCCTAAAATAAATTGTTCTTCAAATTTATAAATAATTCCTAATAATTAATCTACAACGGGAAACATATAAGTAGGAAAAGTTCTTGCATCAAATTCAATTTAATCGATATAGTTTGTAATTATCGTTCGAATTGTACATTTGGACGTTTCTCTATAGGATGCCTAAGCTAACTTGATCAAGTCGAATAACTTCTAAAGTATGCGTGGCATGAAAAAAATATTTATACAGAAGTTTCATGGTGCGAAGAGGTATATTATACGGTGCCTGTATCTTTTTTATAGGTGGAGACGTTTCAGAGATTTCAAGGTCAACTCTGTTAATTTAAATGGAATGCTATATTTTTATGTCAAAATATGAGAGAGCGTTGAATTCTGAATAAAAAGGTATTGACCTTTATCAATCCTGAAGCTAACAGTTTACGATTAATTTCTATTTGTTTCTGGAAAGTTTACTTTGTGTACCTAATATTTAGAGATTCAACATCATCCAAGATTTCCGTAAAGCAACGGAGCTAACATCCGTTACGTATCACGTTACGCACATGTAACAAGGCAAATGCTGGACAGACAAATTTCTCAATTATTGGATTAGTTGAGATGGAGAATTTCTGTGGCCACCGCGTTCACCAAATTTAAAGCCGCTAGACTACTTTCTGTAGAGGACATTAAAAAACATAGTATACCGTGAACCAACAACAATATCAGAGGATAGATGGAAGAACGAATTCGTAAAGCATGCATTACGATTGGTGCAGATACTCTTGAGGATGCAGTTTCCTGGTTGGTTAATAGATTGCATCATTGTATTAATGACGATGAATACCATTTTGAACATCTACAACACTATACAGCAATTAAACGAGTGCAAAGAGATAAAATCTGTAGTACTGATAAATATTGTTGTGCAAACTGTTTTACGAAAATCTTGGATGATATTCAATCTGCAACTGGATATTAGGCACACAAAGTAAACTATCCAGAAACAAGGCGAAATTAATCGTCAACTATTAGGTTTAGGATTAACAAGGGTCGATACATTTTTTTCACGGGATTCAGCACTCTTCTCTATTTTGACATAAAAAAATATAGCATTCCATTTAAAATAATAAAGTCGATCGTGAAATATCTGAAACGCCTTCACCTATAAAAATTTTTTTTCATACAACGCATACTTAAGAAGATATTCGAGGTAATGTGAGATACCCTGTATACTTATAACGCTTAAATATTTTTATAAATTCTACATTATAGAAAAAAAGAACAGAAATGAAATTTCGCATACGGCGATTAACTGAATTTATGAGTAATTTACGTGTGTATAATAATACCGGTAGTAAATCCATCGACGTGCTAATATCGGCAGCAATAATTGACCTTTTCGCCGTATTCTCGCTGTTAAATGTAACCGATGGTCTCTCCGTGTCTCCAACATCAATGAAACTCTTAGTGTACCAATTTCTAGATAATCTCACTAAAACAAAAATTCGAAGATCAATTTTCTATTCACCTATAAATTCATATTTTTCTGAATATTTACAAGTACTTGTAGTATCAGCCACGTGATTACCTCTCGACGTTTGCGGTTCCTCTGAATCGTATTGCTCTTGGTAGACCATTGCATCCTCTTTCTCTGCTTTTGAACTTCCGGGATTGTCTTGATTTCTTTTAGAAGTTACAGGATATCGATCTTGATAAGAATCGTCGACACTGAAGAGATAAAATTAAAGTAAGTTTAGATAGGATTTGAGGAGTAGAAATGACGATCAATGCGTGTGGCGGAAAAATAAAAAATGACTTTTTTTAATGGGAAAATTATAATGTTAATTTATAAAACCACGAAAAAATCCGGAAACATATTTCTTTACTTTTCGGTATTCACGGACGCATCTACATATTTTCTAGGACGTTCCTCGACCTCATCAACGTCTTGCTCCCTATACTTTCTTTTCTGAGTGGATGATTTACCCGAATGTGACGAACAACCTGACTTTATCGGTGTTGAAGTAACGAAACCATCGTCCGACTAAAATCAAGACAAATTGTACAAGCGTATTTATTTAAAAATTGTATAGCATATAAAAATCGCGTACTTGGATCTTTTCCTCCAATATCTTCAAAGTAACCATAGTTCCATCTAAGTAACCGTGCAAATGTGGTGATTTTTGTTCGCAACAGTTGAAACTTCGTTTCTTGAATATCTTCCACCAGAAATTTTCGTCCTCGAAAAATCTTTTCAACTTTGTCATTTCTTTGATGCAATTGTCTAAAATTTCTCGAAAATCATTTACATCCGATCTTAATGAATCTTGCGTTTGACAAGGGACATCTTTCCTCTCATCGACTCTCTATTAAATAAATATCGACACAACTATCATTCTAGCTAAATGAAAAAGGGGAACCTTAAGTTTAGCTATTAAGATCATTTTACTGTTCTAATCTGTTGCTGAGCACATTCTAGCTCCTGAATACTTTTCTTCAAGTATCGAATCCTGTCGAGCAGTCTCTGTGTGTTGCAGTATTCCGTCTCTACTTGCGACTTCGCGTACTTACACTTCCTCAAGCTGCAGCATTCTGTTGCTGATTTGATCGTCTGATAACGATTACTCTGTGGCTGATTATCGGCCGAAGGGGAAATCGAGGAGAAAGTAGGCGCGCAGCATCCTCGTTTCGATTCCTGATAACGAACAATCGCAACTGCACTAATCGAGTTACTCTTTCGATCGACGTGACATCGATTAAATTTATGGTCATAGATAGAAGGAAGATTATCTCCTTATATGGAGGCGAAATTGCGTAAAGTGTTAATTAGGTTATGTACCATCCACGATGTAATCGTTTCTCTTTCTGTTTAATGCATTCTGCCATCAATTATGGGGTGAATTGTAGGTTGATCATTTATAATTTGATTTTATCGTGCCATTATTGTCCATCTATTTTCTAAAGTGACGATAGATACTTGTAATAATTTTTCATGGTTCGTGGTGATACGTGTATAAATTGTATTTCTGAGATGACAACAGCGTCATCTGGTTGGCGATTTATTCGCGCGCAAGAAGTCGACCATTCGTTTAAAATCCACTGTCGATAAAATCGATCCAATTGGGCCTTTGTAAGTCTTGTTGAATTCGTTATAGACAGTCCATTTCACGGAAGAACACCTTTTCACGTGTGGTTTGAGAAACACAAAGAAACCACAGCGCGTTGATCCAATCACACGAAGAAACGACTTTTAAACGGCTCGTTTACCATAATACGAACTGCTCGAGAGAATCAGTCGCCCCGAAATCTTACGAAACGGCTCGTAGACCCGCATAATTGCATTGTGAGGAGGGCCTTAAGGGTCCTGGGATCGCACCGCCGGTTCACAATGATCGTGACAAAAAGTTAACGAGATTGTCGTCGCGGAAAATCAGAGTGCTCGACTACAGTGTATTTTTCCATTCATTTGCAAAGGAGATTAGGCTTCAAAGACATCGCAGATCGACCTTATTGCGAACACGTAGTAACGTCATCCCACTGAGGATCGGAATTACATCATTCGAGTGCAAAGCAGGATCAACCATTCATTCTTTCATGATCTTCGGCAGATTCTTGCGAACCATTTTAACACGTGATCTATATGTTCGTTGAATTCTTTGAACTTTCAAGAGGTTTTTTTTTCTAAGATTATTTTAACGATTTTTAGAAACAATTATCTAAATGTACACCGATGTATTTGTTCTATTAAATTCTACTATTTCGTCCGAAATTTCTATTATTTACCAAATTTTCCATTAATTTATTTTAAATTTATTCTATTGCGTAAACATTTGTCGCAGAACGAAAAACGAAAGACGAAATACTTTTACTTTTGATTGAATTCAATTTGAATATAGGTGAAGGGCACGGTAAATTTCGAGTCGTAAATCTTCGTTAAATCAATTGTTACAGCTAGACACACAAATGAAACCAGAACCATACCTTTCTCCGAAATTAGGTCATTCAATTGCAAAGCAGACAGGAGCCAGTCGATTTCTCAACGTCATTCGTTTCCAGTGACGTTTTTTTTTTTTTTTTTCAAACTACGGATTTCGACCGTGTGAAAAGCATGAAAATCAATTCGTATTCACTAATTTCCATTTGAAGCAACGCTGTGAACCGACTGCCGCGAATACGACGCGGAAATTTTTGGGTCTCTACTGAAAAACGACGAACCGCTCGAAGAAACCAGTCAAATTACAAATATCCTTCGAGCTAAATATTAAAAATATTTCAGCCTCCTTTACCCTTATATCCAATCGAATACCCATTCTTATACTCGATTTTCCACATTCCTCACCTTTTCCTATTTTTCGTCTTCCAAATTTTCCACGAAATATTCGCTCTTCCACCTAATTTAACTTTTATTTAATTCTTCGTTTTTCGATTCCTTCATTTTTCATCCAATTTCATCGTTCAATTTCAATTGGAAGTTCGATCCAAATTCCACCCCTTTGAAGAATCTTGATTGAAGATATTTTTCCTAAAAATTTAAATTACTAAATATCACACGTTCTAAGAATTTCTATTCCAAATTGCACCGTTTTAAAAATTCAACGAGCAGTAGAAAGCTCCTCGTGCCATAAATCTCCAATAGAACGGATTGTTTGCAAACGTTGCGTGATTCGAAAGGAGGAAGCTGGAATTCCAAGGGGTTTCCGACGCTGCGTTGGATGACTTGTCCTTTAACTCCAGCTAGGTATGTATATACATCGGAGAGTATAGAATTCGGCATGGTCTTAAAGCGACTGGCCGTCGTAAGACCATTTGTCGCGATACGGGAGATCGGCGTGATCTTTTGGCGAGGTTGACAGGTACGAAACAGGTAAATGCGCCGCAGGTGCCCCTTTTGCCACGTTTTCACGACCGACACGGGACAAAACAGAGCGGGTCGATTCAAAGATCCCAAAAACCGGCCGCAAAGTCAAAATAAAGTAATTGTTACACCTTTGTCGTCGTCTCTTAAATCGACCTACCGCCGTGTTCTTCTCTGTTTCTTTCTTCTTCAAGATATTTTGTAGAACGTTTTCTTAGAAACTGGAATTCCCCTCACCTTTATCCTTTTTTTTTTATTTTTTAGTACTGCAGCTATTAATGATTAATAATATTTTTATTGATTCTTAACGAACTTAATTTTTTAATTCCTAATTTTTGAATCGTAAAAGCAACTCTTAAATCTTCTATAATTTGTTGTTCGATATCATATATCGGTAGATAATTAAAATGATGCGATGAAAGTAGATATGTAGCTACTCGGAAGACCAACTTGATTGATTCTATTTTCAGAGTCAAGAAACATTCGGAAACTTAATGGTTAATCTCCATAGAGTCGATCGGGTTAACTCGAGTGATGTGTCTCTCTCGATAAAAGCTCAAATAATCTCCATAATTTTTCATTGGGATTCGAGGGTGATCCAGAACGTTGCACGCGATTCCTTCGAATTTAAAAGACTCGTTCGAGCAATCGGCAAATTTTTTTAACGTTTTCGTGCGACGTACGAGGTACGTGGCACGGTCAAGGTCTCTGGATCAGCACGACTTGATCACCTTTTATGGTTTTCCCAGGACAAGATCCTCAGGACCGTCGTGAATCGAAATGGAGGACCTCCTACGGTCGCGTTCGTGCCGTCTCTCTCGTTCTGACTCGTTCTCCGATCGTATATCGATCGGTCTGACGATTGTCAACGCCATTCGTGATACGTGAAAACCTTGAGACACGTCCCTACGTCGTGTGTACCTTTCGCGACAGTTGGAAACGATCTCCTTGGGTGGTCGTGCCACCAGGAATACGATGTTAAACGAATAGATAGCAGTGTAATACTAGCAGCGCGTGCAACGTCGACCTCGTGCGGTACAAGGTGTCTCGAGTATTTCAATACATCTTTGGAAAAGATATTTTAATAGAAATTAATAGAAAAATGGTGTTTGTGAAACGGCGTTGTTTTAAGGAAACCAGGCTTTCTTACAATTAGACTGTAGATGTTTATGTAAATTCATATTTTTCCGAATACAATTAAGGGAATGGAATTTAACCAGAGACTTGCTTCATCCATTGTTTATAACCAGTACTATGTTAATATTTTTTCACTTTCAAGTTTTCCATAGGGCAATCGAAAGGTGTCATTTTCCTTTGACCTAAGTCGTATGTTACTGTCGTTTCCTAATTTATAAGATCCACTTAAGATTTCTATCTCAGAATAATGTATTAGCCACACAGTTTCGAAGGCTAATTCGAACTCGTTGAAATTTATTTTAACCTCCATTTTAACCTCGAAAGAGGCTATCGAAGAATACTCTTGCGCATCAAGCTAACTATTTTTTTCTATCTTTCTACTGAAAACGAGCAAAACCACAACGAGCCTTGAAAACAGTCGTATTAATTCGATTAACCGAGACAGAGAGTTAATTTATGGGGCTGCCACGCATCGCATGATACGGATTACACGGGAGAGAATCGTATAGAATCGTCAATAAGTGAAAGAGTTCTTGCGAGCAATCAGGATGAACGTTATGCTCGTCACACTGGTTCGACAGAGGGAACACAGAAGCACTGAGAAAACGCATCCTGGGTGGCCGTACCATAAAACGCGTTACGTTCTTAATATTATGCAGGACACGCAACTATATAAAGCGTTCCCAATTGTGCAGTGGTTAGCCAGGGGAAAAAAGGACCCGTGGCGAGGAAAAATCGCGGCAAACGCCGAAAAAGGAATATTGGAATGTAACGGCGTACGAGCCTCTCCTTTTCTGTGGCGCCCTCGTTGCATACACCCTACCGTTCTTACCGATTTCGCCGCGAATCGAATAATCTCGTCCGCATGAAAGCCGGTCACGATTGCCTAATTGTCGATCGTATTCATCCGCGGCGGCTTATTTGAAGAATTTAATAGCTTACTTTAGCCACGAATCCAGACAACTACGCTCCAAATTACCTTCCGTCGCGAAACCATTCGATCTGCTTTGTATTCTGTTGCTTGGCACTTCTTTTCTGGTTCCTACGTTCCTACGTCGATTTCTTCTAAAATTGTTGATATGATCCGGGGAATGGAAGGCTGCGAAGATCGAGCGAAGTTGACTTTCCAGCTTCTGATAGTGAAATCGATTGGACGTTTGTTGGGTATTGGCGGAGAATTATGGAAAAGTAATCGAGAGAAATATTAATAGTGGCTGTTATTTGCTATGGCCGATATAGCTACATATTTCGTTCAGCTGTAGCAAATAGATTTTACCCAACCTACTATACGATCATCTGGCTGTCGCTTTCTCTACTTAAAGGATTAAAAACAGTAGTAAAGTTCTTTTACGTGTTGTTAACGATAATCTATAATAACTGAACTAACTAATTTTTGTACTGTCCTGTTTATTAATAATTTTCTCTTCCTAAGCAATTGCCATACCTATCAGCTCAATATAGACCGTCGAAACATACGCCATGTCTGGTAAGTAGAATCAGGCTCATGGTGTACATAATCAGACATTGTATACGAGTTTATAGGAAGAACATCAGTCTAGTTTCTCCGAACCAATAGACTTCGGTAGTGGCAAAAAAGACGATTTTTCCGAGTCCTTGGTCGACGCGTGACATCCTCCTGGTGTATCGTAGAGTCAGGGACGCCGTGAATGCCGAAAGCTCTTGGACTTTCGCGTTTCGGCTCGTTTCATCCCAACAAGGCGACTGCATAGATCACCAGGTGTCGCTCTGTTTATACCGCAAACGTCCAAACAAGTCGCCGGGTCCCTGGGGTCTATTAAGTGCGGACCTTTCAAAAGATCTATACGACTGGAAGGTAGAAAAAAAAGAGGGCGCGTTCGTTGTATACCTGGATCCAAAAGCAATCCAGAGATCCGGCTATTGATGTCACCGCTACACAACCGGTAAATATCGTAAATAAATCCCACTTCTGTCCCGGACACGATCCATCGTATCTTCTCTGCGATTATCAGATTAACAGAGTAACTTCGACACGAGTTTCACTGCTAGAACTACGACATTTTATATGATTTCACGATTAAATTTTCTTTAACAAAGGGACGTTGCTTTAGGAACGAATCATTGCTTTTATGAACATGAGATATTGATAAAGTTCTTTCGTTTCTCCAAAATTGATCGGTTCTCGTCTGCTGATAGCGTAACTCCATTGATCCGGCGACATTAACCACCAACGATCTTCTCAGAGCATCCACTCGAGCCAAACCCTTTTCCCTTTCTACGCATCCACTCAACCATTAGGATAGAGAAGATCACTTTATCTCAAACGGTCTGGGGAGAAAGAAATTTTTCAAACGAGAAAAGTATCTTTCTCTATCCTCTGCCGTTTCATTTTGTTATCTACTGTTGTCGTTTAGAAATCTTCTTCAAGCTCCAAAGGCAAAACGTTGAATAATTGAAGAGTTTAAATAGTAAATCAAATGAATGTTAAAAAATGCCATTGCAAAGCAAGTGCATTTTTACCAGAATGATTAGGATCTATTTTACTATAGTTTCATATTATTACAAATTATATATTTTCCATGTAAATAAAAATAATGTTTCCCTACAGTGTACAAAGGTTTCAACTTCTTAATCGCCACGTAAACTTACTTCCTCCTTCGTCCATAAAACAAATATACCAAAACGACGAACTCCACGCAAAAATCTCGTGCAGAATCGTCCCTCCCAGTCTCTCCAGTCTTGTTACAAGCTTCCAGTAGGAACTATATGTTCATTATCGATTGCATGTAAGGACGCGCGATTCTAATGATCGGAATGGTCGTTCGGTTACGCCCTGCAAGTTGGTGAACGCGCGTTTGTCCGTTGATCGTCGAGCATGAGGACGCATTAGCATCGAGCACGGGACCCTTCCAGACGTGATTAGAAAAGTCGAAGCCATGGATGGTGGTCGTACGAGACGACGAACGCTCCCTTCGAAAGACCAGTAGCCACGTGTTTTTTTTCTGCATACAAGATCGAGCCTCAATATGGAGGTGATTAAACCGCGACGCGGCTTCACAGGGTGGCTTTTACGTTTCCGTGACTTCGTAATTACGGCTGGCTTGACCGTTGTAACGGTCGAGCGGAGCCGGTCGTTAAGAGAAATTAAGCAAGCTCCTTTGGTTCGTTCGTTCGTCGAATGTTTACTGTCAACCGCTCGCCACTCGTAAATATTCGACGAATACGCCGGTCGTTCGGCCGATCGTAATTAGCCAACCGGGAAAAAATCGATTTCGAATCATGCACGAGATTTGTTATCAGTGACTTTTTGGTACTGAGATAGGTTAGACGCGTGAAGGATACAGGATTTTACATTGCGTTCTGTTTATTGTGTAGTAGAAATAATTCAACGACATTAGAAAAACGAAAGATGTTGAGAACCCGTAAAGCTGGATGCGACTCAATTTATGTGGACCAGAGAATGAATATATAATGAATATTTCGGGATACTGTTACCACAAAATATTTTATTTTATAGCAATAAATCAAAAGAAGAGGGAAGGCTTATATACTCGTAGTTTGACAGAATAATGATATCTACGGGGCTACGAAAAATATTTGTACACCATTGTATTTATCGTGGCATTGTATTCATTGGTATTTACATATTGATTAATTACGTCTAAGTATATTAAATTTCGTATCATTTTTTAGTAGTACTGTCATATGACTACAGCAATTTGACGCTATGAAAATAAAATATGTAGTATCTGATAAAAGACGCTTCATTGAAAGATTAGACTTTTCGTAGCCACTCTTATTTCGTACATGAGGAATTGCCGACAAGTGAAAGATAGTTTTTGTTTTTAACGTTTCTTCCAAATTATAATGATATGAAATTTAATATACTTAGACGTAGTTAATTAATATGTAAATTTCCGAATCTAGAAAATTTGTATACGAGAAATTATTGTAATAATCTTATTTATTCGATGCCTGAGATACCGTATAGATACTGAGATACTGAGAAAGTATACAGAGACTCTTAATACAAAGACCTCCGAGTAGAGGGCAGCATCGACAAGAGCATCGAAGGCTCTTTCAGCGAAACGTAGCCAGAGCAGCAAAGAAAGCAGTGAGAAAGTCGACAGCTGGATCCCTTCACCCTATTCTCCGGCGTCTCCTGTTGGCGACGGGAAAAACACGCTGTCGTCCTTTTATTCTTCCGTCCCTCCGTAACATCCCCCAACTTACAAGCAATATCGCCATCTCTTGTTACAATCTCCTAAGGTAAACAGAGTTTTTCGTTATCTTTTCTTCGAACAAATATTCTTTTTTTATTCTAAAACAAAGAAGCGTTCGTATACTTTGTAGCAACAAGAAACGAAACGAAATTAGAAGGCTCCAGGGCCAAAAATTACCAAATGGATAAAAATAAAATTCCCTTAAGAGTTTACTACGCCGGATATTAAGAGATGGCCATCGTAGCGGTTCACTCTGTATAATTTTCATGGGGAACCCCGCCCCCAGAACACGATGTTAGTCGGTAGTTTACAGATTCGTAAGATCATCTGTTGTTGTTCCGTTCTGGTGAAATCAGAGGGTGAGACGTTTCGACAGGGGAGGCGCCCAGAGACGCGTTTTTACGTGGAATTTCACATGCCACCATAACCTTGACAAAAGTTTTCCGATGTCGGTAAGATTCTCAAACAGGCGAAACAAAACTGAAAGTAGGTTCCCACTTACGTGTATGAACACCTGTGTTGAAAAACAAAATTTATATTTCCTGTCTTTTATAAATGAGCCGTTTTAAGATTCAACATATTTTGTATATATATATTTATTTATTTATTTACTTTGTTTGTATATATATATACATAATTTTTTTAAATATCTTAAAAGTATTAAGAAATATTATATATATATATATAGATAAATTAAATTTAACTGAAAGAACAATTAGGCTAATATCATTCGTTCCTTATAAAATATCGGCCATTTTCAAAGATTAATATTTTCCAGTGTACCAGATTATTCCCTTCTTCGTCTATTAAAATACTTCATCACATTAAAGTACTTCCTTTCCAGCCGCCAAATGACATAAAAGCAAAGAAGTCGATTTATAAAAAGTGGACTTATATCTTTGCCGTATAGTCATCATATAAAATACTACTTAATTTTAATCCTCAACTGTTCCGTTTCATAAATATTGCAAGAGTCTTCACGAAAACAGCTTCACGTTTATCGACTTGTAATTACGGTGTACAAGTTATAATACGAGTCTTCTTCTCTTTCGTATAGTATAATCAACACGAGAAAAGAAGTTAGTTGGCCAACGATCGAAAGCTCGTTAACAACGCACAGGCGCCATTTTCTTCGTCAGCCGGCAAGATGTAGTTCTCGCTAATTCTTCGTTTATAATTTCATTACAGCCTCCGAGCAACGCTTTATTTCCAGTCTTCGCGATTGGAAGATCGCAATCTTCCGCGTAATTAATTGGAAATACCGAGATGGCGATAAGCAACCAATTTATCTCATCCTCCTGCCTCCAGAATTGAATTCTCTCCACGATCACGTCGCATTAATATTAATTAGCGACTAGCTTGGTGCCATCTGAAACTGTAACACCACTGGTAACGCTTCAATTTGCCAGGAAATTTTATCGGTCGATTTACATGCTGCCATACCACTCGTTCTGCCTCCATTTTTTATTCCTTTTATTTTCACCGTGTCATTTGTATACCGAGAAAAACACACGTAATTTACGTAATTCCTCCAAGATCAAACGTAATTATCAGCGTCATGATTCTTGGAATCCAAGCTGAAGGATTAATATAAAAGTAGGTACCTTATATTTATGTATTTATACGTCTGTATCGGTTTAAGAAAATGATTACAAATTAGAATCATAAATAGTATCGTACGGTAAGTCGAATTTTATCGTATATTTAACGATTTTCCATTAAATATTAGGTTGTAACATCTATACGAAATATCAATTTGAATAATTCAAATTCTTTACGTAGATTATAATAAAATGACCCACATTGTTTGTCTGCAATATGTTTTGTAAAAAAAAGTTCTTTTTATACAAGCGTTAACTTATCCCGTTTTCATTGGTTTGGAATAGCGTCGAAAATACATCGAATACACAAAAAATTCCAATCATCTTCCTTTATAAACCTGCACCGCCAAACCATTTCCCAATGTTCTTCTAACGATACTAGTCTTGAAGATGAAAAATGAGATAAGCATCCCTAGGGAAATTTTATAAAGTCCATAACAAAAATATTTTTATGCATATGTAGATGTTTATTATAACAAAGATATCGCATCTACAGACGCCAAAATACAATGTGTAAATTATATACCTTATTATAATAAGAATACTTCAAAAATGATACACCTCGGCGAAAGGAACGAAGCTTCGCGAAGAATATTTTACAATAAATCCTACAAAGAAACATGGATACAGATTTGCAAGATCCGCGACCAGGGCAAGCGGTCGGAAAAATGACGTTCGGTGTGGCTGAAAGTAGAGGCTTCCGGTGGTGTAATTGTTTCGTAGGATCGTTCAGATGGCAGGTTGGTTTGCTCGAACACGGCCACCTAGGTCGCACGGTTGGCCGGCTAGCACTCAAAGCGCCTTTAGGCTCGGTGCCGGTATAATGGCGCCCGTTTGTCAAAACACGTCAAAACACAATCCTGGCCACGAAATCCTCTTTGGTCGACCAGTCACGCCCCGCGATGCATCACTTTTCTTCTTCCCCTCGTGCTCGTTTAGAAGCTCCAGGTAGGAGATTCGAGGGGGAGGTGGTAGGAGGAAGGCAAACGAACCTCGTGTTCTTCTCTCGACGAGGTGCGCGAGAGATTGGTTGTTGCCGAGTCACTGGACCAACATTACTCTCCTTCGAATTTGGAAAGCGGACGATCGCTTTCTTTCCTACTTTTTGGCCGCGACGAGCAGCTTTTGGTGGAAAATCCAGAGCATGGAGGTAGGTGTCCATTTGAGAGTTTTCTACGATAACTGCTTTCAAGGGTACTCTCAAATTGTGTATTCGTTTCAGAGTAACGTCGAAAATGATTACTCTCGAATGGATAGAGGACCTGTCGAAAGCTTACTGTCCGACAGAAATTCTCAGAACCAAATTCTCAGAGCTGACGCTCACAGTCATACATACGTTTTATAATACGCTGGGCTGAGCTCGCGAAATTACAAGAGCCACGAATCTTCCGATTAGTTAAACCCTCGTTGCTCCTCGTGGTAACTTACTATAGAAAATAGTAAAGGACAAGATTTTATAGGTTTATATTAAAACGACAGAAGTGCACGTATACGTTATATCAGGCGTTACTTCGGTGATTTGGCCGTAGCTCGTGGAAAATTTGTCGCGCGTTGATGCCCTATCTATGTTAGATTCTAACCGATACATTATTACAAGGATCTTAAAGCACGTTTATGCGCGTACAACGCTAGTCAACGTCGCGACCAGTCACCGGTTATCTCTCAATTGTGCAATTTTCATAAAACCCCCATAAAAAAGTCCGACACGTAGAACGTGTTTATCGTAGCTACTGATTTACGGGTACGATTTACATATCAGTTTTCCAGTGAACCCCTACAGTGAAACAAAGATTCCGATTAACGAGTCCCGGAGATTCCGATAATTTACCAAATCTGTTTGTTCGAGTCTTTGATACGTCGGTATATATTTGTATAATTATTATATTAATTATAATATGAAATTAATTAGAAATTAGCTTTGTAGCCAATAATGGCGAAGTTAGAACGAAAGACGTGTGGTATCTGCGTGATTTCACCCTCTTGGAAGTTGGGCTTTGCTCGTGAAGCACGCGGTGGCTCTTGACTTTATTTATGCAACGACACTCGCGTGTCCTCTTATCAACCGATTAGGAGGAACGTTATTAGGTGACAGAGAGATCGCGTGGTAGAATGGCGCGGCGGGCAGCCGAGAACACGGTAATGGGGAACGGTCACGTCATCAACGTCTCCGAGGAAACTTACAGAGAGTCAGTTACCCGCGGTAACTATGCTTCGAGAAACAAGACTTTAGAGGGGATTGTTACGCGGACGGTGTTAAACAGAGGTAGGCGGGATGAATTGTGAACGGTTAGGTAACGAAACGATTGTTGATTAGGCAGAAAAGCATACTGTATCCTAAACTTAAAAATTGATACATTACTTTTTGTTCTTTTTTTTTTTTTTTAATCTTTATACTCATCGGAGTATAAATATTTATTGGAGTATATAAAGAGCTGTAACTTTGTAACAATGTTATCTATTCATTACTCACTGTCATCTTGACCCGACGATTAATTGCAAGGCCGTTCTTCAACGATTAACTCCTCGAAGAGCTGTCAGTTTCGTGTAGTTGTTAAAAGAAATTAGATATAAGTGCAACTTGAAAATCTACGAACTCTAAATTATTTCATCAGTCTGAATAAAATTCAAATTAGATGGTCAATAAAAAAAGGAACGTTAAAGGCGCCATTCACAATTAGGAATGTAGTTAACGATCTGTAAATCTTTCTCAACTAGTTACATTGGCACATCATACTGCGTATAATAGTCACGAAGGTGCGTGCAAGCGTACCATGTGTGTATACTAGCACACTTTAAGTCTCCATAAGCAATATGGTCTATGTGAAGCTTTTTTATCAGATCGGTAGTTGGAGCAGGGTACACTTTTCGCGTAATAACACGGCGTACAATCAACAGCCGCTTGATTAGGGGTGGCGGAAGTGCGTGAAAGAGGTCCTTAAATCATCGTTGAAATCAGGTGGCCGAGAATCTCGAACGACTCGGCAAATTGCAACAAATTCGGCAAAAAATGCTGCCTAATTATTCGGAATATTCGCGCGAAAGCGTTGGAACAGTGAAACCGGTTCGCTGACAGAAGTTCGGGGAAGCCATAAGTCCGCGAGCCGGCCATCATGCTTCCTGCTTTCCCACAGCTGGCTTTTCTCGTAACGAGGATCGCTACGATCCGCTGTGATTGCGATCCTACAAACGGTATGCTGTTCTACTCCGACGATTTTACGACTGTTGCCGCGGAGTCAATTAGCAAACGGCGCGGAATTAGAAGGATTCTGCGGAAACGATTTCTGATGGGGAATGGTGTCCGTTCATAAATTCTGAATTCTACGTTAAAGTGGAGTTGCTGATTATTATCTAAACAAGTGTCTGAAGTAGAATATGGGATAGATGGAATAGGAAACGAGGCTCTGACATTCTAAGGTTGAAAACTCCTCAAACTCCACTTGCATTCTAGGAAAAAATGGAAAGTATGTATACTCTTATCACTAAATATTTTTATACTATGCATACGCGCAAGTACTTGAGAAGTCGTAGAAACTTAGTAGTTCACTGTAATTTATGAACGTGTTCTGGTAGAAAATCTGATAGAAAAATATAGGACTGTATCAAATTGGTAACAAAGTATGATGCAAAAAATGACCAGAACACTTTTTTCTGATAAACTATCATGGTCACGTTGAATTATTTGAACCGATAATTATTTGATAGATACAATCTATCTGGTGTAAATTACATCCGGGTAACTTAACGTTTAACGTTTTTTTTTTTTTTTTTTAATAACTTGGTTAGCTAATCGTTCTGAAATACTTATCGCGTTGTATAACGAGGAAAACAATGTAGATTAATCTTTTACAGTAAACTGGTTTCGTTGCTTTGTATATGGCATGAAAGTAAATTGGGCAATATAGCAATATGAGGATATTTGATAATTATACTAATAAGTACAGTATCTCTTTTTCCTAAGAGGCAAATCTCATAGTACTTGATTTCCACAAAACCAGTCACATCGTTTGTACTTTCATCGTTTTTCCAAGTCTAATAATATCTTCATTACGATTAGAATTACTAATTTCGTCCGCAAGAACGCTCTCTATTTCTTATTCTCTTCCCATTGATACTATTCAGCAATGTTGCGAATCTCCTCGTAATCGGTTAATAACTTTTGCTATTCCATCGTTGATTTTCAACGCAAGCTACACCGATCCGTTAAAAATCCTGCACGAAGAGAAGCAGATTGTTTCTCCGAAATTGTCGGTTAATAAACGGTGAATAGAAGAAAATGGCGGCGTGGATATCCGTGAAAGGAATGGCTCGCGAAGCGTGGAGACGCGGGAAAAAAGGAATCACGGGTGTCTGTCAGAACGAATAAGTCCGTTTAAGGGTTAATCTACGGACCGATCGGTGGAATTACGTTGCTGCCTGTCCGCGGTGTATCGCCTGCGCTCCTTGGTATAAAAGAAAAAGCGGTAAGTGAATCGTAGATCCCCATGATTTACGATCAACCGCTCATCGCATCGATTTGAGTCATCGTCCCTCCTACGATTTACATTTTACCGCACCACCACCGATGATCCTTGCGAACCGCCACAGAATTCACCACTGAATACGAGGGAACATCTGCTAACGAAGACCAATTCGTTTCGTCGATTCGTGCGTGGCCCATCTATGGACCTTGAAATGAAGAATGTTCCCTTTAGACCAAGGACAGATCGTATTTGTTGTCATGTAAAAAACCGTGGAAACGAAATGTCACCTCGTGTTTTGGTTTAAATAGCGATTTTACCAAAAGATTCAACAATGCTTGAATAATTAAATCTTCAATGAGAATGTGATGCGTTTGATAAACTTTTTAGACGATGATTAGGTGATATTTAGGTGAGTTTGATTCTTAGACGATCTTCGATCAATGTTGAATGATTTTCAAGACATCTTGAACGAACCACAGATGACCTTGGATATCCTTTTAACGATCTTCGCGTAAGTTTGAGAAATGTTCAAAAATCTTTCACTGCGACTTCCTGCTATAGTCTTCTAACCTCCTGCTACTTAATTTCGTCGGATAATCCGAATAATCATATTCGCGTATCTCCTAGAATTCCTAAGAACTTGAAACCTTATAACTTTAACGAAGCACCTCGTGACTTCATATTGAAACGCAGACTAGCGCTTCCTATTGCGCAGCTTTGCAACACTCATAAATCATATCCGCATAATATACACAGATCATTGTCGTTACTACATATTTGCTTGAATTATTTATCGTTTCTTCGCTGAATATTGGACCCAGGGACCCAGGAAGATTCGCCTGGAGGCCTCGAAAATCTGTCGTCCGTTTGACCATTCAGAATGAGAATGGAGTTCGCCATCAAAGGGGAGGCGACTAATGTGTGTGTATACAGAAGGAAATTTGATTTTGTTGTCGCCTTACAATACTCAATTATCCCCTTAGTGGCGGGGACGGAACATCTGTCGCGACACACCCCTTCATCACACCGCTATGGCTAACTTGTTTCCCCATTAGAGGATGAACCAACGCGAATTCATGAACGCTAGATACTCTGGGATGAAACGAGAAACTAGGGTGAAGGTCGATAATATCGGTGGCTGCCCCTCTTCCGTACTTATTAACTGCACGATGATGTTCTATAATATTCACGGATGATGAAAATCTACGTTCTTTCTTTCAAATCCTTCGAAAGAAAACAAATTACAATTCTACCGATAACTACGTGTGTTATGCGAATGCGTATCTATCTGCGTGTGAATATAATACATGTACATACAGTAGCATGCCAACTGGTGTGTGTTATATACTTAATCTACCATTAAAGTGCGAGCACATTTTCATAAATCATTCCCTTCGAACGCAACAAAAATGACAATATAATACATGTCAACCATGCTTCACGAAATTATTATTTCAACGTCTATCGACAACAGTCGTATTTTCATAATAAGTATACACCGCATAATAAATATTCTATTTAATCACACGACCTGTCTTACCTTCTACCATTACTCACGGTTTTCCATAAATTGTTCCTACCATAAAAGATCTACATATATATTAATTCTACTCAAGTAGAGTAAAGTTTGACAAATAAATCAGCAGTCATGGACCGCAAAAGGATTCCAAGCTATAAGACAACGATTCTCCAAGCCTGATTAGGTACCACAAGAGCAAGAAGACTGTCTAGATGCGAAGGAAGGCTATAGTCAGCATGATGGAAGAGAGTAGGAGGAACAAAGAGGCTCTCGATTCACTCGTCGAAGTGGCACGTCCACGCTTAAGGAACGATTATACGCGAGCGATGGCTGGCCTTCGTATGCCTAACGCGGAGCGGCGCGATGGAAGTGTTGATCCCATAACAAACTCAATCCAACGGCTTGCGTAAAAGCTTCATTTAGCCGTGGCATTGCCAAGTCGGTGGATAACGTTATGGTAGCCATGGGCTCGTTGGTGGTAGTCACCCATACACCGACGCCGTTCCGCTGGATCTTCTCCCGTCCAGGTGATCAGATTTGATGGACCGATCGTTATGGGTTATAATTAGCTTTCAAGCCGAACCAGTCCTTTCTGTACACACACAACAGGCTAACGTGTAGTTTGCACGGCAATGTGTGCCGCTCGTCGAGCTCTGGCCACCCGTACGTGTCAATTTATGGGAATATATCTGCGAGCGTATTTATACACACGCGAGTACGCGTGATTGCCGGTACGCGTATGTTTACTCGGCGAAAAATTAAATATGCCAATTTACGTGCATCACCGATCCTGCTCACGAATGTCTCTAATTTCTCGAATACGACGGATACAAGGTTGAAGACCGTGGGATAGGTATAGGGATACATTTGTGGATCCGTTAATCGCGTCGTTGAATAATGGATACTTTCAAGTTTTCTTTATATTCTTTGGTTTCTGTAAGATTCGTAGTATAGTAGAACTTTGTTTATGCGAATCCACAGTTCGCAAAATTGGAGTTTCCGTATAACGATTTCGGTAGGAATTCATTACTTCGTACCACTATTTATGATTTTTTGTTTTTGAACAAGATATAAATTATAAATTGTTAAATTTCTCTTTGATGGTTTTGTAATTCTTGGTCAAACAGTACAACCAAATGACGCGTAGCTTAAAAAATTCATTTGTAGAAATGTAATTTGTTTGCTATCAACCTTGTTACTGTTATGCGTATCGTCATATCACTTGGACCATATTAGTTTCATCGTTGGTTAATTTCGTTGTGCAAGGTGATCGAAGGATTCGTTTAATCAGACGCTAACAAAAATTTTCTTTTGAAAAAGGGAATTCAGATAGATGGAGTTCTATCGTGTTCGCAAAACGAAGATGCTTGGGAACGGGTTGAATAACCATTTGAAAAATAAACGGTACAAAAAATTCGAAGTACATATCGGATTCTGTTGATTCCTATCGTCGATGATTGATAAATGCGTCCGAACGAAAGAAAGTTATTGCTGTAAATCAGTATGGCGTCGAAGAAAATACTGGATTTTAATCACACGAGATATTCCCCTGGGTTACTATCGCGATACTCATCGGCGAATACGATTATTTACGGTGTTTACATTGAAAGGCTCGAAGAAAAATGAAGGAACAGCTTCGGAGGATTTCTCGGTCCGAGCGTGTCTCGCAGACCACCGATACGATAATTAATATAAAAATCGATGCGCGCATAAGCGTAAATTTACAGAGACGAACGGAATTGTCCGCGGGGAAACGTGTTACGCGCGAGCTCGTGTAATGCACGCCGTGCATGCCTATCGATACTCAATAATTAACGTTAAGACAGTCACACGTATATATCTACTTACACTCTCGCACGCTCGCAAATTTATACCTATACGCATAAACGAACAAATACCGGTCTGTCTTATGTACCATCGTGCAAAATCTTGAACGCGTAAGTACGTATGCTAACGAGAAAACTCCACACTCCGTAACCCCGCGATGTTCTTCCTATTAGGTGTTTAGGAAATGAAATATAGCTTCGAAGATTACTTTCTTGAAAGAGAGTTCTTCGTCGAAACGGTACAATTTTAAAGCCTTCATTACGCGTCAAATTTTGAGTAATTACCGATCGATCGCGCGTCTATGATAAGTATACGCTTTATCGTTAGATAACAATTTTTCACGCAGCAATATACCCACCAATATAAGTACTTATCCATATTCCTTACAACTTGAAAAATTTCATTCTCGATTTCTTACACATTAATATACTTTTATATCTATCAATGCAAATCTTTCCCCGTATCTCATACTTGTATCGATACGAACTTCCATCTATCCACATTTCGCAAAATTCTCCAAAATTTAATCTTTAATATCTTACATGTCGATATACCGGATACCTATCTCAACGTAAGCTTCCATCTTCCCATATTTCACTTCCCTCCACCCTATGCGCCACGTAAACCCATACAATCGCGTCACACCTGGCAGCAATTTCAAGAAAGCAGAAACGTTCTAATAGACGTAGCGAAACTTTTGACGTTTAGTGTATGCACATTGCGCACACAAGGCCCGGTACCTATACATGTATCGACGCGTTGCCTCGAGGGGCCCAAGGGACTTAACAGGGCCTCGTTCGCCTCCACCCTTCTTCAAGTCCCCACTTCCCTCCCCAGTCGACCTCACATACACCTTCTGCTCCCCTTCCGCCGTCCTCTTTTTATCCGGTCGCCCGGTATACGTGGGGAAACATGGCCGCATGCCTCCTCACATGGGCCAAACAATGGCGGATACACGCGGGCCCCCGGCCTGTTGTTTGCCCGCTCGTGTTTCGATGAAGTAGGGGCCCGACCACATAATACCGGGGATCTTTTTCTGACTCCTTTTTGCTCCTTATTTCTGGACTTTCTGTTTTCGGCGTCTCCGTTTCTCCTCTGACTTGTTCGTTGTTTCTTTGTCCCATTCTAGGGACCGCGCTACACGTCTCTTCGTTTCTCTCTGCTTTTTGGCCGATGAAACGCTACAAAAGGAAGGGCGAAGTAGGGACATTGTGTACTCTCGCTACTATTTCCTCCTTAACTCATTTCTATTCTGTGTTCTACAACAAATAGGTTGCTGGTTTCCTGACAATTTTCCACCATTTTACCATTTTTAATTTGTTCCAATGTGTTTCTATCGATTTTATTTTCTTTATATTTTTATTTTGTTTTGTTTTATTTTGTTTTATTTTGTTTCGTTTCGTTTTATTTAATTTGTACATCTGGTCTGCTTCATTCTGTTCTTACGTGTTACTTTATTCCACTTGGTTTTCTTTTTGTATCCCTCATACCGCTGTTTCCTCTTACCACTCGTTCCCTTTTATTCATCAGCCCGTTTCTTTTTTCTTTCCTTTTTTTTCTTTCATCCTTCGCACCCCGTTTCAGGGCAGACTTTTTTCCTTCCATTCTCTGCTCGCTCATTCGTACACCGAACACATTCTTTCTCCACGAGAGCTTCTGTTCCATTCTCCCTTCCCAGCCCTTTGTCCCATCCCTTTTCTGCCGTAGCACGA
This sequence comes from Bombus superbus, assembly GCA_014737385.1. NCBI lineage: Eukaryota > Metazoa > Arthropoda > Insecta > Hymenoptera > Apidae > Bombus > Bombus superbus. The sequence continues at coordinate 801,349 of JACXIK010000067.1, read as the reverse complement.
TTATTTCGCGAGTAATACAGGGGAACACGGACGCAACCAACGATTTTTACCAAAGTTGAAAGAAGAGCTCCGTGATCTGGTTATCTTTCTGCGATCTTCATCATCTGCAATGATCGACGTGTCCCGCATTTCGTCTCGCACGTTCACCGTGGTTGCGTTATTCCTTTACCTCGTTACATTATTCTTTTCTTTCCGTAAAATAAATATCTGCTCCTCTACAGAATCGCGAGATGCTCGCGCTATTATAATAAGCCTCTTACGAATCCCAATAATTTATGTAATATCTATAGATCGCGAGAATTTAAAAAGACATCATGAATCTGTATTATCAAAACCAATATCTGAATTCCGTTACTTTCGAAAATTATTTAGTTAAAGATCTATTGTAGCGAAATAAGTTACCATTGATATCTTAACAAATTATTGAGAAATTTCGCAGAGATTTAAGATTATATTAGCTTGTATAGCTGATTATACAGATGCAACTAAAAAAGGGATTCCAAATTTGTTACCAATAACGTACCATCGTTCGTGCGATACGTAATGGTGAAAACGGCAGGAACGTAGTTTGGAAACATAACGTATGTACTTAGTTGCCACGTGGAACACCGAAGCGGATTAATCGATCCAGCAAACTCAACGAGTAGATAAATATCTGGCAAAGAGAAATTGGCAAAGTTTGGCTTGGTGGTAGCTTGGTGGATGCCGAAATTAGCAGCGAGTTACGGGAGAGTTTCAACGATTGAAATGGCATTTCGCTGCAAGTTCGCGCATGGTCACCGGCTCCCCACGTATGGATCAGATAATGGCGGACACGCAGGCCGGCCTGTGTCTACCAGTTCGTGTCCAGATGAAGTAAAAGCCAGGTCGCATAACGCCACGGAACCCCCCTTCTTTCGTACCTACCTATTCACCTTTTTCTGCCTTTTCTTTCTTTCATGTTGTTTCCTTTAGCAATCCTGCGGATTCGCGGGATTCTTCTTGCTGAAGGTGACCACTCCTCGCGCACTCTCGATTAAGTGAGACGTGGTTGCAGCCCTTAGGAATCTTTAAGAGGGAGAACGTAGTCCATTCGTCGACGCAGATCAGTTAGTACCATGAGCGTTAAACGAGTTCACGGATAAAACCGTGTAATCGAAACGTTTCGTGCGTTCCGCTCGCCGCCATTTAGAATCAGCTATGATTTCAGAGTACGGAACGCGAAGCCTTGTAATGTTGCTTCTAATATCACTCCTGCGCCGTTCGTGAAATTGTGGACCTCGTTTGAGTACAGAGGGGCTGCGGTTTTCATCGAGTCTTCGCCTAGCTACTCATTTGGTCGGATAATACCTCGAACCCCTATGGGTAAACTAGGAATACACGGTGAAACTTCTGAAACTCACCTTCCATGTATTAATAGAAGAAAGACTGAAACTTTAAGTAAAACCGGGAATTTAAAAATCAATTCTGAAAATCAGTATTTATCGTTCTGAAATTTAAGTTTCATATGAGTCTCTTTACCAAATAATAATTTATTATCAATTATCTGTTTAACAATTACATTTACTTTCGTCCAAGATAACACGAATATTTAAGCGAAAAGATTTGAATCAAATTTTTAAACAAAACTAGCAGAAGATACGTTCCGGATGTAATACAAGTTAAGAAAGTCGTCTTACTTTCCATTTTATTTATCCATAAAAATTCGTAACCTTTCCTTGCTTCTTAAGAAGAATAAATTACCCTCGATCAATTTCTCAATTTCTCTAATTAAAACAAGATTATTTCCATCAACGAGGCGTCGTCGTTCTCTCCGTTGAAACGTTCGCCAATCCGACTCGTTACTTTGAAATTGGTAAGCGCGCACGATGAAAGTACGCGATACGGGAGCGACCGTTTAATCGATTGCGATCGGAATTTCGGCCGGGTTACCTGCTAACGAGCCGATACACCACCGAATCGTCGCGTCGCGTAATGAGATAATGACAGGTGCAGTATTCATACTTGATTCACGACGCGGATAAGATCAACGCGTAACACTTGTCTCCGTCACGCGACCACGCACACGCGCGTCCAACGCGGCGCTGTAATTTAGATGAGGATCTGGCAGCCCGCGACAAAACGAGCTTCATTTAGCCGGCCATTTTTCGCGCGCCTACCACACGTTTCACATGCAGCCGTATTTTTGCACCTTCAATTACGGGCGCCTGTTTTCAACGAACCGCTGCTAGTAGAAACCGTGCGAAATATTTAACGATTCGTTCATCGATCTCGTTCCTCTCGTTACGTTTGTTTCTTCCACTTCATTGATTATTATTGTCATTGTATCGATCGGTTGGAACAGTGGTTCGAAGGCTTTTTGTTGGCATGGTAAAAGGGATGGTTGTTGTTTTGTATCTAATACTGATTTCGAGTAAGTATGTCTGGTTTGGTTCTGGTGGAAGTTAAATTATGTTTATGAAATCGACTCACGATGATACTTTTCTGGAAGGGATATCGTTGAATATTAATGTTTATTTCCATCGTTGGATCATAGGCAATTTAAATGGTTTGAGTTGGATTATTCCGTTAGATCGCATCATTTTTATTTGATATTGCGCGCGAGTCGAACTTGATTTCATCGATTACTCGATTATAATTTTCTACTTTGAATCTTTATTAACTAAAATGCAAGATATGAATTAAGACGAATTCTTTTGTTTAAGTTAACCCTTGTAGCTTATTTATCATACCGTAATGCAAATTGAGGGTTAACATGTAAAATTCTACGTACGTGTATGTTCTCAGATATAAAATATTAATTCGCCTTTTCACCTCGATATTGCGAATCTTTCGTAGAGTTAATTTTGCTGTCTGAAAATCGATTTCAGCTATCTGATTAATATTCACCGTCACACTTCCAACGATATAATAATGTATCGTTCCGAGGTAAATCGGAGACGCTCTGGGTGGTACATAAATATTTTTCCCGTTTGTCACTGCTGTACGATAAAAGAGCGTTCTCCATGGTTCTGTTAGGCGCTAGCTAGACAAAATACTTTAACAAATGCAAGCAAGTCTTCGAAACATCGTAAATCCACCGAATATTGTTTCGTTTCTCTGAAAAATTGACCATCAGAAATGTTAACGATATTTATAGAAGTTGGTCGCACCTCGTGGTTCCTTTATCTTTTTTCCTTCTCTGTCCACCGATATTAAGCGTAAATCGTGACACCTATAGTTTTAATATATACAACGGATGGAGCGTGCAGCCATTTTATTGGACGGTTCAAGAAGGGGAACATGAATTTTTTTCTGGCCGTGGAACCGATGCCTCGTACGGCCCCCTTGTGAGAGCCCTCATCAAGCTTTAGTTCCTACTTAACTCCGGTTATATATGTAAACGCGACCAAATCGTTAACAATCTTGCCTGCATTTTCTACAGCCCACGGGCCACGTAGAAACTCAAGTCCGTGGAATGTGGCCGGATCGTCGTTAATAGTCTGTGAAGATCATAACTCTCTGGATGGCTGTCTTACTCATCCAGTCCCGGATGGCCTGTTCCTCGAAACGGTGTCGCAGGAATTAGCCCAGAGGATCTCTATTGACGTACTAGCACCCCTTCAGGTAGTCGGTTTATCGTGCAGTCGGTGTTAAAGTTAGAATAAGCCGGATAAGGAAAGTGCGAGGTGAAAAGTTACACTGTACGGTGTGTATTCGTATATAGGCGGTTGTCCCTTCGCGTTCGATCTGCGTTCGATCACGTGAAATCGAGAAGATTCGCGAAGATTCTGTGACAATTATAGAAATGACCGTTCTTTAGATTTCTGATGATGTATCGTCCGAAATAATATCAAATTTAGAACGACGAAATTTGCATTACTGTCAATGCAACAAAAGTTACAAATAATAATAAATATCGAAATAATTCAAAATAACAAGGGTTTGATATGTTGCCGATAATTCAAATTGCTTAGAATTCGAGCGAAATCGTTCCATACGACAAAACAATCAGCCGAATACCATCGATGTGAAAGTGATCTTCTTTTTAGTCAAGCGAATACAAGGACCGTGAACGCAAAGTAATATAAAATTGAATAGGCATTCTCCTTTCGTTATGCATAGTTCTTTTTGTTCCTTCGATACATTTACTGGATATGCGTGTTTATGCCATATTTACGTATATTAATTTTATTTACGTATATTATTTAGCACCGGAAAATAATATAGTTTTGGAGAAGAATAATAATAATCCCCTATACATAATCCACGATAATCGCCTAGTAGTAATCATAGACATTATAATTACGACGTTTCCATACCCCATCGAGTTCGAACATGAAACGAGATTAGAAAAGATCAACCGCCTAACCGATTCCTCCACTTCGACTCGCAAACGAATAATACCATTCTTCGGGTAAATCGAAACATCTCTATCGAAATGGCCGACAACAGTTCCACCCTTCCACGTGATTCTCTCTCTATAAAAGAAAGCAAAAAACGTTCAAGATTCGACGACGTCGAGGCTATCGGTCAATTTAAAATTCGACGAGAGTTGCATCGAGCACGAGGAAGGTCCTCCGTGGATCAACGGCAATAAGAGGACGAGAAAACAAGGGAAAAGGGCACACTGGGGGTGAGGCGAAGATATAGGGGAGGGGGTAAAAAAGGAGCACATGTTGCCCCAGGGAATTGGACCAATCAGGAGCACCGGTTCCAGACGTGGCACACTATTAATCCCAGGGGATTTGCCATGGGGGTTTTTGCGTTCGTGATCCGAACTCGGGGTGGCGTTGCGGTTGCTGCTGCGGTTTGATTTATCTTGGGCCGCTTCTCACGCAACCGCGATAACTCACCGGCCCTTAATTTCTATTTTTCACCCCGTCTCACCCTTCTTATTCGCAGCGTTCCCCGCCGTGGGACACGCTCCTGCGCCTACGTAAACGCGATTCGATTTCGATTCGATCCGATCTGATCGAGGAGGAGCACACGGTTTTTCGATGCTTCCGCATCCAGTACGATCGACGGGTTAATTGCACCTTCGGGAGCGTTCTTGCGGTTGTTACTCGATCGGTCGCTGGATTCGATGGAGCCGGTTAAGTGGGCGCCACTAGCGATTCGAATCAATGGAGTCGCTGGTTTATTAACCTTCTGATTGTAGACGCGAATCTTCAACTTTGTTCGTTTTTACTTTGGATGGATAGATACGGGAGAGATACAACGTTTTCTCATTTACTTTATGATGGAAAATTGTTTCAGAAATCGGAATCGTCAGAAGAATAACTTCCGTTATTATCTTACCGATTTTACGAATTAAAATTCAAAGAAATTGGTTCAGTTATAATAAATTTAAATATTAGATGACAAAATATATAACTATTGAACGATCGAGAGTAAAAAGTAAATTTTTGGGGGGAAACCTTCGTATCGTAAAGGATTAATCGATAATTATTTACAAAGCGGACGACCTCGATGACCTCGAAAACCTTGAAATAAATTGTCAAAATCAACTATTCACGAACAACTTTTCCTTATATGTTACCGTCGCTCGGCTTTAGTTTCCGAAATATTGGCAACAAACTTCGGTTCAATTTACATTGCGATTACACCTCATTTCGCTATATCCATCCACGCGGCATCCGTATTTTTATATAAATCAACCTAAGTCATTTTCGATAGTCATTTTTTACTGATATAAGAAAGAGAAATCAAAGGATTAGGTCTAGGGTAGATAATTTATTCGACCGCCGTCAGGCTGTGAAATAAGTTATTGCATAATAAGTCAGATACAATTCATACTAAACTTTATATGGAAACTTAAAATAATAAAAAATTAAGAAAATAAAATTCATACTAAACTTTATATTCGAAATGCGAAACTTTTGCGAGTATCTCGAAAGCCAAGCGACTATAGCCAAGCGACGCGACGGTAACACGTGCAGGAGAAAGTTTTTTAAAATGTCCACTTTGACCACAAATTTCAAAAACATTTAAATCGGCGACGTCATTCCTTCGTACGTAACGATTGTTAAAAGAAATTAGCTAAAACAACTAAAAATATTCTAAGAATCATTTTTTCTGAATCGCGCGTCATTTTATTACCCTATGAAATACTTAAACCAGTAGCCTAGATATATCTCGTGTAAGCAGATATAATTAACATCTTGTACGAGATATCGATGCAATATTAGATACGAGTCTTAATGAATTTAAAGTATTGCGATTGTAACAACGATTAGCAGAGATCGCGTGTCTTATAAAGAGAACGTTTAATTCTACTCGTTTGTTCCATACTTAAGGAGTTAATAACAAACAACGTTCGCATTGTTTCATATTAGTCGATGGGATTAGTTTCCTCTCTAACTGTGCTCGCTCAGGAAATCAGGTCTGGCTTCCCCTTTCCTGTCACGTATTAAGTTGATCGTAAGAGAATTCTATATTTACCAGTACACAGGCTCCGATCGATAGATACTACCTGTGATTTAGATGGTATATTAAGTGTCTGGTTATTGAACGCTCGATTCCCGCGCGATACATCATACCGATCGCGGCATCATGGATCTGTTATCTGTTACGGGCGCTACGGACGCGATCGTTTGTCAGAACGACATGGTAATATGATTGATCGAACATCGGTCTATTAGAAACGGTAAAAGAGATCTTGCTCGTCCAAACTGGGAACCGCTAATGGAATCGAATGCGTCATCCCTTTATCGAACGTTCCATTCGTTGCGATCGTTGAATTTGCCTTCGAATCAACGATTTCGATGTTTTTATCTTTGAGAAAATTCTGTTTCTATTGTCGAAGAATATTTTTATATCTATTATAGTCTAATTTTGTATTTATGCGTCTTTGTTTGCGATCTTTATTTAAACATTAGTATATGTTGTATCGTGAATAGTGATTTCATAATCTAAATATGGGAAAAAAGGCAAAATTTAAGAATATATCGAAGAAACTTTGATTTTTATGTCTATATCATTTATGGATGTTGTTTGAAATACTTATACCTATCTCATGTTTACACATTGCGGTGTGATCATTTCACACAAAATACCAATTGTTCGATGAGCCACGCTACAAAATTCTTATTAGAGATTACGTGATATTTCCGTATAATTTCATTCATATGGAAACTATATCTGAAAATTTCAATCGCAACTGAATAAACAAAATCACAGCGAACAAAATTTCTACCTTGCGATCATTTGCATCGAACAGACGAATGCGACGAGTCCAAAAATCAATAGATGCAGAGAATCGCTAGAAATTCGATCTGGAAGCCACTTCCAACGTCCATCCTTCGTGGAGAATGAGAAAGTAAGGGAAGAACAGGGGTGGAGTTGGATTCTTCTGAAATGGGAACCTATGAAGGGCCTATGAAAAGGCGTCGTACACGAACGAAAAAAGTAGCAAAGAATCTTGCAAATGACGATGCGATGACGATGCGCGTGTTGTCGGTTCGTAAGGGAAATGAATAACGATCAGCACCGTGGCCATTCGACTCCGCTTGTCTGTCAGCGGGACCATTATCGATTATGATAGCCGCTCGTCATGATCAATCAGGGAATCTGGAACTCGCTCGAGTCATTCGTCTTCCGCTCGTTCGCAGCCTGTCGATCCTTGATTCACGTGGTTGTTGTTCGATTACCCTTTGAACATTTAGTTGTAAATATTCCGTGAGACGAGCTGTTAGCCTCGTTAATGTTATTGGTTATACGCTGGTTAAATTCACGTCGAAGTAGTAGTACGAGAAATATTGTTATAGTTAGGTCTTTATTAAGTTGTAAAAGATTACGGTAGCGCTTCGTCAACTGGCCGTCGCTATATCCGGTTTTTAGAACCAATTTTATAGAGTGGATCATGAAATCTTTTTACAGAACTACGATACGTAATATCATTAGTAAAATAGTACAAGTTGCAAGTTATAGTAATTAGCGGAAAATTCTCCAATACGGAGTCGAATGTTTCTACGAATTTTCTTTAATAAAAATTGAGGAAATTCATTTTCAACGTGCATTTCGATTCATTATAATTTTACGTGAAAGGCAGTATCGACTAAATGGTCACCTGTGTATGGAAAGGTGTTTTTTAAAAATTGCAAGACTTTCTAAATATTCTTGATGACATCTGAATATAGTATATTTAAAGGATCGAACATTTTGTCAATTCATTAACATTAAGTTGTAAATTATTACAAAAAGTCCTTGGTGTTACGTGTATACTCAATGAAAAAGAAAAATAGGTACTCGTGATTTGCTACACATACATATACTTTCAACAAATGTCCAGACAAGGTTCCAGTGACTCTGTCCGATTAACGAAATGTTATTGCTAATGTATCTTTCTAAATACACGACCGACGATGAATCTAGAATTTTGTAACGAAGCCACATTATCGAGGCTTAAGAATATTTAAAAGAAAATTCTTGTCCCTGCTATTTAGTTAAAGATTATCATACGAAGGAAAAGTAGATAAGCATAGTTTAAACTACCTTTTACCCTTCGGAGTTTCACCGACAATTATCTCGTTAATTCTATCAGCTGTTCGAAGACAACAATTGGCTGGTTTCAATTTAGACAATTGCCTGCATAATTGGCTCGCGTCGCTCTTTTTAAGTCCCGAGATGGACGCGCTGCATGTTTCATTCGCGATTAATCCCTGGGCATTTCCAGGCCCGCAATTACCCAAGCTATCTTCCCGAGAGACCTCCGGGCCAACCTCGTTTTTACCTGATCGCCTTTTTCAGTTTCACCAATGAGCAAAATCGTTTCGTCGTGGTGCCACGATGGTCCCCAAATGGCCCTGAAAAACTCCACACACGATTTCCCAATTTACTAGCGAATTCCATCCGTAAGATCGTATTAATACGTCCAGTTGCAAAAAACTTCTAATTGCCGCATTGTAATGGACGACCACGGATCTTGAATTCCACGAAGATTCCTTACGATCGTTTTAACGTCAGGCTCGCGACGCTTTACGAAAGTGGCAATTTCGTTCGTCCCGCGTCGCACATCTTTTTTTCCTCTTCTTTCCTTTTCTTCTTTCTTTTTTTTTCACCGATGAAACCGAAGGAACTTGTCAGATCCTGCCGGCAATTCGATCCTACGTAATTACGTCTTCAGCGTCTCGTTCGCCTCGGTTTCGTGTCCGTATCGAACGATTCTATTACGACGTGGACTACCTTCAAAGCGGCTCGAATTCAACCGATGAACAACGTACTTACATTGGTGGCCGGGATCTTTTCTTATTGGCCAATGAAAGACCAGAAAGAGCTTCTCTTTCTCTTTGTCTAGCCGAGATACGAAAGAATAATTTTGTCCTTAAAAAAATCGATATTCTGATATAGGAGTGGAGAAATCATTGAACTCTTCGTTTCTGCATATATGAAATCTAATTGATCAAATTTGCAACCATCTATAGAAAAAAAAGTAATCAAATTAACGTGCATCGAGGATATATAACTGTACATAGTATAAACCCGTATAAAAAATGTACAGTTACGAGTTAGTTAAGTTTGTTGACGAGGAGTGTAAATAAAATGGAAACGAAATGGAGAACAGCTGTTTGGTGATCGGTGAAAGGACTGAGAAGATATGATTAATGGAAACGAGCATAGTTAAAATTGTTTCATTAAAAGTCGATTGAAATCAATTAAGAGGATCGTACTAATAGGTGAGACATTGTGTCAATATTATTTAAGCAAAATGAAGTCTGAATTACTTGTATAGCGTCGCATCTGTTCGTTCCATATTTGTACAGTTGTACGGCGCTGAACAATCGTTCGCGCCTCGATTCTCGAAGACTCTCTTGTCATTTAGCAAAAGGAAACAAAAATGGTCGGAAACCACTCGCTGGTACGTACGATCATAGTTTCTGGGATATTTTTCGTATGAGAATGTTACACTATCAATCTTCCCGTGTCTGGCAATGAGAGCTCACCGAGGATGAAGAACACTTGAATCCACACAGTGTTCCTTTCGTCGTTACATATGGCTCTGGCTTTGTTCGTGGCTAACGATTTTACCTTTCTGTTCGCGATCATCGTTTGTCTTTGGGCTTGTCAACCGCGTGAGTCATTACTCGGTCGCTTAGATTGCTCCGTCAGGTCTACAAGTGATTATTATCTAATTACATGCCTGGGAAAAGGAAGAGAGAAAGCTAATATCTTTCACTCGAAACTCTGTTCAGGCAAATCCTAGCAACAGAAACTCTAAATAATCGTTTCAAAATCGCACGGGTATGTGTAAGCTTGAAATTCCTATTTGTTCCATTTAATTATCGTTTGCAATTAAAAATCCTTTCCGGGTCCGCGTCTAATCGATTATCGTGAGAACAGGAATCTCATTAATAATGGAATGAAAAGTCCCTTATCGAGCATGACACACTCTCTTCCTTTTATACGACGTTATTCATCAATCAAATTCTTATATTTAAAAACGTTATGAATAGAAATTTCAGTAATTCAATGTATCTAAAATTCTAACTGTTAGTCTAACTCGAATTAACTTTCAGAACAATGCTAATAACGAAATAAGTATTTTCGCTGTAACACACTCGTTCTCCATTCCCAAAGATACAAGATCATGAGTAAAAATTTCAGTAATCCACTATGTAACATTCCAACAACTATCGAGCTTAGTAACAAAATAAAATTTTCCATAATTTTCTCCCATTCCCAATTACCAAAAAAAAAAAAAAAATATTAAAAATTTTAATAATTCAGTACATCCAAGGTTCTAAAAATTAATTAGCTCGAACAAATTTTATAAGCTACTAAAGCGAAACAAGAAAATAACAAATTTCCACTGTAGCGCCTCTCGTTCCCTATTCTCAGATGTACAACGCGGTTGTCGACATTATTGTATAAAGAAGTCACAGAGCCGCGAATGAAGAAAGAACTATAAATAAAAAAAGCAGGAAAAAAGAAGAGACGATTCCATTGACTCGCGAAGGAGGACTCTATAAACGCTAGACCTTTCGGTAGGTGGAGCCTGGCTAGCCAGGGTGTGGCCCCTGAGGAAACCAGGGGTTGTTAGTACACGCAGGAAACATCGGTAGAGGGGCTGAAAATGATTTAGGTTCTTTGTAGAAGGATGGTGGGGAGGGCATTGGCCGAGCACGTTAGGGGGTTGGTTTCAATATGAGCCAGCTGGCGCCTCACACGGGGATCATCGCTGATACCTATGTTCCATTTCGGTGGAAGCCGGCTTTACGTCCCACGTTTTGTGTACGCACCCTGGAAAAAAAGGTAACGGTCTCGCGGATGATGCCTGGCAAAACGATGACGTCTGGGAAACCGTAAATGCTGGGGAATCTACGTTCGAGGGGTTGACTTTACTACGGAGGATACGTGGCAGATTCTGAGAAATCACGAGAAATATTTTATTACAAACTGGGGTTGGACGAAACGCAAGGGTTGTCATTCTAAAGGAGTATTTTCGCAACCTTGATGAAGGATTGTCTCAAGTATTAATATGGATCATTTTTCCTTTTGCTAATTTTAATATTCTGCTTTTTCCAATTTGGCTACGTAGGCTACGTAGACTACGTAGCAATCGTCGAATTTTTCTGAACGACCGGAAGCGTTTTTACAAATTAAGGAAGCTACTGTGATCGTGTTTTGTCTGTAACTGTAAGTAGGAGGTATTTACATATACTGCGGAGGTCTCATACATGAGTATATGTATGCATATTCAAATCATCACACGCCAAATTGATCTGTCACTTCGCGAATATTCTAGAGCATACCAAAACATATTAGTTTCTAATTAATTCTCAGAATTTGACATACGTTAAATTGTTGAACTTGTTCTCGTAAAGCAATTTTACACGTATAGCTGGTCATTCGAGAAGTATTCCAGATACATAGTAGAACGCAAATTTCTAAAACGCACGTGACACAAAATCAGTATTTGTTCTATCCAACCCTGAAAAAGAAATGTACCGGCGATTTCTCTGTATAAAAGAAGATAGGAAAAACACGAAAGACGAGAAGATGAATGGCTGGACGCGCGTGTCCTACCAGCAGGGCGCAGACTTCACCGACGGAGAAGGAATCGAGGAGATACTGCGCCCTTGGGGCGACAATGAAAGGGCCGGGACATCCGAAAACACGGCTACCGCCCACTCGATCGTTTGTACATTGGCATTGTCGTTCTGTTGTTGCCGCTGTTGCCGTGCTCGCTGTCGACGTTACCGCAATGCACAATGAGCGTCAGCGGCCGTCGACAAAAGGGACAGATTTGTCCTAGCGACCACCCTACATGATCGTCACAATGGGACGATACGTTTTAGAAGTCCACGTGTGTCTCTCAGTATCGAGTTCACGGGCCGCTTCTTGTTCGAGAACTTTTCATTTTCTTCTATTTGTGTTCTTTACCTCGTGTTTGGACATTTGTTAGTTGAAATTGTTTTTCTCTGCTTTATATATTGTAGGGGTAGGTTTTTGATAAATGTTTTAACTTCAGACGTTCTCTATAGTTCATTGAAAGTTTTAAATGAAAAAATAACGAGGCAAGATTAATTCTAGTTTCCAACTCGTTTCTTCTTTTACGGCGCTCAATCATTAAACGAAGAATTTCTTAACTACGCCAGTATGTTATGGATAGCAAATTATTTGCTTGTCTAATTTATTTCTAAATAGATAGATGTAGATATATACGTACAGCAATCAATTCATTGCTATACTATGTCATAAATGAAACTCCATTTGTTAGACAACTTACTTGATTTGGATATTGTTAAAAATGTGTAGAGCCTGCTTAAGCCATTTTTGTACTTGTTTCATAACACCACGTTATTCGATTTAAAAAAAAAAGATTCGAAATGTTTAAGACAAAATAACAAGTACGTAAAGCATATACTGTGAAACAGTATGTGAAGAGTATGAGCTGGAATCAAGACTAATTATCTTCACTATTATATACAAAGCCTATTCGCGCGTCAATTTCCAGTGGTCCTGTAATTTCATGGCCAGAGGCTGTGCATTACTACATACGTTATTCTCCAATTTACGAGCCGAAGACATCCTTATCGATCCTCGAAAGTCTGCTTCTTCGTTAAATATTTCTTCTGGTTGGTCTATCGTTCTACTCGTGGCTCTCATGACACGCAACGTAACTCCACATGTCTCAAAAGTCGCCGACACAATGAGACGAACGACGTGAACCATCTAACAGCCACCTTTCCAGCACCTGGCAGCCCTGAAGCGTTCGCCATAGAAATCGGAAATACAAATTGTCCGGGCGAACGTCGCGTGGTACTGGGAAAAGCCACAAATCACCCGTTTCTCCCTCTACCTTTCCTCTTCTCTATTCTTCGATCCACCATAGCCAGCCACGATCCGATCTAAAATGACGCTAACGAGGCTGCTTCTCGCCGAGCTGACGGCCAACTTCCAACAGACTTTGCATAGGTGCTACACGAGTCCACGAGCTTATTGAATCGCCAAGCAGATAGGCTTCTCGCGCTGGCTGCTCGGTGAGAATGGGAACGCGCAGAATTGACGTTTGAAAATTGATCGTCTTCCTTAGATCTTGAGGACTTAATTGGGATACGTGTTTGACTTTAAATGTTCCAGATTCTGGGTATATAATGTTCTAAATATTAATTAAAAACTATTGACGTTAATGTATTAAATATAAAGTCACGCTTCTTCGTATTTATTAAGTTTCGTGATTATTTCTACTTGTTGTTGGACAAATTAACAAACTACTTCACTCTTTTCCAAACTAACGTTAAATCCTCTCTCTCTCTCTCTCTCTCTCTCTCTCTTTCTCTTTCTCTCTTTATTTCCCTAATGAACCTCCCCCACCAAAAGTCTCCGTCGAACAGTAGTTTCTTCGGTTGCTGAAAATAGAACACGCAATATCGTCGAAGTATCCTCTTACAGCAACCGGCTACCTCGATATCAATATGAAAACAGCAGAAACAAATAAAAAATCAAAGATTTAGAAAATGAAAAAGTGGAATGAGACAGAAATAAAAAAGAAGACACAGCTTGGCATCTAGGTCCGGTCGAGGTCTTACGGTTGTCTCTAGTAGCGATTGTCGGGATCCGAGCACGTACGAGAGAGCCGATTAGCCTGGAGATCGTGTTATATTCCCCGTGGGCGAGGGCAGTCGCGAGGCGAAACGGACGATCCTGCTCGAGGACATAATTTACGCTGGGAAAGGGCGAGTAGCGACAGCATTAGTAGCTAAGTGGGATCCTACGTTATCCTATATCCCCGGCGTGGATTGCGTCTGTACGTGTACGTAGACACAGTGTGCCCGGGGACTCACGATACGCGCTCCTTCGGGTGATTCCTATCTGCCGCTGGCACCCGCCACGCCGGCAACAACACCGAGGCCCATTCAGATTACGATCTTCCCTTCCTCTAAGCGACCACGAGAGAGCCGGAGAAGGCAACCGTTTAAGGCTGCGAGAAAAATGAACCGACTACGATGCGCGCTTATTGTTGCGCGTTTCTTGGCTACCACCACCGGTGAATCGCAAACTCGCCGCGACACCTCCGTCCAACCGTTTGGTACCACTTTCCCGAGTACGTGGAAGGGTTATTACCATTTTGCTTGGCGAGCTCCTTTGTCTTCGGCAGAATCGTAGATCGTTGGATCGAGGGTGGAAAGTGGATAAAGGATGGCTGTTGGAAGAGAAAGGAATTTTGGAATCGGAATCGATTAAGATTGGAAGAAAAAACTTTCTAATGGTAATAGTCGCGTGATACGATCGCAAAGATTGGGAAGAAGCGTCGATAAGGTGAGGTATTTTGAGTTTGGAATTAATTAAAATTGAGTGGAAATAGCTTTCAATGATAACGATTCCACGATATGGTTGCAAACGTTATAAGAAAGTTTTCGCAATGATTGTTAGCGGATATTCGTGAATTTTGAAACTATAATTAACCAAACTGAGTAGATACTTTTTCCAGTGACTTCAGTCACAAACGATACCAAGAAATCCGCATCACACGTTTATTAGAGGAAACTCACGAAGAATTATAGTATTCGAATCGATTAAAATTGGTTGTTACTACTCGAATATTAATAAAAACCGTAATGTAGTCTCAGACGCTGTAAAGAAATTCTCCTGACTAGTCATAGCAGAACGCGCAAGAAACAAACTTTGGCCTTTGATATTCGATAAAAACTCCTTTCAATGATAATAAGTCACGATACAGTCGCAAGTTCTACAAAGAAGTTCCTTATTTCAACACCAAAGACGGTCCCCCGCGATATTCTACATTCTCTCACACAATCGCAACGCAAAAAGACGACTATAAGAGTAACCGGCGCTTTGCAACACGTATCGCGAAGCGCGAGAACAGGCGTCGACGCGAGAATCGAGCAGAAAGGCATCAAAGAGTATCGGTCCGTTGGAGACAAGGGTCGGTGACACACGATGCTCGAGGAACGTGGCGTCTTCCTCCCGAGCCGGGATTTACATTTACCTGTGGAACGATCGCCGAGACCAGGCGGCATTGAATCGTCAGTCAATGTGAAATTTAAACGTAGAATCGCGTCCGGAGGGCCGCGAAGAGGCGACCAAAGGCGAGATAGGTATCCGAATACATTAAAGCAGGTTCGAAGCGCGGTGCATGGGATTGTCGAGGCCTGGTGAAGGGTTTTTGGTGGCCGATAGTCGGCAAGAAAGTCCCGTCAATTAATTAGAGGCAAAATGGCCACCACGGGGGAACCGGTGGACCACCATTTTATCTGTTGGAGCGCAGCACCAAGCCGGATTCGACGTTAAGCGTCGAACGTAGTCAGTCGTAAAGTAGAGATAAGTCGCCGCCTACCAGAAAGGATAGCCGAAACGGCAGCAGCAGCTGCGCCCGCAGATATTATGGCGCCGAAAGGGGGCCGGAGAGGATAAATCCCCGGTAGATTAGATCGTGGGCCTGACTTCTCCTCGAGCTTTCCAGTCTCGTGAAACTTTCGGCCTTAACGTTTAAACTACCACTGGTCATCCCCCTTTCTCCCCGTTGTTCGTCCTATCGCCGTGTTCTTCTCGCTGATGGCGCTGACCACCTGGACGAGAACGAATGTCGCGCCACGCTGCTTCCAAATCCTCTTCCTTTGCGATCGTGACGCGTTTCCCTCCTGCGTCATTTAAGCGTCTTTTGTACCAACGCTCGCGATCGGATGACTGAATCACTTTAGATTAGAAGTCGATTAAACGAGGGAAAAATTTCATCATTATTCGTGACTTTGAAAATTGTAGAATAACTTCTCATAAGCGTGTTTTGGAGGCTACCAGAAACAGCCTTAGAAAAAGATCTCGAAAGCGTTTTAGATGTTATATATATATGGATTAAAGAGATGTAGTGTGGTAATTAGATGACGAAAATGTACATGGTCAAATAGTAAAACCTTTATTCCTACACTATGTCTATCGCCTTTTCGTTCGTTCGTAATTCGCAGTTCGTAATATATTAACTTTTCGTATCAGGATCTGTTTCCTTGTAACCTATCGAACCTTCCTCGCTCCGCGCCGATCTGTAACCGTCTGTGCTTCGTTTCACCTATGAGTCATCCTCGTTCGAGGCCGAGGTGACGTTTTTGCGTTTAACTCTGTTTTGATCCCCTTGTTGTTAGTAATTAGACGGTTACCCGTAAACAGTGTCCCTGATGGGATTTGAACGATAAGTCAAAGTCGCGTGCCGCTACAGAGGATAATGTGCTGGCATAAGCATCTATTTAAAAAGAAATATAATTTCGAAATTTATTACCCCATTGTTTATATACCTAATAACAAAGTATTTATGAAGGAAAACCAGACACAACAAGGTTAGGGTTATACTAAAAATTCAATCTTATACACTGTACAGAATAATTCAAATATCGTGTGTTTCAGATCCAATAAGGTGAAATATCAGAAATGGGAAAATAATTCGAATAGCTGTACGATACTCCTACTAGCCTAACCTAATTCACTAATGTTTCAGTGTGTTTGAATCTTTTCGTTATTGAGAAATAAACTTCGCTACGTTATACGGTAATTTCATTTTCTTATCGAACGTTATCGTCTCTTATTTGGGTAACCATTTATTTAGAATTCATTTTAGATAACTCGATGATATTAGTTTAAATGAGGAAATTTATAATCTCGAGGTAAAGTGGCCGTGTCGGATCGTATAAATAAATGTAATTCAACAGTTTAGACGGGTTTCGACATCGTTGAACGTTCGTTCGGCTTCCCTGAACACACGCGCCATTTTAATGTTGACCAGCGTGAACGCGGTTTACGCCCGTTAAAGGAAATAGCTCTCGCGTTTCAGACGTTCACGTAACAACGAGCCGTTGAAAAAGGTAGCGTGTCGGATTTTCTATGACGAGCTACCACCGATCCGTTAACTCGCTACATTCGTGAGCAACGATGCTTACCCAATCGAAACGGTAACAAGAATTTCCCTGAGCAATTACAATCGATTACATGATAAATAAGGGTGGAGGATCGGTTGAAAGAAAAGCTCTGGATGGTCGTTG
Organism: Bombus superbus; assembly: GCA_014737385.1. NCBI lineage: Eukaryota > Metazoa > Arthropoda > Insecta > Hymenoptera > Apidae > Bombus > Bombus superbus. The sequence goes on along the minus strand of JACXIK010000067.1, from coordinate 783,899 downwards.
ATTTATAAACAAAAAATTCTCCGAGCACGCGTGTGAACTTTCGCTACCAATTAATCTAGATAAAGCGATTAGAGACGCGAGTAAGTGACAAGTAAATTACGAGTTTGATTCGATGATCGATGATCGCGTCTTTGTTTCTGAAGTATAATACGTATATTTGTATATTTGTATAACGTTTCTACCGCTTCTTGGTACAACAGCGCTTTCTCTAAAGTGACTGTGCTATTAAGAAATATGCACAGTTTAGTAAAAACATCGGAGCGAAATTTATTTGCGAGCTATGCTTTTTGTTCCAATTACGGCGTCGCTGTTTCTGAAATCCAAGAAACTTCATGTCTGAAATATATTTTTAGAATCAATCGAAGAATACTCCTTGCCGTTAAGTTCACGAAATACTACACTACAACACTGGAAGTCGACATATCGCGACTAACGATAAGAATAATCTTTCTTTAAATGTTTCATTAGCCGGCGAATTTTATCTGCAAGCATCGTAATTCGTATTAGTCGTACTGAAATACAGACTCCGTATTTATCTCCCTAAACACAGCAATTGGCTCGATTTTTCCAAAGTTTCAGTCGAATATATTCGATAGAGTGTCAAAATTATCCTGAAAAATGAATCTTTGTGCGGCAAAAAGTACTTTGAACTGTAAAATTTTGCGGGCCATACTTGCGGCTCACTCTGTACGTAGATACTAAATGCACCATGAAGAAAAATCGTTCACGGTGGATGCTCTCACCGATTATTTTCACGCGGATTTAATTATCGTCGACGATGACGCAAGGATAAAGGAAACCGGGGAAATAAAAAAGGAACAATATAAAATACCAACAAGAAATCCAAAGAGATTAAAGAAGCAAATAAAAAAATTAAGAGATATAGAGGGAAGTGAAATTAAGTGAAACAGGGGCTCGGAAAGAAAGAGAGAGAGAGAGAGGGAGAGAGAAAAGAAAGGGGGAAGAACAGCACGCACGATGGCTCGAATAAAAAGCGATAAAATAATTAAACCAACGACTTGAACTGGCGTAGAGACTCGCATAATTTCACACGAAAGCGTCGATACTCGGTGCAAGGCTTGTCAGAGAGGAAAGTTGACGTGGAGGGCGATGAATAAAGAGAAGAGAACGACCACGTAACCATAAACGAACGAGGATATAACGTGACTAGTTAGGTGTAATTTTAATTACGACGATACACACACGCATACTCATACAAACATATTGGAATTATAATATTAATAAGCCATTTGGGAATTTATCACCCGACCGATCTAAACGAGAAAATAATTACGCACGATGCTTCTTAAAATTCACATCTCGCGCCATCCGTGTCTGATCTATCCACCTTATTTCACTTGCGCGTTCGTATGAAAAACACACGCTTTTACCGGTGGATTTATTCAAACCTTTCAACGCAATCTTTCAAGGGAACCATTCGACCAGGCTATCTTTCTCAAAGAGTGCTTCAAGAACAGGAATATTCGTCTCGCTCGGCGCGTAATTTCTCACGAAATCGGTGAGATGGTCGAACAAGATCATGATGGTAAAAGAAAGAGAGGAAATAATGGGAGGGAACGACGGAATATAGGAAGGGGAAGAAAGAATCGGCCGGTTTCACGGCAAAGAGACAGGGGGGCAATTTGTTCGCTAAAAGGGAGAGCATAATAATGCAATTATGCGCCAACTACATACACGGCTGGCGCGATTCTTATTAACAGGCAATATTTTAATCCCAAATTGGATTTAATGATCCCGTAATTCGGGGCGAGTTGTTGTTGCTCGAGGGGTGCCCCTTCGTCCACTTTGTCCCAGATATTGAACGCCGCTTCCGTTGATCGAGCCGCTCCACACGCTCTCTACGAAAAATGGAGAGACGCAGTCGCGGCACCGGTGAAACGTCTGGATCATACGAGTTCGACGTAAATTACGAACCGGTCGGAGCCGACGTGCACAATTAGTCGCGATTATTGCACGGTAGAAATCCATGATTATTTTAATATCGAAGGAAATGACGGTTTACATCGAGCATTTACGAAAACGGAGCTTTCTGAGATCGTTTATAGGTGTTCATTGAGGAATGTTCGGGGAAATCGAAGGGCGGCATGAACGTTACAACGAGAGATAAAAGTATTCGTATAGTTGGAATGTAGAAAGAAAACAACAAATATCTTTTGGAAAATTGTACTCTTAGGATTCTTTTTTAATCTATAATTTTTTAGAAGAAGAAAATTGAGTGAAAGATAACAGTTTTACATAAGTGTATCTGCCTTGGAATTGACGATTTTGCTTCATAGCCTGAATAAGATCGCGTCATGCTAATACTGTTACCTAATATTGTTCCTGTTTAATGGATATCAACTATTTTTTCATGACGTCACGTCCTCCTAAGTATCTTTCTTATTCTTTACATAGAAAAAGTTGATGATCGATATGACCACATATATGCTAATAATATATATAATAACAATAATTGAAGAAATATATAAAATCTAAATACAGATTTGTTTCATCCATTAGATATTAAGAAAAGTCCTTCGCTATAAACATTTTATATATTTTTGCACGCTGTATACATTCTGTACGTACTTACATCTTTAAATTTCCGATCGGTACATAAAGTTATCCACAATCTAATAATCAGAACAAGGATCCTATTCCATTAAACGAATGTACCCATCCCCCGAACTCATCCTCCAAAATAATATCACCCCTCATCCAACAGCATATTCTCTCACCTATAAAAGCCGACAAACATCCTAAACGTCGTGCACAGAACAACGACCATAAGAGAAATCGCTTATTACGCGTAATATCCGATGTGCAGCTGCACCAAGCAACCCTCTGATCCCTCACTTTTTCTCTCTGGAGTGCATTCATTTCGGCGAGAGTTCTCGAGGGCGTGACGAGAAGATACGAAGCAGAGGCGAAGCTCAGAGTGGGGGAAAAAAACTGATTGCAGGTACCCACGAGCAGCACTCAATTCAGATAATGGAATGACTTGATCGCGGCGGCAGCTTCGTCTTCTCGCGCTCTCAAGGTACCTTTACCACGCCGGAATAAATTGGCCGCGCGGGCTGCGTCACTTCCAACGCCTACCAAACACGCTCCGCGAATAAATTTGTATCCCGGCTTCCTCTTTGCTCGTCCTTTTGTCGACCGTGCTTTCTCCATCCCGATATTAAATCGATCGACTTCGAATTCACCACGCTTCCGTGATAAACTAGACGATTTTTGGTTCGTCACTTTATGAAAGATCATCAGAGATTTAACCTCTATCCGAATAAGCGTGGTTATCTTTTGACCAAGCAAAAATGCAGATTTCGCTGCGCATGTTTAACGCGTGGACCGCGCGTCCCATTTTCATTTCCTGCGATATTGCGTATACGTATAAATAATTTTCATACAATAGCTGTCCTTATATCGTGCAACCTCACATATATGTTCAGTATGAATTATTATAAAACACTTTTCACATTCAAATTTTCACATTTATTTTTCACGTTCGAAACAATACCATATATATATATAGTATTGTATATATTTATTGTATATATTTGTGTATATATAGATATATACATATACACACACAAATTACACACACACACACACACACACACACACATATGTAATCTAAAAATACCTATCTGTCGACTTTAATGCCCCATTGTAAATGTGTCAAATGGATAAAAAATAGGCTAGTATGCCGATTGTCGCCATTGTATGTATGATTCCGCATATGCGGTCTGATCAAAAAATAATGAAACTACTTTCCTTGTAAATCATTGCCTGACTGATAAAGTAAGCCTTCACTTGAAAGTAAAGCTATCGCGAGTTGTTCTCGCGAAGGAGTACTTCCTGCAAGTAAATACTGCGTTGGGAGCGATTATCCGAGTCACTATCAAATTGGATAGCGACTTTCAACGCAGCGTCCACTTGCGAGAAGTGCTGTCAAAAGTAACTCGCCGCAGATTTACTTTCGAATGGATACATACCTGAAACTCTGACAAAAACAAATGAATTATTACGATCTATGAATCTTATTGACGTGTTCAGGTTACGCACGTGTTAATTGATTTTACTGATATAGAACAATTGGCACATCGTGATGCAGCATCTCTGTTTCATCGTTCATCAAACGTGCAATTATTTATTTAGCAATTGCACTCCGTGCTTGCAACAACTCCCCATGAAAATTACACTGCGTAATTGGTCAATGAATTTGCAGTAGCAAGGAAAATTGTAGTAGCCAGCGTAACTTCTTATATCGTAATATTCGCTTTCACACAATCAAAAAAAAAACACTAAAAAGACTGTGATCGATCAAGTGAATGTTTTAAAGAGTTAACATAAAGAGTTAAGTTTTAAGAAGTGGGAAAAACATTTCCATCCATGTACTTTTAATTTTGAAAATCACGTTGAGATTTCTTAGAAATTTAGCATACAAAATTTTGCGCCGTTAATTTTTCTCAAGAATTTTATTTCTGTTCGGTCAAGTTGCAGGTATCCATCTTGGACTGCTTCGTTGAGTAAAATCGGTTATTTAAATCGAAATTGTAAAAGATGTATTAAATTAGAACTCATTTTCTGGCTGTGTTCAAACTAATGTTAGTAACGAGTTAAGTTGGATCGTAATTACGAGAAGAAAGTAACCATGCCAGAGACACGTTGAACTAGTTTTCTAAAAGGAGATGTTTTGAAGAAAGATTGTAATTAACGAAGCATTAGTATGGTATTAAGAGTTCTGGTAGAATGTAAGAGAAACACTTAATATTCAAATGAATTTCAAGAAACGAATAAATAACGAAGTTCGAAATAAAAGTACTCTCGAAATTACTCTGAAGATCCTCAACATGAATACCAGGATCTTACTTGTCAGCGCATGATCATTAATCAAATTAAATGAACTAGAATATACATTTTAAATACATACATTTTACACGATACACACATACATTTTAAATACGATTTACGAGTATATTTGTTACATCTTGAAACACTATAAACACAGAATAGCTTCCAAATTTTTATTTCGAGTAGTTTTACAAACTTAAAATATTTGAACTCTGATATAAAGACTTTCTCTATCTATATCTATAAATCTTTCTACATAATATATGTATACCGTGATATGTAAATACGTCTTGTTATGTAATTATTCTTTTAAACCATGCTCTGCAAAACTGGATTAATTATATGAAAATAACGAGGACCGAATCGAGGATCTGCAATTGACCATATGATAAAACGATCACATCCGGTAAACCAGAGTTAACAAAAGATGATTAAACGCGTGTTCTAATAGGAAGACAAGGAAACGAGGATCGAGGAGATGTATAAATCCGTTCCAATAACCGCGATATTCACGGTTAATAGATGCGACTCGATCTCCGAGACCCGTACGTTTAATAAACGTAATTAGCTTCCGCTTTTATTGCGTGCCGTTCAGCCGACACTGCTACGAAGGCTGATTTCTCAAGGTCGAAAACATCGAGCTCAGTCGTTATTCACGATTACCAATAATAAATTCACCCATCACGAGCGTGCGTCTTGCGCAAGGTTTACCGGGGAGGATGGCGCGCGCGATATATCGATTTTCACGAGGAGTTTAACCGTCGATGGTGATTAATTGTGCTAGCGTTTAATCTTTGCGCCGAGTTTTAAGAGATATTTCGTTTAACCGACCAGCCTTGAATTATTGCCTTGAAAATAATCGTTCCCTCTGTTCTTCTGTGTGCTTCGCCACGAAGAAACATCATGGTGAACATGATAACCGCGTGGCTTATCTTCATCTGGAATGAATATTTCCCTAAGTTTCTTTTTCTTTGTGGAAAAAAAAGGAGAAATTAAATTAGGGAAGATTCTCAAGGAAACGAATGAGTTTCGAGTTTTGAAGATTTTATTGGACGACTAGGTCATTAGCTCGTCGAGTGCTAAACGCGGCTGAGTCGCTATGTTCAAATAAATTAGTCGGCCTCGTTTTTCAAGAAGTCAAAAATCTGGAAAAGGTCTAATAATTGGTTACTATGGAACTAAGGGTCACAGAAAGATGTAAGACAAAATTTAAAAAACTTCAATTTACTTACGTATTACAATTCGTACAGATATCATCCATTTAGTTTTATAATTCATTAAGTCATAACTTCATCCTCTGTTACAATATGTTTTCATCGCTAGGAAAATAGAATGAATTTTTATGACAATAAACGTAGAACATCGTTTTACGAACAGTAGCAATGGACTGACCTACACCACTATGATTTTCAGACCGTAATTTTTAGCAATATTATGTACGTACTCCCGATAGTTTAATAGAGAGAGAGAGAGAGAGAGAGAGAATACGTATCTTCGTAGCTCACAAATGATAATTTTATCCACAATTGTATATTCGAAACGTCCGAAAAATATTATTTATGATTACGATCGGTCTTAACGTTTCTCGCCCAGGTTCTAGCAGTTTCGTAGGAAAAGTCTCTAAATTCGATTAAAGTAGATAAAGTAGATAAAAACAAGCAACGTACGTCAATTAGACAGCATATATGTATAAATTTAGAAGTGAAAGTAGTATTTGCTCAGAGACACGTAAGCGTAGATAGCGATTAGTTAGCTTCATGTTTCTCGCGAAGGCGTTAGAGCAAACACAAGACCGCAGTTGGCATTCGATTACAGGGAGACTTGATGGCTCGTTACTGCCTCCGGTGTGGGAGCCGGAATTGAAAACGTTACCTTTAACACTCTGGAAGCTCAATTTCGTTTGTGTAATGATGCAATCGATAAACGATTGCCTGGTTAATGCTAGCTTCGTTGACATAACAACCATACAAATTGGTGCTTTCATCGACTACGAGCATTCGTTTCATTTTGATTATTAAAAAATATTTTTAAAAAGTTTCAAAACACACAAATGTATCATAGTAATCTAACATGCAGTTTGGAGTATTGCGATATTACATAAACCTAAAATTAAGCGGAACGACGATTTTTCGAGGGTGATTTTAATGATTGTTCATAAGCTAAATCGCGGGACGTCCGCGCGGCATGAAGAATAGTCTCGATTCATCACGTTGGAACGGGAGAGAATGGACGAAGGAAAGAGATAAGTAATCGTAGAGCTTAAAAAATACGCCATGGCGAGGCGATGGCGGACGAAACGATCTAACGCCGGCTTAACTACATAAGTACATCTTTCTTTTACGTTCCTCGCGAACAGAGCCTGCAGCCTCTCGCCACCTTCGTCCTTCGTTGAGCCCTTATTTCTCTTCTTTCATCTATCCGATCATGCCTTCTTCTACCCCCATGCGTGGCCGTCCCACTCCCGGAATTCTTTTTCATCCATCCTTTTTCATACCATTGACTCTGTCTTTTATTATAGTGTTCGGCAAGTTACGTTTCTCATATGGGAACGACTAGTTAAGTTATCGCGGATCTTCTACAAGCGGAAAATTAAGATTAAGCGGAACCAACCACGATATTGATTTTCCACGGATAAATCTTCCTATTTCTTTTATATTCGTTGGTTGGCAAATTTGTTTGATTTCACCATTTTCCCGCGTTTTCCAGGCAAATATACCGATATTTTCATCGTCGATATTCTTCTTCCTTTCATCGGCATCTGTCGGCTTTTCCTTTCGAAGCTCGACCCTCGGGATTCTTCTGTTCGTCCCTCAACCCCCACGATTTTCCTCTTTCACCCTATTATCCCGCGATGGACACTTTCCCGCGAGTTTCTTCAATTTCTGAATCTTTCCCTCGAAGCCCACGCCGTTTTCTTCCTCTCGTGCGCTTCAGTCTTCCTCTCTGCTCCTTCTTACACTCCCTTCTTTGTCTCTCCAATAAAGAAGCTCCTCAGCAACCTCTTCACCACCTCTTCTACCCCCTTCTTCCTCTTCTTTCTCCCTTCCTTTTCCCTCCAGCGTTCGCTGCAGCCCGTTCTCTCCTCGTTCCAACAACCTCCTCCCTGTCTTCCTTTCTCCGTGATCCTCCTTTCCTCCTCTCTCTTTCTCGAGCGTTCGCGCCGCCTTTCTGCGTTACGGTACGATCCGGCAGAGCCGCGCCGCTGGCGGCACGGAAAAAAGGCGGCCCTAAAAGAACTTCATATTTTTTATGCTCTGACAGCGACTTGGGTGGTCCAAAATGGCCGCCAATGATGTAATATAGTGCTCTCGCGCCGACTATCCCACCACGGGGACGTCACGGCAACCTATATAGAGGTAAAGCTTCTCTTTCTCTTCCTCTTTCCGTTTCTCGTTCTCTTTCTCTTTCCTTTTCTCGCTCTCTTTCTCTTTCTCTCGTTCGTGGTATTATCTCCCTCTCTGCATTGTTTCTTCTTCCTCTACCAACCTTTGCCCCCTTCCGCCTCCGCTCGGCTTAACGGAGACCGCGGCACACCTAAACCCTTAACCACCTACTTCTAACCGCACGGGTTCCTCGGATCCCATTGCCGGCCTCTCCCGGGGCATGTAATTACTCGACGGACGATGTCTTTCGGCCCTTTTGCTCCTCGACCGTATTACCTTCTTCGGCCGCGCTCAGCCGCACGGCCAAAGCTGTCGCGCGGCCAACACACCGGATCGCGTGGCCTTTTTCCCCTCGACCTGATCACGATTTTACTCTACTCTGAGGAGTGAGTTTGTGAAATTGGAAAAAGTGCAACTTTAGGGGGCGAAGTAAACTGCGGAGAGGCGTAAGGATTCAATTTCAAAGATTGAACCAAAACTTCGTCTCTTTCTCCTTTCTTATTGGTTTAGGATTTAAATAGAAGATAGATAGATAGATTTAAATAGAAAGGTTCGTAGGAATGAAATTGTTTGACCTGAAATTATTTTAGAACCATGAAAGATTACAGTCGAATAATGCGTACATTATTTTGGAAAGCATACAGTTATCTTATTATTTTATACGTGTGTTTTAATTTCGTTTACCGTAGGATCTCACGGAGGACTGATTATTTAATTCGTCGATACTTCCGGTCAGCAGAGACCGATAATAAAATACGTTTATTTTACATCCATGTAGATATAGGTAAGAGCTATTAGGATTATCGTTATCCAATAAAAAATTCATTAAGTTTTTTTCAGTTAAGAGCAACAGCGATAGGCAGGGATTCGAAAGAAGAATATTTTCATTACAGTTTTCTCGTGTGTTTAAAATAATCGAAATTTTCACTGAAACTTCAAATTGATACATCGATATATCGAACCCACTTCCCACTGTCGTTCAAGCTTCCGTGCTACAATTATCCTCTGTCGCTCGAGGCCGCTTCGCAAGCGTCGTAATGGCGGCGAAGCCCTCGGGAAAGTTCGACACTTCCTTCGCGATATATTTATGAACGCATTGTGTCTTTTACCATTGCGAAACGAACGAGCTTATCCAGTTACTTCTTGTCAACAGCGAAGGAATTAACTCTGAAAAATACTACGAAGCATATTTTCACCAGAGATAATCGACTCGTCTTCCAACTTTATTTACGATCCTCGACTATACACGTGCAGCAAAGGACGACGCTGTTGGAACGAAACAACAAACGCGGAGCCCGCCTTTTCGCCTAATCTCAAAGAAAATCTTGCAAACCGTCCAGGACGTGCACAGGAACCCCAGGTCCCCAAAGTTCCACACGATATTTAACGCAGAAAATATCGAACCTGGAAACTGATACTCGAACGATTCGTCACGCGGCACAGTTAAAGGAACCGCACGTTTCCCTCAGGTAACATTCCGAAAGCTCGGGTCGAATCCGATGTCTCGCGATCGGTTCGTCGCCTTAAATATTGTGACTTTGGCGTTCGTCACGCCAAAGGATTTATTCGACGAGCAACAGGCCGATCCCCATGGCCCTAATTCTGAAAAGAAATTGTAGAACGTAACGAATTTGACGATCGGCAGATTTCTTTAAACCGATCGATCTTTAGCTGGAGTTCGAAGTTCTTGGCCATCGAATTCGAATCACACAGAAAAATTTCGCTTCTTCGATTATAATATGCCTTGGTATTCTTTGTACCGATTTCATGTACATTAGCAAGAAGTTGGTAAGTTAAACCTTCTGTATCTATAATAAATTCAGATTTAATAATTTTAAGTCTTTCTCTGAGTACTAAATTCGAACATTGATTAAATTTTTTAAAATGGGTATGATTTCCTAACAATGAATCTGGCGTTATAATAATACGATAACTTTGTGGTACAAGTACCTGCTTATACAGACTGAGACACTATAGCGTCATATACATATATAAATTATTAACATATATATGTACAACGTCGTAGTAAGAAACTTTGCTGTTAGAATTCGCTCATACCTCTCACTGTTACTAGAGCAGCGAAAAATATTAGAAGCATCGAATCTTCGTAACCGAATGGATTGATGCACGTGAAATTTCATTTGGCTTCGATGATCAAATCGAAAGTATCAATTCTACCATCTATCGAATCTTCTTCTAACGTCAATTGTCAATTATATACGATATTATATTAAAGAAAGAGCCTTGGAACATCCAGCTAGTACAAAAAACGATGATTCAAAAAATTCAAAAATTCTCTATGATCGTAAAAGGATAATCGTCCGCGTGACCTCTATAGTTATAATTTCATCGCGAGTGAACGCGATTTCTCGAACAGAGGAAGCGAAAAAAACGACGGTTTACAGAGCAATATGTACGGAACTGAACGACAAAAGAGGATAATCGTGGCAATTTTCTTGATTCCAGGATCATCGATCATCCAGTTCGAAGTAAACACCGGGAAAGAAGAAATTCTCGATGGTGGACAACGTTAATATCAAGATGGAAGAGCGTGAAGCGGTTTCTGCTAATCGGAGAAGTTATTGTTCTTGCGCGACGCCGCCATATTGCGCGCAAAAACGGCTACTTCTGGGATAATCCGGCGAAGAACCAAGCTACGTCCGAATCATTCAAGCACCATCATTTGCGCCGGATCGCTAATTCCACGCCCATCCCATGTTTTACTGCTGGTCGACCGATGGACTCTGGATATTTCTTCAAATAACGTTTGGGAAATCTGCCAGAGAACGGAAACCGATATTTCTGACGACCGTTTGCGGTTTCAGCGGCTCGTTTCTCACCAGGAAACGGCTGCTTACCGGCAGATTTTTGACAAGTTCGATCCACGGAAGTCCAGCCATTGGAGTGAATTTGAGACGTTGTTACAGATACAGAAACTTCTTACATATTTTTCACTCCTGTTTTATCCTTTAAACCGCTTTAGATATACGTATATGGTACATATAATAATTGTTTCATTCTTAATTCTATAAACTATTCTTTTAACTCTACTGCATTCTTTGAGTCGTTCTAAAATGGTTCGTTTCAATCACTTAATCGCGTTTTTCTTATTTGTAAAGAATGGTTTAAATTTGGGTTAGTTTTAAATTAAAAGCGCTTAAAAAATGTGAAAGAGTCGTTGTTGATGCGCGTGACTTTCGCCCTTAATCCTTTAAGGAATTCTTATAGACCGTGAAAAAAATTATTTTCTGTTAATTGTTAATGGTAGAAACACTTTTTCCAATGGTTTTGTAAAGAAGACACAATGCACAAAAAAATTGAAATTAGTTTCACTAAAAACAGATACTTTTATCATTTGGTTAACTAATGATCTGTAAAAACATACGTAACATCGAGTATGAAATGGTTAAGTATTTCTTAAAACATTAAAAATAACGTTGCTTGTTAAAACAATGGTGAAATTTGAAGACGAAAATTCAAGGAGCATAATACAGAATTAGGATACCCGTAATAGAGATCATAACGAGTTAAAAAAGGAAGTTGGTAAGTAAAATACGTTCTCTGATACTGTTTTCTTGTATATGGCGTACAGTTGAATAAAATGGTTTTGAAAATGATTTGGCTGAAATGTTCTTGTTATTGAGAAAGCACGATTGAAGTATTAGCAGTGAATCGTTGGCAGCCATTTATGTGAAGTCTTACCGATTCTTCTTACCTCCTTATACCGGCCAGTTGTCCCCGTTTTCACAAAGAACTTTATTCAATAACGCAATTAAGACCACAGCAATGGAACGTTCGCGTGTAACGATCGAATTAAGCGCAACGAAACGTTCTCGGTCCAAAACTAAGTACTCCTCAACCGTAATGCATTTCGGATTGCGAGTTTCTAAATAAGAAGTTCAGTCGCGTGAAACCTTCATTAAAAATCCCATTTGTTCCTAGTACCTCGGTGTAAACCATAACGATTAAAATGATTTATTTCTTCGTTTATATTGTAATCACAGTATCGTTCGATACTCTGCAGGTAAAGTAGTATTCCATTTATCTAAACCCATTGAAGAACAGACAGCTCGTATAATACTAGGACTTCGCTGATCTTCCATACTACTTTCAGACAAGTTCACATTCGGATAAGTGATTTCAGTCTAGAGGAATTTGTTTAAACACGCGGGCGATTGAATCCTCTTCTAGGTTTCTATATTTCTAGAGCTGCACGTACAATAAAACCACTGCGAATCCCGATTCCCTGGACGTTTTTACGTCAAAATTCGCACAAACGATTTTAAACGTCCAAGCTTCGAACTCACATTTACAATTCACACATCCATCGAGTAACCCCCAAACGATGATTGCCCGCGTAAAAATAGATAGATAGGGATGAAAGGGCTTAAGAAACGCGCATAATTACACAACGATAATTACTCGAGTATTACATAAAATTGCATTCCGCTAAACAAAACTTGTTTAATAACGATAACCAAAATTCCACTGTATCGATATTTAGAACTGTACTTACCCTAATCAAGAACAGTTGGGATCTTCTTCGCCCTTCCTTATCAATTTCAATACGCATTCGTACCACGCTCGAAGAACACACAGGCGAGGGAACACGGTACGAAACGAACACACAGCCAACGATAATAGGGAACGAGAGGCGATGGAAGTGTTCGCGGCGGTTTCAATCTCTGTCGGTATCGGTATTAATATTTATCGAGCGTTTTTGAGGCGCAGTAAATATCGAGCGAGGCCGTGGCGCGGCGCGTACGATAATTTCATTGCTTAATTCGAGCGCGCCGGGCATCTGGCCCAGAGGATCGAGTCAAGAGGGCGCAGAAAATCGGCCAACGCCACGCGTGCTCGTTCGTTTTTCGTGGACACGAAATCACGAGGCCCTCGCAGAGGATACCCGATGGCTGTAAACAATCGTTTCGTACCGGCCGAAAAATATTACGTCTTCATGGACACCGAGGTTACGCCGTCGGTATAATTTCGTCATTAAACTCCTTCTGCCATCCTGTGTGTGCGTGCCTGTTCGTCCGTTTCATTCCCTCGTATGCGCTTATCCTGTATCGACGATAAGGAAGGAGAAACGAGAGAAAGGTAGCGAAAGTGAGACGAAAAAGAGGATGAAGGGGAAGGGGGAAGACGAAGGCCGTCGATCGATCGATGATAATGATCCCGTTGATGATAGCTCGCTCGTTATTATACGCGTCTCATCGGTTAAACGAAAAAGGAGAAACGTACCTATAAAGAGATGCAAAAGGGAGAGAAGGAGGAAAAAAGGAACGGAGAGTGGGATAAGAGGTGCGTTCGTGTTTTAAGAGCTGGAAGCGATTGGTCGACGCCATTACTCACACCGTTTGCGCCTGCCACATGGCTCGATGGATCTTTTCTTCTTCGCTCAAGCCCCTGTTCCACTTTCTTCGTTTTTCTTTTAAGTTGGTAACTTGCACTTTCACGGGTATCCGATGTGGATGATTGTTAGGTTATGTGCGTGCGTTTGTTGTCACGTGTGCTGGAATGAAAAAATTATGGAACTTTGTTAGATAAGTGGAAGGTTGTCCAAAGTAGTGGAGTAGGATTTTGAAAAAGAAAGTATGTATTAACGAGAGAAAATGGGAATTTATATTATTTATTACACTAATACACTGTATCTCTAATGTCTTATATCGTTGCATTATATATTTCTGCGCATTAACACAAATTAACTATGTATTAAAGGAACGAAGTATGCCACGTTTGAAACATCCTTTTCTTCTTCAAGGAAAATAGATAGTTTTCATTATAAAAAGAAGAACATAGAAGACATTATTCGTTCTTGTTTAAAAATCGAACCCTGGATAGGATAAAATGAAATTACAACGCTAATTTTTTATAAATTTGAACTATTTTTTGCGTACGTACTCGTAAGTCTGATTTTATCATTTTGTCAAATGATTTTTATCAAATTACAAATTTTTAACTGGTTTTGCAGTTACTTTTTTCCTGGATATACGATACTTCTCGTACTTTGACATTTCGCAAAGGACACGATCTCATTGCACAATGTGCGATTCATTTTCGAAGCCTTCAAACGACAACAACGTTTGGATTCGTCGTATCGTCGTATTCACCGACAAACAACATGGTGGCAGCGCGTCGGCTGCGCGAAACGATCCGTCAAATTGGCCTTATCGCGGTGTGTCTGTACGTTTATGCGAACCCTCCCATTAGCGGGAAACCGACGCGCGTCAATCCGTTTTAAAAGTGGTGCGTCAAACTCGCACGCCAGCACCAGGATCCGAAGGAACACGTGCACGCTCGTCGAAGGGAAACGTGTTCATACGACTCGTCAACGGCTTGTTAAACACGACGGTGGCGCGTGAACACTATACACGAACAGAAAGTTCAACAAGAGTTCATCGACTGAAACCGTGCATCGTAGCAAATGAATTCGCGTGCAGCATTTAGGCAATTTAATTGTATAACGGAATTGTATAACTATCTATTAGTATGTAGAAAAACTCGAAACCACTTTAAAAAGAACCGATTGTATTCGATTTCTCAAGATTAACGATTCCAGATAGTTTAAGATTTAACTTTAACCTTTTGTGGTGTGTGATCACGTTTCAGCACCATTGAATTTTTATTTACATAACGAAGCGAGCGAGTAGGAAACAATTTTATTCGAACGTACTTTTGATACAGTAGCGACGAAGCATTGCGATCCTTCCAGAAGTACAAGAAACAGGCACACATTTAAAGAGCGGCTTTGTGCGCTTTGGAAGACCACCAGCTTTTTCGAGGCTCTGTAAAGACTAGCCTCCAATCTAGGAGGCAATGTACTTCTCGATACATCCCTTTTATTTTGTCTTCTTATCTGTATCATTTCGATCCTCTGTTCCATCACAGTATGTAGAAAATATGTTTCTGTGCAGCGCACTAAATAATTGCAAACAATGTCTTCATACTCAAAACGCAAATATCAGAATAGTAGATATAAAATATGAATTAGACTGCGAATAAATACTATAATATAAATGAATGATATAATAAAAGTAAAATATTGAAAAATCGAGTCAAAGGCAAAATTGATCAAAAAGGTATAATCATGCCGGGGGTTGAATAACTGCTTTCTTATTAAAAAAAAAAAAGTGATCAAGAACAGGCTAAAAAGACTATTATATAATTAAATAATTGTTTTCTTATTAAACTTCCATAAAAATTACACCATTCGATTTTTCTCATCATCGCCATGGGATGAAACGTGTCTGAAAATTTTCCCTCAAACACGAAGTTGTAACCCAAAGATTTTCATATTATTTCATATTATTCGACCAAGATCAAATAGATCATAAAGAGCTTGAAGAAAACTAGTTCAATAAGAATAGTTATGATGAATGTCGAATAATTAAAAAGATAAGAAGGTGGAACATCGGATGCGACAATTTTTGAATCGATCGAATCGATGTTCGTGGGCCATGACGCAACGACGCGACGCGACATGATAGTCTTTTTGTCCAGAACGTTATGAAGATGTCGCTGAACAAACGCCACCATGGAGACGTGCGAAGCGTTTACAAAACGCTTACGCGTACCATGGGCCGCGTACGCATCAACGCCGGTCGCATTATCTGATGGCACCGACATACGTCTTCGCTGTCAGCCGATCGTTAAGGGAACAATCAGACATGTCGGAGACGGATCGGCTGCCAACCATTTGTACCCTTCCTCCCTTTGATCGCCCCATCCTCTTTTTCGTTCTTCGCTATTTTTTTATTCCGCTTCCTGTGGCACGTGTTTCCATTCGCAAACGTCGAATCCACAGGTCTGTTTTGCAGCTTCTTCGGCTACATAATAAAAAGTACGCGATAAAAGGATTGATTATTTAGACGAATTGGCATAAAATTTGGCAAATTTTCCCTTTTTTGCTGCAGAAGAATATTATATGTTTAATTATCTGTTATACAATCTAATTTGTAACCGCACGAGACATTGAATGATTTAATTTATTCACAGCGTTATGAAGTTATGCTTTGTTCGCGTTATAAAGTATATTACAAAGTATAGGAAACTGGACAACTTCGAAAATTGTATATCAACATTTGTAATATTTGTAACATCAGATGCGATAAATGGATAGCCGCTAAATTTTAATGAATAATTACGCTGTGTGTAATAACATTTAAAACTTACAAAGTTCGTAGTATATATGTTATTGCTGTCCTATCTCTCAGATTGTACGATGAAAACGCTAAATAAATTGGTTTGATTTGATCAATCAATCCATGCGCTATTAGCTAACTTCAACCTATAATTCATGCTACGAACACGATTCACACACAAATTTTTCAATTTTGGTCCATAAATATCACAAATTTCCACACGATAGCATAAGACAAGAAGTTAAATTCAAAATTACCGAAGGATTGCCATTTTTCATTTGGTAAGGTGTGTCATTCTTATAAAACGATCTATAACCGTTTTACGCAACGCTGGAAAGATCCAATGGCGGACCGAATGGAAATTCGATTACTCGTGTCCCGCAGGTGTTTCCCTCGCGGTGTCCCTTTATTACGTGACAATATTGCAAACGCTTCTTGCCGGCAATAAAGCGTCTTAAGATCCGTGCCAGATGTCACCGTGGGTAGCGTCATATACGAGACCGAAATCTCAAATATTAGCGGATTCCCGGCCGGATAGAGAGAATGGTGCACGTCCACGCTCTAATATCGCGGGTTTTTTTCCAGCCCTTGGCGATGCGATGCGCGCCGCGACATGTGCGCGAAACGGCTTATGAAACTTTCGTCGAGCACGGCCATCGCGAATAGCTATCATGCTCAACATTACTTATCTCCGACTGATGAAACTGGAGTATACATGAAACAAGCGTCTAAAGAAAATTAAAAACGACGTCATTAGTTATACTTTCGATATATGTACCTATATCGTTTATTCTCGTTTGATGGAATTTTTAGAAAAAATACTAATAATCTTTTTATATGAAATAGGATATTACAATTTTGATAAGGTAAAATGCATTTAATTTTGCTATTCCTTAACAGTTTGACTATTTAATATTTAATTATTAAATATTATACATTGTATATTTTCATATGCATACATATTTTAAATTATTTGAAAAAATTGTGAATATCTGTAATTCGTGGAATATGACACGTGCTGCCATCTATTCACATTTCCTTGAATTTAAAATTTGTTGACATTTAACCATCTGTCGATAAGATAGAAGTGACAAATAATTACCACCATTGTCTTACCACATGACAACGCTGATAATCAATAATGTTCACGAGCCATTATTTCGCGCATTGATGATTCAAGTGTTATGTAACGATGTCAACGAAGTCGACTTTGATTTTTCTTTAATTTCATATCGTAAATTTGTGAAATAACACGCAAACAACATAGTGTCCTTAGTGTATTTATTTTTTTTTCATATGAATTATGTATATACATGTGGATTCTTTTGAGACAAGCATCACGGTCTCCATGCCTCTTAGTATTCGAACTTAATCCTTTCAATGTGTAATGAGAAAAAAAAAGGATGATGTTCTTTCCTGATGACGTAGATGATAAAATAAGATAATGTCACGATGATAGCTACGACGTAGCACACCCTACTGCAAAGTAGCTTCATCACATTGTCAATTCCTGAAATCGACAAAAACGAAGTATAAGTTTTCAAATGATATAGATAAGAAATTGTCTTTTTTATGCACAGATTTAATCAGTCTGCCAAGATTTTCAACAATATTATAAATCTGATTATAAAATAAATGCGAAACCGTTGGTAAAATCATCACATAATCGTGTTCTATAAAATTTTGTATTTCCGTTTGTAAACTTACCATAATAGCATTGACAATATCATTCTGATTATTTTTAAGAGCTTTAATAGCCTTCCCTCGAGACACATTGGCTTGACACATTACTAGGTCAATATCCTTTTCTTCAACACCCGATTCGTCTACTTCTTCTTCTTCTGATTCTTCTTGTATTGGTGCAACAACCTTTGAAAATACGAAGTTAAAAGATAAAGTTAGTATTAAATATGAAATGCTACGTTAAAATTTTTTATAGCAATCAAATACAATATCTTACTGTAGTACTACCGCCAGCTTCAGCTGCTGCAATAGCTGGTGGCTCCTTAAACTTCTCAGCTGCTGCTACTTGAGCTTGTTGACTGAGATCCTCAATCTGTAAAACAAATAATTTCATCAAATAATTACAAACCATAATATTTGAAAAAATGTCCAGTTATTAAATATATCAGTCTGCCAAAGGATTTTTTCTACATTTCTTTAATTCATAATATGCGAAACATAAACCTAATCATCACTTTCTCTGAGATATTATTTCTTTAATATACTACTTCAATTTAGATTACCAGAATTTTACCTTGGCTTCGCCAAACACTATGTAAGTATCTGAAGCTGGATTCTTTAACACATCTGGCTTATTGATTACAAAGAGAATATTTTTTGATTTACGAATAGTCACTCTGTTAACTCCTTGTACCTGAACAAAACAATGTCAAGTATTTATTTATTCATATATATATATAGTATATGGCATTCATTCTACATACAGGCTTTAATCCCAATTTGCTCATAAGCTTCCTAGCTTTTTTCTCTCCTCGACTTTGTTTTGCTTTAGAAACCATATCAATGGGAAGACCAGCAACGGTTGACCCTGGGAAACCAACAGGACCCCCAGCTCCTGCATCGTCCAATTCTGGGATAGTGTCATCTGAATCTGTATCAGTTCCAGATCCTGCTGCACCTGCTTCAACCTTAGTAGGTTCAGAGCTTGCAGCTTTGTCGAGTTCAGTTAGTTCTGGCATATTTATTGATCTGTAACAAATAATTACATTAAATAAGTAATAATGCACATTTACCAGTTTTTATTATATATTACAAACTGAAACAAATTTATAACATATAAATTGCAAAATATATATGGTCATCATTTACTCTTTTTGTAAAAAGTATAATTTTCTACGATATGAATGAATTTGTACATTAACATAATTTATACATTGATACAATCATTCTCCATAAAAATCAGCCACACGTGTATTACACCGGGTTAACAAAATCTGCCCCACCTAATATACCCTCGTTTGTAGTATCACTTTCAATGAATAAGAACTACTTCACAAGTATAGATGAAATAACAATGAGATTGATGAACAAATTGTATGTTATTAATAAATATAAAATATTTAAATGGAAAAAATAAACACTTATCACACAATGATTGTAACAGACAAATGGACGTTGTTATGGCGCCCACTGAAGGTAGTCGAAAAATACTTGCAAAGATACGATCGACAATTCCCGTTGCTACTTATGTTTAACTATCGTGACAAGTTTAATTGCGTTCCAATAATTGTGAGTGACACATTTTCAGTTTCTCCGCGTTTTTATACGGTGTTTTATATCGTTATGCAGCACGATGAATTTTGTGCATGAAGATCCTCGAAGCATAAACATCTCGCACGTTCATCGTTGACAATAAATTATTACACGCGATATGATTCACACAAAGGGATATATTTGTTACTTGTCTCTCGATATTCGCGCTCTTTTACTATAATTACAGAACGATGCCGAAAAAATCGTTAGATTTACCTCAAACGATAATCCGTCGACAACCGAGCACTATTTTTACCATGTAAACTGAGACCAATTCACACGTGTACCGGAATGAGCACAGTTTTGTACTTTTAAGAACACAAGGCGCAAGCAGACGCTTTGTTAAATCAGCACCCGCAATTGGCTACGCAAACCAAAAGAGAAAGCATTGCGTTTTACGGAATTCATTTTCAAATAATTTCAAGAATATTAAACATGAACATTAAAAAGCATATAAAAAGTTTATTAAAAAGGGAAATATTTACATTTATATATGTCCGTATATTTACATGTATGCATCTATAATATATTGAAAACTATATAATATACATTTGTACTGTACACATATTGTAGTACACATTTTTATAACAGTTTCACATTGAAAATTACTTCAAAATATTTTTTTTAAGATGGAAATTTATCGATATCCATTTGTTCGATTATGTACTTTTTTTCGTTCCGATTACGCAGTATCTAGTTAGTCTACATAATTGCAATTATTTTTATCAGAAAAAATATTTAATTATAAACATGTTTATTTGTTATTAATTCTATTAAATTCCTTACCACATGTATTTTTTCCTGATTCAGTAAAAGGTTCAATCTCTTTAAACGTTTCTGTAGATCAGTCAACTGCTTCGACATCTAAATTTAAAAATAATTTTTTTCTTGACTCAGATTATTTTTTTAAACTAATAAGATCATAATAAGGTATAACTGAAAGATCACATATTCACCATTTTTCACAGGTTCTGTTTTTTTGGAAGATAATGATAATGATAATGAGGCGTGATGTTCACGTAAATAAGAAATGTACTCATCTGGTTCTACATTATATGTCATTCGTTCCCTTGGAGAATTCAAAGAATCACAATTACGACAACGGTATCCTACAAAATCAAAATATATATATTTTGAATATTTTGTAACATAATTAAATCTTTATACTTAAATCTTTTTGGCAGATTATAACAAATGTTTACTGATATATGTATATTCCTCTTTGAGAGCTGTTCCATTGAACGTCTTACAAATTGGACAAAAAATTGCACATCGGTCTTCAATGAAATCATCATCATCATCATAAACATCACGATACTTAAAGTCATCAAAATCAACTTTATACCTCGAGAATTTATACTCCGACTTACGTGCACGCGGTAATATTGGACCTGGTAACATTGATGAACATAATAAATTAAATTTACAATGAAAGACAATAACATACGAATGAAATAAAAAAATGAAAGTTATTAACTGTAATCCACAAGATACTAACCATAATATGACTTTGAGGTAGGTATGTTAGTTACAATAGGATATATACGGCTTTTCGCATTTAATGCTTGCTTTTCCTTTGAAGGAGGATTAGATGTACTAGATTGTTCAGGAATTTCTGCTGTAAGCTAAAATGAAAGATTGTTTTAGTAGATGCATTGTCTTCTTTTTCAAACTGTTTTCATATAATTAATTGTTTGAAATATAAACCTGTTGGGATAACTGAAAAATAAGTTAAAATAAAGAAAATTATATTAATACTATTATCAATATACTTACTGGACATGCTTCTAGTTGATCAGTTGCAAACTTTGACAGAATTTCTTTAGTGTTTTTCTCAGATTGCATACTATCTTGATTTTTAGAAATTTTACATTTATAATACCACGTTATCATCTTTTTTGTAAGTAATATTCTGTGACAATGAAATACATTTTGTCATACCTTTTGAATAATTTAGTAAAGGAAATAAATACAATTAGAATACTTACAGAATTGGAAAAATTAACAGTGGAATGATATAAAATATTTGATCATATAGCGATGCAGGAAAGAAATAGAAGTAAAAAATGAATGCTGTTGTAATATAAAGTATCACGCTATATAATATTAGAGTTCCAACAATCTTTTTATGTCTTTGTTCTGCACTATATCTATATCTTTCTACCTCTTTAATTTTCTGTTAAAGAAGGTATTTTTGATTACTTGTCTAATTACATAAATACAAGTAAAAGAATATAGGTATTTTACCTCGTCAAGATACTCCAAAATTTCAATTTTTGTTTTCAACCTCTGAAATAC
Source organism: Bombus superbus (assembly GCA_014737385.1). NCBI lineage: Eukaryota > Metazoa > Arthropoda > Insecta > Hymenoptera > Apidae > Bombus > Bombus superbus. The sequence goes on along the minus strand of JACXIK010000067.1, from coordinate 761,944 downwards.
ACAAATAATTTACATTATAAATTTATATTACAAATATTGACATATTTGTATATGACTTATCAATTTTCTATAAGTATTTATTTTATTTTATAAGCTTCTCATTATATACATTGATTCTCTCTTTTTCCCTTAGTGTATATATTTACATACTTAAAAAAAGATGAATTTCAATTATTGAATTGAAATGAATTCAGCACAGTGAACCAAGGATGTTCTTGGCATAATAATTAATATGAAACTTTATAAATAACTACACGCAAAGCATATTTAATTATAAGTTTTGTTTGAAAGTATGATATCATATTTTTAGATAGTAGTTTTTATTATGTGACATGATTATACCATATTTTAATAAAAAAGGATCTTGTATACTTCTATTTAAAAAATAATTACAGATATCTTTATGTATATAATTTTTTCAACTTTTTTTAATTCAACAGTGACAAAATTTAAATAATATGAATGTAATATCATTGTATAGTAATTTCCTATTGTGTGACAATTCTATGTGAATTACAAATCGATGTTGATTAATCATTCAATATTATGAATCTTATTCTAATTAGGTTAAGAAGCTTAAACTTCCTCTTTATAAAAATTAAAGGTTATAAACTTTTAAGTCATAAATTTATACTACTTTTAAAATAATATACATATATAAAATAATATACATATATAAAATAATATACATATATAAAATAATATACATATATAAAATAATGTACATATAAAAAGTTGATCTACTAACTCACGTTAAATCTTGACAGAAAGATTCCCATACTAATCAACCGTTGGTCCCGATCGATCCAAATTTGAACTTAATCACTTTGTGTTTTGTTTCAATATTTATATGTGTCGTAATTTCTAACATATTTGTTATGACCTTTATAAAAAAAAGTACTTTTACGGCGCAGGCTGTTTATATAATGTTTAAATAATATATCGGTAAATTAGTAGATATCAAAAATTTTTCTTTTCACTTGCCACTTTCTATTGAATAAATCAATTGAGCATAAATATATTGTTTTCAATTAAAATATTGTGTATTAAGTTACGTTCATTATTACTTCGTGTTCGTTCCTATCGGGGGTATTTACCAGTCAAGATACGCTCCGTTTGAAACTACAAATCAAACTGATACGAACAACCGTACATTATATGTATATGTATAGAATAACGACTTGTTTGTGTATCGATAAGAAAGAAATGCAAAGAAATAAATAAAATATATGTTAATATTATATATCATTAAAAATATTATTATAAATACTTATAAAAATAATTTCAGCTATTCTCCCGAAAACGATCGTGCTTTAATTTAGACGAAACTTTGAAAATATAATAGGTTCCTTTTAGATAAAAACAATATTTAGGAGAAAGATTTTTGACGTCTCAAAAATTAAGACACCTTTTTAACATTATTCATCTTTCCTACACATATTGAAGTACAATTTTTATGTATACAGTATAGGCTTCAAACATGATATTATTGTACATACATAAATAGAACTGACGTATTATAGTCGATCATATAATAATCGATACATTCCTGTTGCTTTTATTGTATACAAAACAGTAGAGAGTAAATGATAAAAATTTATTTATCTTTTCTGTTAAATTACCTGAAAAAAAATAGTTTGCATTTAATAACAAAGATATCAATTTCATGGAGCTGTATAATTTTTATACAAGATGAAATTATTTATGAAAAAGATAAATTTATACAGGTTTCAATGTTATATGTCTATTATTATGTACTGCTTTCGATCCCATTACGATATATTCATTGATAGAAGGGATTGCCTGTTCTACAAGAACTATTTCCGCAGCAGACATTTTTGGTAGTCCAAAATTTTTTTGTATACCGCCTGGGCCGAATTGCAATTGGCTGGTGAAGTATCGACACCCCGGCAAAACATTTGATCGTACATAAGCAGAAGAAATAACATTTTTATAACCGCTAAGTCCTTCGGCAAGCGCAAGGATTAATTTGGCAGCTGCAGCTCCATCAGACAGCATTGGACCTTTAAATTCAATATTTGCCATTTCTTTATTTGCGGCACGTAATGATTGTAACAACATTTCTTGTTGTGCCTACATGAATTTTTAATATAAGATGTTAGAATGCATAAAAAAATTCTCTTCCTAAACACATATAACAGTTTAATGTAAATGACTACACTTTCATACATTGTTAAATCGATTGATTGGAGAAGCACACGACAAAAGGGGAACAATAGTATTCGAATCTGCCCCGCCAACCATTGGAACCGATAAGAATGCAGGATTTAAATCCAGGAGATTCGCGGTTAATGCCTCCATTCGCATACGATCATGTGCGGTGGAACCAATAATTCTGTCTGGATCCCACCATCCAGCAAGTTTGTAAATTTCTGACACCATGGGAAGTGTAGCTGTTACTGGTCGAGTAAAAACAGCTACCAAAGATTCTGAACTCAATTGTACCATTTGTTCAGTCATTTCGCTCACGTATGTCGATGCAGCCTCAAATTGTGCTGCGGGACTTTCATAAATATTAGTATTTGTCTCATCCATCAATGCGATAATGTTTATCTGTAAATTATATCGATTTTTACGTATTAATTTTATCAACGTTGGGTCTGTGTTGTATTAGGGACGTACTGCTCATTTTGTTTCGTCGTTTAATAAATAAGTACATACTTCTTTAAGAGCTTCTTTTAAATGTTTTCGTTTGAAATATTTTACACGAGGTGATGTATCAATATGACTAATATCTAAAATTGCATTAGCCAATGAATCTTTTGTATCTACCACATGTATTCGTTTTATAAGACGAAATTGTTTTAAGAGAACAGTAGCGTACATCAATGACTCGCCGCCTCCAATCATGCAAACTTTTATGTCACCTTTATGATCTGGCAAAAAGTGATCATAATCTTTTAATTGATGTTTGATGTTAACATTAGCTTCTTTTTTTGATTTTTGATCATTTCCTTTATCTTTTGCACATTTTGATTTTTTATCATCAATCGGCATATTTGAAATGTTCCGGTAAAAATGGCGTGAAATGCATTTTTCGACAGATTCCAAAAGATATCGCTTTGTTCCAATCATATTTAAATATTAATTTTATATGAATCATTGACTATAATTTCTTAATACTGTCGAAGATCATAAAAGGATAGAACTCGGAGAATACTTAGGTTATTAGCTTAAAAGTACATTAATTCTAACATAGAGATATAAAGATAGAGTGCGTGAGCGAACCGAAAAAGTGACATTAGAATAGAAAGAAAACAATACATAGGGACTCCTTGCGTCTTTGTCTAATATGCATATGTTTGTATATGTCATAACGTTTGTATGCACATTCGTACAGTAAGTACGTATGTAAGGTAGCACTGATCACCGATCAACGAGCGGCGTCTGGGTGCATGACTAATCAGACAAGAATAGACGGGATTTAAATGCAGCGTTTTCTTTCTATTCCTGTATCATGTCCACTTACACATTCAAATGAGTGGAAAACAATCGAGTACCTTTACAAATTTACGCACATGATAAAAATAAAATTTCATTTTCCTATCATCGTTAATTCTTAAACAGCATAATATACATTTTGTCTATGTTGTTTATATTTTTTATTTATTCAATTATATTTATAAAAGTTAGATATTTTTCGTTCATATATATATATATCGTAATGTAATTAAAGAATAATGAAAAGAATTAAACACAACTAGATATTAATAAAACTCTGCTTTAATGCATGATTTATATAACGTTATCACAATATATAAAATAATATTATTCATTTTATTCTGAACTTAATATTATCCTGTTATTTTATTGTTATAAATATAAATTTTATGGCATAAATGTACTTAACTTGCTTCTATGATAAGATCAGACATATCTGGAACAGACTGTATTTTTAATGTCTTTTCATTTGCTAAATGTAGCAACGATACAAAAGAAATAGGAAAACTTAGGACTTCTATATTAGCTTTTGTTAATAAATTCGGTAATGTTTTACAAATCTCACTAAAATATTTATTTTCTTTCATTTTATTTTCTTTTTCTTGGTTTTCAATATTTTCTGTATTTATATTTTCTGTATCATTGCACATAGTTAGGCTTTTCCAAATGGATTTTTTTAGTTGTCGCATATCAATTCTTTTAGCATGTGTACTATATGCAATAGATATCTTATTTGTTAATTTAGGAACAGCTATTAAATTATCTCCAGTAAAAATCATTTGTTTTTCCGCTTCATCATTTTCGACTTCACAATTATTTTCGGGCTCATTATTGTCTTCATTTGATGCATAATCTTCATTAGGGACATAAGGACAATAATTTGATATATCATTTTCATTGTCATAATTATAATTCTCTATATCAGATACATGAGTAACATCTAATTGATCCTCTTTCATGTTTAAATGTATTAATTCATGAAGGTACAATTTAGCAGCACTTGCAATATCATAATGCACGTCTCGTGGTAATGTAAGTCTTTCTTCATACCACTCTAAATTGGTAACTTCAAACTTTGTAAATTTACTTACTACAAATTTTGGTACTACTGTTGTTTTTATACTGTCGTCATAACATATTTCTATTTCTTTTCTTTTTCTACCTGGCTTCTGTGGACAAGCAGCGATAATTTTATTTCTAGAGAATTTTGAAAAATTACTTATTCTCCAATGAGATGGACCGGCCCAGTGTATATTCAAACTTTTCTGAAGAAAGGAATACTCAGATGTTTTAGTCACTCCAATATTAGATAAAACTTTACATAAGTCTACAATTTTTTCTGTTGGTTTTTGTATTTCTGCACATTTCTCTGTACTTTCCACATCATCTTGAATATCTAAATAATTCATATCATCATGAGGCACTTCTTCTTCAGATGGTAAGCTAGCATCTAAATCAAACTGAAATCCATTTTCGTTGTTATCCTTTGACTTTATACCTTTATCTTCTTCTTTTCCTTCTTTTGTTCCTTTCTCAATATCGTTGATCCAATTTTGAAATTCAAAATTGGTTAAAGGTGGACATATTTCTAATTTAGAAAAATCTTCCATCTGGGGAATAATCACTTTCGTGTCTTCTTTGTCTATTTTATGTTCTACAACATCTACAATAACATCATGATATAAATGTAAAGAATAGTTTGAATTTGCATGATTTGATAGCATTACTTGATATAATGCATCTGTAGTTTGTGAATCCTCATTTTCCATTATCCACAAAGAAGGTTTCATAATTTCTATAGTTCCTTTTAAGCTATCTGTCGTACTAAAAATCTTCTGTTTGTTTTTCTTTTTCCCTTTTTTCTTATGTATTTGTAGATCTTTTATTTGATCTCCTCGCTCGGTATTTAGCTCTTCGTTTATTTCATCAGTTGAACTATCATTTTGTTGCTTATCTATCCCACTAACTATTTTCATTATTTCTGTATAAATTCCATCTACACGAAAACCATAGATTTTTGTGCTTACATCCAAGGATGTACTGGCTGCTTGCAAATTAGATATGTTGGCATCTTTTTTCTTTATCATATAGGACATAAAGTCAATTATTTCAAGACTAAATGCATTTTTCACATTAATTTTGTTTTCAGTATTAAGTTTTATACATTCAGCCATACGATCCTTTATCTCATGTGCTGGCATATGTGCTAGAAAACCAAGACCCAAAGATCTTCGTTTTTTATTTGTGCTTAAATTTTCTACTGATACTGTAGAAGCATTTAATTCATGACGTCTAGCTAATCTTTCAGCTTCATCATTGTTTTCTACCAATTTGGGTGACAATGTACTCTGTATTAGAAAAGATTTTCTTCGCAAAGATGATGAGGATAATGTTCCTAATATTGTTTCTTTTTCCATTTTGTAGACTTATTTAAATATATACACAGAGATCAAATATATATAAATGTATTTAAAGATGCATTTGTTCATTCATCTAAAACAAACATTTCCATTTATGTACTTTACCAAAGTGTTAGTAACAAAAATTAACGAAAACGAAAAAGACCCACCACTTAATGAAGTGAAATTGCCTATAATCTTTTCCAAATCAATCCTCATTAAACGTAACAAGGTATAAAATTGTTGGAGTTCGAGTTCCATTTGTCGAAGTGCTATCAGTTCGTTTAAAAGTTCCTGAAAGTAACGCATTAATATTTAATAAATTCAGTGAAATTTTATTTTTCTATACCTTATTATCCATTTAAAAGAAAGTTTGTAGAAATAGATACAAGAAAAATACTTTAAAAATTAATTTAATATTATGCACTTCATTCCATACAGTTCTTTTTGATCAACCGAAATTGTCATAAGTTCAAATAAGTTTGAATGCAGTGTTCTTAAAACCATTTTATTTGAATAATAATAAATAATTTCTATTTTCATGGTATATTTACTATATTATTTTTCTGAATATATTGTATTTGATAAATAAGAAATCAACTATAATAAAACAATTAAAATAATTATATTTATTTAATAATTTAAAAACTTTATTTGACGTAAAAGAATATAGTATAGCGACTATTAGCAGCTGCCACTGAGTACATAGAAAAGCGTCAAGAAGCTGCAACATTAGCGCACTCCATTTCTAGCGCGAAACTAATTGAAAAGTATAAAATATCTATAATTATTCTCCCGCGCAAAAACAACAAATAGCTAATCAGGTTTTAAAGAAAGACGCTTCGAAAAAATATTCTTAGATTATCTATGCTTTTTTACTTTTTATAATAGGTTGTCTTTTTATTCCTAAAAGTTCAGATTTATTACTAGTGAAGATGGCAGATCTGGATTGACGTAACTACGAAAGATTGATTTCAGATAAAAATTTTCAAAAGAATCCAATATCATGATTGCTTAGTAAATGTATACTTTACTTACATAGTAAGGATTCATTATAAAGCATGGACTTAGGATGGATTTTGTGATTAAGATTGAACAAAATTTCATGTTGCAAATTATTTCAAAATATATTTTGTTAACACATAACGTTTTATAACAAAAAGTTTCGTATTATAAATTATTTCAAAATACATTTTTTTAAGACGATGATTCGTCGATATCCATTTTTTCATCGCTCTCGTTAAAATTATGTGCTTCTTTCGTTTCGGACTTCGTAGTATCCGATTCCGTATTATGTGGTTCGGCATTATGTGGTTCGGCATTGTTTGGTTCATCTGCGATTATAATTAGTAAATAAATAGTACCAAAAAATATATTAGGTTATAAGTATGATTAACAACAATGTTACATACCACATGTATCTTTAACTGATTCAGTAACGTGTTCAATCTTTTCCAATGCTTCTGTTGGTCGCTCAACCACTTCAATATCTGAATCTAAAAATTATTTCCGATTAATTCCAATTATTTCTTCAATCCCAAACAGTTTATATATTAGTTTTCTTTTTATCCAAACCTGTATCCGATGTACTTATTGATTCTGTTTGTGAAGGTTTTATATGTTCTGCTACATTTTGGTCAGATGCTAAATATTCAGACGTATTTAAAGATGAACTACTATGTGCAACATTATACGTTAATTTTGGAGCAGATGGTTTCTGTTTTCTTGCACGATTCCAAAAGTTGCAATAACAACATCTGAATCCTACAAAATCAAAATACATATATTTTGAATATTTAGTAACGTAATTAAATCTTTATACTTAACTCTTTTTGGCAGATTATGACAAATGTTTACCGAAATATTCAAATTCCTCTTTAAGAGCCATCCCATTGTGCGACTCACAATTTCGACACACTAATGCATATCGATTCGATGGACCATCTCCAACAAGATAATCAATCAATCGATCCAAATAAGTCCTTTGCCGCGATAATACTGGACGTGGTAATGGAGTTCCTATTGATAAAAAACCTCAATAAAAAGAATTTTGCTTCAATAAATTAATTTTTAATAAATTAAAAAAATAAAAATTAGTAACTGTAATCCTAAAAATACTAACGATAATCACGAATTGGAGTATTAACTGGTCTAATACCACCTTGGAAAGAAGTATTTAATGGATTCTGAGTGGGAGCTGTGCCAATTGGAACAAGACCAGTGTTAGCAGGTATACCACTATGTACATTCAGTGGTTGATTTTGATTTATTATTATACGTCTTCTCAGTTCCGTAGAAGGTGATACTGGAGATATTATATGCTGCGGTGTACTTGATCGTTTAGGAGTTTCTGTTGATGGTGACACTTTAAAGGTTGTCTAAAATGAAAGAATCTTTTACTACATTTTTTATCTTCTATATTTTCAGATTTTTCTCTAATACTTTACTATCCAAAAAGATACTCATAATCATTAAAATTCATTCTTCATATATTTTATTGTGTAAAATACAAACCTGCGGGGACAACTGAAAAATGGATAAATAATTTAATTATTAAAAATTTCTAAAGATTATATTATGTAACTAAAATAAAGAAATTATATTGTCAAATTACTTACTGGAGTCATTCTTAATTGATCAGGCGCAAACTTTAACAGAATTTCTTTAGCTTTTTTATATGTTTCAGTCTCTGTAACTTCATCTAGAATTTTTTTTTTCTCAGATTGCATACTACTTAATCTATCTTGATTTTTAGAAATTTTACATTTATAATACCACGTTACCATCTTTTTTGTAAGCAATATTCTGTGACAATGAAATATATTTTGTCATACCTTTTGAATAATTTAGTAAAGGAAATAAATACAATTAGAATACTTACAGAATTGGAAAAATCAACAGTGGAATGATATAAAATATTTGATCATATAGCGATGCAGGAAAGAAATAGAAGTAAAAAATGAATGCTGTTATAATATAAAGTATCACACTATATAATATTAGAGTTCCAACAATCTTTTTATGTCTTTGTTCTGTACTATATCCATATCTTTCTATCTCTTTAATTTTCTGTTAAAGAAGGAATTTTTGATTACTTGTCTAATTACATAAATACAAGTAAAAGAATATAAATATTTTACCGCATCAAGATCCTCCAAAATTTCAATTGTTGTTTTCTTCCTCTGAAATGTAAAAATAATTTGTTTTAACCCAATTACATTATCAATAAAAGAAAAAGTATTTCCATACATAATATTCTCTTTCTCTCTCTTCTCTCAATGCACTTATTTACATACTAACATATTTTAAAAGAAAATGAAATTTGATTATCAAGTTCAAATGGATTCAGCATTGTGAACAACATGTTCATAATTATATGGAAAATGGAAATTTATGAATAACTACATGCACAATACATTGAACCGTAATTTCTGTTTCAGGTTATAACATTTTATTTTTTTATAATAATTTTTATCATACAATATAAAATACGTATCTTTATAAAATTTGTTAAGACAAAAACGGTTACAAATGTTTGTATGTATATTTTTATTTTCTTGTATTTTTACTTTGTATGTATATATTACTTTCTGGCTTTTTGGTTTGATGAAATTTAAATAATTTGAACGTAATGTCATTGAATAATAATTTCATATTGCACGAGAATTCTGCATATATTAAAAGTCAAGTTATTCAATATTAAAAATCTTATTCAAACATGGTTATAGAGCTTAAACTACAAAAAATATAAATTATAAATTGTTTAAGAATTTATATTATTATATATTATGATAATAGAGTTATTCTTTAGTAAACTTGTTCAAAATTTTATTATTTTCGCGCCTAACCTAAAAATTTGTCATGTATAAAGAAATGTCTTTGAATTAATTGCATTTAAATATTAAAAAACATAATATATTATGCGTTAAAAGTTTAAGCATTTGTTATAAAATATTATATCTAAATTATTTTCAAATGCTTAGTAAAAGATTTATAACATGGACAAAATGTTAACCTCCGTAATACAGTATTAATGTTATTTATATACTACCGGAGACTTACGCGAAATCTTGATAATATAATCCCCATTATGTCCAAATTTTAATAAGTTCTCGTTAAAGATAAAACCGATCAAACGTAAGAGATTCATACAATTTTTTTTTCTTTTTTTTATTGAGCAGACTTCGAACAGCTCCAAATTTGTAAAATATTCTTGGAATTGAGCCAATGCTAACCCATAAGCGAGGATACATAGACATTTAACATAATATATATGTATACAGGTGAATATATGTGTGTATGGCTAGAATATGTATTCCGTATAATGCAGCAGAAAATGCACAGTTACGCTATGCTGACAATGATATATATATAACGCACCTGGAAATAGTGCAAAAGAATCGTTAAGGATAATTCCTATGTAACTTTAAGATTTTCATATAGAAAATGTATCGTTCTAGGGATTGTAATATTTTCATGTTACAAACAGCAGTAGTAATGAACTAACATAAACAGATTAAATTTATCCTGATTTATCATAACCTATAAAAATTTACGATTAATTAAATTATAGAAACATTTAATTCATAACGCCTAGCCAATGTACCAATTTCATTATATGTTTTTCCATTTGTAGATTTATTTAAATATATACACAGAGATCAAATATTTATATTCACAAATACTTTTATTCACTCACCTAGAAGAAACATTTAATTTATGTACTTTACCAAAGTACCATTACCAAAATACCATTAACAAACGTTAACAAGAACAAAAAATTAATTATGATTTAACGAAGTGAAATTATCTATAATTTTTTTCAAATCAACCTTCATTAATCGTAACAAGCTATAAAATTGTTGTAATTTGAATCCTATTTGTCAGAGTACTTTTAGTTTGTTTAAAAGTTCCTGAAAATAATATTAGTATTCATGTAAATTTTGATAGTGTAGTGAGACTTTATTCTTCCATACTTGATCATCCATTTGAAATTTGAAATAAAATTACTAAACATACAACAAGACAAAACATTAACGCTCGATTCCGTGGATTGCTCTTTAGTTTAAAATGTGTTTTGGATAGCCGAAATTGTTATAAATTCAAATAAGTTTGAATATAAGCGTTCTTAAAATCATTTTATCTGAATATATATTTTCATTTTATATCTACACACGATTTGTCTAAATACATTTCATCTGTTAAATATAAAACAATATAGGAGATTTTATACCTATTCAATAATTTCAAGACTGTGAGTATTATAATTCCTGTTTGACGTAAGGGGAGCTTTTCAGGGGTTAACTTTTGATAGGAGGATATGTAGAAGCTTCTACTGTTGGCAGTGCCGTTAAATGTGACAGGTCAGTCTGCAAGAATGGCGACCATGGTAGAAGAACAGAATTCGGTTGACATGGGCGAAGATAAAGAATCACAGTGAGTTGTGATATATTAATTGTAATAGAAAAATCACCGATATCTAACATATAATTACATGGAAATATTGAAATAAGAATGTCACATTTACAGCTAAACTTTAGGAAAATAACCTAACGTATAACATTATTTGTAATTCTCGGCTATATTTTTTAATTTTTATATCTATTTACATTGCAGATTCGACCAAGTTACTTACAATTGGGTGGATATTACCCAAGAATTTTTCGATGCCATTACAGGTGCTTATTTAGAAACTTATTTTCTCCTTTGCAAATGCTTTACAAGTTTTCTTTTTATTTCTTTTTCTCTCCTCATATTTTTTTGTTTTATTATGGTAGAGACGATTTAGTTTTCATTTGTATACAACTCATTTTGTTCAAATAATCATGTAATTTTATCCAATAACATTGTTAGCATTTAAGTATCACTATTTAATGAGAAATTAATTTATGATTAATGATATGAATTAATTGAAACAATATTTTATAGACAAAATATTTATTTAATACAATACAAAATACTTTATTATTATGTTTATTTAGAGTTGGAATTGGGTGAACTATTACGTGATGAGTTATTTGGATTATTTGAGGCCATGTCTGCAATTGAAATGATGGATCCAAAAATGGATGTTGGCATGCTATGTAATAGAGGCAATAACAAACCGTGCACTTTTACACAGGCTGTTGACTCTGGTGCATTGAAATTGGACAATTTGACACCATCAGAAGTTATAGGAATAATAGATTCAACATATGCGTGCATAGTGTCTTGGCTTGAAGGCCATAGTTTAGCGCAAACAGTTTTCACTAATTTATATCTTCATCAACCGAGTCAAATTGTGGATAAACCTTTGAGAACCTTTTGTTATGCTGTATATAAAATAATTGAAATAATTAAAGATTGCATCAATAAAGCATTAGTTTTTGAGGAAGAAGATTTCCAGAGTGTTACTTATGGTTATAGATTGCAACAGGATATTACAGAACAAAAAATCATATCCATGTTGAGAGAAGTAGAAGATGAACTACCTGGGAAAAGAATAAAACCAATTCATGTGGTATCAGAGAAAGAAGTAGGTGCATGTTTTGAAACACAGAACACATTTATTGAATTTTTGATAACGACTAAGGATATAACTACTGAAATTGTTATTATTTCTTTCAGTATAGTGATAGATTAGCACTCTATGCCAGAATTAGATTTACTAAAATATTTTATCAAATTTTATCATTAATGGGGAAAAAAGAACAGTTGCAACAAAATTTAAATGATTGTCATACATTGTTATCAAGATGTTCTTATATGATTCAAATGATGATTAAAACAGTAAACAGTGGAGAAAAAGCTGATGAAATATGTAAGTTTTTCAAAATTTATAGTTTACATATATACCTCATGTATTATGTAATGATTATAGCAAATTATCCAAATATTATGGGGTTTGACCCTATGGTGAATCAAAGATTATTACCACCAACATTTCCACGATATACAAAAATAAAGCCAAGACTAGAGGCTTTAAAGTATTTGGATGAGTTATTAAACAGATTTCGAACAGTTACTACGATTACTAATCAGAATGGTTTTCATGCAGCTTTGGTAAGGCAAAATTTATAAGTTACTAGAAATTTTTGGCATAAATTCCAAGTACACTGATTTCTTTTTAGGACTTTTTTTTAGAATTTTCACAACGAAGTCCATGTATATTATCCAGATCAATGTTGCAAATAGTTTATTTACCTACAACAAATCGAGTATTCGGTGTGCAAAATTTTGCCGATGTTTTGAAAGATGCAGCACGGAATTTCATAGCGCCTCCAGTACTAATGCCAAAGAGCACGTTACTTCAAAATCATCAAGCAAAGGAATATGTTGATAGTTTCTTATCTCATTGCGTGGGTCTCTTTGGTAGTTTGTTGCAACTTACTGGCCATAATAGAGCAAGACAGAGAGACAAATTAGCACACTTGTTGGATGATTTTGCAATATTACAAGATGAAGTGAGTTTAAAAGCTAATTTATATTTCATAACAGTGGAATATTTCATAACTTCAACTAATGTATGTTCGAAATTTTTCCAGGCTGAAAGAGTTGATGGATTTTTACATGCCTTGTCATTGAAAAGTGATACACCAAGGTCACATTTAGCTTGTTTCGGAACATGGATCTTGTATCATACACTACGAGTTATGGTCATGTATTTATTAAGTGGCTTTGAATTGGAATTATATTCGGTGCATGAATATCACTATATATTTTGGTACCTATATGAATTTCTTTATGGATGGCTAGTATCGGCTATTACAAGAGCCAATACGTTCTTGATGGAACAAGATGTACATAATGATACACATAAAGGTAGAGGTGGTAAGAAGAGTGCGAAAAACAAGAAGAAAAAGTCAACATCAAGACCGTATAATTTAGAAATATTAATGTATCAAGCGATGCAAAATATATGTGGAGGATATTACAAAGTAAATTGTACATCTCTGGTTTTTTATAAAAATGTTATCTTCATGATTTAATTTCATCCATAAAATTTGTTTTATAGGCTTTAGTTGGTTTCCGTATGGATGGTAAAATACCACTTCCTGAGTCGCCATTTGATTCAGAACGAGTTCGATATGAGCACAGGTTATTACCATTTTCTTCGTTACTCACTCCACCTCCGGTTCATTATCAAGAATTCTTAGATATGACGAACGCACAGATGCATAAAAGAAACGTGAGTATAGAGGCCTATTCTTCTTGTTTTTAACTAGCATGAAGCATTTTTTCTTAACTTCTATTTTCCTAGGAAAAGGTTACTAGTGAAATGCTGTACTTAGCCGGTTGTCGTCATTTTCATCAAGCTAGAAATATGTTAGAACGAGCTTTGTCTTTATATCCACAAAATGCTAGTACTCTAAATGAGGTAAATACTTTTAAACCTTTCGATTCCTATGTTTGTATTAAACATATTTTGCTCATTATAGTGCTTGATTTACAGATCAATGATTTATTAAAAGTGGCGAAAACGAATTTCGTGGTTCTAAAGTTACTCGCTGATGGGCATAAAAAGGATTCCAAAGAACCTCCAGTATTTGACTTCTCGTATCATCAACATTTCCCATTGATAAAATTGACCTAAATCATTTGCAACGGCCATCATTTCATGCTATAAATGACATATTATTTATTCTAGCTTTAATCGTGCAAAAAATATTTTTGTGTTGTTGACTTTGGATGCCTTTTTTTTGTCTAATACAATGTTTAAAGCTCCCCCCCTTTTTTGTTTTATTAACGATATACCCTTCATTGTACAGATATGTATTATTTGTCGTACATATTATGTGGATAAATTTCTATAAAGAATGAAAATGATATTTGTATATAGTTTATCATAAATCGTATGTTTTAAGTGAATTCATGTGGATATTAAGAATGAATGCGTCGATCGTTTGAAGATAAGGTTCGTGAAATTTACAGATCGTTATGAAATGTAAATACCAAAAGAATAGAATGTATAGTCTCGAAATGTTGTATAGTAACACAGTGAAATTGTTAACACTTCTTGTTAGTGACATCTGCAACATTTTGAATATATAATGCAGGCTTGAGCTACGTGACACATGTTCTGATAACAACATTTTTTATAATAACAATCCGTAATTTTATTAATCAAACGTGACCTAAATTGTTTGCGTCTATGAGTATTATATTCCCTACATTTTAGGAAGACATGATTTATACATTATTAAATTCTGTATTGTACAGGAAGGAGAGAATATTGTAACATTAAACTGAACCACGAAATTTCAATGTAAAATCAACAATTAAAAATAAAGTACTTGTAAATCACAAAATTCATGTGAGAAAGTGATGTATGTCTAATAAAAATGATACTCTGAAATGGTTGTATATTTAATAACTAACATTATTCGATAATCATACATTATTTCATATACATTGAACATTAATAAAAAAATGAATAACAAGATTTGTTTGAATTTGCATCTATATTCAACATCTAATCTATTCTTTAAAACCAAGTCGTTTTAATTAAGCAAATGTTTTTTCTTTATAACGTTTAAAGCGCCTATTAATACATACAAAATTTTAAAATGGTTTGCTGCCGTTCCGTGGAAGTGGAAGATCGAAGAATAAAAAAACCTTATTTGGGAGGATGGAAGCATAAAATTACCCAAGTAGAGTATTTAAATGCCGAATCGCAAACGGGCCCCCCAAGGAAGCCAGAAAAAGAAAAGTGCAGTAAAAAAGTGCAATATATTTCTTGGACAGATGTATTTACGCAAACACCATGTGTTCATCCAACACAGATATGGCGGTATACGTGGTTTTCTTGCATTAAAATTAAAGCAAATCCTTCTAATTATACTTTCAATTCCTTCTTTAATTCCTTAATTTCCTTCGCTTGGTTTCAATAATCGAGAATTTCTTTTATCATTCATTTTCATTAATTTATATCTTTCCTTTTGTTCAGATCTGATTGCTTTATATCGGCCGAATCGGATAAGTATATAACGTCAAAACCATACGAAACATACGAAGAAATGATGAAACGACTGGATTACGATGGAAAGGCGCGAATTATCCAAAGAAACTATAGAATATACAAATTATTGAAGTATATCAAAGAATATGCGAGACAGTATCGAGAGTTAGTCGAAGGTTGTAAGCTATGCGAAGCAGAAAAAATAATGTTGTACAGGTATGTAACATCTAAAACACGTCAAATGTACAAAGTTGCTCAAAAGCATATTACGTATATCGATTGACATCTCAGGAAGAGGCATCAGCAGGAAATTATTCGAAGAATTAATCCCAAAACTCGGTTGGATTTTGATCTGTTATATGATTTGGTTGAAAAATGGAGACGTGATCGCCTTGAATGTGCGAAGCTACGTTTCTTTAGACCTGCGAGATGTGCAGAAAATTACGGAATTTTGGAAAAAACCATAGAAATGTTAAATGTAATCGACGAGAAAAGACAGGCGGTGAAGCAGCGCTACAGAAAGCGGAAACGCGCGAAATTTGTTACGGTCAATTGCAAGCCTATTCTGTGGAGTGGTTACAAGAATAAATTGCTGGAAATGGACACAATGAGAAACCAGAAGGCAAGAGAATTGAAAATCATTTACGACTCGTTGATGAACTACAATGTTACTCGCGAGCAACGCATCGAGATGCTCACGATACTGAAGAAATCGTTGGAGATGCACAACTGCGTGCCTGTTTTCCATCTGATACGACTCTTGGACGAAGAGCTGACCTACTTGGCAAGGGAGATGAAACGCATGTCGCTAGGCTACTTTCGAGAAAGAATAATTTGTAAGAAAAAATAATATACGAGATTTTGACCTGTGACGCTCTAAGGTGGCAAAAGAATCGTTAATAAAACTTTCTTCCGCTTTCTCTTCGACGATGTAGACAGTTACTTGAACTTCTTACGGGCGTCACACTCGTGTTGCTGTGTGAACAACGACAGATACTTTTGTAAGAACGTAGATGATGAAAAATTGCGAGAACCGATTGAACCCATAACGAAATTGTGTCACAGTTGTTTGAAATTGCTTCCTATTCACCAATTCACTATTCATGGAAGGATGAAAAGGCTATCTACTTGCGTTGGTACTATCGATCTCGTTTGACATTAAATTTCTCGAATAATTTAAACGGAAAATATGCATTAAACTAATTTTTTTTACTACTTTAAGGGTGTACTTGGTTGCGTGAACGAAATATTAGACACGTGAATTACGACCCTTACAAATTTCTACTGGACTGTGTGCGCTGTGAGGAAACGAAAAGAGAATCACAATCGGCCATTGCGTTTATGATGCAGAAACATGACATGTACCATTTGGTGAACAATATATGGCACGGTCACTCAGTAGTTAGTGAAAATAGAGATATGTTCCTATTACGAATCGTTCGATACGACGTAAACAAGGAGTGGTCACCGTGGAATTGTATCCTTTTAACCGAGGAAGAGGCTGGCGTTCATTGCAGGATCAAGGATTTCGCGAGCGTATACTCGAAGCCACTTATCGAAAAGATCTTGTTGTCTCATCAGTTAGCAAAAAACCAATTCAAGTACGTGCACATACAGTTTCGAAGATAGAGAAGTGGAAATAACGTATCGATTGAACTCGTTGCAGGCATTTGAGACAGTTTGAGAAGGAGTTTCAAGATAAATTTCATAAAATCGAGGATAAAGCGGTGTACAAACCAGCGATCAAAGTGGACGATTATTTTTTTACGTGATATACTTTGCTGTGTCTGATCGCCTGTTTACTCTTTCAATATAATCAAATTTTAAGCTCATTTTCTACTTAAATGTATTTATATATACATTTAATTAATTGTTATAGAAAATAAGTATATAAAAGGAAAAAAAAACAGACGATTACAAGATAGACGATCTTGATCTAGATTTCTTTTGTTGTATCTGGTATAAGGCAGGGATCGAGGACAGTTGGAGCAGGATGGTGACTTCCTTTTCTTTTTTTCTTTTGAACGTACGATATATAAAATCGAAAAATAATGGACTAGAAAGTGCTTTCGATTGATCAAGCAGGTTGTCCTTGGCAACGGTGGATTTAAGTGTTTGACCTTTAAGGTGGTGCAGAAGTCTCTTATATGGATTGCGTCGCATTGAAAGCTCTGTTCTTTCTTTTCTGTCAGATCGTTCGCGTTTTCTTAATCTGTGCAACGATGTCATTTTGATAAATCTAATGGCATGCGTTATCTCAAGGCACGTTATGGCGCCATCGCCGCTGCCGTCGTTCGCCTCTTGCGTTGTTAGTGCACGCGTCGTTGGGCAATTTGTAGCTGAACAAGACGAGAGACGATAAATTGCTCGGTGGCGACGACAAATCACGGCGAAACGAACGATGAATAATCGAAAGACTAAAAGCAACTGATAAACAGAGGCATTATAAAAGTAATGCAGAGCGTTGTAAACTGTACAAAACAAGAGGAACATCGAGTAAGTTGAGGTATTGAATAGCTTAAAATAGCTTTAGTGCAATATTATTTGGATCGAAAGAGGACGAACTGCACTTTGCATACGTTGCATTCATTTACGACTATACTTTAGTTCTTCGCTTCTTCTGCTTCTTTATGAATCTGTATACCTTTGCTTTGTCGAATTTTCTATGTCACGAGTTAGTTAATATTTTCCGGTTTATCTATGTATAATGAGGTTAATTTTTAAATTTGATTATTAATTTATCGTATATCGATTCTAAGGAAAAGAATTGTTTGTTATTCGCGCGCTTCGAGATAGGTACAGTGTGTTGCAATCACGTTTGCGAATCGATTCTTCTATTTCTCGACGATTCGTGATAACATTATCAACGAAATCTGACCCTTAATTATCATTTATTTATCATCGATACGAACGTTCGTTTCGCGAGTTCGCCTCTTTCTTACTTTCTTTTAACGATAACGATTTAATCGAAATATTCAGTAATATTTCCTCCGGATATATTTTTCCTTTTTTCATATTTATAAAGTGTATCTTTCGTTGGGTTTGGCTGAAAAATGTTGTTCATTTTCAACGGGAAACTTTTTCGAACGTGAATTTCAATGGAATTTCAGCAAAATGGAGTTTTGCAGTTATCGTTTCAGGCTATTGGAATATTATTTTAGAATATTTATATTTGATTTCGAGAAAAAAAAAGTTAATCCCGATGGAGGGATGAAAAACTATCCACTCGGCGCTTGAGCGTGGGTGCGCTCGCAGATGGAGCGGTTACATTGGCGATTCCCTTTTTGCATTTCTTCACCACTCCAGTCGATTTACTCAAATATTTTTGCATTCGTATCGCATCTTAGCAACCTCTGTTTTCGTTTCCCCGTTAAATAATTCATAACTCACGGCGAGTGGAAAATTTTGAAAAATCGCACGTAATAATTTATGGACACTTTTACTCGAGCGTTCTTTCGATCTTGAAATATCTTCAAATGTTTCTCGCTGCTTGAGAATATAATAGATTTTTCTGACAATTTCTTGAAACAAACAAAAATCTCTGTAGGATATGAAGATACATGTTAGCAAACATAAATATTAAAAGACTAAATAAACAAACAAATCCCTGCAATGTAAATAAACAAGCCGAGAATGTTTACAAACAAGTTAGGAATGTAGACAAATAGAAAATACATCGTCGTTCTGTACTTCAAAAATTGTTTATTTAAATTTTTATTTCTCGTTAACAAGAACAAACAGAATTGTGGATAAAATGCAATTCAAAGCAGATACTTGCTCGTACTTGTTTAGTTGCTGCGATTCGTGCATTTTCGACTTCGTCGCCTCCTCGCAGAATCACGAATGTTTCATGTGTAGATGTACCTGTAGTCAGCTGCTGGCGATCCAATTAAACACAAATTAAATTTCTATGTTTAGTCGGCCACAAACGTTTAATAAGCAAAATGTAAACACTTGATGCATGGGACTAGTTTACACGTGTAAAATGAATTCTCGGTGTTATTACACGTTCCACGAATTCTAATTAAATTACAATTCGTCCAATGCAAAATCTATAGCGAGTTTTACTATATATATATATATATATATATAGTAGTAGTTGGTTGGATTATATATATATATATATATATAATCCAACCAACCTCCAACCAACTAATCTTATTTATTTCTCTGAAGCCTGCGTATTCTACGTACAAATTCAGAAAATCGTAATTTTCATTTTCCATCTTTTTTTCCAGTATCACCTTATTCCAGAGTTTCCAATGTTTCCGTGAGTAAGATGAAAGAAAGACAAAGAAAAAGAGAGTGGAATATCTGGAACGACCCTACGTTTTATAATAACCTGATTGAAACTATGTTAAATGGAAGAAGGGGGTGAAAAAAAAATAGAAAAGTTAAAAACATGTTAAACGAAATAAGGGAGTGAAAAAAAAAAATAGAAATAAACTACACGCGGGCACACATGCGTGTTTTTCATGTTTAAAGGGCCAAATTATACGCGATGCATTGAATGCATCGACCGTGCAACGCGCGCTGGCACACAAGTTTTACGGTTCTCCGCGTTCTCGCCGGTGCATTTCCGCGCAACCCGGAATTACCGGCTGGATTTCCATCAGCCATAAAACCTTGAAGGGTGCATTCCTCTGTTCGCCGCAGATGCTAAAGCTTTAGCCGGCGTTTGGCAGGATAACAAAGAATTAAGCACCGCCCGGGGCTTGAATTAACAGGTATTTATAATTTGCAAGTCTGTGGAAGTTAAACATCCTCGTGTAATGCGTCATATCCTTTCGTATCGTTAGTTGTGTGCGCAAAAAGATAAAAATTAAGCTGTTCAGAAAACATATTTTGTGATGTTTTCTGAATTATGATATTTATGTTTATGGAAAATTTAATCATAATTTAATCATGATCATACCAGAAGAATATGATCAGTACATTTTTGTTAATCTTCTGTTTTTAATATCACTTTTTTTTATTAAATAGTAGAATTTTAATGTAATATAAATTGAAAATGAAAACAAGTTGGTAGGTTTAGAGGTTTATATGTTTTTTAAAAATATTTGACAGATTGAGGAAATTTTGTGGAAGCCAAAGTTATAATTAGTACTTGTCATGATATTCAGTGTATGAAACTAATTTGTGCTTTGGTTTTATTTCTTCCGTTGTATCCATAAAAATTTAAATTTTCATAAATTTTCATAAATATCCGCAATCTAGTTATAAATATTTTGATTGATTAGTAGCGTGGAATAATTTGGCGAACGAAACGATAGTTTTCTGGTTGCAAGTTATTTGCGGTGAAATTTACGTTTGTAATACACTTATTCATGATCGAATTTGTGCCAGTCCATGTTCGTTTACTGTGAAATTTATGCTACACTAAGTGGTCACCGATAACACCTACGTTTATGACTGAATTTATGACGCATTACGCGATACGTCCATGATTGACGCTATAATATTTACGCCGTTTGCCTAGTTCAGTTATCAGTGGCTCAGTTTACATGCTTATGATTTTTTATTGGCCATTACGGAACGAAAACTAACGGGGAAGAAAACACATTCGACCACGATGTTCAAAACTAATGACTTGAAAGCTACTCGTGCCACGGAATATTATACTTTCATCCCCTAATGGAAAATTTGAACCTTTGAAAATAGGGACATTTGCTCCTTTCAAAGAATTAAATACAAATGAAAATGCTGTACCATTAAAAGCATACTAATTTCTTCAACTATTTTTATTCTAGTGGAACTGAGCAATTTTAAATTGATAATTTCCTAAAAACTTTGTTACATTCTATGTATGCATAAACATCTTTTGTGAATCAGTAGAGATTATATGAATAAGCGATAAGTCTAGCAATCGATGTTTAAACTGCTTTTAATAGGGTCACTGCATTGATTGAATTTGCGATATTTTATGAGGTTGCCAGATTCACCAGACAGTCTGTTTGCCTTTCGTGATTTCTAATGTTACACCAATGTTTCACAGTTTACATTATGCTACAGACCTGCTAATGGCACGTGATTGTGTTTACAATGCGTCACGTGGCCTCCAACGTTACTGTCCGTTGTTTGTGCATAGTATCATGTGACTTCTGGTTTGCGATGCACTTGTAACGGACAATACCAAATTGCATTTACCCTTCGCGGCTAAATTATGGATTTCGTGTAAATTCTACAATTAGATCAAATGGAATATTGAGTTACGGCAATTGAGATTCAAAGACAACGATCCTTACAGTTATTTAGTTTTCCAGAGTACAATGGACTCGTTACTCGTTATTTCACATCAGAAAGACGAAAGAATAAAAAATACCAAGAAATTTCTTGTATTTCCAGGTCCAGTTTGATTACAAGAAGAAGAAGCTTCTAGGAGGAAATTATTCAAGATCGAGAAAAGTGAAACGACATAAAGATGTTCGCACTATTTTACAATCGCTAATTCTTCATTTTTTCCAGGTATCAATCATTTTATTTATCACACCAAGAAAAGAACAAGATTAGGAATCTTTTTGTATTCCAAAGACCAATCCGATTCTAAAATCGAGAAGAAACTTACACAAGGAAATTATTCAAAGATAGATAAAGGAAAGTAAAACAAAACGATTATTAACGTGCAAAACGATGGTAGAGGTAAGAAGATAGGCAAAAACAATTTCGACGATTAAATCCGCGTAGCCAGTTTCGGTCGCTTTTTCTCTCGCGGTGTCCAACAACGTTCGTTTGGAATTGTAAAACGGCGGACGATGCAATCCTCTGAACGAATCCTTTAAACCTTGGCGTAGTAATTTTCTTTGCTAGACACATTACCATTATCTTCAGGCTAGCTGTTAGCCGATGGTTATTTCGTGGTTATTACTTTCACAGCCGTGTTTCTTCTTTTTCTTTCACAGTTAATTCGATCGACCGTGTAGCCATACGACTGATGACTAATTAAAATTCAAATGGAGAATTCGGAGATCAAAACACAATCAATCCTAGTTGGCTGGAAACACAAGCTCACTGGAACTATTTATCGAAACACGTGCACGCAAACTGGTAAACATGATGGCAAAAATGACAAAAGAACGCAGACAAATTTTACGATGGATAAATCTACGAATGTGGAACGTGACGTTGAAGTGCAGACAAATTTCATTCCTAACATCCACGACAGATTTATAAATAGTTTTAGAAACTCCAAGGAACCGAGATTCAAGGATTCCTCGAGCGAGAAGATTCTAGAGAGCATCATAAAGATACAGAGGTTTTACAGGTAAAGTAACGAACGGCGGATATTAAGATAGCGAGTGGAATATGAGCAGGGAAGGGGAGGTTTTTGCCATATCTCGTGACTGGCAGAAATAAAGCCACGAAGCTTCGTTAAATCAGTTATTTTTGTTAATTAAGTACCCTAGCCGGTACGAAAAGGAGCGTAAAGCTCGATGTTGCGGTAAGATACACAATTTATCGCGTTGCATAGATAGGTCAAAGAGAAACTGGTTAAGAGAACAGAATTTCTCTGTTCCGGAACTCGAGACTTTCTCACGCTATTTACAAAAATTGAACGTAATAGACGTCAATTTTAAAACTCTCCAACCTTCTCGAATTGTTAGTTCGATTAACTTACACTGTTTTACAATTCCCTTTGAAGTATTAGTTTGGTACTTGGTGCTTAATGCTCTCCACTGACTTTTCACCCGATGAAATATTTCCAAGAGCTCAACTTTCAACCCCGAACTTCGCCAAACCCTCTGCTCCCTAAAACCCTTTGGATTTCCTCGAATCGAACGTGTCAACGAAGAACACACCGCGCACACGAGCTCGTAACTCCGTGGTGTAAACTTTTGGCGACGAACAAAATCTCCGAGGAACACCTGTTCAAACGTCTGTTCGACGTTGCCCGCAGAGCTCACCGCGGCCGGCAAACCACGATCTCGTCGAGCGGCGTTTCAGCCTGCGCTAAGAACACGAACCGGCAGCAAATACAGCCAGTACCGAGATTCTATCGCAGCCGGGATTTCGTGATACTAAACCGCACGTCGCCGAGTACCAGGGCGGACTTCGAGTTGCTGTACAATCTGCTGGATCGTTGGCGTATCCACGAGACGAAGAGTGCGAGTGAACAGCTGTTCGTGTCGTCCAGGATCGCATTGTGCAGTTTAATCCTATCGAAGGAGGTAGAGTTATTGCGAGCCATAGATTCAAGGAAAACCACTATCAAATTAAAAAAGAGAGAGCAATCATACAGGAAATTCTTGGATGAGTTGTGCAAGCCTGTCCTATGGAAAAACAGTCGTGGTGAATCGATTTCTGTAATTACACCATTTGTACAGCTCGCCAGATGCTTTAGAGACACGTTCGAAGAGTTGTCGAGGGAAAATATGACTGTTAAGGAAAGAATCGAGATGTTGTCTAAATTGAGAAAAGATATAGAGCCTCATACGTGTAAGGAATCTGACGAGCTTGTACGTTTGTTGAATCAAGAGATTGATCTGTTGACCCGTAACGTGGAGGAAAGTAAGCTGAATTGGTTAAGAAGTGGACTGAGGATGGCTTTTTTGAGACTAGCAAGGGAGTCCTTGAGAAACGAGCGAGAGGATTCGAGGCTGATCAGTTGGTTCCGGACCAGTTGTAAAACCATCTGCAGGAGCTGCGGCAGACTATTGCCTCTCGAGAAGTTCCCACGCGAGAAATGGTCCCGTTCCTCTTCGTGCAATTACTGTCTCTACGTGAGAGTTCGAACTGGGCCTCGGCTCGTGTACGAGCCGTATCAAAGACTTCTTCGTGATATCAGACGTCGCGAAGCTAGAATCTATTGTTACACCAGTTTGGCTTTTGTTATTGATGCAGAAGTCGTTTATCATTTGGTGAACGATATTTGGCACGGAAAATCGGCCATTTCTGAGAACGATAATTTAGAAGAGTTGAGGTTGGTGAGATTTCGAAATGACGAGCAGTGGTCACCGTGGAACTGTCTTTTATTAACCGTGACGGAAGCTTCGTTGCATCGAAAGGTAGTTGACCTCGGTAAGTTTTACGGGCCGATGATACTACAAAAGTTCTGCACGAAGAACCTTCAGGCCAAACTTCGGTTCGAGTTCGTGGCCAAATTCAAGAGCCTTCGTGGGAATAAACAATGCTATTAAGCTCATTTATTATTGTTCTTCGTGGAAGTTAATTGGCGAGTTACGGATACTTCCTTCAGTGTACGGTAAAAGGATAGAGTAAAGAAAGTGTTACGCCGCGTGGCTCACAGCAAACCGTCTTTCTCAACCGTCATTCCAAAAATAGAGTACATTTAATTACAAATTGATGACACGACATAGTTTGCATCTCGCACAATACAATGTCGGTTTCCAACGGTTACTATGTCCTACAATGTCACCGACAAGATCTTCTTACTACATTTTCAAACACGTATATTGTTGCGGGACATAGCCGATGTCACGCTTCGAGATATATCGATACCTCGTGAGAAAGTTCGTTACCATTCGAGAAGCCTGACGAGTCAATCATAGAAACTTCTCGACGCTGGATCATCCGATATATCACGTGACTCAGTTCCCAACGGTCACGAAAGACAAAGGACATAGGAACCAAGAGCATCAAAATCAGTTAGTTCTGTCCGAACCTTCAGAAGGCATACATCGAAAACGCAAACAATCTTTAAGTGCAGTCAAGGCGAATATATCAAAGAATTCAAGTCTAATTATAACACATATTTAATAGTATCATCGCGACGAAAATAACTAATTGTCAATTAAAAACTATTGTTGGAAATACATATTTTGGTATTGTTAATTAATGTCAAAATCATTACAACCACCCTTAATATCCGAAAAGAATTAAGGGAACGATTGTGTTCGTGGCGTCGATTGTCAATATCGTAACGAGAATTTACACCTCTCGTTGGCGCGTTTAATCGTGATCGCGTCTCTCCGCGAACGGTCATAACAGAAAGCGAAGTTCGATATCGCGTTGAGAGTGTTGAGTGAATAGTTGGATGCTGAGAATATTTAATTCGTATACATGGAATATGTGACATAGATTAAGAGTTTTTTCACGATCGTCGAAATTTATTCAGTATGAAAAATCTATCGTCTTATACCTTCACGCGATCTCAATAAGAAGATATTAGGGGATAGCAAGTACGGTGTATTCTTTGGAACGTCCAATAAATAATTATTCTATTGTAACTTTTACATCAACTGTTGAAGTGGTTATCACTTCAAAAGAAAAACTTTGTTTTTTCTTAATAACTGAAGCGATCTTGGCTGTAGTGGCACGTGACGGTGACCTATCGTTTGAATCCCACCAAGGACACCGTTTACCGGTAACCGTCAAATTGATAACAACAAGGGGATCAAAACAGAGTTAATTGCGACCATGAGCAAGGATGACTCATAGGTAAAAAGAAACATAGACGGTTACAAGTCGGGGTGTGGTGGGAAAGTTAGAGAGGTCATAAAGAAGCCGATCCCTATACGGGAAAGTAATATCTTACGAACGGCGACCTATGAACGATTGAAAGCGATTATTATAGTGCGAATCTGGACTAGCTCAAACTGTACTTATACTTATACTGACACTTAGGTCTTAAATATATTTTTCTACCTTACAATTTATCCACGCGTTCTACTCCTTGTTCTAATATCCTAAAAGGTAACCTCAATATCAACAAAAAAGGATATGTTATTTGTATCTTTTATTTTCTATCGCAATCGCCCGATTTTTCTTCGCTCTGTTTGTGTACAAGTTTATCAAAGGAATAACATCGACACTAAAATGTGATTTTCTCATTTAAGAAAGTTTAAAGTTGATATTACACTGGTATTATAGTATATTATATTATATCCTATCATATGTGTTATATGAGAATTTTTCGCGTTGAAAATACTTTACATGGCGTATGCATAGAAACTGAAGAAGATTTCTGTTGTATGTTTCTTTTTCAGTAATTCTGCAATTTATTTTTGTAATTTCATCCTGGGTAATCCTAAACATTTTCCAACCATTAAACGAAGGTCCAGCCTTATGGAGGGGAAGTGATAAAGATATCTATGTATTTATCCTTACAATTTAAAAAGATGGAAAACAGTAATAAAGCCCAACGAAATGGTCGTCTTACGGTTTATCGCAGGGTGCGTAACGCGCGTGTCCTCATAAAGATGCCAACTTTTATTTCCTGGTGAACTGTGTCGTAACGTGAAAATGTTCCCAGATTTAAATTTGAAACCGTAACCTCGTGTTTAGTTATTCGTTTAAAATTTTAATTTCTAGACGAGGTCTACGATCATGTGATCCCAATTCTTTATCAGTAACTTTTAATATACTACATCGAAATGTATATAGGACGTGAAATGTCGTAACGGATTTTATTCCTTCAGTGGTCAAGGCTTCTAATATTGATAAGAAATATGACACCGTATTCAATTTGCTTAATAAATATATTCACCGAAGAAGCTTTGAGCTGTATACGACGTCTGGTCAAATAGTCGCTAAGCCAATGCCATAAATTTCAAATACACTATCGAGTCGCTCCGCGTCAAGGCGACTAAATTGACCGTAGTATCATCTCTGATACCACACTTACACAACACTTCTCAGATGTTCTGCTATCTATCGACTAAATCGATCTAATCGCTTATAAAAGTTGTTTAAATGTTGATTGAATATTAATCGAACGTTCAAATTGAATTTTTACTTATGAATAAGTTTAATTTATGAATGAGTGTAATTGTTTGAAATTCAAAGTTACTCGAGATGAAGCATTTAGTTTAGTAGTTTGTGCGACAATAACGGAAACGTTACAGCGGTGCTGTCGCAGATAATTTTCCCGCGTCTACTATAGACACGCGGTTAAGTAGTTTAGGACTGCATGTGGTCAGACGCAAAGTTTAATATAAGATGATTAACGCTCAATGCGATAAGCACATGTTAAATATACGAGACGCAACTATATCAAATTGACGTACCAGCCTCTTCCTGTAATATACAAAGATCAAATAATCGTTTGTGAAATTGTAATTGTCTAATGTAATTGTCAAATGTTCATTTCGTAAAATAAGGGTACAAAAAAGCGACAACGATCGAGAAATAGCGCGATATTCTACGAATGCCTATTAAACGGCCTTTTCAACGTTGTAGAAACTGTTCGAAAACTAAAGGAAACACCGGAAACTCTCTAGAGAGATCTGCAGCAATGTTGCAAACTACAAAATTACTTCCTGCCATTTTGCAACGATGCTTGGGAAGTTCAGTCATGTTCGTGAAATTGGAGACCACATTATAGATCAGGTTTTCTTCTCTCAGAATAAACGTTGTCTTTTAACGAATTAATCGTACAGGTGGATTCTAATGGGGCCGGACGTCGCGCAGATATAGAGTTTTCGTCTTGGTGAATGCATAAACAAGTAGCGTCTTTCACGGAGAAGGAAGCCGGTCACGATATTCAACGAAGAATTGTCAAAGCGAATTGAGTTGCCAGAACTTTTCTCCCCCAGCGAACTTTTCGATTATTTGAAATTATGGCAGCTCCCTGGAGAAGTAGAAGGAGATTTTCAACGATTTGTCCCTGTGAAAAGCTCTTCCATCGTATTCACGATAAGATATTATCATCGATTTCTTCTAATAATTTGTCAAGCGGTCGAAAAATTCGATCTCGTATGGATTTATCGCGATAAACGTGGCATTTTAAATGTCGAAACTGAATTATCGATACTTGAAGGAACTAATTACGAAGTGGAAGACAGAAGTTGAGCAGCGGCCAGGAAGAAGTCATTTTGCAATTATCGAACGTAAACTTCAGTCAGCTCACGATTTAATGAACTGGTCTGATGCAGTTTTGATTGCTACTTCTGATCTAATTGTTACTTTTATTATTTTCACTTTTATCGTTACTTTCATTATTTCTACGTTTCAACGTGGAAATTATATCTACAATTTCGGTTGATTCGATTGTAATCGTTAGTGAGAAGGAACAAGGAGAAGATGTTGAATCGATGAATCGTTTAATTTGTAATAATAATCCAGGTATGCGTTTAACGAGTCGCGCTTAATGACGAGATATACGACATCGATAGATTAAAGCTTT
The DNA here is from genome assembly GCA_014737385.1 of Bombus superbus. Taxonomy (NCBI): domain Eukaryota; kingdom Metazoa; phylum Arthropoda; class Insecta; order Hymenoptera; family Apidae; genus Bombus; species Bombus superbus. The sequence goes on along the minus strand of JACXIK010000067.1, from coordinate 733,065 downwards.
CAATTAATTAGCCATCGAATGGCAAACGATTAATCATTTCTGCTGATAGTGGCTAGTGAAAGGAAACTAATAAACTGAAATGGGGTTGCGGCAACGATTAATTTTAATTTTTTTTCTACCCCCTAGTTCTATTCTGATTCGGAGTCAGTCCTCGGTGAACCAATAACGCGACAAATCGATACATACCTGCACACGGATTCGATTATAGCCAGGTTACAGGCGAATTTTTAACTTTCTACCAGGCCCGTACGTCGATAGTTTCGCCATCGATTAATCATTTCTTTCAATTAAACAACCGACGAAAGTTAATAAACCGAAAAATGGGCTCCGTTACAGTCATCAATTTAAATTTGTCAGAAGTTCGCTGACCGTTTAACACCCTATCACAGGTGACTACAAATCGATCGACTCGACGTTCGCTCGATTATTACGTCCGACAAAATGAATTGAAATAAATTAACGGTATACCAGACCAAGCGATTGTTATTCTCGGTTTCACACGCAAGTAACGTGGTTATTCATAATTTAATTGTCGGTGATCGAATGGTCTCCGAACGTTGTAATTATCATAATAACGCGGACCATGTAATAATGGTCATTATTAGAATGATACGAGCTACCATTATTAATTTCTAAATGGCTGTTGCAATTTAAATGTGATTCAAACATTCTGTAGATTAAATGGCAAGTGGTAATCTATTCACTTCGCTTTTCCTAATGAGATTAAAATTATAAAAATGTATTATGACGTCTCGTCAAATTTCTCTGCATGGAACGTAGACAAACGGGGATACGTCACATTATCGACCGCAAATTCAAGCGCGTTAACCTCGCTTTCGATTTCAATATATCGTTAATGAGTTTTATACCTAACCACGGACAAAGTGGTCGGAGTATCAACGCCACTATTAAAACGTTTGTATGGCGACGTGATCGTTAGTAGACCGACGTAATGACAGCTCATCCATGAACCAGTCTACCGCTAATCGTATGCATTCGACTTTAACGATTAATTTGTTTATACAACGAAACATCATCACCGTGGACGCCATCGACGTTAGCCATGGATGGAAGTTCTGCACTTTTGTTTATCGACGAATTAGATTAATTTTTTTACTACATTAAAACTCTTTTATTTTATTCCAAAGTATATTCACAAATATATAGTTTCCTTTTCATAACAACATACTTTTTCACGGCGGCCTCTGTTTCCTCTTCTTGTTTCTTTCTACTCACCTAGAAAAATATACATATACGAATAATACGATATACGTATAGTATACGTAATACAAAAAATATATGTGGCTAACACGTGGCAAAGATATAACAACTTCATTGACAAATTTTATGATGCGTTCGTTTAAAAATATCTATATATCTTTATGAATCTGCTCGGATCAATCGCGCTATTGCAATATTAATTATTATGCAACGAAATTACGCGTAAGCTTATCACTATCCGATTCGTTAAATCATCGATATTATAAAATCTTCTGAATGCACTGCACAACTTGTTCACAAATGTCCAAAATCTCTCGCATGATATTCCTCGATCACGGAGCACTTTAATCATTTTCTGGGACCTCTAATCACTTTCAAAGAGCCACAAGCGAATCACACGCGAACGATATCACCGTCAGCGTGTTTGAAATGCGGGGCATTAATCGAAGCGCGGCTTCCAGCGCCATCACAGGAGATTTCGCAACACGATGCAGCCACGGTCACGATCGTCGCAATAAGTATGGAAATTAATATGAAATCGGCGAGAGAAAGGCGGAGGCTTGCACGCAGGTAACGCACATACGTTACGAAAGTGGTGGTTTGGAGGCTGACAGGAAAACACGGAGGTCGGATCCCAGTGATTCATAACACGGGTGTCGCATAAATTGCGGGTGATATGTTGGCGCGCAATTAGGGTTTGCTAAATCGGCATTACTAATTAGATTTGGTGTACCGAGCTTGGCTGGCCGACCGAGCCGCCTCCTCCTCGTCGTGCGTATAATTGATTCGAGTTTCAAACTAATCTATACTCCCGGTTGCCTCTCGATAGTGATCGATAATCGTTGGTGTGGGGGTGAAACCGGTGCTAAGACCGGCGAACCTTGTCATCGGCTTGTGTAAGAGCTCTCAGGGGGAATCAGCGTCAAAAATCACGTGAAATGGGAACGCCGTGGAATCAACGTAAGCCCTGTCTGCGTCTAAGTATAGGTGGTTCGCTAGAAAGTAAGAAGGTTGCTTCGCTGCTAAAGACGTCTTTTCGTTGAAAGCCTGGTTTTAATATTAGAACAAGTAAATGTGTTAAAACGAGAGGTTCTATATATTTTGTTTGTGCAGTTATTAGATTCATATATTGCTATACTTAATTATTGTTCACTTTGAAAAGTATAGCTTTTATTAGATCTTTATTAATGTTTGCCTTAAGGCCTACTAGTAATTTACAGTTTTTGCAAGTATATGTTTTTTTCTAATTTATTGCTTCGCTTTATCAATCGTTTCCAGTCCACATTTTCCTTTTTTCTCTCCCTTCCATCAATTAGATTTGTTCTCAACCATACGTAATTCTTTCTACTTGATCATAGTTCTCTCTTAAATATTTCAAAGTACTCCTTCTACGTCTGTATAATTTTGTTCCTTGTTAATCTTCAAATTTCATCCTTAAATCTTTTACTACCAGGGTCAATCTGTTAAATATATTACACTATTAATAATGAACGGTTATTTATCAAATATTTCCTGAGATTTACTCTTCCATAAACGTGCTATAGCTCAGAAGCCCCATGATACTGGTCTACTATTTAGAAATTTACTCTCACGGCGCAAAAGACTTGGTTAACTAAATATTTGATGGCGGTCGATTACTGTATATCGTTACGCGGAACTATCATCGATTAATTTCGAAGCTAACTGAGGGGATTGTGGGAGCGTCTGCTTCTAACGATAGTTACTGTCCTCGTGGGACCAAAGACCTGCGATGCTTTGTCAAATCTCGGCTCGAAAAGGAGTTAAATCGCAACCCTCTCGACGTCTACAAGAAAGGTAGAGATTCATGATACACTGTTTAACGTTTCTCCTTTATGTGAAAACATTTCAAGGAACGTGGAAATACCGTTGGAAAATTAAATTAACAGACATCTTCAAGGTACATTCTAGCGAAGAAAAAAGGAAAAATCGCATATTAAGAAGTCGGTTCATTGTTTACGAATATATAATGTAGTTACGAAAGATAAATCTGTCCGTATCGCCTAGATCTCGACGAAATAACTTTGGCGCTCATTTTCCTATTTAATAAATAGCTTCTCTGGGCACGTTGTTCATTGTTCATTGGATACCTCGCATCCGTTTTTGCACCTCCGTACCCCGGTTGTAATTAGCTCCCCTCGAGGAACACTTTATCAAACCATTAACTTTCTCCGTAGAAGAAAATTAATTTACCCGATATCCATCTTCTCTGAAACGCCTTTGCGAACGTGTTTTCCTCATCGAAATAGACTGATGAAATTAAATCAATATATTGTGTGATTAGCTATTGATAATTCAATACTAGTTAACAAACTGTCTGCTACAGCGAATACCTCCACTTATGTATTTTTCACACTGAATCTCAATCTATAGTTAGACATTTTCCATCAGTTGTTATAAAGAATGCAATTAAAGTCATATATTAAATTTAGAACTATCAAGTTTTAAAGTAATGTAATTCATATCTGGAAGAAATCAAAATGTGTATGAAAAAACATTGTAGCGGCACGCGACTTTGACCTATCGTTAAAATCTCATCAAGGACACCGTTTACCGGTAATCGTTTAATCGCCAACAACAAAGCGAGCAAACATAGTCAAACGCAAAAACGTCACCTCGGTCTCGAACGAGGATGACTCATAGGTGAAACGAAGCATAGACGGTTACAGGCCGGCGCGAGATGAGAAAGGTTCGATAGGTTACAAGGAAACGGATCCCAAGACTGGGGGTCAGTGGTCATCGAGAAGTGTTCTACGATCAGTACGCTAAGATCAGTATCCTTCGGACGGTAGCAATTATAAATAAACGAAGCGCAACGCGAAAGTGTACAAGACGACTAACCAAATAAAGAGTTTACCATCTGACCACTCACATACGCGTCATATACTTTACCTCGCTACAACATAATTTAAGAAGAAAAGTAATCTTTTATATTTGACAAAAAATCATTGAAATTTCCAGAAATTCCTTGTTGGAAATTAAAACGTTATTTAATTGATCATTCTGATTACTCTGGTACTTGTAACTTATGTTAAATATTTTGTGAACTGTAGAAATAATTAATGACAACGTCCTCGATTTAACTGGCGACCATCGAGGCCACTTCTATCGGAGATTCGCATCGTCCGTTATTGTACCGGAGATAGTAGTAACTGTTCGAAACGTAGGACAGGAGACAAAGAACCGGCTGGAGACGCTTTAAAAATGTTTGTCGTTACGGTATAAGGCAAGCCTGGTAAACAGATTATACGTACGTAACTGCTGATAATTTATGTGGCTGGAGACCGAACAGACCATGGACGCGGAATAAAAATTATTCTCCGGGGCAATCGTCGAGCGAAAAGTTTTCCGCGGTTTCTTGTTTCTCGTATGCATTACCGGGGCTGAAACTTTTCGACACGGATGACATCACGCGACACATCGCGATGTTCTATCTCGAAATTATTAAGCGTTTTACCGAAGTTCGACCGGATATTACAGCAACGTTGAATCGTCATTCATCCAGGCGGATCTCACCGAAATTTTCGCGTTTACGCGCTACGTGTTCTGTTAACCTGTTTACGAAACTAACACCAGTGCGAAATGTTTTGCTGAAAATGTGTTGCAGATTGTTTTCTCCAATCTTTAACAGAGTATATGTAAATTTTGTACATGTAATTTTGTATATTGTGCAATGGCACATTCAAGAGCTTTCAACTCTAGTATTTTGAGATAATAAAATTTAATTTTATGACCTGTGGATATATACACATTTCCTGCTTTTTAAAATTTATTTCCGGATGTAGATTCTTTTAGATCCTTCTTATTTTCTGGTATTAAGTGGTACTTCGTGATAATTTTTTTTACAATTAGTGAAGTTGGCCTACACAAACCACCTAAACCATCATTTTCATTCTTTGTCATTAATAGCAGGGATCATATATTAAACATATGATATTGTTTAGAGAAAAATTAGTTCAGTAGAAAACTACGAACTAAGAGATCCTTAAAGACGGAAAAGGCACGAATTATTTGATGGCACTTACGATACGATAATTTACGAGCTTATAATATCTTAATTTCTAATTTCTATACTAAATTCTATTCTCCTTATATACTTAAAATAATGAAAAGCAGATGTTCGATACGTTATGACCATGTCTGGTTGCAAGTAATGGTAGAAAAAGCAGGCAAATTGTTCGCAATAATGTATCTATATCGATGCCTGGAAACGCAACAAAGCTGTCGTTGCCGTTTAACGCGATTACAGTTATAAACGTCAAATGCTATAAAGCTTTTCTTTTTGGGGACGCATACGGTCCGCGATACTTCCGCCTCGTCCCACGCATATGCGCCTCGACCAGAAGCCGCGTGAACACGCCAAAGGGATTTTCGATAATAGCCGAATTTATGGCGCTGCGAAGAGACACCCTCGTTTATGGGGTGGGCTTTTAGCGCTCGTAGGCTCACGCCCCGTTTGAAAAATGCAACACAGGATCGAAACGCGATTTTGTTCTGATTCAACTAAAAATTGCAAATAAAGCGTTCATATATGCATTTATGGAAAGAGTTATTTGTTGTATATCTTTGAATCGAATGGAGATGAATTCGAAGCTTCAATATAGTTTCTAATCGAAATTTATTACAGTGGAGTTTCTAGAAGTAATTGATTTATCATTTCTCCAAAGGAATGGCGATTGAAAAAGAAACGCTTTTGCACATTTTCCTGCCCTATATAAATGTTCGATATAGTTGCTGATTGCGATATATTAAACAGTGGAATTTCGGAAAATAATTGATTTACCATTTCTTCATTTTTCACATTATAAATAAATTCATGAAAACCACTTGAAAGAAGAGAATAAAAGTGATTGTCCTTGTGGCGCAACAGGACGTGATAAGCGATACGATTAGATGTACGACACTTGAAACTTAAAGCGGTCGGTTTGTCGATGGAAAAAGAAGAAAGAAAGTGTATCCGATAATATCCTACTTTATCGTACGGTGCAAGTGTGCAAGAGGCAAGCGGGTAATGAACGGTAAATTTCAAAGTGAAACGTAATGAAATATTGGAAAAATTTAGAAGCACTTGTCTCACACACACGATGGAAATAGAGGTCGACGCGAGTAGTTTGAAGTCTTGAGTCTTTCAGCCGGATAGACGGAAGAGAAAATGGTAAAGGGAAAAGAGAAAGGGGACAAGATCTGTTTCAGAAGGGCAGTCCTCGATGAGATCTACTCGTAATTACGATCATATTTGAGCGACTGACAGGTGCTTGACGAGCAGAGCCAATAAAACCTTCGAGGGCCTCTATCTTACAGAACGACGTTGCGGGTTTCGGATTCCTTTCCCGACCTTTTCCGTTTCATCTTTTTCCTTCGTTCTTTCGAGCGTTCAAGATAGATCCTTTCGTTAAGCGTACAGAGAGCAAATGGGTCGGCTGAGAGTTATTAAAAAATCGGTTACACTGGAGATCACTGGTGGAAATCGACTGAATTCGTTTCGTATTATGATATACAGTGTTTTTCGAGCTGTGTATGATTGTGAGAGAAAGTTCCTTTTTTTTATGGAAAAAAGTGATACATACTTTGATTTCTGATTAGGCTATTGTAGAATTCTTGAAAACTCTTTTTACGTTTTTCCACGATCCTTTTACAAGGATCTATCGAAGGGTTAATATCTTATCTCGTGATAAAAGATCAATTTTCGATAAGATGATAAATAAGGTACAGCGAGGTTTTACGGGAACGTGCGGAATAAATAGTTTTCTTCTCCGAGGAGGCTTCTCCGTAATCACGAACGTGTTCTCATGGAATGGCGATCGGTTGTCGCTCCGGAGTGTCAATAAAAATACGAATGCGTCGATTCTGCTGTGAAAATTCTTCGGAGAATTTCCTGTTACTTCGTTCGTCACAAAAGAACCATTTTTTCCTCGATTTGATATTTATCGACGCAGCTCCAAAGTTTTTCAAGAGATCGGCTGACATTCGACGAACTTTCTAAGAATCTATAAGATACTTGGAGCACCTATAGGTGTTGCGCAACATTATTTATAAAAGCGTCGAACTCATCCATCGGCAAGCCACTAAGGACCGATTTATCTTTCTGGCGGCCCTCTCGACAATGACTATGCTGCAAGTTGAACTTAGTTAATAAATATTTAACGCGTTTGACCTGTGCACGTGAAGAGTAGGAAGATAATATCTTTTCTTTCTTGTGGTACCTGTTAGTTGGTCGCAGTGAAGATAAATTTCTTAGAAATTCTTTCGACAAGAAAATATAGAGCTCTAGTCTTCTGTTATTTGATATTATGCACGTGATATAGAACTATTGTACGTGTATATCTTAGGATGAAACTCTATCTAATAATACAATACCTAATTGTTACCGTAGGCCTGATTAATCGACCAAGGAGCTATTCTGACATCCCGCGTCCGACTAAATACGGTATATACTACTTGGGACCAGAGCGCATGCTGGCGTCAACAGGCCATTAGTACGCATCTTGCAGGTGTCTGACCAAGTACTGTCCATTACTACTGTCTATTCCTCATCAATCCAATAGTACTCTCTCTCTCTCTATATATATATATCGTTTTACAAATTCTTGTTTTCCAGACGATCTTTCTTGTTACAGAATGTAATATATAGTTATGTATTTGTGTGTTTGTATGTCTGACCAAGTATATATCGCTCGATGGGACGCAACAGCCGTTTACATTCGAATTCTTGATCATTTTATTAAGTAGAAATAAAATAGACAATCTTGAAGATGGTATCCCGCTGGGGGTAACTATCCACATGTTATTTTGCAACAAAGTTATAAAAATTTATCAAATGTCCCGTTGGACAAATTGTAAAACGCAGAGTAAAATAAATAAAAAAAAAATTCTATTAAATTGTAACGCTTCACACCTATCCCTCGCTTCACCTATTTTTTGTCCTTCACCTATTATATCAAAAAGTATAGGTAGTATGTATATCGTTCGTGGTATCAAGCTAGCCACTATTATACGAAGCTTGAAATAACAAATAACAGTCAAAGTAACTTCATTTAATGTTCTATCTTTCAATCATTTAATACTCGGTAACAAATATACGTTTTGCAATTATACTATTTGAACTACGCTTCACTGTCGCTATTTCTAATGTTCAGCTGACCTCCGACTCGATACGATACTGTTCGTTCGTGTTACGGGAAGGGATGGCTCTCCTACGAAGGCAAGTGGCCTTGTTGCCATCCGACAAACATCCTCCATCATTCTTTGTCCGTTATCTTACGTCCTTGCATTTCACACGGGGGTTTCCATGTGGTGTATCTTTTCCAAGTTGTGTTTGCCAAAGCATAAACATATGGGCCGATAGGGACAGAGTCATTCGTTGACTCTCGCAAATACATTATCCTTACAACTCGCCCTACTTCGTACACATCTAATACAAATTCTTTTCGATCGCTTTCCTCGCGTAAATATAATCCACGAATTGGCATGAAATTACGAAAGTCGCAAGAAAAGCGAATGAGAAAGTCAGAACTCCAATATTTCCAATTCCCCGGTTGAAAACGAAATCCGCCACCGAATTCTCGTTCGCTCTTTCTCATCGATCCCATTTCTGGAATGGTAGCCAGATTATCCGGTCCAATGGTCCGCCAGACACATCATCATCGGCGGCTTCTTTGTTTCCGATGATTCTCCCAGTGGGAATTAGGTAGCGCTGTCTTCCCGAGGGGGATGGCCGTTGCTGAGGTGGCGATTGGGAACAAGGGAACAGTAGAATAAAGAGAGATGACGAGGCCTTCCACTGGGACGAGCCAAAGAAATGTCGGTAGAGGCATGAAGGAAAAGCTGTCACGGCCCGGTGTCTTGCAAGGAACGTGGAAGAGCATTCCGAGTAACTATAATCCCTTCTAGCACTTTTATTCGTTTCTTCCTCCGGGATAGGAATCCATTCTTTTTAATGGTATTTTTGAAATAACGTTTATCATTATGGAAATCAGGAGGGTCATATTTGTTTTTTCGTTGTTTTATGAGTCTAAACTTTAAAGTTTATGGTAATCAAGAATATTCACTATTTTTAAGGATTATTTACATTTTCGTCGCACTACATTATTTTACAATTTTTCAGTTATCTTACGTTATGTTTAAATAACGGAGAAGGCATTGGACACTTAATTGGTATTTAAATGCACCATGTTTTCTGCTTAATCTATTGGCAATTATGTAATATATACCTATATTTTATTTTATTTTATTATTTTATTATTATTTTATTATTATTTTATATTATTATATAAATATTACAATTTCTTTAATTTTTGTAAAATTGTAGAAAGAAAAAAATATTATGCGAATATGTGAAACTTGGAAAAATTGAACTTACATTTACTTACAACGGGACTTGTGATCGAGTAGATTGTTGCTCTAAAAATGTTTATAAAAAGATTTGATGACAGATAGATGATTAGATTGTTAACTTCACAGGTTTCAAGAACTTTCATTTATATTTTTTATTAGCAAATAACTTTTATTTTATTCGCTTCATAATCGGCTTCGCGAACATGGTGGCAGCCAACAGAGTTTAAACTGTTAATTTCATGGTAAACCGTTGGGACGAAGGAATTACCTCAAATACTGTTTCCAGAAGTATACTACCGATTCTACGTTCAGCTCTTGATATCCATTCTACTCGTTTATACGAGCACAAAGAATTCGTGCTATACGTGATACTCTCTACCAAGGGTTACCTTATCCACCAAGGAAAGCTACAAAGCGCATAAGGAAAATTGAGTTTCGAGTAGCTCCACGTGGGCTGCACGTTTCTACGGGGACCTTTCCTCGTGCCCTTCTTCCTTTATTTTGTTTTTAAGTCTCGATTTTTCCCTTCTTTCCCTCCGTGGTAAACTTGCTCCAAGTTGGAACTTCAACGGAGTTTCAACGGACTTAACGGAGTTACTGACGTCGAGTGTAAAAAGTTTGGACTTTGGTAGTCAGATTTTAAGATTCTATTCTTTAAGTTTCCACTTACTATCAGACTTTCGAAATTTCAAATCCTTGGAAAATTGAACAACAAGTGTTTGTTTCAGAGCTAACGAAGATGGGTAATTGGTATTTAATTCAATATTATACACAGCTCACACCTTTTAATGCTTTTTTCTTAATAGTTTCCAAAAGATGCAAACTTACAGAATATCGACTATGGTAGATTTCTCAAGGAACTTTCTAATACTATAATAAGACAAAGTATAAATAAAATAGAGTAAAAAACGGAGAACATAAATCAGATTTTAAGATTCTATTCTAAGAGTTCCCACTTACAAGACAAGTTCGCAAAACGAAGGTTCAATTTCAATTTTTTTGAATTTTCAAAATGCTGCACTTTCTTTATCAGTGTATTCAGATTAAAAAATTTTAAACAATAAGTGCTTATCTTAAAGTTAATAACTGGTTGGTATTAATTCAATATTATTTATAGTTTAGTGTTTCTTACGCTTCCCTCTTAAAAGTTGCCAAAAGACGCGTAGTTTGCAGAATGTCGACTTTGATAAGCTTCTCGAGGAACTTGATAATTCCATAATGAACAGGGAAGAGAAAAAAAGAGCAGTGAATACACAGAGATGCTTCTGACGTATCGACTTCGTCAAAGAGCCGGAGACAGAGAAGTGTAGGTAAAGAACAAAAGTTCTTAATTAGTGGCTAAACTAAGTAATTAATTACTTAATAATGTGCACATTAAGGAATCCTTTGGTTGAAAGCGAGGAATCTTTCCTTCTCGTTATACCGCTGTCAACCTTCCGAGGGCGAGGGACTTCGGTCGACAATCCTCGCCTATTTTCACAACTTTTTCGCATATTTTGCGTTACGTAACACTAGGAAGAAGAAAAAATATCCACTCGCCGCGGGCGAGTCGGTTCAACTTCACCGCTTAAAAGGCTGCTTAATTACAATTTATTTAGACCAAGTTTTCGTTGCATTTTCTTAAAGATGATACATGCACATTCATAGCTAAGAACTTCTCGAAAATTATGCAAGTTCTTGCATATTTGTCACAAAAAAATCACGCAGTAACAAAAGCGGTGTATTTGGTGTATACAATACTGGATCATGAAACCATATGTTAGATATACTCGTATAAAACGTTTTGAACTTCATTATTAAAATTTGAAACTAATCTGAAAACGTACAACATAGAAATGGAAGATATTAAAATGTCGTTTGTTTTAATAGTTATATCTTTGGTTCCTACAAAATTTTAACTTATAAGCAATTTGTAGAAGAAACATATCTTTGACTCTAACGAGTGGTTTTCATTTATGGAAGATTTAAAAATGTAAAAATCCACAGAGTACATAACATAATATGTGAAGATACGTAGGATAACCAATCTAGAGTTCAATACTTCTTACAATATTTAGTAGATCAAACAAATTATTGCCTCAGTTCCATTTTTCTGATTCTCGACTAAGAATATGAATTTATTTAAATATGAGAAATTTTGTAATGTATCTGCTGGTACATTGGAAGAATTACGTTTCTATCTGTGACGTTTTTATCTGATACAATTTCGTAGTATCATGTAAACGCGTACGGAATGTTCAGAATGTAGCTTTGGCGCGTTGTAATGTTCGTACTGCGGAGAGTATATTGTTTCCTCTGACAACAAGAAGATATCAATTACCCAATTTGCGTTTCAACATTCGAAAATTGAATTTTATTTTTATCGTCCGCTGTTGTAAACGTATTTTCCTGGGATTTTAATCGTCGTATTAAATTTCATTCGTTTAGAAATAAAAGACGCGAAGGAAATAGAGAACAAAACGACCGAGATCTTGACAGCTGTGAAGAATGCAAATTGGCAAAGCTCGTGGTCTGTAGTTTGAAAACGCAGAGACTTTTGCTTCCTCTTTTCCACAGTGTCGTCGTGCTTTAAGGTTTTCAGGAGCTTCGTCTTATTTCTACATGCATTTCCTCAACGCCCGGTTGCGGCAACATAATCCTTCTTTTTAAGGTGAGGTACTTTGGAAAAGTAATGCAAAACCTCGCTACAATGATTCGCAATTTAGCAACTTCTCCTCACCTTTCCCACCGTGCCATCAGACTTTCAGATTTCCCTGTCTTCTTCGTACGAAATTTCCTTCTTCTTTCCGACATTAAACGATAGAATGCAATTTTTCTTTTCAGTCACGAGATTCACCTTTTTACCATTTTTAGTGGAAAATTTTGGAGCATCCTTTTTCGTGTAACGCGTTAATTACTGCAAAGCTACCAGTGAGCGGAAGTAGATTTGTCAGTGATGGTCATAAGTGATCAGCAATATTGGAATTAATTAAAGCATTTGAATTGAAAGGACAGTCACATTTGTAAAACTTGTAACACTTTTAATATCGTGGTAATAATATGAAGTACTAAATGTATCATAAAGGGATTAAATAATTTAATTCTCTTCAGAAGCTCATATGAATCGTGCAGAAGCTATACAAATCAATTCTTTGAACTAAGAAGTGGAGGGAGGTGATGCTGTTATAAATGTTTTTTACCATTTACAATATCACAAATATCATTTTTTAAGATATATACATTAAAATTTATGATCTTTTTATATAATTTTCTGACAATAAATAAACGTAAATATAATTTAGTTATGATTTTTGAGAAATTCAATACTAATCTTATATTCGAGTAGAAACAAAAAGATACAGTTAGTTTAGTTTAGCTTTTACGAGTATCCATCATATAACAGTGTACTGTTTTGAAATAAGTGACTGTCCTTCGACATTATGGATAAACACACAAAATTCGTCCGACACCTAACGTGTCAAAATTATGCAACCCTTCAGTTCCTGTACTACAAAAGCATTGAAATAGAGCGTCAGGAAGAAGTGGCAAACTTTTTATCGGTCGATTAATAGGTAATCACGTGAACGGTATGCACGAACGCTTTCCGGCCGACACTCGACCGCAATTCGGTTCGATTTGCACCTGAATGAGTCGATTCACGGGACGATGCATAATAAACGCGTACGAGTGCGACTTCCAACAGGAATTTCGCGTCCCTCTATCGGGCCAAATGAAACGTTCTGTTGATCAATGACGCCGTTATGTGGCAGCCGATCGCCGGAAGCGTCCGTGGTTTCGCGTTGCAATGTTATCCTTTCCTGTGTGGAGTCGCGGCTGCATAAAACGTGTGCCCGACCGTGATTCACATGTGTGAGGGAAGTAGTACAGAGTATAGAACCGATAAGTGACGCGCGAATTACAACGTGCTGTATGGGAACGTGTTCATGTTCTACACGAGAGGAGTGTTTGACTTGTAGCTTTCGATTTGACCACGATACGCACTTATCAACTTGACTCGACGTGACAGGTGATCGGTAGGGTGTGAAGGTGATAGGTGATTGAAGGAAACGTGGCTCGTTAACGTTAGAAAGACCAGTTAAGTATCAATCAATGGTTTTTACCCATTAATGAATCATTCGTTTCAAAGCAAATATTCGTGTGTTTTTGGATTTTAAAGAGATCTACGTAAATGTTTCTCTGTGTTTTATTTAAAATAAGCCTAAAATAATTCAACAGAAATCTTTTTTAAGGTATGTATTTAAGAGGAATATTAGGAAATAAAAACTCTGGTATTTTTAGGGTTGAAGGATTGTGGTGTTGTTTAAAAAGTTTTTTTGTTGAAAAGAATTTAAAGATAATGTGTTTCTATAGAATAAGAATTTATTTAATTAAATAATTAATTAAATTAAATAATTAAAGGATTTTTTCTCATTGCTGTAGATATAATTTAACGCCATGAGAATTTTGTTTTAATTTTATCGTCTTGTAACAATACTATCATAGTATTATTTTAGTCACTGCAAACAATACTTTTCCTGGACTTCCGGTTGTGTCGTGGAGAGGTGAACACGTGAACGAAAAACGCAGTGGTAATAAGAAAGTTTGAAGGGGAAAAAAAAGGAAAGGAGGCAAAAGAGGTAAGAAGAGTGAAAATAAAGAGTGCACGATCGAGGAGAAAGCAAAAGAAAACGGAAAGAGAAGGTAAGGAAGAGAGAAGCCTTAAGTAAAGAGAGCAGGAAAAGAAGAGGTTAGGAGGCAATACTTTTCCTTTACTAATAAAACGTTTATTGGAAGATAAACATCTATTCTTTTAATTAATTCTGAATTTTCCCCTTTAATTTTAACATTTATATTTAACATTCAACTAACAATAAGAATAGTATTTGTTTCAATGCAGCATTTTGCTATTTGACAGATATAATAAATCCTGTTTCAATCTAACCAAACAATCAATCTACACAGCAGAATATAGGTATCGAACGTCAAAAACATTACGAACATTTCATACTACCCAATACTATTCATGTCATGTGTTTGAAAAGTGTTAGAAAAATATTTGAAATATTTCGAATGGAACCTGTTATCTTCTGTGAGAGTAATTTTAGAGAATTAAAGAACAATGAGCGTTTTTGGAAATAAAGTTAATTATAAATTAGTATTATCACGGAATAGTATTAGCATGACAGTATTATTGTGTTAATTATCAACGAAGATTGTTTTGAAGTTGTTTAAGAATATCCCTGTTTAAACTTTTTTTAAATTTTATTTTGCATTTTACAATTTGTTCAATGGGACATTCGGTAAATTTTTATATCGTTGTTGAAAAATAACATGTGGATGGTTAACCCCAGCGGGATACCATCTTCTAGATTGTCTATCTTATTTCTTTAGTGAGATCAGTGGGATGCTGGTTTAAACTTGGCATTCTTCGTGACGCTCTTTGACCTAAGCACAAACAACTTCTTGGCTCGTTTAGAGATCGCGTCGTTGATAATTAGGAGGATTGGCCAAAGAAGCAAAATTATTACCAAACGGTCGATCCAGAAATTTCATATAATACGGATCTCTTCCAGTCCTCGATAAACTTCACCCCGCGAAGCACTTTCACATAAAGTTTGATTAATTCAAGGTAGAATCCTTGACAAACTTACGATCAGGAATATAATACGTGCTGTACGTGCCGAGATTTTGATTATCCCATGACGTAATGGCTAGTGGTCCAGAATTGAGCGTTTGCTCTGGTATGTACGCGCGACAAAGCTGATGAATTTCGTGTAGAACGTCGATTAACTTGCGGTGGAATGTTCAAATCGCGTATGGGTACGATGGAAGTTAGGTTAACTCACTGGATGGAATCTTGATTCCAGTGAGATGTTTGTATAAGCTTCATTTCACAGAGCTTAAGTTAATTTAAACAGAAAGTTAGTTAATTAACTCCGGTACGTTCGCATATTTTGATACAATTTTAAAAAATAAAATCAATTAAATACATTAACCTCGATATGTTTTTTCATATTCGACTATATCGTTTTTAGAAAATTTCTTAAATTTCAGAAAATATGAAATCATTATTAATATGCGCACTTTCTCAGTTAAATTTTTAAAATTTACCAAATGTCCCGTTGGACAAGTTGTAAAATGCAGAATAATAAATAAAAGAAAAAATTTCATGTTGAAAATTTTGCGAAAATGTTAAAAATCTTTTTCTGCGTTAAAACTAAAACGAGTTTGAAACATAAAATATTCACGGATATAACTCCTGACTTTTTTAGGAATGATAACCATTCTTCATAAAAAGATATTTTTTCAAATATACGTTCCAAATGAAATATATTATTTAAATGTTTGATTATTCACTTAATTCTCCAAAATTTGTTAAAAATTTTTATTCTTTTAAAAAAATATTATTCAGAGTGAACAAAATCAAGAAATCGCAAAATAAATCTAAGTACTATTGGAAGTATAATAGGCATATGTAGGTTAATATCCTTGGTGGTATAGTACGTGCAGGATGCCAAGTAACAACTAGAGTTATATGGTTTAATAATAAGTTTATTCTTTTATATATGTGCGTTGTCGGACTCACACTCTCGCTTTTCACTTTTCGATGGTGTTACATATCCCATGACATAACCCATACTCCATCCCTCGGTCAGGATGGTCGCCAGATACTTAACTACCTTTACTCAGACTCTCAATAAACCTAAGGAATCATCATAAATCTTAGTATTCTCAACAATCAAGACTCAAGTCCCATAAGTGTTTTTAGTCTATAAGTGATCTTTCAAGCATTCCTTAGGTTTATTTTTCGTTCTTAGAAGACACGGGAAAAGCGGGTTTTCCCATGAACAATGTTATCCACGATCAACGTTGGGGGTGTCCTCTACCTATCCTCACCCACTAATCTTTTTCTATCAAATTAGCATCGATGACCGTTGCCCTCACTTTCCTAACGAGAAGTGCCATCAACGAATCTGCTTTTCTCGGGCTCTAGACACATCCATCACTAGCTTTCCTCCGCAATAATACTGCAGCCGAACACTACTTGCGAGTCACACTTCCTACGGTCAACATCATAGTCTTGTTAATAATTATTCGATCTGAATTTATCTTAAACTCGTTATTCACTCTTCAATCGGTCAATATCTAATACTTGCTAATAACTACTCGATCTGAACACATCTTACACTCGTTAGTCACCCTTCATTCGGTCCATATCTTAAACTTGCTTACCACTCTTCTCTGAGAATACATCTTGAATTGTTATTCACTACACGATTCAAACACATCTAAAACTTGTTAACTATTTTACCATTCGATATCATAACTTGTTACGCGAGTCTCTCCGAACATTTTTACTCTCTGCGAGAAAAGTTGTTGGAAATATAAAGTGTATTTGATCTGTTAATTCAGTGTTATAATTATTCAATCACCTCTATTATCCTAATCGAAATAGGGGATCGGCTGACTTAGTGGTATCGATTATCAAATCGTAACGGGAATTTACGACTCTCGTTGGCGCGATTTACCGCGAATGTGTCTCCCCGCGAAACGGTCGAACAGCTATTTTTTCTGCCGAAGACCCATGCGTCTATTAGTAGGTCCCATGGTTTTATGACGTTCGGGCGTCGTACGTCGTTTCGCAGGCCATATGGCCGACTCGTGTGCTTTAACGCAGAGACCTTCTTTTATGGCTTTGTGCTGCTACAGTAGTCCCTTGCCAGTGATAACGTCTTCTTTTTCTTCTTTTTTTGTTTTTTTGTTTACAACGGTTATTGAGTCTTAAGGCTATTTTGTTCCGCTCAGGTAGATATTATAAGCTAAGCTTATGCTATTTACAATTGTTTTCTTAAACTACTTAATGCTACGCTTTTGTTCGATTTGTTCTTTTACTCGGTTGGCGTATTCGGAGTTCCCCTGCTGAGAATTAGGTAAAAAGAACTCTGCTGGCAACCGCATTCCGGTGCCATAGACCATTTCGGCAGCCGTTGCGTTCTTAGAATTTCTAATAACACAATTGGTAAAATTTTCTCCCAGTTACTCGTATCGTGGCACTTAATTACTGCTTTTAGCTGTCGATGTAATTGCTCTATCATCCCGTTGGACGCGGGATGATATGCCGTCGTGCGCAAATGCTTGATACCGAGCAACCGGCATAATTCTTCGAATAGTTTGGACTCGAATTGACGTCCTTGATCGGATGTTATTTTCAAAGGCACGTCGAAACGAGCTATTCAGGAAGAAAGGAGGGCTGAAGCAACGGTTGACGCTTCCTGGTCGGCGATGGGGATGACTTCGGGCCAACGCGAGAAACGGTCGATACACGTTAGATGATATCGGTAGCTTTGCGAATATTGCATCACGATAACGTCTATGTGTATGTGTTAGAAACGACCCGCTAACGGGAGCGTTCGGAGGAATATTCCGACTGGTGTGGTTACGTGTCTGGTGACTTTACACCGCTGACACGGTATACATTGTCGTCTCCAATTTCGACAATCCTTATTCATCGACGGTCAGACGAAACGCGTCGTCACCGAGTTTTGTGTAGCGCGTATCGCTGGATGTGAAAGACCGTGTAGCGAATTAAATACTCTGCGCTGCAAGGGTTTCGATATATACGATCGCACTGTTTCGCCGCAGATACATCGCAAAATATTTCCACGTCGTAGTCGGGAAAACGTACCTTTTCCAGTTTTAACGCATATGTGTTGGAGTTGACGATTTCGCGTAACTCGGTGTCGTCCTCTTGCGGGGCAGCGAGCGTACCGTGATCCACGAGTTTTCCTATCGCTTCGATCCGGGATAAAGCGTCGGCTACGTTTTGTCCTTTGATATAGCGGATGTCGATCGTAAATTGTCCGATATAATCGAGATGTCGAAATTGACGCGGCCAATACTTATCGAGGTTTCGTTTAAACACGCACGTGAGGGGTTTGTGGTCTGTGAAAATCACAAAACTTCTCCCTTTTACGACGTGTATAAATTATTTAACCGCGGTGGACATTGCAAGTAGTCTGCGATCGTACGCGCTGTACTTTCGGGAGTCAAGGATTTTGTAACGAATCCCAGCGGCTGCCATGTATCGTTCACACGCTGCTGCAAGACCACCCCTACCGCGTAATCAGACGTGTCTACCGCGACGCTAACCGGCACGCCTGGTTTCGGATGGGTCAGCATCGTGGCGTTCGCGAGGGCGCGTTGCCCTTCTTTACGCCTTTCAGCATCTCGTTCAGCGGTTGTAGGATATTCGCGGCCCTCGGTATGAAACATCGATAGAAGTTAATCATATCGAAGTAACTTCGCAAGTGTTTAACGGTCGCCGGTCTTGGGATTTTTACGATTGCGTCCACGCGTTCGGCTATGTCGAAGTGGCTATCACTTCTAAGAAAACTCTACATCTGATCTGTTTAGTTTCCCCAGTCAGCGAAGCCACTGAGAGTGTTTAGAAATAAATTAATTTGAAGAGTCACTCAACTCGTATTCTTCATATTCTTCACATGCCTTGTGCAGATGGAGTACAGCGGGGTACAGACATGCCAGATTAGGGATAATACAAATACCGTTTACCGCTTCGAATAGCCCGGACGGTGTCGCGATCGCTGTCTTTTCGATGTCTTCGGGTGCTATTGGAATCTGATGGTACGCGCGGACAAGGTCGATCTTTGAGAAGATTCGCTTACTGTACAGCTGTTGTGCGAAATCTTCGACATGCGGCCGCAAATACCTGTCGGCTATCGTACGGGCGTTCAGCGCTCTGTAGTCGACGCAGGGTCGTAGACCTCCGTTCTTTTCGGAGACAACGTGCAGGGGTGATGCACATGGCTTTTTCGATGATCTGATCTTGGCGTAGACGGGTGGTCCCGGTGTGGTCTCGATGTGGTGGCTCCACGCCGTGCCGTGTTTTTTCTCTTCCGAAAACGGGCGGGCGGGTTAGGTCCGGGAATTCCGCGAGGAGTAGGTGGTAAGTCGATTCGTCTATGATCGTTTTTATTGATGCCGTATCGGCTTTGGCTGTGTATTCCGTTGACGACAAGTTGATTGTCGTATCGATGAGGCGTTTGTTTTGGGGTCCGCCAGCAACCCGTAGTAGCTCAGGAAGTCCATGTCGATGATAGGCGTGTTAACGTCCGCCACTACGAAACACCATTTGAAGTTCTGTCGAAGAGACAGGTCCAGGGACATCGGAATGATGCTATACGTCGCGATGCGTGTTCCGTTAGCCGTCAACAGATCGTACTCGTTTCTGTTCGCGGGTCCGCGTAATCAGTTGCATGAATACACGCATAGATCGGCGCCAGTGTCCACGAGGAAGGAGATCCTCGAACTCCTGTCAGTCACAAATATGCAACGGAATACGGAGCCGTCGTCGCATGCCGCATTCACGGACGACTGGTATGGCCACCGAAGGTTCTGTGATAGTAGCATATCCCCGTTTCTCTGGAACGTGATCGGCGTCTTCTCGAGCGTGATCGTGGGCGACGTCGGTTGTCGATACTCATTGCGTCAAATTTCGCATTTAGTTGATTTAGTTGTTCCTGTATGCCAGCGCAATCACATTTCCATGGTCTGCCAGACACTGCAATTCGTCCTGTCTTTGGTTGTATTTCGTGGATCCGGTCTGCCATCGTAGTCAGGGCAGTTGCGTATGCTCCCTCCGCGACGGCCAGGACTCGCTGTATATCGATCAGGAGACGGATTTTCCAAAGTGTCAGGACCAAATCCGAAACTGAGGAGGTGGCCAGCTTCTTCAAGTCCCTGTAGAACTGGGACGGCGTCCGATCTCCTATTTCTTTGTTCTCGAGCAACTTGCGAATTCTTGTACTGTCCGAATCGGCCTTCTTTTGATAAGTTCGTGCTTCAACCGTTCGTATAGTCCCGTTGCCGACTATGTCCTTGACTTGTTCTTTAGTACACTAACTAACAGGAAAACCACAGCACGATTTTTTGCGGTCAAAATTGCGGTATGCGGAATTGTTGACCCACCGTATCCACACTGTCGATGGCATTCGTCACGGGCACTTCCTCGCCGGCACTTGTCAGCTTGAACACACATGATCCGCGGAGACGACGTCCGTGTGGCTCTAACACGTTCACGTCTTTCCCTTGAGATCACTTTGGCGTCGCCAATTTGAGGTGGTAGGACGTGAATTGGAACACTCGATGTTTTACTTTAACAATACGTTTATTAATAATTCTAACGCTTGTTGTTTAGGCTGGACTCAGACTGTTGCCTGGCACCTTCGATCGACTCAACTGAACTTCCTTCGACTGCCAACGACGGGTTCTTGACTGGTTCTTCTTTTTTTTTATTTATTTTATTTAAATTTTACAATTTGTCCAGTAGGACATTTGGTAAAATCTTATATCTTAGAGAAAAAATATAGCATGTGGATGGTTACCCCCAGCGGGGTTCCATCTTCCAGGTTGTTTATTGGATTTCTATTGTGAGGTCTGTGGGATGCTTCTGCTTCAGTCTTCGTTCTATTATGGTTTTATTCGTTTTAGCAACCAGCTGGTTTGGGTGTGTTTCCAGTCTTTCTTTATATTTTTCTGACTGGTTCTTGACTCCTTTTTGACTGACTTCAGCTTTCCTTGGTTCCTTTTTTATAGAGTACCGAGGTCTTCGGAAGGGAAAGTTTTTCCGTGGAGGGGATGGAAAACTTACTCTTCCTGTCAAAGGCCCATGCGTTTATTAGTAGGTCCCATGGTTTTATGACGTCCGAGTTTCGGACGTCGTTTCACAGGCTATATGGCCGACTCGTGTGCTTTAACGCAGAGACCTTCTCGTATGTCTTTGTGCCGCTATATCCTCAACTTGAAGTAAATTCACTTCGCTTTAACCCATGTTCGAAGCTTTAGATTTTCCAAGGTCTTTTCCCAATGGGAATATTTAAAATCATCGAATTTAAATGTTTGATGAAAAAGGATTGTCCACTCTTCCCTTAAACATTAATCCTCGATACTTTTTGGACACGTTCAAGGATTCGTCGAGTTCAAAAAATACTCTCTGCATAGGACAGGTGGTATTTGCCAGTCGATGGAGAAGTTGACGCGGAAACGTGCGAAAAATAGCGAAGTGACTTTCAGCTTGGAGAGAAATTATTTTATCCATTCAAAGTGATTTTACTTCTCGAACAAATATTCTCAAACGTGTCCCTTTAGTTAATTCGAAGTAGAGATTTACGTAATATCCCGCTGCGGGAAAGTACTATTTCAGAGATCAATGTTGTAATTGAGACTAAAGTCATTTAAGTAAAACCTTGATCTTGAAGCAATTAGTCATTTCGTTATTTGTTATCCTTTGACATCGACGAGGAGCTTTGTCTCTTTATAAATGAGAAAATGATAAGCTTTCCGTCGACGATTTCTGGCCAATTGTATCGTCGAGGGAATTCGTGTATTTATCGCAGAAAATGATAGGGTCCGTGAGTTTTTTCGAGAGTTGAAAGATCAAGCTGTCATTGCGTGGAAAACGATTACAAAAAATTGACCTTATTCGACTCGTGGGGCTTCCTCTGGAATTCAGGGCTACGTAATATGATTGAGCAAATAAAAGTTCCCTCGTTCGATCTGCGCTTATATCCCAGAATTGAACGATGAAGATGTAAGATATATCTCGTCGAAATGTAGTTTTCATTTCAGAAATCGTCTTGCTTTCTCGATAGGAAAGATTCTACTATAATTTATGGTATTAATATTGTCTACGTTTGTTCAGGTTTATTTAAAATTCAATCATATAACGAGAATGCAATTATAAATTGTATTTTGTATTTTAACTAATTATTAGTATAATTGTTTTTCACTAATAAGTAGATATTACTATGATTGTTTTTCGACAATATATAATTCGATGGAAGAAGAGTTTTACTGCCAAAAATAAGTATTCAGAAAAATTTCTCTTTCTTCGTTATAGTTTCCTTATCATAATAGAAATTATGAAAAAAATTAATGAAAACAATTAATGTAAATTTTTTACCCTTCATGTATAAAATAAAGAACTATAGAGAAGTGTAATATTGGATAAAGTTTAATTTTTAAGATGAAAACCAATTTTGCATCTTTTTACACCTTACTGCACTGAAGAAATTTCTAGCACAGATTACACATTTTTTCCCATCTTTTTTTCGATGTTTCTCCTACAGTAATCAAAGCTTACTGCGTTCTTCCACGGCTTCTTACAGCAAAAGGAAAAGGGTTCAAAGTCTACAAAGAAGCAGGTCAACCCGCGATAATCTCAATTTTCCAGAAGATTGATCGTTCGTTAAAAGGTACACAAGGCTACAGAGGATCCAAATCAAAAGTCACGCGTCTCGAAGTTAGCCTGGTAAGATGTTCCCTCAGTTGAGACAATCCTTTATTGAAGGCCTTAAACTCGGTTGAGGTACGTGCCAATTGGTCTTTGGTCGATTTTCCTCACTGCTTTATGATCGTTATCAACGGCTATTAGGAGGCTCACGTAGAGGAAAGGGCCACGCTTACAATGCCTGAAATATCCAAATTGCTGTTCGTGTGAGCTTTCATGGGCGAATCTTGTTTGAACTTGAAACACTCCAACAATCTGGTTTACCTTTCCTTCGACCATCTTCTCTAATGGCATTATGTGACTATAATAGTATTGTAAAATGTTGGACTCGTTGTGTGTAAAGTGGTTAGAAGTGTTCGAGGTAAGAAATTTTGGTAATAGTTTCCGGAGGTTTCAAAGAGAAATATAAAGAGCGATTAGCGTGTATCTATTGTATTTGTCAATTTGCTAATGAATATGTAACAGGACAGTTCGTTGTATTTGTTCGTGGAGTTACGGTTTCAGAGGGAAACACGAAGCTCTATTTGTTAATATTCTCGGGCTGGAGCAGATTTCATTGTTACGTCAATATGTTTCATGTGAATGTATTGACGTACAAATATTTGACGAACGGTTTTCAAACGTATTCAACCTTTTCAACCACCAATTTTGATAATTAAATATCGTCTAACAATAATTGCGAGCCTGAACGGTGTATGTTAATTAATCAGGAAATATTGAGAAAGTTGTGTCAATAGCAAAAAAATACTTGCACATGATAAAACATCCTATATATTTAAATTATTTAAAATCGTGTATGTCGGTCGCCGGCCTATTCGAGAAATCGAATTAACATCAAGTCGTTTGCGAGACGAACACGAACATCAGGGCAATTCATTCGTCACGTGACCAGAATGCCGCAATTGCTAGCTACTTGTCCAATGCAATCGTTTGATTGTATTGTTCGTCTATTTTAATTGACGCTCTAAATGCGAAACCATTAATGGTTCTATGTATTCTAACGTTTATACAGTAAAGATTTAAGATTAATAATTCAGAATACGAAATTCGATATTCAGTGTTAAAATGTTAGCCACAGCTATAATTTGATTAGTAATTTTGTATTATCTAATTCTTGTATAATGGAAAGTATACTGCTTCCTATGAATTATTATTTCCTTCAATCGTTAATACCCAACAGTTTTGTTCAATGACGGTAGCAAGAGATAATTTAATTTCCGCATTTAAACATTCAACAAATTTAAATATGTTTATCATCGTAATGCATATTTCTTCTCAATATTGGTCTATTAATCTGTTCTCATTCTCCATTCATCAATAGACATTAAAAGATGAATAATTTTCAAGAAGATCTCTCAGCAACAATCATTATTTAGCCGTTATCTATACAATTCTGTACTTGTCTCTACTCATCCTCTGAAAATAAACAAATTGAAGAATTTCTAAAAAATCTCCCAAACAATTGTTACAATTAACCATGCATCCCTAAAAATAAAGAAAAAGAAGAATTTTGAAAAAATCTCTCAACAACAATTGACATAAACGTACTCGGTCGTTAGCGAAGAACATTTTCAGAGTCGTTAGTCGAGTAAGCCTGTGAAAATTTAACACGGGCCTGGCTGCAGGTGTGCGTATCGCGAACGAAGGTTCGTTTAACACGCGCGTGCCAGGTTAACGCGTGCAATCCGTATTACAGCGATTAACCTTGCCGCTTTATCGAGTCGTGTCGTGAAGTGTCGCCGGGGAGAAAATTGAATCGTCGTCGCCACAGCCTTCGACGATCGATAGGCTTTGAAATCGGCGTATGCCGCTTAACGTCGCCGCCCGAAATTGGATCTCTGTTGTCGAACATGCTCCGAGCGAGTTGTTCGCACCACTCTGCTAGGCATATTGCGTTTCGCCAGCGAAAGGAAGCGCTCACGTGCTTCATCGTTGTTTGCACGGCCGCAGAGGAATGAAATTTTCGAACTATTTGATTCGACGCCTCTGGCCAATCGCGATGCTTCTTTTGTTGTCCTTTCTCTTTTCTCCCTCTCTATCCTCCGTCGTTTTCTTTTCTCTTCCTTGTTATTTTCCATTTCGTGGCGAAAATCTTCGATGCGACGCTGCACGCTTTTTATGCGTATTTTTATATGGCATATTTTATGCTTTGAATGCTTACGGAGAAAGTTAAAAGTAGAATTCATTGACGAGACATATTGTACAGTGATGAATGGATAACGGATGTTTATGCATTTATGGATAGTTGAAGTAATTCTTGCTTTAAGGAAAACTCTATATCTGTTCTATTGTTAATTATTGCTTTCCTATTGTCTTGAATAAACCAATTTGAAGGATCTTAGCCTTAGACTTTGCCTTACACATGCCTTATACAGATGGTGCAGCGGGGTATAGACAGATTTTAGTCTTCGTAATGATATAAATGGCCATAGGCCCATGGCTTGGAAGTTCTGTTGGAAGATAACGCTGCCAGTGTCACGAGCTCCGAAACCAGAGACAGGACGGCTACGCTTCATAAACATCCTTTAACTGCGATATTCTAACCGGTTACTCGGCCGAATTCGTGTACCAAAATAAAATCGTATCTAAAAAGTTCAAGTTTTATTAACTGGTTACTAAAAGTTCGAACCGCGTGAATTTTTGTGTCTTCGACGTGACAAAAGTGGCGATCCTGCCCACGATCCATTCAACGCATCAAGAGGAAACTTCAACGAGAACTCTACGGATTCTGCAGCGAAGGACCACGATCACCTCCTTGATCAAAAGAAGGATTCACAGAGAACTTGAGTAAGCTGGCCGAGACAGTAGAGCCGAAATACCTTCCGAAGATAGTCACTCTTCTTCTGCTGAAAGTGTCACATCTCTCAACATGAATTCAATCGAAAAGAGTGTCGCCAAACAAAACGAACTAATTGCTACTTTGGTCGAACAACTTCAAAACCTAACTCACGAGTTTAGAAACTATAAAAGTAGTAACGATCAAAACATTAAGAACATAGAAGAATTCACGGGTGCTAGCGATAGAAACCGCGTCTAAGAAACACGTGACCTTGCAAACACATGAGACTGAAATACGACACTGAAACTGACCACTCACAAATAAGCGCTCCTTTAACCGCTGTCGATAACATAACCGATGACGAAACTGACGGACCAGACACTCTACAATGATCACAAGCCACGACTAGTCACGCCGATATCAGACAAAAAAACGACTGCAACGAGGAACAAGGCCTCCGAGCAGGTGATGCCTTACGTACTATTGAGACACTACGGGGTTCGAGATGACGTAGGCGTTGAAGACTTTATCTTATCAGTCCGCAAGGCAAGAGCTAGGTGCAAGGCAAGTGACAGAGAGCTGTTACTAGACCTCGTACTCGTCGAAAGGATAACTGATAACGCGAAAAGATACGATACCTAAAAATTAATTTGTTTGAAAACTTATATTCGTGTTTAAGACAATACGTATCCGCACCAATCACTATTAGCGATTGCAGAGACAAATTGGGAAATTTAAAACAAGGAGCGACAGAAAGCGTACAATCTTTCAACTCCAGATTCCGGCAACAGCTTAACGAATTAAATTACGCAGTTCAAAACGAAAACCGCACGCCAACCGAACGACGCGTAGCTATGGATATCGAAGGACGCAAAGCACTTAAAACATACCTTACCAACTTGCGATGCGAAATAGGACAGTTGGTAGTAGCAACCCAAAGAACCTGAACCTTGCCCAAGAACTAGCAGTCAATAGAGAACAATGGTTACGAGAAGCAAATCGTGTTATCTACCGCCGAAAGGACCAATCTTACAACACTATATCGTTATCTAAGCGAAATACTACGGATCCGCGACTAACACAAAATTTTGCTAATTTACCTAGCCAATCAGTAGCCGACAGCATGAAACCAAGATGTTCCAAGTGTTTACGAATGGGACACACAGCCGAGAACTGTTACTCTTGAAATTTTTCATTCGCCAATCAAGGAAAGATTCCACTTCGAATAAACCAAACAACGGAGGATCCAGAGGAAACTTACCCAGGGTCAACTGCACCACCACCGGAAGATTACTGTCAATCGTACTACAACGAAGAGACGGAGGAAGAGCCAAATTTTTCATTGATACCGGAGCAGGAATTAACCTCATAAAAGAAAAGGCCTCTTCAACTAGATCTGGACTAGCATACATTGTACTAATACTTATACTCAAATATACTTCTATTATACATTTTATCCACGCGTTCCTCAATCTAGGTAACATCAACACGATATAACACGGTGCAAAAATTTCGACAGTTCTCCTATGCCATAATATTCTTATAACGCGGTTTCCATACAGCACGACTTAATAAATTTGGACAATCCTCATATAGCACAAATGTTTCCATCACGCTGTTTTGGTTTCACTTAACATGCATCCGATACAACACGGAACGAATTAACGAATTTACCAAATATATATTTGATCGTATATTGATATAAAAACATAGGTCAGTTATTAACGTTGATATGTATCAACTTACTATGTAGTAAGTGCCAACTTGATTGCATTCAATCGCATGTTATGTTGTGTTAAACATGGAGCGTCATGTAACAAATGCGTCTAGATTTAAAAGATATGCTGTTATACGATCAATATTAAAATGGTATTGGAAAATCAAAACTTGAATACTTTGAACATGCAATTCATAAGTTAGTTTCTGCTTATGACAAATTTTTGCTGGGAATTATTTGGGGGGAGGGGATTATGTTGAAACTCCCTTTAGCGGTTAGGTTCTTTAACTCTCTTATTGATTGACTTACATGTGAAACAAATAATCGCTTAGATTTCATTTCTTTGGTTGTATTTATAAAAATATGAATTTGCATAAACATCTACAGCCTAATGACGAAAATCTATTTTAATATCATCGCAGTTCGTACTATTTTTATAGTTGACATCTTAATACTGCTTTACTGATTAAAAAATTAAAGTCTTTCATTTTTATCAATCACATGGTACGTCCATTAAACCGTTCGATATCCTCGGAAATACACGCTTTCTTTATAACAGGATTATCCAGAGAGAGAGAAAGAGAGAGAGAGAGAGAGAGAGAGAGAGAGAGAGAGAGAGAGAGAGAGAGAGGAGGTACGTAGACTCTTTTACGATGTTTGTGACGAAGTTACGTAAAGTATTTGTCTTCCTTTTACCCAGACAATTTGCATACAAAGGATACTTTTCGAATATTACGTAAAGAGAGAATCGTTTCTATCGATGAATTGGAAAATCCCCATTACTTTGCAAACACATTAAAACTTGCAAAACTATCGAACTTGCAATATTAAAAACTAGTAAGAAAATAAAGCATTTTATCTAAAAATCCTCGACAAATTATTATTTACATAACGTACATTTAGGTACATAAGTTTTATAATCTGTACTGTTGAAAGAACGATTTCATTATTTTATACCTTGTGATATGTGACGAAGAATTAGAACATTTTTATTATGTGTATCAATCTATAATGTAATTTTTATCATAATAATGATTTAATATATTTTTATAATTGAAAAATCTTCATTACCTTAGAAATATTAAAGTATAAAAAATTTCAAACTTGCAATATTAAAAATATATAATAAAATGTAACCTTTCATTTGCAAATTGTCGACAAATTATCGTTTATGCAACGACTCGATATATATTTTTACTACATGACAAAAGATTGTAAAATCCCCAAATTGACAATATTAAAATTCAACAAAATAAAATTTTATACACTGAAGTTTTTTATAATATGGTATTCCGAATACACGGTTTGCGACAGCCCTCCTATAAGACAATATTTTTATAACACAGCTTCCATATAACACGACTTAATAAACTTGGACAATCTCCATATAGCACGAATGTTTCCATAACACTGTTTTGATTTCGCTTAACACGGTTTCGATACAATGCGGGACGAATTAAACGTGTTATAGGAGGGTTGACTATATAATAAAATAAAGTTCTATTGACTTTTATTCCCAAAATTCTTCATAAACTGTCGTACATAGAACATCCATTAATTCACACTATTTTTATAATGTGTACTGCCGAAATAACGACTCGATATATCTCCACTCCATCGAATGATACATGGCGTGGATGAAGTAGCTCTTTTGCCCGTAAGTCATTCCGCTTTCATTCCAATATAGCGTAGCGTAAAACCGCTCGGATGCCTGGTCCCGAATATTCCACGCACGTACCTTATAACATCCGGTCGATTCTCGCAAAATGTACGCTTCTCGGCGTTTACCTTGGTTCCAATGACAGTATCCGCGAATGAACGTTTAACAAGATTCGAATTGCTATCACACTGCGACTCCACAATACACGCAATAACTTATTCTATCAAGATTACACTGTCTTTGTGTGGAATCAGGAACGAAAAATTGTTTTATTAATGCGGTCTGAATAATGCATCGTTTTCTGATCGAGTTCGCCGATCCCTCTGAATATACCGTACTCGAATATAGAATATATCGTAGTTTTACAGCATACAATGATCGCGAAATCGGATGGAATTTCGAACGAAAGAACGAATAAAAGTTTCACGATTTTCTTCTCGTTAAATCTTGTAGGTCTTGTTTCTTCCAATTCAATCAAATCAAGGGTTTTTTTTTCAAAGAATTCGGAGTATTTCAGACATGATTAGCAAACTCGCGAGGTATGATCAAGTAACTAGTAACTATATACTTCTTATTCACGGTAGTTTCACTTACAAGCTGATGGAAGCGAGATGATGGAAGAGTTTGGAAGAACGCGCTATCTAGCTATGAAGGTGTATCGTGTGCATATCGACAGGATGATCCCAGAATTCTCAGTAGCGTGTGTTGCTCGATCTGAACAGCCTGGGCGGGATCCATGTTGACGGGTCGCGCGTAAATCCTGCCCGTTAT
This sequence comes from Bombus superbus, assembly GCA_014737385.1. NCBI lineage: Eukaryota > Metazoa > Arthropoda > Insecta > Hymenoptera > Apidae > Bombus > Bombus superbus. The sequence continues at coordinate 703,280 of JACXIK010000067.1, read as the reverse complement.
CGAGCTACTCAAATATTTCTGCGGAGAAATCCTCCACGCTCTTGTGGTGCAAAGATTTATCAGCGGCATCGAATCACAGATCAGAGTTGTCGGTTGAAAGGAGCGTCGATATGCTGTCAGATAGAGCTGGAATTGCTCGGATCTCGATACAGACGAGCCTTGGAATGCATCGAATCTTTTGTCGATGTTGCGAGATAAATATTTCTTGGATAGTTGATATGCATAATCTTTTGTGGATGTTGCGAGATACATATTTCTTGGATAGTTGATACGCATAATGCATTTCAAAATGTACCTTTGATGTTTACTGTTTATGGAGAGCGTGTTATTGATTCATTAAAGTTTGCATATTTATTGTCATAAATATTAAATCATTATATAGATATTGCATTATTTGATTCAACACGTAGGATTAGCTTTTCTACAGAATATTATTAATCGATCATATATCGAATAAAATTATTCCAGAATTTAACTGATATTGTGACATTGTGTATATTTTAAAATTAATAAATATTCACATTGACTAGTCAGTGTATAATTAGTTACTCATAGAAATCTCCATACATATTACAGAAACGCCATTTTGATTAAAATAAAATGCTACAGAATTTTACTTTATATCCAATGTAATTTATAACTAATTTATACCTAAGTTACCGAAAACTGTTTGCTTATTGTCTTATGTATATTACAAAATAAATGTGTATATACTTTATTTAAACAAACATGATCTTCTTATAAAGTATAAAAGGATTGTGACGTAGATACAATTTCAGCAAAGTTATTGACTGTAGATTATAAACTGAGAGTAAAAATATTCATATCTTTATCAATTTAAGATTTGTAATACTTATATATAACATACTATTTTTAGTGACTAGTGAGAAATTTATTTATTTATTAAATAAATAGTATACGCATGAATGAACTAGTAATTTATCGAATTAATACATTTACTAAAATAATTTATGTAACAAGTCTCGATGAAATTATCCTTCTGTATTATTAGAGACTGCGGAATGAAACGAGAAAACATTTATATATATAGGTATACAGGTTCCGTGAAATAAATTGCATCACCAAAGGATTCCCAGGATGAAGATTTACGTCTGGATGCGTTGTTACACGTGAAATGATCGAAACGTTCGTGTAACTTTGCTGTCAATTGCATTAGCGTTTTCTTGCGTTAAGGCAGTCTCTTCCCATGCGATTTCTCATGAAATTGCTTTTTGACGATTGTAAATCACTTGTATCTTATTTGTGGTGGATTTGTTGAATAGTAAATTTCGATAGTTAATTACTGGCAATAAATATCTCATAGTTTCTATATACATTTTCAAACTGATTTCAAATTTTATCAATACAATAATCGTATCTTATTACAGTTTTAATGAAATTTCAAAAAGTTTGTTAAAAGTATCTGCACGTTTTCATTAATTTCAGAAACTAACAATCTAAAACTCGTTACTTCGAAGAAATTAAGTTCTAGTTTTACAACATGTAGAAGAAACACCAAACTTTTATTCTTCAGTAGATTTTCATCGTAGGAGAAAGTGTTATCGATCCCATTCTTTTCCACTCTTTATAGATCACCGGTGTTCATTACGCGTGAAAAATCCAGACGAGGTAAAAAAGCTCGCTCTATGAATCGCCATCGTTTCTAGACGATTGCCACGAATGAACCGATCTCCAAAAACTTGCAAGGATCTCATGAACGCCCGACCGTACGAACGTTGCATTTGATTGCATTCAATTTCCCAGTAAGTTCGCCTCTTTTTCCGCTCGATGACGAGGCTGAGCAAAATGCTCGCAAACGCGTCGCCTTCATTTTCCACCTGATTCCCTTTGCTCCTTTATTTCCCTCTTTTTTTTCTTTTCCGCTATTCAGAATTGTTCCAAAGTGATTGCCAGTCGTTTTTTAATTTCAAATCGTCGTCGAATCATTCGCCGAATCAGATTCGTCTATCGAGATTGCATGAGATTTCGCAACTTCTCGCGATATTTGGCACAATCGATGGCTAGAACTGCAGTGTACCAGTGAGAAGCACTTGGGAAACACGAAACGCAGCCGGCGACAACGATATGACGCGCGTTTATGACGTCCGCTGGTAACATGTGGCACTGTTTGACTGATGTCTACAAATCACTATTTCGCTGCATCAGATACACGTGCTCGGTGCCGCGGTGAAATAGCCGGCGATTAGGAATACCCGATCGTTGCCCGATCCGATATGATTTTCCTCCATTTGCACGGAGATCGTTCGACGATTGTCAGCGATCGAGATTCCAGCCCTCCATTCATTCTTTGCGATATCATCTCTAATAGTATTGTGTTATGTAGAAGAAATGTGGAATCAGATTTATCTTCTTACATGGAATGATTCATAAGCGAAATATCGATTTCTTTTAAATGTGATTTTTGCAGAAACTTAAATTTTGTGTTGTTTTTCTGGATTATTTCTTTTATAATACTATATTAACTCCGAACTGTTGAGGTAGGATTTCAGAGAATTCGTGAATTTTCTAAACGAATAACAATTGCTAGTCACTGACTTTCTATTATTTTTTTATATTTTAAGTATCAGTTCTTGGATATTTATATTTTTTGTTCGTTTCCTAGTATGAAAAGACTAAAATTATTCAGTATTGATCTGAACTCGTTTAAGGAAAATTTTCTATTAATAGAATGAATTTTTAACTTTACATTTGGGATCACATATGTAGATACCTATACGTACAATACCATAATATATAGTATGTATATCGTATAATTGGCTCGTTTAAATGTAGCATAAAAAGTTACAATATATATACCTGTGTATTTGTCAGAGACATTCCATCATTTTGGTATGAAAGAGAATTCAATAATTTTTCTTCAGATCGTATGACATTTCGGAAAGATTCTAACTGACTGTATGTTTGAATGAACGCGGCCGATTGAACGTTCCCAGGATCATAATAATTTTACCGTCAGAGGCAGACGCGCCATGCTAAGTTAAACGCTTCCAGTATTTTATGTAAATATGTGATATAATACCGCGACACTGCCACACTTCATTTTAGTCAATTTAGTATATTTCTACACTCTTTCATATAACAAAATATAACCCCGATTTAATTTGCAACGAAGCAAGATACATATTACATTGTAACATATGAAACGCCAGTTTCTTATGTTATATCAATTTTCTATATCTTTCTCTTCAATAAATACAGATATTTTTATAGATGTATTTGAAGTATTTTGATGTGTTTTGATTATAGTGAAAATTAATTGTTGAGTGATACTGAGAATGCTAGTTCAATATTATTTGTACTTTCGTCACATTTTTTACATCGCCAAATTATACTATTACAATAAACTACGTTAAAGAATCATTTTATTATATTTATTTAGAATTTTATATCAGTATATAAAAATGTTGTTACAATTTCATCAATTCGCCATTCTTGAAATCGCGCAATAAAATTTCCACAAGTGCTACGAGTATAACGTAAAAAAAGTAAATACTGCGAAATGTAACTCGAGTACAATAGGTTCTGATGCATCAATGAAATTCATTTCGGTGCTATCATAAGAATTTCAAATGGCAGGGAGTTGTTCCAACCGCGTACTCTCGTAAACACTCCCCATGGATTCCGAGGCTCTTGCAATGGGATTAAGTTACACAGCGAGGCTCACGTTGTTCGAAATAACGCGCGAGGTTAATTGCGATTCGCGTAACCACTAGGCTAGATTGTAAGACACGATACCCGTAATAATTATACTCCTCGTTATATCTCTCGTCCGTAATTGAATTTGCGATAACATCGTCGATGCAGGACCATTCTTCTCGAACAGACAATCGAATCGATTTTACCCTTGCGATCGTATTATATCTCTTTTACCTAAGCCTTTTATATAACCTTCGATTCGTTTTTTGTTCCGCGAAGCATTAAATATGTATATAAATTTGAAAACCGATCTAGACAGGACGAAAGCTTGTTACCTATCCAAGTTGCCTCTTTGAGCGTCGGTTGATATTTTAACTAATTTATCACGTCTTCTTACCGCGTTCCCCTTTAACATCTTTGACTTTGCAATTTTTTAAATCCTCCCCTAGTACCGCGCAAAGCAGCCAGAGACGAGAAGTAAAATATGAACGTTGGACGATGGTCGATTTATCTTTCCATGCATTTGCTAACACCTTCCTTTCTTACGTTGAGAATATTCTCAGTTCTTATTCCGCGGAATGTACACGGTCCCACGGTTTTATTATCATCATCCTTCGGCATCGGTCCAGCTTTATTCGACACGGGTCGATTCCTTCTTTTCTTTCTTATTCGTCTCCTTTCTATCGCTGATAAATTTTTGTAGAATTCGTGTCTTCCTGGTCGACCTATTCGTGGTGGCGTACTTTAATGCATTAAAAATGAGGGGTTCGATGGCTTAACGACCAAAAAGAAGTTGACGAACAATGGAAAACGGGACGAGAAGTACAGCAACGGCTAACGGTCCTCGTAATTTATGTTTTACGATTCCACGCTTCTGTTCCCCTATTCTGCTCGTCTCTTTGCGATCATATCGCGTTTATACACGCAATCACACTAAGTGGATCCTGTTTTCGCAAACAGGACGATTCCTCCGCGCTCATCGACGATTTTCTTCCTTTTTCTCGTAATGGAACTTGGATTCTTCATTGAAAATTATCAGATGGCAGGGGAAGATGGTTGTGCGAGGATACTTCTTTTGTCAGACGAGGAACAAAGAAAGCGACGAAACGAGGTACGCTGCGTGCAATTTATAGCCAACAAAGTGTGTCCCTTTTCTCATCGTGTACCACGCTACGAAGCAACGCGCGCGGATCTCGTCTGCCACGTGAGAATCTCTTGCGTTACAAATAATTTCTTTTGATCCTTTTCCTAACCGTGTGCTCTGGCATACAAGCTCACGTAAGGGCTCTAAACTGCTGCCATTACGTTGTACACTTGATAGATAATAACCGACCCTTTTACTCTTTGTGAATATTTTGGTTGTTCATGGAAGAACCGCACAAAGCTTAATCGCGAATACGTTAGAGGTTGGTTCTTAACTCATGCGACAACGTGATGCCAGCTGTGATGGATTTGTTAGAAAAGATTGTAAAATGTGGAATTTTCAAGTTACTTTGTTCAGGTTTCAGTCACCTGTGAATCGTTTACAATTTTTTATTAACTTAGTTTTTTTAATCTATAAACGATTCTTTTTTGTTTCTGTTTTTTTGGTTTACATTCGTTCGATTACACTGTTACTCCGCGATCACTGTTTTTTCGAACTGCCTGTTCCAATAGAATTTTTCTTTCCGCAGTAGAATTTCAACACATATCGTTAAATATTTGCTTTCCATTTATTGAGCGAATTAACGCGTCTGCGTGCATTGAAATCAGCAAACAGCGCCGCATGTTGTTTATACGTATCAACTGAACATGCGCAAATGTTTAGATATAATAATGATTTATTAATTCCGCGCGTGCAATGTGATTTTTCTCTGTTTATCTGGTTATTAGTCCCAGTGGTAGACATTAATATATCTATTAGAACATGAAAAATCGTTTCGATCATAAATCCTATTTCTTTCTCAAATTTTGTTGTATATTTTTCTTTAATTTCGCGTATCTGATAGGTTAAATAATTAAGAGGATCGCATCGTAGATAAATTGCAAGCGTCACGATATTTCTTCGAATCACGAACATTGGTCTATACATTTTATCCCATGCTGTTTTTCTCAGCCGGTTTTCTAGCTATTTGCTGCAATAGTAATCTATCACCGTAGCAGGCGTCACGCTAATAAACCTAAAATACAATGGTTACAAATAGTATAGGCACACCATTGTATTTATTATAGCATTTAGCTATTTACCTTCTTGCAAAATAAAAATACTTCCTGTGACAATATCTTTTGTAATCATTGTACATTCTTAGCGAGATTAGTTGTCAAGTCGTCCTATTTCAATCATGCTAATTCACGATTTGTCTTCTATGATTATGATAAAAATGAATAAAGGTAAATCTTACAAGTTGTGGCGGAAAGTACTGACACTAAGGATAAGTATAAGCGAATATCTCAGACGATTATCTTTGAAAAAAATTCCACAATTTAACCATCAGCTCCGTATCTTCGTCCCAATCCTTTCTTTAAGCATAAATCGCGGCGAACGTATGTTATCGAAACGATCTTTATAAGCGAGATCGTCGCCGCTTAAAAAGGAGCAACCTTGCTTGCCTTTACAAAACGATGTGGTAGAAAAAGCAGGATGCGACTACCCATTCAATTTACGCTTAACAAAGCCCCAGCCTTCCTTCCTATCTTCTTTTACAGCCGCTTGCGACTCGACTGCGTTCATGTAGGAAAAACCAACGACTTTCCTCTTAATCCTCGTCCTTTCGTCACTCCGTTTCCATCCGCAGAAAATAGTGGGCGTGAAAGCTCGAGGATTACCAAGTGTCACGCATAATTTGATCGCTTCGATTTTCGAATAAATGATGATCGTTTAATAATTCGAATTTGATGGTTTTATCGTTGGTGGGAGAAATTCAGACAATTTTCATCCGTGTAGGGTAAAATATCGAAGGAGGAATCAGTAATATGTTTTATTTAATAATGAAATAATTTTTAATAAAAGTAAAAAAGATAAATAAAAATAGAAAATAGTCATCGGGTCTCTACTTTCTTTCTTCCAACTGTTATCCCTCTCGTATTTGTTCTTTGTCCCTGCATCTCTTTGTGTTTTCTCATCTATGCAAATTGTGCTTCCTACATATTTACATATATGTATTCTCACATGCTGATATACATTTACACATTGTATTATTCTTTCATATATGTATTTTCAGTTACTTGTCCCAAAAATAAAGTAGACGAAGTTTCGAAAAATCGACGAGTTTCAATAAGTAAAGAATACGTTTCATTCTGAGTATGAATAACATAAACGTCACCATGTTTCTTAAGCGTTTCGAGAAACAGCTTGACAAAGTATCTCACGGACGCATTTATGGTCCTAAAATCGGGGACAGACGATTTTTTAAACACGAGAGCACGGAGACAAAGGGTAGCAGCCGGAAATGCAGGTGGGCAAAAGGTTGAGATAAGACGCAAAAACACGTAACGCGACTGGTCACGCAATTAAGGACGAAACAAAAGGGCCGACCTCTTTTTCCCGCGTATGAAAACGCTCTCGCGTTTCTCTTCATTCCCTTTCCTTTATCTTCGTGTCCACGCGACTACATATATGCGTTCTTCTTCAAGCATTCCGCTATACGAATCGTAATTAAGTCTCTACTTAATCTTTTATGCCCAAAGTCGCAGCGTAAAATGGAACAGTTCGCTTTCTTTCCGTTTCTTTTTTTACTTCATTCTGCCGGAAAATCGTCCGTAATCTTCATTTTTATTCACAGAGGAATTAACCGTCTCTTCGATGTGAAAACGTAGGATGCGATTTTCTTGTTCTTTAGTTTTATTCTTAATACACAGACCCTATACATTTGAAATGTTATAGATAACGATATTAGATTCGTTCGAATAATTTTTATCAACAATATCAAGATATTATAACGAATCGTTATTTATCTTTATTTTTCGTATGTATTATTAACTGCATACTATCTTTTTTCTTTTTGCTAGAGATAAAACTAAAGTTTAACGTTGATACGATAAAATTAAACGTTTATCGTTTTTTAATTGCTGTTTCAAAATATATTTTTCAAAAGTATGTTATTTTCTTTTGATTTTGTGACAAAATATGTTTTCAATTTCTTTGAATAAGTCAAATACACGAAATCGATAAGTGTATAGAAGTAGGTTTTAGTGATTGAACATAAATAATTTTTTTAAATTTTACAGTTATTCGTTTTCAAAAGTCTTTGTTATGTTCAGATTAATATCTGGCCGTTGTTCAATTAGCGGGCAAGGCCTCTCCGCTGACAATATCAGTTACCGAATAGTTTCGATGCGTCATTTAGGTAATCCATGGAAATGCGCGAGCAGCGTGCATGAGTTCGGCACGAATTTATAGGGGGATATTACCAGGGCATTATAAATTAATAGCGGTGACAAAACTATTTGTATGGTTGATTAATGCCGCGATTCGTAATACGCGGATAACTACGGTACCAAAACGGTCCCACGAAATCGATTGTGGCGCGCTATTTAAAATAATTGTCACGAGAGCGATATATGTTCATACGAGGCAAGATTGAATTTCGTTTCGAATCTAACTCTGGTGCCTTCTCTACGACGGTGTAAATATACTCAATGAAATTACATCTCTACGCTTGTTAAACAATTATAGATAATTTATTTGCGATACAACAAACATAAAAGCGAGACAGTCGAATTCAATCTCCGAGTCCACCATTCAACGTTCGCTATTATTTTATCGAGATATATGTGGGGTCAAGTCATCAGATACATTGTATAGAGACACGAATATTCGGATCGCTTCCTTCTGTTTCGCTAATTCCACTGCACATGTCGCTAATTATCATATTTATAAAACGCTACTGTTCCATATTCAGCCGTGGAAATTTCCAGCAAACTCGGACCGTGATTAATTTTTAACCTAGATTCTCCTTTTCTCTCGCGAAAAGGAAACAGTCACTCGTTTTATTTAATTGTCATCGTGAAAATAACGAATCTAATGCGTACCGAATTCGAATTGTTTTTCTAAATACTACGAGAATTAAAAAAAAAAAAGAAAAAAAGTGAAAAGGGAAGAAAGAAAGGAGCAGAAGAATAAAAGTCCCTCTATAAAACCTTAATCGCGTGACTTTTATGCGATAAAAGCTTCTTGTGTAGATTTTATCAGGTTTTTTAAAAGAAAAAAAAAAAACTAAAAGTGATTCTATTTCTTTAAAGATGAGCGAAAGTCTTTGAAGATTGAAATTCCCTCACATCTGTCTATCTTTTAAAACGATCTTAACGAGACTGGAGAAACAAGCCCCTTTTTCACAAGACGACGCGCCGCCTTGATTTTGTTACGGGAAAATAACGTTCACGGTTTCGCTGGCGATTCACCTGGAAATTCTCCGTATGTAAAAGGGGCGTCATCCTTTCGGTAGACGAGAAATCTCGTCAACGTAATTTCTATTCCAGCGTGTTGTGTGCAATTTACAGCACGACGCTCGATCCCCGAGCTATTTAAATTGGATTGTCCGCGGTATGTTGGTGAACGCGGATTATACTCGAGATTAATTCGCGAATATACACTTAAGTGATCGTTATACGATCAACGGCATTGCCGTTGTAATAGAATTCTGTGTACTTTAGAATGGTAATTTTTCGCTGAATCGATAACATGAAACCTACGCAATTTGATATTAATAGTAGGAACTCGAGTAACTTGATGAAAATTTTATCAAAATTTACTCGATATCGAGGACTAGGAATAATTTTTTATCAATCTTTTCGTTCCGAAGGAAACGTCTTTGAAATCCTTGGAAAATATTTCAAAATGGAAGATGGAGATATAGTAGCATTAAATGTAATAAAAAGTATTGTTAAAAGTATGTTCACTTTGAATTCAATAAACAGATGTTATTACAAGATAAGGGATGTGAAATGAGAGATTATAGAGATTGTTATGTTATGGATATATATAGGATTATAGGATAGTATAACTCTGTCACAAGTCAGATACCGCAACGAAATTACGAAAGTACAATATCATTTGGAGTAAGCAATGTTTCTTATTATAAATAAAAATACAATATCTTTGAAATTGAAGCATACAGCAAGACGATGGATAAAGTTATTCTGATGGTGAAACAGTAGCAGAGGCCTGTCAGCGGTTAGACATCGAGAATGAGAATATCATATCACCTAAAGTAGATAATATTTATTATTCTAATATAAAATAATATAAATATATACTATAATAATATAATAAATGTATAACATTAAAATATAAAATAATAAATAAATATAAATATCATATCTTTGAATCTAATACGAAAATGTTATTTAAAATTAAAGCGTACAAGGCAAACGATAAAGTTATGGGTGCGACAGTAGTACAGTCCACTCATGTGTCAAACGACATAAATCATTCAAACCAAACAGTATTCGCCGATAAATGAATTAAATGTCGACCGTATAACCCAGTTTTCGCTATATTCTCCATCGTTGGCATATGGCGAGTAGAAACAGAGCATCGCCTCGGACCTTTTTATGATCCCTAATGTAAACGAAACCGGCTGAAACCGACACAGGAATCCCAAAGGTGGGAACCAGTCATGCGACCGTCGAATACCTGTGCTATGTGGATATAATACAGCTCGGTTTATTCAAATTTTGTAGTTAGACAACATTTGCATATCTCATTCTGTATCATGTTTGCAGTTTTCCCTGATTTTTTCTCCGATGTGTCTCCGATTTAAACGACTACGATTTTAAGAGTTATCTCGTGAAAAGAGGGATCCGTTGCACGTTGCCACTAATCCACTTCGACGTATCGTAAATTCCAATCGTTCCAGGATCACAGAAAACAAATGAAATCTCTCGCGAACTACGAAACGGTACGGTATGGCATCGAGAAATCGAAGTTTCGTATGCAACGGGTTACACGCAAATCCCAGGCTGAAGCCGAAATCTGCGGCTTCCGAACATTAATAAAATATTTCAAGCTATACAAGTATGTTGCGTTTGGTGTGTGTCTCGTAGAGGATCAGAGGGCTAACTCGAGATAATTGAAATTTATATGGCTGTAGCCGAGATGATAAATAAAACAAAGATACTTAAAATTCTATTGTTAGGGCTGTTATTAGGGTCGTTGATTATTGTATCTTTTGATACTGATTCTCATACTATATTGTTTGAATTCTCTGTCTGTCTATTTGAAATTGTGTTTCAGCTCTACATGCTGCATGTTTTTAAGATCATAGAAACAAAAGTGTTAAAACTATTATGGGGCTGGACAACAGTTTGGTCAATTTCGTACAAATTTCCACAAGGCTTGATCATTGGCGTAAGGCCTGACTATTAGATTTATGACAGAGTAATATGTTACTGAGACATGGCAGAAATGAAAATTACAAAGATATCACAGTTATAAAGACGCACGAAAATATATAGTATTTAAAATGTATTACTATCCGAGATAAACAATTATTTATATGAGATAAATTGAATATTACCTGAACGTAGATAACTAGATTGTAAAACTTCTAAATTCATATATTCAAAAACTTTATAAATTAAATAAACTCCAACAGATTTATTCGAATGTTGCATCGGAGGAAACTAAATCCAAAATTCAATATTCGTGAACGTAATTAGCTTTCGTTAGGAACATTTGACCGTTTCGTAGTAACGAAATTATCGCGATAATCTTTCATACGGAGAAATATGATTTTGGTAGATGAGAGAAATTAATATGAGAGGGAGGGTGGTTGAATTTAGGAGAAACCGCAAATCAAGCCGGCCGCAAATCACAGGGAAGGTAGACAGTGAGAAAAGAACGACATAATATTCGAGAAAATGTGAAGCTCGTGTAACGATACATCGCGTTGTATCGTGATTTAATAAAACGTTACACAGCAACTTCCGGTGTGGCTGATGCTGGATTTTTGGTATGAACGTGTTGCATTCTGCGTTTTTCTTGTTGTCTAGAGCCTATCTTCCTTATTAATCTTTTGTCGTAGACTACATACAGTGAAGATTAGCACCACTGTATTTTTTATGAATATAGTTGTTAAAATTATAAGTAGTATATTGAGTAAATGTAATTATTCTCATTTCGTGTGCGACTAATCAATATCGTTGTCTTTTATCGTTCATATTCAAGATTTTTAATATATCGTATCAAGATTTGTTACGTGAGATTATACATAACAACTAAGGTTGATAGGAAACTAAAGTTGTTTCGAATGAATCCGTGTGTTCAATCGATTGACTTTTTATGGTTCAAATAAATAAAAGCGGAACTAGAAAATTCTTTGAAGCTGAATATTTGAAATTCATAATACGTGTGATTCGTTCAGATTTCACGCGAATGTTATAATTAATTCTTCCTCTGAAAGGGCCTCATTAATATTTAATTCGGCTTTAGCTCCACTCGATCGGAATCCATAAAGTGGTCATTAATATTCAATTTGCAATCGCGACACTCCGTTACTCCGTTTCCGTTCCAAAGAGGACGCAACGATTTCGAAATTGTGACTTCGCTATTCTTCTCTATATTTTAATCGCCAATCTATGTGGGATGTTAAACATAAATTTATTATAATATTATTCGTATGTATTAAACTACTATTGTACTATTGTACTATTAAATTATTTAAACAGGTTTACTTCAAATTATATCATTGTTGTTATCTAAATAGTATAATTTCATTAGCAATTATGATATTCATTTTTAGATTTAATTTTTGTAAATATCTCAGAATTAACAATTTTTCAAATATGTTACTGTCCTAACAATAATATTCATAAGATCAATAGTTCTGAATAATATATTTATTACTATATAATAATATATATATTTACGTCACCTTTCCAATAACCCTTAAGCCATTACAACCATTTACAACTATCGATTCAAAAGATCCTTTATGGGATCGAAATTTTGATTAATATTTCACCCGCAAACAACTTAACCGATCAATCATCGTTCGAGTTCTATTTAATTCAGGCAATATCGCGATTCGGTTGTCACGATGATGATCGCTGCGGTAAATTGATGATGGCTGTTACACCCTCGGTTACGGATCATTTGATAAGACACGGATAGCCGAAAATCTGTGTCTTCGATTTCCAGCCAGCTCCAACTTTCTCGTGAAAGTTGAGGACGTTAATAGAAGAGACGTTTGCGAAATCAGTGACTCGCGAACGCTTGGGGAACTTGGACGAAACTTCGTTTCTCCCCCTTCTTCTCCTTTTTATTCAACTATCGCTCATCGATCAGTTTCCTGTCATCCTCTTTAATCAAACGATCGATGGCTGAGCGTGTAACTAGAAACGTGAGATTAAATATTCTTTATTAAAACAAAACAAAAGGAAAAAAAAAGATGAAAGTATTTAAACGATGAAACATGGAGATAATTAATTTTATAGATAGCTTTTCCACTGACATAAATTCAAGAATAGGATTCACGTTCTTCCTTATTTTCATAATAAATCTGTACTTTTATTTACGACAACGTAATATTTCAATTCCCTGCTATATACTCGAATTTAAAAATTTCATTACAAGGGGAAGTCAAAAAGTCGTAACAAATTCCACGAGCATACGAAGGATTCTATCGTGGACGTGCGTGAAACAAGCGATGACCATCGGTGGTGAAACGATGTCAGAGATACGCAGCTTTGCTTGCATACTTGTATCGGAAGACTGATACGCGCGACAGAAAATAGAGGAAAAGTATGGGACGAGTAATTTACGTTTGCGAACTACAGTCGCCATGCAAATACCGAAAGCGAATGGCTAGACGTATAATTATACGGGATATAACGCGATTTCGAGTTTGAAAATTTTTCTCTTAATTAAAAAATTTGAATTTTCATATTTCATAACTCTTTTTGCATTTTATTTCAGATCCTTTCGTATACGGTTATTCGCTCTCTTTTCATGAGATTTCGTTAAATTTTATTTTTCGTTAAACGTTATTATTAGCACGGAGAGCGACTCACGCGTTTCGAATTATTTCGTTCATTGGAATCCGTAATTTCAGTTGGCTGTGTTTTCATTTATAAATCCACGATGGTCGACGTGATATTAAAAATACGACGAGCGGAGTGTTATCCGTGATCAGGGGATTTTTCCAGAATTAACTGTAACGACGAGAGCAAAATGAAAGTTTGGTACGAGGATAAATCTAGATGTAAGAGGGAATCCAAGGTTCCACTCGATTGGGTGTTAGAAACGCGTACGACTCCGTCCAGATCTCGTTTCACGCAAACACTGATAAAATACTCTAAGTTGTACTGCAAGTACACGAAGTTGGCTGGATTCAGGTACTTCGTGGATTCGGAAGCAACGTGGTTCGACAGGTAATTTAGACGCAGGTGCACGCATCGGCGGATTTCCACGCGAAACGCAACGAATTTCAAATAAACCGTGTTGACAATGAAACAATTTCGACGCTTATACAGGTGCTGTATACAGCTGTTACACGGCTGTTTCCAAAGCTTGCGGTCACTGTATAGAACACAGTACTCATCAAAACAAGGAAAAAATCTCAACTCTCGTTTATTATCGTTAAATCTTTTAGTTAGTTGTTTCATGACATTTTGGGTATATTCCATTTTAAAGTAGATATCTATTGTCTTAGATTGTCATTTGGAACACTTTATTGGATTACATTTATTCTATTATTAGATTAATTCGTTCAATCTTACAATAAATTTCATTTTAATCTGATTTATATTTGAACTAAACTACTGCTATCACCGGTGATTTCGTTCTAATAATTCAGGATTAAGAAATTTTTAGAGCCATATTTATTCAAACGTATTTGTTTCATGTAATGAGTACTACATGCTACATTTTTTGAAACAGCCTGTGTACTGCTGCATCGTAACGTTTGATGAAAGCCTATTCCACGATGTAAATATTTAGAATTTACGACGGGGGTAGAGAGAAAACTTGTTAACTGAAATTCGCGCGGTTGCACGCGGAAAAATTCACCCGATCTAGTTTTCCGGAACGATATTTTCAGAACGCTATGGTTCCTGGTATACGCGGTCACGGTGCCCGCTATGGTTTGCACGATTTATTACGAGTATCTCGATTTCATGGAGAATCCGCTATTCACTAGCATCGAAACGGAATACTTCCCCACATACAAATTAGATTTCCCAGGTAAATTAAACATGCTTTTGTATATCTAGCTGTGCCATTGTTTAAAAATGGGACCGAGTAATTTTTTTACGAGACAAGCTGGATGGTTCGATATCGAAAGATCGTTTATTCCAACTACTTTGAGAATTGCTGCAGTTTCTTGAGAAGTAAAATGAACGTCCAGCTAAAATGCCTGAAAGCTTTCCAAAGTTACTATCTAGCTGAAATTGTTTGGAACCTTTATTCTTACTACAAGAGCATTTTCTCTTTATTCAACTCTACTAAAATCCATTGTCGTGTCAATATTTTATTAGACAATTTATTCTACGGTTCTACTGTTTATTTATTCTGTCAATGAATCCTATTTTTGTTAAACTAATTTCTTTCTTTGATATCATAAAAATTTTTGTTTGCCTTTGGTTTAGTTAAATATTTATGTATTGTTTTCCATTACTTGGTCCTTATAATTTGTCTTATTGCGTGTATACATATATATGTATGTATAATAAGCACGGATTGTAATAAATTAATAAATACTCACTTATTTAAGTAATAGTCATTAAAAAAAAAATCGTAATGCAAGGAATTTTCAACGAAATTATCGATTCTTTGAGAACGATTTCATGAAAATTGTTTTCTTTTTTTTCAAGGCATAGCGATCTGCAGCATCAATCGAATAAGTCGTCGATCGGCGATGGAGTTGGCGAACGAAATGTGAGCACTGTCTAGCATTAAATAAATACAAGTGCCACTGACGAAGAGGCGAAACGCGGCCGCGGAGGAAGAATGCAATCGAGCGCAGGGCGGTTAGGTTCATTGGATACCCCCTAGCACCGAATGGCGCTGCACGAATAATTTCAATTGCGACCGAAGCTGCGGCTTCGCGTTTAGAATTGCCTTTCGTTCATAAACGAATTCCGCCGCTATTTTCCTGCATTCCCGAAAATTCTATTTCGTACAAAGCCGCTGTTACGTATTCGTTCTAAACGAGGAAAATTCACGGAGGAGTTTCAGCATCAGCGTTATGAGGAAACTTATGAGCAAACGTTAGGAGTTTGAGTTTATAATAGCCAAAATCAAGTTTCAACTTTCGAATTTGTAACTTTGTTGTAAAACGAAAACAAAGAAAATATTTCTGTAGGATATAAAGTTTAAAGTAGCACCAGATGCTTAAACAATAGAACTACATATATAGAAATATAGGGATGTACGTACAGTATGTAGCATATTGTCGTACAGAGCAGTTTGTAATATGCGCAGTTCTGCATATTTATTATTTGTCATGAAATATTGAGAATGGATATTTATCAAGTGCTTGTTTAAGTATAACCTATAAACACTGTCAGAGAAATATGATGCAGTATATATATTATCTTGAACAGTATATTACCTACAGCATATTAATATCCCTTTTTTATATGTAAATTTATGTACAGATTTTAACAAATAGTGAATGGTACAGACTAGATATTCTTATAAAATTCTGTATAAATTTGAAAAAAATCTCTTTCTTTATCCAATTATAACCTTCAAGGATTAAAAACAATTAGGATATTGATTTCGGTTCTTAAACGAATCATATAAAATCTTTATTCAGAGTAACTGCTATAAAAATTCCACGTTGGTTCTTATATCGCTGCTAAATTAATTTCTTAAGTCTGTATCGGTTCCTAGATTCGATTCTTATATCGATTTCACATTCATTGAAATCTTATATCCAAATAGAAACAGTCTAATATCTACTTTTTATTATTTACTTTTATTTTACAACTGCTTAACGATATTGAATTATATGCTACATTTAAACTTCAGTTTCGAAAATAACATAATATTTTACAAAACAATTTAAATAAAGAATCATATATTCTATAGATTTATGCAGGATTTTACGAGGAAAATTTGATTGGTGTCGATATTTTTTATTCATCTGTTTATATATTAATCTGTCGCATTAATTATTTTCATAATTGACAGTACAAAATATGGCATGATTCGCTTCTCTCTGAATTAGATTTTAAATTTTCTACTCTACAATCTAAACTCATGCTTCGTTCCAATATTTCTATATCCATAATTTAAACGAAGAGTACCGGTGACATATTTTTGCGAACACGCAACGTTATCCCGTAGTTTTCGGATCATCGTGATAATACCGCGCCGCGCCGGTGTATTTAGAAAGTTCTTCGCGTTGATGGAAGGAAGCGTTCATTAAAAGGGAACGCAAAAACGTGTCCCTAATTAGCTTCGAATTTGCAAAAACTGGCCATTAATATTCAGTTAGCGAGAATTACTTTAAATTTACTTTGAAAAAAATTCTCATTAATATGCAACGTATAGCGTCGTATTTCTCCTTCTCTAAAGCACGAGAGAGATGAACGTCTAATTAATACTGAAATCGCAACTAACGTCGTTTTACTTAATCATGATTTATAACAACGAGGATAAATATCCATGTAATTCTATCTGATGTAAATTTGCGAGTAATTTCCGTGGATAGTTTGGTCGCTTGTCCGCGCATGTAACGTCGGACCGTTAATTTTCATGAGATAGAATTTTTAATTTAATTTTTCACCGAAACGTTCCGGAGAACATCGATCGCTGACTCCCTTCTAACGAATACGTTTTATTATATTACATCGTTTACTCATTCAGCTCGCGCAATTGACCAACCGTATCCATGAAAATTTCCCTGATCAATTTAAAAATTGCATTTATATCTTCTTTCCGTATGCTGCATATTTTACAAGATTTCCGCATAAACATTTTATTCATTATATTCTCTGCAATTTTTGTCTAAATTCCATTTAATTAACATTCAGCTTCACGGCGAATGTCTCTGATTTGTCCGTCAACGAGATTCTCAACACGATTTCGCAACTGGGTGATCTTTACGACTCGGATTTCAAGCCGCAAAACCGGTTCTATCGAATCGACCAACTTCTCACTGCGTTCTACAATGGCTATTACAGCATCACCGACATAATGAAACGAGTGAGCTAAAATCAGAACGTTTTCTATTCACTAATTTTTTCATTTCAAGTGCCTTTTCTGGATCGAACGTGACTTTCTTAAGAGCCGTATTTTTGTTGTTTATCGTTCTGTACTCGCAAAACACGTCATAAAAGTTACGAACCTATCGAACGATCTAACATTATGCAAATTCAAATCTTTCGTATTATCTATTCTTTCAGCACGTTGTAAACTACTGTATTTTCCGTAATATTCTCTAACCGTGTTTTCATCTTTGCTGAAATTTCTGTCTGCCATTAACCAATGTCTGTATGACAAACGTTTCAGTTGACGCCACAATGTTCCTCCATGCTGTCGAAGTGTCGGTTTCACGACGAGGAACGGAACTGTTCAGAGCTGTTCGCGTTCCGCAAGACGCAGGACGGCTTCTGTTGTACCTTCAATTACGCGACTAAAGGGGACGACACGTATTTGTGAGTTTCCAGACCACCTAAATTCCCTTTGCGTCCTGTCAATGAATTATTTATTCGCCCAGCGCAGCGACGCCAACCGCGTGTGAGAAATTTATTTTTCAGTACTTTGGACCGCGTTCATGCACAGATCCGCGTGTAAATTTCCCTTCGTTTCGTGCTTGGTATGTGTTTCAATCTTGGTGCGATTTCCTTCCCATTTCTTTCTCGCTGCATGGAAATTATTTCGCGAGTAACAACTGAATTTTCATCGATCATGTTCGCAGGAACCGCGAGGTCAGTCACCGAGTGGAATCGATGAAGGTGCAAAATTTGACCGAGAACGGCGGACTGTCGGTATTGCTGGAACCGTTTCTGGACGATTACTTCTACCCTATTTTCCCGAGCGCCGGCTGGAAGGTAATTTTTCATCAGCCGAGTTGAAGTTAGCGCCTGCACAGAACGCTTACGGAATTTTTAATTCTATGGACGTGGCGTTCCTTCCTCGTGTTGCTCGTCTCGTTCAGATATTCTTCGAAACAAGCTGTTTAACATTCAGCTGAAAGCTTCGAATAATATCATCGTCGATGTATTCGTGCGCGACATTTAATGGATTATTAAAGTCAAATATTATCGAACTAAATTGACGGTGATCATAATGGTTAATTGTTTGTTGATCGGTCTTCTGCGTCAGATCGTAGAACGATCTTCCACGGAATTCTGATTTAATATCGCGTGCTAGTCGACAGTTTTCGACGGGTCGAAGACAGGTTTCATCAGTTGCGAAATAATTTGACGAGAATTCAAGCAGAAATTAGGCAGAAACAAGTCTCGGTCGTGATCACGCCGCCGGAAATGTGGATCGTGGTCGCACGCGAGGATTATCTCGCGCAGCAGCCGAGATTCGGTGCATTATGCAAATTGCAGTTTCCTTTTTCTCTTGCTAGAAACGATTCATTTACGACGTAAATATACCATGTAAATATTTCACTCGTTGCCGGTCGGTTTGACGCGATTATTCCCTAGTTATTCATAAGCGTGGAAACCTTCTACGACAAATGACAGACAGATAGCGACATTTTTGTTTTGTTTTTAAAGTCTAATGGGAAGATTTTGCGTTATCAGGTGACGATCTTTAATCCATACGATTATCCGGATATGACAAGTGGGGGCGTGATCGACTTTCTAGTCTCATCCAGGGTGCACCGAAGCGTCGAACTAGAGGCAATCATGTTTTACAGCATAAGAAGTATTATGTCGTACGCTCCGGAGAAACGCGATTGTGTATTCGAGGATGAAATGACTTCTCTTCGGATGTTTTACACTTACAGCGACTGCATCGTTGATTGCAAGACGCAAGAAATGTGGAAAATCTGCAGGTGTATACCTTTCTTTTTACCTAATCGAGGTAAGATTCGTTATCTATCTATACACTGAAATTAGTAAATAGACGTGCTGTGTAGATAAAAAGTTATAATGAACAAGGTTGTAGCTATAAGGCAATTTGGGCAAATAAGAAAGAAATTTTTATTCCAATATCAAGTTCGTTTTTTTCAAATAAGAATGACAAGTAATTTTTTCAGAAAATTTCTTCGAAATACAAAGCTTGACTTAGAGTATTGTGTATGCTTAGTAAGGAAATATTTGTTTTTCTCTTATAATTAATCAACGAATAATCTTCCGATTTTTCTTTATCTCTGATAAAATATTCTTTATATGTGTTATTTGTTACTGAAGCAAACATTAAAATACCCATGTTGAATTGCGACACAATTCTTGTTAAATATTATAACGTTTTTAGGTCGTTATCCTAGGTATTTCCATCCTACGTAGCTAAATTACCTCATTTTTAGATTTTTATCTTTTATTATTATTAATCTCTACTATTAATTTATGCAGATTTCTTGCTCTTTAATTTCCGGCAGGTAATACAGTGGCTATAAAAGATATTGTCGCACTATTTTATTTATAGATGTGATTACATGTATTTGATATACTATGAAAGTGAAGTATAAAATTTCGTAAAAAAAAAAAGGAGTTTCATTTGAAAATACGGATTTGTGTCATACTTTTTATAGTCGTGATAAATATGTATGTGCAAAAAAAATATATACATACATATATATACAAAATAGAACGATGGATATTAATTTAATAAATCCAAGGTTTCTCTAATTTATTAAACTTAAGAATCGTTACATGCTTGTTACTAATTCTTTCCACAAGATTCTGTAAAACTCGCGCGTTCCAGAATTCTAATCCCTTAACCGGGAAAACAAGCAAGGTAAACGCAGGATCGTGCTTTCCCAGCAGCCCCATTATTTCAACGCGTAATGTTTTAAAAGCAGAGACAGGCGCGACAAGGTCGACACCGTGAAGCGTGAGAAACGTTGAAAGAGCCCTTCCTACCATTTCCTATTTTCACTTTCACTCTGCGTCGAAATGAACCGCGACGACGTAGACTGGCTGAGGCCTTTGCAAGATATTAACAGCACCCTGCCCTTTCTCCTGAGATTAGAAGCTACGAGACTCGACCCATCTGCCGAGGAACCTTTCCTGCCGGTGAGCTTCCCAACGACTTAAAGCATTAAAGCGGATCGTACGAAATGGGGAATTAAACGAAACGAAAGGAGACTGCTACAATTCAGTCGTAAATCCGACAATAGTTTCATATCGTTCCTCTCGTTCTTTAAAACGTTTAATGTGGCCATGTTGCTTATTAAAATAATAATACTCCTGGAATGAATGGAGGAAGCTAGAAAGTATTCTAGATGCTTCGCTGCTTCAATTTAATTTCAATTAAAGTCTCGCACCATTTGTTTTCCGACTCGTTAACGAGGTCTTCCCGAGATGGTTCAAAGTTGTTACAATTTCACCAACCAGAATGTGCATTCGCAAAGTTCAGGTAGTTCTAATATCACACTATGAGAGAACTTTAAGCTTATCTTTGTTTTAAACCGTTTCATTAGGTTCTGCGCTACGTTATTCAGGCGTTTCTTGAATAATTCAGATCGAATCATTCTAGTACTTTTAATGATATTAGCAATACTCTTCATATTCTGCTTGTTTTTTTTATATTTTTATTATTCGAATGTTTTTTAATATTATCATCTATAATATTTTAATATTATATTATTATTCATGATTCGAAAATGTTTTCGTTCAAAGTAGTTTCATCAAACAGGGTTGCGTGTAGTTTTGATCATTCTTCGTCTTTTGCAATTTTCATATCCCTTAATCGTATTTCTTGAATAATTTCACACTACGGATAGCCGTATTTTCCGATCTAGCATATTCAACGCCTTTCATTCTAATATTTCCTCCCGAGTGCTTTTGCGAGGGTTAGGAATTTTCTCATTTTGGTTATTAAAGCTATCGTACGTTGGTTATTGTAACATTTAATTATTGGCCCTCTCAAAATATTAAAAGGTTCCCTTTAATACTTCTTTTCTTTATTTCCAGAATCTAGAAGGGTCTGCAACTTGGAAGATGTGCCATGCTTGTCGCAGCATAAATGTAAGCACCATCCAAAATTCTCCTGATGTAAATCATGAAACAGCGTTGAATTGTCCAGCCGAATTATCATCGTGTCACGGTCTCTACACGAAATTGATTAATTAATGAACTTTCCATGATTAATTATAACGCTACAAAATTCTTCATTTCCTGTGCATTCTAACGACGATATTTAAATATAGGAATAAAACTAAATCTGCAAGTTAATTGGTATTTAAATTACAGCTACATGGTTTTCCGTGAGGCCACATGAGGATCTATATAATAACAATGAAAATATGGATAAAACGAAGACATTGTACTGCTATAATTGTTATCCTGAATGCAGCCATGTGAAATATAATGCGAAGATGGCTATGTCTGGTTTGGAGTCTAATCATCACGTTGCCGAAGTTTTGTAAGTAAATATCTATTTAATGGCTCTATCATCTTGTAATAAACGATATGATTTTAAATTCGAAGAGCTGGCGTAGAAATCAAGGATCAATCACTGCTGACGATATATTTTAACAACTTTGGTACAATCAAATTAAAGCAAGACGTGATTTATCGTTGGTATGAAGTTATGGGTAAGTGAAGTTTATATTAAAATTAAAGTATTTTTAAAAACAAATGGAAAAAGAGTAATTCTAGACGAAGAAATAAATTAGAAACGTAGAATAAAATTTGTCCTTATTTTAACTTGATGAAGCTTTATTTAAAAAAATCGAGATTAAATATTTTATTGATAAGAGTTAGTATGTCTCGCTGTAAATTAATAGTTCTACTTATACTTGTGTTTATTATATTGTTGTGGAGAACAGACAGTGAATCCTCAAATTTTATGCCAATATATAATGATATAATAAATTTTATACAATAATAGGAATTTTATTTCAGAACGATTTATCAAAATGAATGGTATTGTATATTTAGAACAGAACAGGAAATTTAGCAATTTTTAAAACAATAAAATTCATCATGCATGAATATCTTATATCACTCGGTGTTTTTAATTCTCCACCATAATAAACACAAACATAAGCGCAGATTATTAATTCACAAATACCTTATAATATAAAACAATTTCTTACCAGGAGAATATTTAAAATTAATTTTCTTCAAAACAAAGCTTCGTACGAAAAATTATATTCTATATTTTCGACTTATTCGCGCCTTCTTTTCATTCTACCTCTATAATTTTTCTTCTATAATCTGTCTCTGTAAATTCTCTAAGTAAAATGAGCTTATATTTCTTTACAAGTGCTAATAAATATTTCTATTTCGTTTAGACTTTATCGTTTTGAGTATCGTCCAAGCTCGGGCACCGGTCATTTCAAATTCATCAAATTTTCAGAGAATCTCTCCTTTTCGATTTGCATTGAAATTTTTAGCTCAAAGTGTTCGGTGCAGAATAAACATTCAAGGGTAAATAACGAGGGAAAAAGACTTCGTCTAGCGACACTAGCATCACTGGAAACTCCCAGGGCAAAGTTCGAGAAGCGAGAAAGCAAAGATCATAAAATACAGACGATTTCATTGTGTAACGAAAGGTTCGTAGCGCGAAGTTTCTACGGGGTGTAATCTGTTGGCCAGCGACTCGAAAGAACGGAATAAAAACAGGGAAACAGCTCGAGCTACGAGTTGATCCATTGTGCTATGTACATACGCTCGTGGTACTGGTTACAAGTAATATAATGCACACGGGATAAAGAACATACATTTTTCGTTAGGAAAATTCACTCGCTTTCTTCCTTTGCGTAACGAGATAGAGGAGGAAACGTTTTTGTTCTGCGACACATGGTGACATAATATTACGTAGCTGTAGCAAGGAAATATAAACACCTTTTCTACAAAGTAACGTGTAACAAAGTAACAAAGTAACGGTATTAAGAATTTAAGGAGAAATTCAGTGTTAAACGTATATACACAAAGGGAATGAGAATTTTATTACTCGACTGTAGATACCTATGCATTTACAGAAAGGCTGAATGTGTAAAACATACGAATTATTCAAAGAATAATATTATGGGTATGTAATAAATCTCTGCTTATTACGTTCCTTTAGTTGTAGCAACGAAAATATAAATTTTATTGAAGTAGTACATAGAAAATTCGTTACATTTGTTTACAGCTATATCACAGATTACAAAATACTTAAAATTGAAATAGCTTTGATAATTAATTATTGGAAATAGAGACGATCTTACTATCCGTTTTAGTTTTCAAGTTATAAAGCAACTTCTTCTAATCAACAATCTATTTTAGATTAGAATCGTCATAAAAATTACCATGTTTGACGACCGAGATCCCTAATTGCTAGAAAATCTTTAAAATCAACAAATTCCTTAGAATTATTGGTCATTAGGGTAAAACTCGGAAAAGGCTGGTTGTTCCATATTTGACGACCACTGGTGGGGGGGGGGGGTGGTCAGCACCCATCACTCGTTCCTTATAAATATCACCATCACAAGACATAATCTAAGTTGCTCTAAACTCTTCACTGAGAACACTTCTATACGTATCATTCACAAGTTGTTGGTAATAAAGTTAATTCACTGTTAATTTACTGTTATAATCTTTCAACCACCCTTATCATCTTAAACGATATAGGGGATCGACTGATTTCGTAGCGTCGATTGACTTATCGTAACGAGAATTTACGACTCTCGTTGAAACGATTGAACAATATGTATAGTGATTTTATTTTGTATATTTATTTACAATGATAGAACAGAAAACTATAATTATTTAACTAAAATTATTTCCTAATATATTAATATATTACAACTAGAGCAACTAAATCAATAAAACTAATCAACTCCTAACGACTAACGACAACTCGCATCTTATAGCTTACATCAACCAACGACAACAACTTCTTTTTCCACCAAAGCGTTCCTTTTTAACGGTTTTCGTACTTCCACCACACATACTGTTTTTACAGTCGTCCATGACTAAATATGGTCACGTTCGCCTTTCCAAGCACTCACTTTTCCAAAGGGCCACGGGCATATCGCTGGACCCAATGACCCATGGGAATTTCTCATCCTTTCTGGTTCGTCAGCACTTTCACTTTCTATGCGCACTGTAGTTCGTAATCTTGCAAGTTCATCGATTTTTACATGATTATGTCACGATATTACATATGTGTTACACTTACAATAAAGTGAAACATCCCATATATCAATGAATTCAGCGAAAATTATTTGACGCAAAATGTTGCTGACCGCCCTAATTAATACAGTATTAAAAATGATTATTTCATTCATCAGTGGGATAACTTTAGATTGGTCTATATAAAAATGTAGCCGTCTGTTCAAGGACGAAGTGTAATCACAACTAAACTTAATTAAATATTTTGCAAATATCTTGGAAAATAAGGCTTGATAATATATACCTTGATCTGATAATATATTTCTGAGTCATACTACATTTCATAGATCATTGAAATATGCCGGTAAGATAGCTCCTAGTCCCAATAATTACCGCGAATCTATGCGGAGTAGTGAATTGCTAATGTGACAAAAATAACTGTAATAATAGTTTAATTAATTAAAATAATTAAAATAATAATACATATAGTGATTGGTTATTTCACCCATTGGATCAAAAAATGTTTGTGCGTTTCATAAGTCACACTTCAAGAAAACGTATCGAAGGATTGAGAATTTTATCACTAAATTATTCGCAGTTCTGCATTTATAGAGATCCTAAAAATGTTAAAATACATAAGAATATGTAAAAAATAATTATTGATATATAAAACAAATCTCTTAGGCTTTGTTTCTTTATTCGCTTTGTAAAAATATAAATTTGCACATGCCTTGATACTTTATTTATTACATTTCTAAGGGATGATAATAATGCAAATATACTTCAAAACCTCTATTTCCTTCTGAGAATATTCTTCACTTTTTTCTGTCTTCCTTTCTTAATGTATTCTAATTCGGTTTTAGGTGGTTGAGGGAGTAATTTAACCGTTCGATCGACGTTTTGCAGGTGAAGCTAGCGGTATTTGCGGCATCTTCGTCGGTTTCAGCCTGATCGTGGTCGTCGAGTTCGCTTATTTCGTCGGGCTGTTCGTACTCGAGCTTTTAAAGGGACCAACTCCGACCGATGGAAAATGGGCCGAGAGCGAACAAACGCCAATACAGACAATTTATTGGGGCGAGTTGTATTCGTACGCGAGAACGACAAAGAATCAACGTGATTGAGCTCGTGGTAAATATTAGCACGTTTCACGATTTCAACGTTCGTTTGAATAATGTAGTTCAATTTCAACTTACCTGTACCTCTGGTTCTTAAATTTTGGATTTGTGCTTCTTAATATCACAAGATATCACATAATAGAAATTTCAAAATCTTCGTTAAAATTCATTGTATCTTCACTTTTGCAAACTTTGTTTTTCTCTCGTATATTTTGGTAGTTTTCATTACATTTATTTCTTGTAGTATTATAATTATTGTAGTATGTAGTACAATAGTATATTATTGTAGTATCTTGTAGTAAATCTTTGTGGTGTTGTTCCTGATCCCATTGTTATCGCTACTTCTGAAATCGTAGTTCTTTTTAAATTGCTAGAACTTCCTCTTTCGGTGTTTTGACCCTGTCTTGTCATTGCTGAAATTCCTTTTTCGATGTCGCTGCGCAGCTCCTTTTACTCATGAAATTCTTTTCAGCGTCTGCTTTCCGCTGTACATTTTATTGGCGCAATTCTTTATTCCTTAAACAACTGGATTCCGTCACTGCTCGAGTTCTCCTTTTCAGCTGATAGCATTGTTTCTCCGAATGTGCAGTCTTATACTAAGTCTCAATTTCACGATAGAGCAGTGTACTTTGGGAAAGTATCGTCGGAGCGAAACCCATGGGGCGAGGGATTATTTTCTATTATTGATAAAAGCTAGGCACTGGCCACAGAAATAGTTAAAACGAAAAACAGTAGTCTCATAAATACTTTATAACAATCAGACAATTGTTAGAAAATAATTTTTATGGAAATGAATAACTATTAGTGGACATCATTCATTAACTAACAACGTGGCGTGTAAGAGAGACGCTGCAATTTTCAGGATTTGAATGGTTTTGATAAAAAAGATATTGTTTCTCTCCTTCGTTATGTATTTTTTCACATTTCATTCATTTTAATTTCTTTGGATTAGTCTTGTACGCTAGCTTTGCATTGATTTAACAATTCCTTAGTATCATGTCTAGAAATCATCAACGATGGAAAACTGTCGAAAATAGAAAATATTCTATAAGCTACTTCATATATCCTCTTTCATCCTCGGAAAGGACTAAAATAAAGACATATATCTCCTGGAGGAATTAGCGATTCTCCTGGTTTCTTTCTCCCGGGACTTAGCAAAAGGGAATCTAGCACTCTACAAGGGAATACTGCGCGTTGTAAGCTTGCAAGCTTTCTAACGAGCCTTTGCTACGGGTTCGTTTAAAACTTTAAAGCTGATCTCATCAAGCGTGGCGCAGAGACGATTGAAAGATGCGCTATCGGTTTCGTACACATGCACACATACATACATATAAAATTTCTAATAGTAATATATGTCCAACGTAATATAATTCCGAAAGTTTCCTTATTATTAATTGTATTGGCGTGGCAAGGAAGGGAAACAAATTCAGTCAAATTAATTATCATCGATTGAAATAGATTCGTGATACTATCAGTCAGCGAGAAAAAGTATATCGAATAGAATATTCAATGCATATGATAAACAAATAAATATTTAAAAAAAATGATGCCCGACTGTGCAAAACTAAAAAAATAAAAAAAGACAATATGTATGTGTTTCACTCGAAAATATGAGATATTTTTAATGAAATATTCGAATCTTTTTAAGTAGGTAACTGGTACAGTTACCGAATTTAGATAAGTATTTAGATAGTCACACTGACGATTAAACTCTACAAATACTATGGGCGTCTGTCTACAGCATTCTCTTCCTGAATTCAACGATTTAGGCAGGTGAATGTTTCTATCAGTCTATATCTTTCGCCGTTTTATTTTTTCAATATCCTCTCAATATATAACGTACAGTGCCCCGGTGATGGACACGAATCGATCGAGACCTGTAAAGTTAGAATTGGTTAAGCCGTTTTCAAATTACAGTGGCACAAACACACCTACACTCATACATACATTAAGGCCAAACACAATACCCTCCTTCTAGCGTAGTTCGGTAAATATTAATATGAATATCTCGTATGCATATTTATCGATGATTCCTAATGTTTAAATCATAGAATTAATTGCGTGGAAAATTACTAAAGCGATCGAAACATAGAAGTGATGTTTTTAAGATTGGTGAATATTATTATTATAACAAGCGTCAACGATATTCGCCATTGATGTAATTCCATGATTCGAAATGACGTGAAAATACTGTTTGTCGATAATGTTAAAAGTGAATGGATGGTCTGTGACAATGAATGGGATTGGGACAATGTTTTATTCAATACACTGCACTTCGTTTAAACAACTTTATTGCTACCTCTTTAATTGAAGAAATTAAATTTGGATCAACCATTACTATTAATCATTTGCAGAGGACTGCAGAAAACCTATAATAATCCAAAGAATTAAATTACATTTTTAAGACAGGATTGGGATCGAGATCGGATTATGGACAAGATATTGCTCATTAAATATAAAATAAAATAATCAGAAACATGCTTAAAAATAGAAATAACACAATAATAATTTGTAACCAATTAAATAATTTAATAATTTAATAACCAATTTTGCCGTATCTAGACCATCCTTTGTTCGTGTTTAAAAAAATACAAATTAATCGTATTCGATTGCAATGAAATCCTATACAACAGTATATTTCGCAGGTTAACATTTCAAACTGTATACCTGTTCAATGCTGTCGTTTAGACTATTCCAGGTAGCTTTATTCGAGTCATCGTTATGAAGCTCGATCATTCGAATATGCTTGAGGTTTCGAGATGATCGACTTGCATCGGCCAGCACAGACGAAGATGAAATTCAGCGTGAATAAGCGATCCAGCCGAGTGAATTATTGCCGGCGTTCCAAAAGCCTGGTTGCTCCTTTGTGGAAATAGATATTGATATCCCTTAATTGTTGCTCGACTATCATAATAGATTTCCTTTCGAGAAACCATCGTGAAAGGAAACAGCTGAACGTTTTCGTGGTTCTAACCAATCTCCTCCCCGAATAATTATGTTTTACTTTCCTGAATAACCACTCGGTTTTCATCTGTTACCCGATTATCTTGTTTCAGTAATGCAGCATTACGAGCTTTCAGAAAAGACGTCAGTCATTACAATTCTCCAAGGAATAAACTCGGTTTCATGCCAGATTATCCTTTCGCGATTTACACTATTTACATCGGAGAACGCCACGAAATGTCCCAGTTCGTAATAGATTTGCCGAGCAATAATCGTGGTTGCGCGCCACAGGCTGTCATTTAGAGACAAAACAGAAATTGATGTCTCGCAGTTATTTGTTCAGGGATTTTATCGTTACACCGGTATACACATAGGGACCGATGGTTTTACCGAACCGATCTGGTGTTGTGGTATTGCGTTCAATTTTAGGCATTACACAAACCGCCTATCGTCATTAACTCTGTTCGCAGGCAGCCAGATGAATTTTTATAATGGTGTCCGTAGCACATCCAAAAAGAAGAAAAAGGTCGTAGTCCGTTCAAAGAGCCGTCTCGCGATTACGTTTTCGTTCCAGGCAGCAAAAAAGTCGATGATATTCCGTTTCTTTTTTATAGCCGACTGCGCGAATTAACATTGTTTTCCTGATCGTTCGATGATCTAAAAATCTTCCGATATCTTTTTTGGAAACGTGTTTCTGAACGATAACAATCGGATAAATAAAGATACAAGATCGGCCAAGAAGTTTAGGATCATTTTTCTAACTATATCGATGTAAATAGAATTTAGAATCTAAATTTTCCAATTTTATTATCGATTTGAAATTAATCCACTAAATATTAATATTAATATGCCTTACTTCGGGCAAATTTTTTACGAAAATCTTTTAAGATAACATAATTTTAAGCTGATCTTTTCTTAACCCTATTGTTCGCTATAACAGTGACACGATTAAAAATAGGACATTTCCTAGAAAATCGTTAATGAAATATAAAATAAAATTATTAATTAATCAACCACTTAGCAATGAGATATTCTCCTTTCTTTCATAATTAGCTAATAGATTTTGGGATTCTTATCGGTTACTATTCCCTATTATTGAAATAAATTTTTTATCAAAAAGACCTTAGAATTCTAAACTAATATTCTTTTGAGTTTCTATGGATTTAATGGAGCACGTGGTGATTCCAAACTTTCAGCCAGTAGCATACTTACAGTTTCATTGCGAATGAGAAACGGATAAATTAAATCGTTGTCTATTTCCGTTTTGCAATCCTTGCTCACTGACCGCATATCGTGTGTAATTACTTCTGTTAATGAATTTTCGAACTAAACAATATGAACAAGCAAAGAGATGGAGCACTGAGGATATACGAAGGATCGTGATTGCTTCATAGGCGCAGCAACAATAATAACTACGTACAGTTGAATCTCACAAAGGCAATACGATACCACAAAGGTTCATCGTGGAAATACGTAGTTTCGTGTTCTATGAATTATCGCTTCTCACGGATCAAATGTGAGCCACGAAACCTAGGCAACGTAGTTACAGAAAACAAAGCATTATTAATTATTGAAACGAGCTTTGCTTTGATTCGTGCCACTGAGTATAAAATGAGCGTCGATTGATTACATATTCTAGGTTTCAATTTTATATGCGTATATTGATAGACATAGTGGGTCTCCTATTAAGCTATAGATTATCGTAATCTCTTCAGATGTCGAATTACTATTAATTAATGGTATACTGCAATACATCATTGTTCATGTAATGTAGGTACATCACTATTACCAGTTAGATACGAAACAGAAATAAATAGAGTAAACGAATAAACTAGAAACGTAAACAGATACAAAGGAAAAATGTAAAGTTTAATAAGTTCTTTGATTTGTTTCAATTCTTCATAATCATAACTGAGATGCGGATGAATTATGATGCAAATAAAATAAATTTCATCTATTATTTTTATTTCTAAGCTATATTTACATGTTATTATGTCACTAAATTATATAAACAGCCTTTCCTTTAAGTAAATTTTATTATCCTATAGGCGATAGAGTAGTATAAGTAAACCATTAGTCAGATTCCGGGTAGTACAACGCAACGGAATCGTCTCTCCTAATCGAATATCAGCGCAATTAAATTACGCAATAAAACAGCCATACTAAACCCAAATGAAACACCGAGTAAACGAAAGCAAGTTACTCAAACGGCGGGTAATACCTCGGCAAACAATTGCGAATAAATTTCTCAGCTCAAGATGGTTCCTCGGCGGAATCTTCGTGCGAACTTCAGCAGAGATTCACGAAACGTTTCCACGAGGAAACACGGAGGAATAATTCTACAGGGGTAGGGTGAGACACATCTTGTCTACAGACGTTCTCGTATCGACAATTCTAAGGGACAAGGGAAAGATTTAGGGCGACTGAGAGGAAGACGGTCGAGAATAGTGATTCGATTAACGTCGTGTAAACTTGATCTACTTTACGTAGAACTAACTCGTTCTTTGAGCTTGTGTCAGGATTGCAAGATTGCAACCCACGGTTGCACGTCCATCCTCCTTATAATATATTCACAAGCGTAGACCGGCGAACCACGCATTTTCATAACGATACACGTACGCAACATCAGGCGGCCTGTGCCACGCTCGAAACGATAGAGCGTGAGATAGTCGAGGCTGGATTAGCGACTAAACTGCCATCCACCTTGCTGGATCATTCCAGTCACGAACCTGACACCTGATGAAGTTCCGAAGTTTTATGACCTTAATAACCAGTTACAGGGCAAATTCAAGGACAATCTGTCGAAAGGACTAATTCCAGTTACCTGCTAGAATCACTTGTTGAGCATTGATTTACTATTTCTTCCATTGGCTAACACAATTGTTAAAAGCTAATCAAGTAGAACAATATAACATAAAAATACAATATCAAAATAATCATTGTTATTAGATGAACACATGAGGTTTTTATCGATTGATGTATCACTAAATCATACGTTATAAAAAACAAAATGTTCAACTTTAAAATAGTATACAATGGTGGATCTATAAAGATACAGCTACTGGAAAAAAGATTTAAAGATTGATATAACGAAAGTGCATATTTCATACGTTACAACCTAATACTTAAAACAAGTATCTTTCTGAGAAAAAATAATATGGAGGAAAATTAGTCGTGTATTATTATTGTAGCAGCGCGTGCGTCCATCCTTAACAAGTGTTCTTTCGCAATTGTTCGTCTTGAAAGAATATCAAAATGTTTGCTGTTTAATTGTTTCTCTTAAAAGGATAAAAAGATTTATGGTATTTAAAATTTCATTTAAAAAGAAATGAAAAGATTTTTGGTGTTTAAATGTTCATCTTAAAAGGAAAATATTTGGCATTTAAAGAATGATACAACAAGCGATGTATAAGAGGAAAAAGATGTAAATAAATTTAGGAGCGATCTTATACAATGTTGAAACCAAAGACACGTTTAATGAGGATGTGCGAAAGAGCCTAACGTTAGGACAATAGATATGTTACGAAGCACGATGTGCAAGCACGATCCGTAACTTTCCAGTGGTAACGAGCGACTGACCGTGCGTGAGATAAGCGAAGCGTATCAGTAATTAAATGGTTTAAGATATGCGATCTTTTCGAAGTGGAATCGTTCCGTCACCCATGCGACACGTGCGACACGCGAAACGAGGCCGCTAGTGTTTTACGATTCTAATCGAGGAACAACGTGGCGCCCAGTCGTCGATGGAAATTCTGCCAATGGTACGTCGCACAACCACCCAATATATTCGCTTGAAGTATAACTGCGGCTGAAACTTCGGTTATGCACACTCCATCTATCGGTATATATACACGTTTTTCAGAAAAATTTTATCGCCATATATATCTCGCATTACTTTTGTTTAATATATTTTTCATTCTCTTTTTGTAATATTTAAACAGAAACAAACGGTTTGGCTAGGTATTTGAACCATGAATTTAATTAAGAATTTAGTCAATCGGTATCGCCAATTTCCACCGTGTACAATCGAGCGTAACTAAATTTAACTCGTTCGAACTTTATTTTATTCGCGTATGTTTATTTTCTTTCATTTTTGCCCATACATACGCACATCTTAGTCAAGGATCGTATTCACCAATATAAATCCAAAATTTTTTTCATTCACGCTTGCTTTATTCTAGCCGCGTCGCAACGAGAACAGTGGTTCTACGCATCACTTTGTTTCTTCCAGATTCGATTCTCTACAAGTAATAAACTGATTAATAATTAACTATAATTTTTGTAGAATAACAAGAGTGTACGTTGAGTATCAGCGAACAAGATTCATTATTTTTTCGCGTTTTCATTCATTTTCGCTTGAATCGTGCTTCACAATTTTGTGGATCAACGATACGACGATACGAGTGCCATGAACGAGGAAGATAGAAGAAAGTTCAACGTTCCTTACGAACATCCAACATCAAATCGACGCAAACACATCGTCGTATTGAATTACAGCAAAGTATTCACGAAATATTGGCGGTTATATTGCAAGCACACAACTTTAGTGGGTCTGAAGTATTTTTTGAAAGACGAAGTAACCTGGTTGGAGAAGTAAGTGAAATTCATGGAATATGGATATTCCCGATGTTCCAGGTAATCGCGTGTAATCGCATTACGAAATTATTCTGTCTCATATGCACAGCAAAATACGTTGCGTTCTGAGTAACCAACCGATTATCTGTTCGACTAATTTGATCGTTCGCCGAAATGCTTCCTGTTAAATACGCCATATTATCATCATTCTATATTCAATATATTCTTCCATGCACCAAACACGATTTCCCAGGATACTTGATCGCTTCGTTGCTTTAAATAGCGTATCCAGTGTATCGCGTAGCAGGGCAATATAATCATGAAGGAAAATGCAGATGCTTCTTTACTTACGAGATTACGATATATTGAACCTAGTTGGTTAGTTTTACCATTGTAGTGAATTTATCGTGACACACAAGGACCTTAGTATAATTCAATCCAGATACGTTCGTTGGAATACAGATGTTTATAGAGATTCATAAGTTTTATAAGTTTTATTAACATAAAGTAGAGAAGTGGAAACTAAGAAGAGAGGTTTTTCTTTTACACAATAAATATTAGTACTACGTGTCCATGTATTTTTATATACTATACAGTGGCTAACAACAGAACATTTAAAAATAGTATATGGATATATGCAAATTTGTATTTATACATCAAATGCTGGAATGAATACTATACTTTGAATATTTTCATGAAGAAAATTTCACGAATATCTGTGTTAAAGAAAAATTGGCAACATTCATGGCATATAGCCATAAATCCCATAAAATCTTGCGTACAGGAAGATCTTGTAGTTCGATGTGTTATTTTAAAAGCCGATAGAAGATTTTATGAAGGATTAAAGTCAGGAAAGCTGAGAGTAAAAAAATGATCGAAAGAATATAGGGAAGATATAACAATGAAATTTCAGTGTTCAACTAGGAAAAATGATACGCCATGGAGGGTGAATAATTAAACATAAAGCTACGTATAGTGCGCGACTCTTATAAAACGAATTCGGTAATAAACGAGATTCTCATTTTCTATGAAAAAAAGCAGCGAACCGTCGTTTTACGAGCGCTTGAAGTGTTATTTTTTATAGGAGTTCACGTAGCATCAAGCGTGCTTAATGGCAATCAAACGCGTATCATGTTCATTAAAAAAGCGAACTCGAGAATCTTTTTATTCGTCAGCTAGCTATTGCCTTTCTTTTTATGAGACTTTATATTTTATGGAAAATCTGATTTAAAAAGAAAAAATCTGTGCTAAACACATTCCACGAGAAAAGAACGACTATGTAAGTATTTAAATATTTGGAATATTTTTAGGTTCCTATGGCTTCTCGTATACGCAACCTCCATAATTTGCGGATTTCTCCAGATGGTCAATATTTATCAAGCATACAAAGATATACCAGTAACATCCACGTTAGAGTCGGAGTATTTTCCAACTAATGAAATAAAATTCCCCGGTAAGTTAAAATACATATAACGAAAATTCGAAGCAGAAAATCGATAAGCTATGCGCAAACGAGGTACTACATCGCAAAAAAAAAGAGAAAAGAAGGAAAGAGAAAACAAGAAAATCATCGTCCAATTTCGTCCTTTTTCCACCTGAACGTCTGAATTCGATTAAAAACCGGGACTCTCACCGATCTCGTTTTAATTAAGCGATTTGAACGGGTAGCGTGGGAGCAGCCCTTAAATTTTATGGACGAAACCACGACACGGAAACCTAGCCTTTTTACCAGTTCTGATTACTGTCTTTCTAGCCGTCTCTGTTTGCACCATTAACAGAATAAGTCTTCAATCCGCCACGAAACTCGCGACTGAAATGTGAGGAGCTGTTGAGTATTAAATAAACAACGGTATTTTCGCGAGGAGTGAGTGTGAGCAAGCATCGTGCCTTTTAACGCGTAGGAATCACGGGGTTTAATAGAAAGAGGGTGGAGCAGAATGAGAAAGGGGGTTGGTAGGGGGGATAAGTTGGTCAGGGGTTATAGCACGTCGTTTCGCCGCACTGCAGAAAATTGCACCGGCACGGATAATTTCAATAACTGCACTCGAAAAGCGTGACCTCGTTGAAGAACCGTGAAGCACCGGCAGTCAGCCGCCGCCACCTAATCACTTTGATAATCACCGTGAACGTGTTCATTGTCGAGCCACGTTTACTCGAATCGAGCCATGCCGGCTAGCGGCTCTAACATAGTTATCGATTCGCACCAACCGATTTAATAAATTTGCGTCCGATTAACTTTGGCCAATTTAATCAAGTATTAATATGCACCGAATCCAATGACACCCGGGGAGAAATAGTTCGCTAAGTTTTACGGTCAACCAAAGGATACTAATGGCGCCAATAGTTCGAATCATTCGCCTGAAAATGAATTATGTTGCTCTATTATCGTTCTCGTTGATATGCTTGCATTTTGTGTTCAATCACCAATAAATGTTACATTTGAATCAAAATGTGATCAACGGAAAGGATTTTAATTTGCATTCGTTGGAGTGTCAGGTATGAAGCGAAAATCAGTAATTTGACCGTGAGTGAAATTCTTCATGAAATACGGAAAATCGGTGATTTGTACGATTCGCCATTTACCACTGCTGGTGATTACACTCAGATTATCCAGCTGATGTCCAAGTTTTATGGGAATCATTACGATATCACCGACATAATGGAACGCGTGAGTAGCAGCAATTATACAAACATATATGTATGTTCCATGATAATCCGTTTATTATTATATTAATTCATTTATTAGATCATAAGAAATCTAGTTTTATAGAGTTAATAAAGCAAAAGAAATTTCAGCTAACACCACAGTGTTCGTCCATGTTACTCAACTGTTATTTCCGCAATCAGAAAATGAATTGCTCTGATATATTCAGCGTCGGAAAAACGAAAAATGGATTCTGCTGCATTTTTAATTATATCGCCGAGAGTTTTGGTGATACTCCTAAGTAAGTTTTCCACAATTTTATTTTTCGAGTATTACAATATTCATAATCCTTCAACATTCTTTAACTATATTTGTAATAGGTTTTTCAAGCAAAAGGAATTTCAATTGTATTATGTCGGAGACATAGGTATACAGAACGGTTTAACTGTGACGATGGATCCCTTATTGGATGATTATTTTTACACTATACTACCCACTATTGGTTGGAAGGTAATTATTTATCATAGTTATCAGATTTCCTGTTTCTGCAATTATTAAAAACATGCAAATGTTTAGTAAACGAGACAGAAAGATAATTTCACATACCCTAAGGTACATATTAGTGATCAACTCTAGCGTTGATTACAAATATTATCAAGTTCAAATAATTATTTAAGTATTTAACATGAAAATCTCACCATTTCACATTCCTAATTGATTTTTGTTTGTTCGAACATGGTCATCAACGATTATATCATTTTGTGGTGCAAATGTCTGTTGACAAAAATCCGGCGAAAGTCATTAGCAGCACAACGCAACGTTTCGTTTCGTGTTGGAAAAAGCTTGGTCCACCATTGCGACCATTCACACTGTCCAATGCACGTTTCCTGCGTTGTGTACCATTTAATGACACTCCTGAACACTGGTTTCATACTCTAAACGTTACTTTAAACATAATTTAATTTATTGAAATTTATAACGATTGTGAGATTTATTCGTGGGGAAAAGCACGAGTAATTACGAATTATGGAACGTAAAATGGTTTACTGTGTCGTCATGTGGAAACGCGATAGATTGGTCGGAATATTTGAAGAAGAAACTAGAGAGCGGCAAATTCTTTTAAACGAAATCTATTCAAACGGATTTATTGCGACTGATGGAAATACAGCGGAACTTTTGCGCGAAGGAACTCAACGAGCGTATGATGGTTATTCGTGTGATCGCGTTGGTTCTCTTTTAGAGCAAGCGAACCATATTTTGGACATTTAAATGCACGCAAAAAATCTTTGTGCGTATTTCAAAAGTGTTATTCGTTTTAATCTTCTACTATGAACTCTCGAATTTCTCTTCTATATAAAATAACAATAAGAGAACCTGTTTCTATTTTTTCTCCACTGGGACAATACCTTCAAAGCCAGTACAATACGTTTTACGTTTCATTTTTAAGCAATTTTTAATAGTTGAGAGCATCAGGTTTTACAAAACTTTAAATTTTTCTGCAATCGTAGAAAAGATTCTTATTTTAATTAAAAATAGTCATTTTAAATCAAGTTATATTTGTGAGCGTCATGTATAAAGGACATTTAATATGCAATAACCTAGTAACCAATAGAATTACCAACAATCAAGGAATGAAAGTTGTACTAAAGAAATCAAAATGCAATATTGTAAGAGAAAACGTATAGTGCACGGGAATAAATAAGCTTTTTCCTATATACATATATTGCAAAAAATCACAATCGTCCATAACGTTTTGTTCTGGACAAAATTCAACCATTCTGATAGTTCTAACGTTAAAGAAGTTTCATGGATAGCTCATCTGTCTCTAACTAATCGTCGTAACAAAACTGCAAACATTTATACAAATTCATATTTTTATTAATATAACCGGATCTTAACCAGAGATTCGTCTCCTTTATCAAGTGTTATAATATACTTAGAATATTATATATTTTTTTTATATTTTTATTATATATTTATGTGTATTATATACTTTCTCGAACCTTCAAATTTTTCATAAATGCACAGACATCCGCAATTTGCCCATAAATCGTTAGAATCTCTAACTAATGCTCATTCAACTTTTTCGTCCTCGGCATCGTAATATTCTACTACAACCCCGATACGCATATTCATCAGGTGATGATATTCGACCCTTACGATTACCCTGACTCGGCCAGCGGCAGCGTTTCGGACATACTGGTTGGTCCGTTAACAGAGAAGTACGTACGTTTGAAGGCGGTTGGGTTGTACAGTACCGACAATATTCGTCCATATTCGATGCAGAAAAGGGGCTGCATTTTTTCGGACGAATACGTTTCGGATTACTCGACTTATACCTATACTGACTGCATAGTCGGCTGCAAGCTGGAGCACATATGGAATTATTGCAAGTGCAGACTGTTTTTCTTTCCATATCACGAAGGTATGCGGGAAAATTACTTTATCGTTCGATTTTTTCTCGGTAGAACTCGTTCACTTTTCAGAGTATCGTTTGTTTTAAATTCTCAGGAGAATTAAAATAATATTATTTTAAGACGAAGCGTCTATTTCTATGAAGAAAAAGAAAAGAAAATATAGTCTGTTGTAAGTCGAAATTTAGAATTAAAAGTAAAAAAGGAGGATGAAGTTTAGAAAGCTTGAAAAAAGTTCAAGAGGTATTATAATGCTTTGCAGAATTCGAATTTGAAGTAACGTCAAGATGATGGAAATTTGTGTTTTTGAAAGAAAGCAATGTACATGTGTTCACGCGTTCATTCTAAATAATGAATTCTTAGTAATGAACATATTAGGTCGTTTGATTCTATCTTGCCTTTAGTATTCAACAAAATATAAAATATTTCTGTAATATTCTAATGTCAACCAAAACTTTCGCTTTATCAATCGTTTTCAGATTTCCATAGAACTTGCAGTATGGAGGACATACATTGTTTATTGCAATATTATGGTGAGAAACTATCTTATATTTACAATCAACCAAATTCAAAAAGAAATTTATATATGATATTTTTTATCGATTAATTAATTAACAGATATAACATTTAACATCGTACCTTATAGAGACAATAGTTTAAGTAGCTCGCTCGATGACCATAATGCAACTATATATTGCAAAAATTGTTACCCTGAATGCGATAATATCAGATATTATGTGCAAAGTACTATATCTGACATAGAGCCTGGATACTTCGACTCGGAATTATTGTAAGAGAATATTGAAATATTATCGTATTTCTATTAAATACATATATTATTACTAACTTCTTTTTAAATGCTTCTTAGTCCAGACATGAACGTAACGAATCATAGTGTTCTGCACGTGTATTTTCCAAACTCGGGAACCGAGTTTTTGAAACAAGATGTGACTACCCGTTGGTACGAGTATTTGGGTAAGTATTTATACACTTTATCTCCTCCATATTTCAACCAGAACGTACAATTAATATATTGCTAGTAACTATTGCACGTCATGTTATCACTGTTTCAAGATTTATTATCATAATTTTAAAAGATGTAGGACATTCCTACTACGACTATATCGATTATTTTCGTTTTTAATAATTATCATAGATGAAATTATTTAATTTTAACTTTTTTACTTCTCATCTAGTAACAAATGGTAATAAAATCTTTAATTCTGTTTGCTTAACTTTATCGATTGTCCTAAACTGCAAAAAAATAAATATACTGTGATGAAATTTCACTTATTTATTTAAAATGATTTTTTTCGATGATAATTTTTGGATGTTATACAATAACAGTGTATGAAGTATTTTCACTTACTTGTTTGTCCATTTACAATCATTCAGTCTGACAAAACTGCTCTTTTCACCTCTTTGACCAGTACACATTCCAAAACAATTAACGAAATAAACATAATTTATACACATTTCAGAACACATTTTTCTGATATTGACACCCATATAATTGTAAAATATAAACTGAAAAATATAATACGTTCAGTCGTGACGCATCGCAACCTTTTACCGCGCCTTTTAGAAATTTCAATAATATAATAATAGGCAACAGATGGAAAGAATTACTACATCAGTCAAACATCTTTAATAAATGTTAAAATATTTCATACATATATTTAATATATTATTATAATTAGTGAACGTAATAAAACAAATGCATAATAAACAAATTGTTTCGAGTTCGATTTAACAGCCTGTTAACATTTCGACAATCTAATCCTAATGAATACTGACAAGCGGAGTGTCTAGATGTCTACATAGCACTCGGGCCATTTGTTTTGGTTAAGCTGTCGAATATACATACCTGAGGCTATCGCATGCGTCAGCTTCAGAGTTCGGAGTTCTTCTTATGTCTGTCTAAATCTGGATATGTATTTAAATATATTTCTACAATTTTTGGAAATATTTGTATTTTTGTCTATTTTTAATATATCTATATATGTAGATACATACTTTGAATTTATAAAATTGAAATATTTGTGTTTAGAAAATTTCGAAATTAAGTCGAACGTAATACTTTAATATTTTATAACTTGCAAACTTGTTAAAAGATACTTATTTTATAGGTGAAGTTGGAGGACTCTATGGACTCTACGTTGGCATCAGCATCATTAGTTTCGTAGAACTGATTTATTTTACCATATTATGGCTGGCTGAAGCGTTTAAATTTCTCGAGGTATTAGAAGAAGAAATTCCTCATGAAAATGCTATACATCCTATTTATTGGAATGAATTTTTTCCACATCCAAGGGCTGTCATGAATAATTAAAGAAGATAGTATTTGCTTCTAATATAAATTCGATGTGTTTCTATGTTTCTGCGCTGTGTCCGCTCGTTTTGCGATTCAATAAATGTGCTTACTCCTTAAAAGTTTCCTGCTTGTGTACTGGAATCCTATCAATAAATGAACTTGCCATCTAATTACAAGAAGCAGAACTACTTTTATCCAGATATTAACAATTCCTGTTCTATTGACCAAATTGTCAGTGGTAGAGATTGCGAACAGCAGCGAGTTTCTAACATTTGAGAAATCTTACTTTCGCAAGAACAATTCGTTGGATTCCAGGATTGTCGGGTATCTAACAGGGAAACGAATCGCTTTAAACCACGAGAAAAATATAGTTTCAAAGAGTTTTTGTAAATTTTCTATTCGCCAGAAGAAGAGTGATGTGCATGAGCGAAGTGGGATATTATGATTCAAGAAGATCGAGGTGTTATGATCGAATCATCGAGTGTTATTAACGAGATATCTACTACATGTCTTCTGGTGGCGGTGATGGGTCAAGAAAATCGGTTTGACGTCGTTAGTGAGTTCACGAAGAAAAATATCGTCATCAAGAATCCAGCAGTATAATAATGTTTGGTCACAGCTGTAGGATATCGAGCGACCAAGTGTTCTGTGGTATCCGGTTAGCAAACGAAAAAATCAATTAATGAGGTTAGAGATTCGATCGTGATTTTATATTTTGCATTTTGTTCTATTTATGATTACGAGCCGTCGATAATCCAGTTTATATCCAAATAAATGTTAACGAAGATCACATAAGAAAGATACGATATGATTATTTTTGTTCGTTTGTTTCATTCTTTTTATTACTTAGTGCCTGAAAAGAAGTTTTTTCTTAATATAAAATTGTTGAAGGAATGATTAACATTTGTTCAATCGTGAAATGGGTCGACAGCATAAAGATGTATCATATTTTTTATTTGTGGCGTACAAGTAAAATCTTCCTCAATTTTTCTTTCATTTTATTTATTTTTCCTATCCTGATCAAATCTTCAACAAAGCAGGAAAATGTAATTGGTACAAGTTACAAAATAGCGAGCAGATGTTCACATCGATCAGAAAGAGATTAGGTTCGTCGAGCCGGCAAGTTACGGTGCACTCGATCTTGAGACCGCTTCAAGATGCGACCCGTACTCTCAAGCATCGCCGTCTGAATAACGTGAAATGAGTTTCACCGCAATTTTCCGCGATGCAATTCGAACTTTCGACGATTTCCAGCGTTCAAGAATCTTCGTATGAGCAAATAAAACGACGCTGCTACGTACACCCCACACAGAATAACCACTCGCGTCTTCTGCTATCTTTGAACAATGAAATTTCAGATCTATTCGATTAAAAGAGTGATTAATCGGACGAAAAATACAGGAAGGAATTGCTTTGTGTAAGTTAACTCTCGATACCTTTACATCAGA
This sequence comes from Bombus superbus, assembly GCA_014737385.1. NCBI lineage: Eukaryota > Metazoa > Arthropoda > Insecta > Hymenoptera > Apidae > Bombus > Bombus superbus. Next base: position 661,020 of record JACXIK010000067.1, on the reverse strand, counting down.
TTCATTGAAAACTTTCCGCTTCCTTTTATTGGTATTTTAATATTTTTATTCACAAATTTTACATTTCTATATTAAATTAAAGAAATTCGAAATAAAAATTTAATTTTTTATATATTTTAATTTAATTAACTCACTAGAGGCTAACGTTGTGTTAATATAACATTTCGCTCGCAATTTCTTCTCATACAGTTTACGTTATTAAATTCTGTTTCTTAATAATGTGGTTATGAAAGTTAATATCTTTCCCATATAGATTATATAGTTTTAAGAAGTTTAACAAAATTGAAATATTTAAACTATTATATGGAAATGTTTTCTTTTCCCATTCTAATGTATTTTTTGTAGTTTGTCGAAACTCGGAATATTTACGTTCTCTCAGTACCGTTGACTTTGAGAAAATTAATTTCACTCACTCGGTCTTAATAGATTAATATAGCGATGTCTAATATTTGCCCTGATCCTTTTCGAAGTAGCTTAACAGATTCCGGTAATTTTGAACTCAGTGACAGGTTCGAAGCTGGCTGGTTCTCCACGTCGATAGGAAGCTGCGAGGGATAACTCATTAGTCGTTGATATTGATGTCTGCGAGCCCCAGGCTGTGGTTCTTCACCGCCAAAACAAAGTAATTTATCTGCGCTTTGACGCCGGGATCCGCTGTCTCACATTCTGAATTGGTGTGCACGCGTAGCTGGTCTCGTTACAAATTGCCCAGCAACATTAGTTCTGTTCGACGGTCTCCCAAATTCGCCGCAGGTGTTTCCGTGCGATGGAAATTTCTGTGAATCGAGCTGGCCACACTCTCGTTTCATCAAACGTCGACCATACCGGGAATAAAACATCCAACGTTCCATTATAGAAATCGTGAAAATAGGATCGCGTTAAATAATTTGAACATAGTTTTCCTAGAATTCTTGCCAGACTACCTTTTGTATCCCTTGATTTCTCGACAATTTTCTGTCATTATCGTTTTAATCGTGTGTTCCACTTTATTTTTTGGATAATTCTTCGATATTATGTACGAGGGATTTTAATACTTACCTCTCGGTGAATTATACGGCGGAGAATGCAGCCACGAGCAATTTCTCATCGCGACGTTATTGCGTTAGGACATTGTTCGATCGAGAAGAATACACGGGGATGGTGCAGGCACACGCGCGACTCGTAATCAAGAAAAGGATTCGCGAACATCAAAGGCTGAGACCTCAATCAAATCCAATACCGTCGTCGCGACTAGAAATTCAGGATGCGACGTATCAGTGCACAGAAAAGGCTCTTGTAAAAAGACCGCCGGACCAGCCGACTCTGAAGGACAGAATTAAATTAAACGTCCGTTTAAGTAGTGTCCAATTTTAGACTCGTCCTTTTATTGCGTCCTTTCTTTCAAAGATGAAAGAATATATTTTTGCCTATGACGCGTCTCATTTTTATTCGTCGAATGAACTACATACAGAAGGAAGTAGAAAAGATACCTTTTGGTCTTAACCAAGCGACATACTTAATTCTCGTGATACTCTTAGCACCAATTTTCTAAAAGTGATCGATACTCACGACTCTTTCAAGTATGCTAAATGTGCAATAAAGCAGACTCGTGGCACATTTTAAGGGCTCGATACGTAAGGACTGACCTAAATAGGCCCAAGTATGCTCAGCTTCTTGTTTGAGCAATCGTGCGACACGTGTTCTGATGCAAGCAATGCGGTCGTGAACGATTATCGCTGAATCTGTATCTTAACACGAATATTAAGGTTTATCGGGACTATTGAACTTATTCGAACATATTTATAAATATTTCAGTTGCTCCGACGATGATTCAATATAAACTTTCAATCAACGATAGAAAACAGCAAGTTATTTTAGTATGGCACTTAGATGAGGAAAGATCACGATTTAACTTTTAAAAGAGGTATCGATATCGGGCCTGAAGACATGCATATGTATATATGCCTCCATGAACACGCGAAAGAGAGATGAACCATATCCAAGGATGTCATGTGTGTGTTTAATATAACGATATTAAAACTCTATTACTAATAATCTTTTCATCATCGAGGAACTCCATGGAACACTTAATATTATATATAATAATCGATCATCTTTCGTCCTCTTCTTCCATCCCCGACTACTTTTCCAGCCAAATAATTGTATTCTGATCACGCCTATCTTTTAGTTTATGGTGACCAGAAGCAGTCTCTCTTACTCTCGATTTCTTACGACGAGACGTTGTATATCAGGGTAGCGAACAGAATGGCGTTGATTTTTGCTCGAACTGCCGATATGTGCCGCATAGATGCAGAAGGGGAAGTTTTTTACTGATAAGATTTTATGGTGAGGGCGGAGCAGCGAAGTGCTTTGTTCGTGGCGCGCTCGATGCACTCTTTTGTTCCACGCTCGTCTCCTCTTCGATTGGATTCCGACATAAAGGGAATCGCGGACGAAAGTCTCGATGTTTCAATAAGTGGCTTCACGCAACGTGATTTCTTTTTACGCCTGCGCTCTATTTTCAAATGATCCGCACAGGAGTCAGTCACTTTCGAGTATGAATATTTTGACTTATTTGTAGGATGCTTATGTATGTTCAAATTTTTATTAATCACAAAAATGAAACCTAAGTGGGAAAATTTTTTTAACTAATAAATATAGAAATTACTATAGCTTAGATATTTATCATATTTTTGTGCATTTTTACATCTTATGATATCCCATACGTACATAGAAATTCACAAATCTATTTATATTAGATTACTTGGAATGTTCTGATATACGTTAACAATAAAAATTATTATATCAAAAGTGATAGAATAAATGAATTATTGGAGAGGTGGGAAACAATTATAAGTATCGATGATCAACTTAACAATAGGTGTCACAAGATATAAGAGGTAAGTATAGCTATTCATATGTATTCTGCGAGGACATTTTATTTTCTCCAGTTCCTTTATCCTTTTTTCGAGTTGTTTTATGGCTATAAAAAAGTTTACTGTTCAACAATGCTATAGAAAATCGATGTCTAAGATTCCATTGACTTCGCATAACACAAAAGGCGGTCTTGAATATATTCATCGGTTGCAAAATATTGTCTGATAAAATATATTTCTCCCTCTGTGTTCACATATACGTGTTTACGAAACATTTGGAAGCCCCGAGTGATTCACCAAGACCATGAAACACACATCTCCCTTTACGTCTGGAAATCCTATTCGAAAGGGTGGAAACAGGCTCACGAACTACGTCCATCGTGTCGCGTTCTCCTAGTAAATTGTGAAAATATATACCAGCAATTTATCTGGCATTCACAAAGTTACCGGTGACTCGATCGTGAAAAAGAAATTCACCCTGAGGAACCTCGTGTGAATCGAAATGAAAAGTTGTATCATTAATTGCGTACGTTGAAGCGATTGAAATAGTTTATCGACTAGACTTTGATGAAGCATACCGTGGATCCGCTTCGTGACAACAAGACAATTTATCAGCAACCGACATCACGGAAGTTGCACGAGATAGATTTATGTATCCACTGACCGGATACCGTTGCCGGGATAAAAATTGAATCGGCCATTTATGCCGGAAAGCTAACATAGTAAATCGTCCACAGGCTGTCCATGTTCTTATCGGTTTTAATGTATTTTCATCAAACGTTCTTTTTGTTTCAATATTATTAGTTCCTTTACCCATTCGTGTGTTATATTGGATTTATCATTTTATCAATTATAAGGGATAGTGATATAACACAATACATTTTCCATGTATCAACCAACGCAAGAGCGACATGAACTAAAAAAAAAGTGAATTAATTTGTCGTTCGATGGGTAAAGGGCTGGAGCATGCTGACAGATCACTCGATAGAAAGTTCGATTCGAAATCGCTGGCGTTTTTTTTTTTCCGAAACAACGGATCTCTGTCTCTGTCGGTGATCGGTCACTCGGTGCGAATTAACACCTCACGTCCAATTACGCGATATAGCACAGGAACGTGACATAGTTCGAGCCATCTCACGGGGATGAGTTTCACGCAGTCGCGTTCGTCTCTTTTCGATTTCGTATTTTTTACCGCTTGAATTTTCTAGTCAATCGACGATTCCCTATGCTCCCTTCACGTGCTTTGCTATTTCGTTCGTCGCTTTTGTTCCCCTCGCCGCATTTTTATTTCTTTTCTCCTCTCCAGACAAAATTTCGAACGCACGATCACGGTTGACTAAAACGCGACCACGAGGGTAGAATGCGAACTGAAAATTTTCCTTTCACACACGGGATTTGATTATGATATCCGTGAAACAAGGATATTTCTCTCCTCTCTTATACTCTACACCGCAGAGTTGCAATTAGGATAATAAGCGAGGAGTTCGCAAATTATAGCGGATTATTTCCTGATGAATGTACTTTGCTCGTTTAACGAATACTAAGGGATAGTAATAGTAATGATAGCCGCAAGTAAAATTATTACAATAGCTATGTAACTTTTAACAGAACGTTATTAACAACCTGATCGTTCCTATTAATAATGTATTGAAAAACAGAAATGTAAAGTTTCATTCAAAATTTTATCTGATCTCTGATTATTAACCACATTAAAGGAAGAAAAATATTATATTTACTGTTAGGAAGATTTATAATAAATATATCGATATCTCTTTACTCGTTGTCACGATATTGTCAATAATCAGAATATTAGTGCGATTATCTCCCATGAGTTTAAATTTAGAAAAAGTGCTATAAAAATTGTTGCAAATAAAAATTTTACAGACATTCTCTATCTTAATAAATAAATTAGTTTAAAGCAGGCTACAAATAAAGGAACTGAAACTGTTTCATTTAAAAAATTTGTTAATTCTAGAATCGACAATTTTTATACCTACATAAATCTGGCATAATGAGCTAAGCCAGTCGTTGAAAAAGCGAATTATGTAAAAGTTAGTTTCACTCGCAAATTTAGTTTTGCATTTAGTTAAGGTTTTATATGAAAAAAAAACGTAATAACTTGTTAAACATACCAATTTAAAAAAAGATGCTAGAGCAAAAGGTACAGAGAGAAAAGTTCTACAAAGTAATATACCAGATCCATGTCGATCGCGGCAATTGTTGGACATATTATTAATATTAATGTGGTCTGGGATCCACGCGGATTTGAAATGTAGAACGAGGTGGAGAGAAAGGGGTAGGTCGTTACTTATATAAGCGGAATATATTAATTTTCGTGGAACACTGGATCGCAGGGCTGCGGTGAATAAATTTTGCAACTGGCCGTTCCCTGGAACTTTGTCATACGGGCCGAAGTTTCGAGCCTGCTTGACGCTTTTTGCCACCGTCACAGTTTTCCCTAGCTTCCCGTTCCTTCCTGTCGTCAACTTGAATTTTCCCACTTTATTATATCTGGTGTTGAACCGCTTTTCCACAGTCTTGATGACCGTTAACCAGTATTGCGTTTTACACTCGGTCACGGTTCGTTGATTTTTTCGACCGGCAATTCGCGGACCTGTCGATAAAATTGTTACTTAAGAGATGATTAATGACGAAACGAAATGATGTACGGTGAACTAGTAATTTGGAAAATGTAAAACTTAATTTTTGGAGAAAAATTCCATACATTTCTGCACCTTTAGGTTTCATACAAATATAATAAAAGCTATCTAAAATAAACTCTAATCTTTTGGGAATAGAGCTAGAAAATAAACTCGTCGATACAGGAAAAAAGTTGAAGGGTGTTTACCTATTTAACGTAAATCTTCCTCAAATCGGTTATTCACACTTTCACAGAAATCAAGATGCAATCTCAGTGTTACTCTATTCTTTAACTTCCTTGAATTTTTCCTGAATTTCACTCCAGATAACATTGAACGAGGCACGAAAAGGCAGCGTCCCGGGTACATTGCTCGTTGGGAAAGCGGAATAAAATCTTGGTCGGGTGACTGAGGTTTTAAACCAGGAAATTCATGGATCCCACGAGATTGTGCGACTGTCCAGGGTACCGAGTGACCCGGACACGTTCCTGTGTTCCACGAACACCACGGGCTAAACGTGCCCGTTACGCGGATCAAGACTGGATTACCTTCCGTTTGTACTTATTTAAATTCTGAAAATGTTAGCCGCGAGATCGTGGCCCGATTCTTCCCCCTCCCCTCTTCCCGTCATGTTTTTTTCAACGCCAGCCGCAACTTTTCCCATTAAAATCTCGACTTTGTTCAAGAAAACAAACGACCAGGAAGAAAGGAGCACGCTGGAAAGAACCAGCTAACCAGCTCATTTTCCCACTTCGTACATATTTTCCAATTTCCCCAGTAAAAAAGTTGCAGTTAATTTTACGTTCCCACGGTAAACGGAAAGACGACTTTTCCATGGGCGGAAATCTATCTAGGGGATTCCGTTTAGGGGAAAAACTGTAATTTGATCGAATCGCTCGATTGTTTTTGCTTCTTCTCCACGTTTTTCTCTTCTCGCGAGAAAAATGGCGGCGCTAAATCGATAGAAATGGCTTTTTCAAATTGAAAGGTGGGATAAACATATCCGCGCATCTCATCTCGTGTGTTTACTTCTCGTAAGCTGAAACTTGCTATGGCTCGATGTCGTTTGTCATGAAATAGTTGCCTGGAAAAGTAAACGTTAATTGCATATTTTTGAAGACGTTTGGCTTGAAAGAATATGAGTGTAATTTGGAGAGACCACAAATTTGGGAACAGCAGAAAATGCAAATGTTATATCTCTTTGGTGTCAGAGGAACCAAGATATTTATACGAAATATAAAATACGATAGTAATTACTTAAAATAAAGTTATAAAATATAATAAATAAATCTCTGTAGAGGCTTATAATAAAACTCGAAAATCCATCATTCATTCCTACATTGAAACAATATATAAATTCCTTTCTTTTTCGGTTATTTTATATTTCTAATTTTACTAGAATTTTTATATTCATCCTGACCACTTTTACTATACGATTAAAATAGTCATCGTAACTTTTTGTTGCTACATATATATTATATGTATATGCTTACCTTCGCATCAACTTAATTTGTTTGTACCATTGTTATTTATTTCACAACAATTGTTTTAAAAAATGTAGCGAACGAACTGTAATAAAGATACGTACGAAGCTCTTTAATTCGAAACGACTGCATCGTTTGACGTAGTATATCCTTTTTATGATGTTCTCTCGAAATTAGTCTTGTTACAGTAAAATAACAGTACTCTGGAAGCTTAGCGTGTTTCCCATGTAATTCCATCGAACGTAATATAAAGGTATGCGCTGTGTCGTAACTCTGAGAAATACATAAAAATGTTCACTACTCGACGTACTTTTGAAACTAAAACTGATGAGCTCGAAACGCGTCAAAGTTCTCTGCTTTCGTAAATTGCGCATTGCCTTTTGAACTGTTATTTATGTTGCAACAAATTGCAGCAAGCGAGAAAATGAATAAAATATCATAGTGACGATGACTCGTTCGGTGCGATCGATCGCTGCTAGACAAATCAGATGAAAAAAGAAACGTTCCATGCGGGTATAAATCCTTCAATGAGCAGAACACATCGATTGGCAATTTATTTTCTCGCTGAATGACTCGGAATTACGGACCAGCGAGAAGATCGTGGAAATCCGTTGCCGATCGCCATAAACTTTCCACACACGCGGTCCAAGTCGTTCGAGCAGTCTTGAAAAGAATTTAAAATTCTTGCTATTTTCTAAAGTAGCTCATGAAAATATTAGGTATAAAATATTGAGTGTAGATATTATGCGAAACATCTTGAAATTTTAATGCCCTGTAATGAGACTCGACTATCGTAATTATATTGGTAAGATTCGAAACAAATTTGGAAATATAGATAGAAAATATAGGATATTCAGTGTAAGTTAGGAGTGAGTGAACAGTCAATTAATCATTATATTAATCAACTTCAATATTCAGTGGGGCTATATTTAACACTTATTATATGCTAAATATGTTTATTCACGCTGGATACTAATTTTTTACCAAATGTATGTTTACAGTAAACATCTTGTAACTTCTATATACATTTTTAGGTTGATTTCAAATTTTATAATCAATAATATTAATCAAAAGTCATATAGTCACGAAAGTCGTCTCTTATTTCAGCGCTAATGAGATTTGAAGATGTTTTATATAACAGTCATAATATCGATAAATGTTTTCTATGCTAAAAGTGTAAATACTTTTGTGAACTGATATCTTCCATTTGCATTTATCGAGGTAATTCTTAATTGTCTCGAATACATTTTTTTTCGTGTACCATTCCGTGATATCGAATTATCGTAATATTTTATTATTCGATGTTCCCTGAATGAGTGATAACATTTTTTATAACGTAAAGTGATGCGACAGTCGTCGAAAAAAGAAAGTGGAAAAGGGAAGAAGAAAAAGGGGAAATATAAAAAAACAAGTAAACGTTGCATTGAACGCGGCAGATTTAATTTTAGCAGTCACATTTTTCTTCCTTTGTTTCTTTATATTCTTGGTAGCCCGTCCCGGAATTTAAATGAAGTCGATATAATGCCATTACGTGTTTCAACCGACCGTTCGGCCCCCTTTATTTTTATTCGCGGACAGACACCACCGCGGGTTCCCAGTGCTCGTTTTTGGCTTCGTTGAATTTTTCTCGGTTACGTGTATTTTATTGACTAAGTTGGTTCGCACTTTCCATTGGAATAACCAACCGCTACCTGGAATAACTGCCGCGGCGTAATAATTTCCATTAACAGTTCATTAATCGTGAAACTGAGTTCCAGCTTGAGCAATTTTACAAAGGCTAAGTGGATTCCGACAGAATGCCTCTATGTCTGACCAGTGGTAGATGCATTCCACTTGCTCTCGATTCCACAGATCTTTTTGCGGTTATCCTTTAAAAAAGCAGCCTGTTTCTTAAAAAAAAAAAAAAAGAGGAAAAGCGAGGATAATTACAAGCGGTAGTATGTACTGGTAGTAATATAAAAAGCGCAAACAAAAGTTTCTCATTTACATTTTTAATAATATTTTTCTCTTCTTAGTTTCCTTGATATCTCAACTTTAAGCTTTATAAATCGCCAATATTCAATTTTCGCGTGCAAGATCATATTTAGACGAAAAATATTATCAACTGAAACAAGATGAAAAACAAAATGTTAATCTGCAGCTTTGTGCTCGGTGATGATCGAATTGAGGTTTAATCGCGTGGGAAATTGAAATCCTGGTTTAAAAGTATCGTGCTCGTGCAATTAATCTCATCGAATTACTAATACGCATGTCTGTGTTAAACGATTAATTTGATGTCTTCCATTGGGGTGGTTGGCATGCTCGGTCATTCATCACTTTCTTTTATATCGTCTGTGAATTGCAGGAGCATGTTATAATCGGATTACCCCGGTACCGATTATCTCGATTCTGAATAGCGATGACTCGGCCCATTTTTCCACTCTTGTCTGAACTAAATCTCCTCGATCTTTCTCATAGACTATCGATCAAACAATAAATAATATTTTCCAAGGATAATCAGACTATATTCCGTGTAGGTGCATGATTATTGATGGTAATTCTAAATACACGATGTTCCTCTAGTTATATTATTGATATTAATATTCTCATGGAGCTCTACAGGACATTGATATTAATATTCTCGTATTGAACCGTATTATCATCGTAATGAATCGTTATGATAATTATTACGCTAATAATAAAGAATTTAACGCGCAGCATATTAAACGAGACCTTGCATCAAGCTTATCGGGTGATATACGAGATTATCTCGTAAATTTTACTAATTCGTAATTAATAGAATTTTATGACAACGTGAAACAGACGATGGAATGAAAAAGGGAAGGGAGAAATGGTTGAAGATTTCGTCGGATAATACTCACCATTGGAATCTCTTCTTCTATTTGATTCATTAACTACTACTCCACCGAGAAATATATATCATTGCTCGTCCACTCGGTTCAGTTTGCACAGTTGTTGAATGTGCATGGAGTTCTATGATGAATCTGCAGGTAGTTTCCTGCCGTCGTAAAATGCGCTTTATCGCGATTATCTGCTAGCTATGTTAATCAAATACACTTAAATAAACGCACTCTAAAGTAACACGTCGACTGTCTGCTGTCTCAAAATTCAGCCGTCTGAGTTTCGATATTTTTTGTACGATTCTTTTATAGACAACTCTAAAGAATTTTTCTCATAAAGTGCCTGTATCTGATTCTTTACATGACAAAAGAAACGAAAAAGTACAGGAAAAAACGAAGCTTTAAAGACGGAGCATTTTTCGTAACAGAATTACAAAATCGCAATTATGAACGAGGATCACATGTAAATATTTTTTTCTAACTACAACGCTATGTTAGAAGTGACAAATTATCCTTCGCTTCTAAGACTATTACCTATACTAAATACAACGCAGTACAGTTCACTACTGTAGATAGTCATGTACAGGATCCGATCGAATAGTAAATAAAAGCGGGCACGATGTGATTCCTTGTGGAAAAATAAGAATAGCATATAGAATGAAACTTTTTCATTCTCGGCTTAGCTTTCGAGAAAATTGAGATTAGAGTTCCCTTTATCGAAAAATAATCTCAAGTGACAAGAAAGTTCATGATGTTTAATAGAGTAAGAGGAACGCAAGTAGTCATTAACACAAATTGTTGATTATATCGTACAAGAAACTCTGTTGTGATAAAGTTTGGTCCCAACTTTATTAAGTAAAAAATGAAAATGATACTAAAAGTTTCGACTGGTCCTAATTCGAAGGCCAGGATATCTATCTCTGTTCGAGTTTCATCTTTTACTTCCACCGTGCAAATCTTTCACTTTTAATTACATACTTACCCAAACCATGCTCGATAACGATATTTAATATTGCCACCCATGAGAGTAAGTCACCATCTGCAGAAATAAGAATTTGGATAGTCCTAAATAAATCGTTGTCGGGTTAAACGTCGACGTGGAAGACCAGGTAAAAATTGGAAGAAATGAGAACGAAGTGCTTCTTTCGCTAGCTAGAAGCCAACGAAACGACTCGTCGTTTCGAGCTTGACGAACGAAACAATTTTCGGTCAGAAGCACTTTTTCTCCTTTTTTTTATCTTCTATCTTCTACTCTATCTCTTCCCCCTCCCTCTCTCTCTTTCTCTCTCCAAACCTCGTAATTGTTCCCGCAGTAATGATATCAAGCCAACGCGAAATTATTTTTGCCCCGATCCACTGAAACGGTCCGTGTCCCCGAGGGAATGGCGGCCAGAATGGTGCTTTCAATTCGTTTATTTAATAACTCACAATTGCTTTACATATACAGCTTCGCGAGCGGACGCGTCCAGCCGTTCTCGTAATTTATTCCCGTTCTTTCGTCTCATTTTCTCGCCTTTCTTCCGCCATCTTCCTCGCTCCTCTTCGCGCTTCCGTTTTGCCTTTTCTACTCTTCTCGCTCTCGTAAGAATGCACGCGTGCAGGTCTGGACGTGCCGAATTTACGTTTACGTCGAGTTTAAACGTTCTTTACAGCGGTGATGTCGATAAATAATTTTTAAGGACTTTTAAGGTATTTTACGTAACTTATCGTATCGTAGTACGGTTTTATATATAAACAGCTATACAATTTATCTCGCTAGTTCATAGTGGTGATCTTTTCTTTCTGTCTTTCGTCGCTTTAACACGTTCTTTCGTTCGTTTGGAATGTATTGGCAGGTGGGAGCACTGTATGCTCAAATCTGTTCTATTCATTGCACGCGGAGGGCGGGGATGGTCCGTCTTTGATTTATTATTGAGCAAGAAATTCATGGAACGGGCACTAAATTCGATTTTATCTCGTTTATATATTGGTTTTCTTGTATAGTTAGATACATCAGAGATAGACTTCCAAAAACGTACGACAAACAAGCATGAGACATAACGACGAATAAATCGGTGATTAACATTAACATTAACGCTACGATGTTGTGTTTGACTTATTAATCAAACTATTGTTTCGAATGTAATTATCATTACTGACCGGGCGTTTCTGTTAAAAATTAATAAACTGTTTTGTAATATTAGAATTAAGATAGGTTGCAAACAATTTTCTTAAATCTGTAAATTTTACAAAATTTAGAAATGATAATTATAAACTAAAATAGTTAACATACTCGCACATGACGCAACTGGTAGCGTCATTGGTCACATAGTATTAATTCGATTTATATTCACATTCGATTTATCGATAATTCTATTTTAAGTAGATCGTGTAGACACGAAAACCTGTTCGAGAAAAGTATGGAATAAATTACGGTACAACTTCAATCGTTTCTATACAATAATATACACGCGAAACAATGCCTTTGATACACAAACAACGATACGAACAATGAATTGGAGTTGTTAATTAAGCACTTGAACACGTCACTGTTGGAACTAATACATTCGGATAAATTAGAAACACGGCTACAATATCGTGCTTGTAACGTTCTTCGGTACATCGGTTTAATTTAGCAAGCGATATCATTTTCGTTCCCATTGTTGGAAACGTCTGGTTCCCAGCGTACAATGGCCTTTGTATCTTTGCGATACAAGCTTAAGCAGCACACACGCACCGTCATGAATATCCACGCGATACAACCTTCGACGTGAAAATATCGCCGAACGGAGCTGTAGATCTCATCGCTAGTTTTGAATTAAGCTCGTTTAATTAATTTCGACTTCATTTTATATAGAGAAAACTGAATGACCAATTGTTTTAGCGGAAACACCTCGTTCTCTGTTTTCTTCAAAATCAAAGCCATTTTATTTTCAGACGACAATCGTATTTTTGTTGCAATTGAAAAATCTTTCTTAATACCGTTTCGAACTACGATATTTGTCCACGGGTCACGTACTACAAAAAATTTTCAATTATTTCTAGCGGCAGTTAAACCGGAACTAGTAGAGCGTTCTGACACTTGGCGGGCCGAGAAATTGGTGGCCCGATAGCGACCAAATTCTCGCCATATAGTTAGGGGAGCGCATTCGAGGAATGCAGCTCGGTAGCTGGAAGATCAGCACGCTGGCCGCGCGGCTGTGGGAAGAATGTGCAATTGCATCTGACCAAAAGGTGCTCTCAGACTAGCCTGATCTGTCGTATTATTGCGAATACCAAGTTTGTTCGCGTATTCGGTCTTCAACTTCGATTCGAATCTAACAATAAGTCGAGTTTGATTTTTCATACGTCGAACTAGTTATCTTAGGCACGACTTTTCGGTCACGAATAAGGAAGCTAATTTGCTTACAAAGAGGAACCAAAGGATAATATATAGAACAAGAAGTTACAATAGAGATACACGAAAGGAATTTTGAAATTATGTAGAATTAATTAAACAATCGTGGAAAATTGTATTTTTGAAGATTCATCGTTTGAAAATAACAGTGGCGTAGTTTAGTAAAGAAAATTTGAGAAATTGCAGAAATATGTATAATAGAATTTTGTAGATAAGAAGAAATAACTATTACCTGTTAGATGTTGCATACATAGCAGATCTTCATTTATCCGAATCCTCGGAATATTACGTAATTACTAATTATATCAAATAGCATATGTAACAGTAGTTCGCTAATTCCCTACATTACCTACGATTTCTCATTCAAATAATAGGAATCCACATCCTGGTAAACGAATGTGAATTCACTTCAGTTTATAGAAATTCGATTAATTGGGCGCTAACTGAAATTTCTAACAAAGGTGGTTCGAATAAATGTAGTTCTAAACTGTATCTCAATTAGGGTAGAAGAAATTAGAATGATACATGTTTATCCACGTGACTCGTTCACTACTATAACAAATGGCGAAAATCTGACACATTTTACAGACTGACCGCGCAGGGGATCTGTATTTTTTGCGAATTGCATCCAGCCAGGATACTCAACAAATTCATCAGGAAAAGTGACGAGACATCCATCTACGGAAGGAAACCACTCAGGACTACGGTCATCCCAGATAGAAAAAACGAATATCACGAACAAAGTAAAGAACACAAGAAAAGAGTTTCAATTTCGATTCATCAGACGAAATGGCTCAAGCAAGTCCTATTGAATTAACCCTTCAGAAAATCCTCGACAGATTACAAAAATCTGAAGAATCCAATAAAATACAAGTTAAGACGCTCGCGGAAGAAAACCTTTAACGAGCAAAGGAAATAGAAAATTTAGCAAAAATTCCTACAGCTGACTATGCTAACAGAAACAGCCTCCCAGATCAACGTTCCCAGCTCATGGAAACTGAAGAATCCAACGACGGTGAACCTTCTGTCATTCCACGGACTGTACGAGAAGAACCATCTCTTGGACCATCCAGACCACCATAAGGGAACAACCGGATTTACTCAACGCAAAAGATGCGGTAGAATTAGTCGAGACCTTACGAGGACGAGACGACATCGGCGTTGAAGACTCCATAAAAAATGTACGGTATGCACGCAGACAATGCAACCAAAAGAATTTACTGTTAAAACTAATACTCGTAAAAAGAATTACTGAAAGTGCTAAACGCAGCATATATACGATATATGCTATAACGATGCACTTAGATATAATAATGCACTTACAAAGTACTGTCTGTAATTGCCGAGATAAACTCCGCAATACCAAACAAGGAAATACCGAAAGTGTTCAATCATATGATCTACGCTTTAGACAACAATTAAACGAATTAATATGTGCCATACAGAATAAATACTCCAAACCTTTGAGCAGAAGAATAGCCATCCAAGAAGGAAATGAAGACGCGGTAAAAACATACGTACTAAACCTATGCGAAGACTTAGGCCAGTATGTTATATCAAGCCAACCAGAGACACTACTAAAGGCACAGAATCTTGTCTCTGAGATGGAAATGTACATAAAAGAGAAACAAACAAGACGGCAAAGTTCAGCAACAGCGAGTCAACCAACAAAACGGATTATTCCCACCCCGACTTCAAGACCCCAAAACATTGAGAAGAGATCGTACCAAGTGGAAAACCAAGTGTTAAGTGAACATGCTAGTGTAAAGTGTACAATGTGCGGAAAGATAGGCTACACCGCTGAAAGATTCTTCGCTCGAAATGGTATACCAACTACAAACGGAGACAGAATAGGAACAATACGAATCAACTGCACAAATGAACGACAACTACTTTACAGTGTCGCTTCGGGACAGAAGAGGATGCGAACGAAGAATACTTGCCGACACCGGAGCGGGAATCAACCTATTAAAAGAAAACAAAGCCGAAAATATTCGAGACTCTGAATCACAATCATTCTATATGGGAAACGACAAACACACAGTTAATCTAACAACACGCATGACAGTCCTTGACCAAATCCATACGTTCCACATAGTCCCATCCGACTTCCCCTTAATAGAAGACGGCATAATCGGACTCCCATTTCTTTCTAGGTGCAATTATAAAATTACCAACGAGAACCTAACACTTAACAACATCACCGTAAAGTTTCAAGAACCCGAAAATACCCCCTGGAACCAGGAGAGACAAAACTACACACAGTCTACCTAAATGGAATTGCTAGACCGGTATGCTTCTACAACAATGGTAAGCGTATTCGTCATATTTGAATCGACCAATAATCTAGAACAAATTAATAAATTCACGGAAATTATTAGAACACAACATATTGAACCAGCTTACAGACAATCTATAGAGAAAATCCTAATATCCTATCTAGACGTCTTGAACCTAGAAACCGATACACTTCCCTGTACGAATTTAACAGAACATGTAATAACTCTAAAGACAGACAAACCAATCAACATCGAAAGTGACAGACGACCCAAATGTCATAAAAAAGAAACCGAACGTCAAGTAAACGATATGCTTAGAAAATATAGTATAGAAAAATCAGACAGCCTATACAACGCACCTGTCTGGTTTGTACCGAAGAAACTCGATGCATCCGGAAAACAGAAATGAAGAATAGTTATAGATTTTAGAAAGCTAAGTGAACATACTCACCAAGACGCATATCCTTCACTTAACGTCGATGAAATATTAGATCATTTAGGAAACGCGAAATTTTATTCAGCTCTAGACTCATCTTCTGGATTTCATCAAATTCCGATGAACAAAGATTCTAAAAAATATACAGCACTTAGAGCACACCGCAGGAACACTTTCATTACAATAGAATTTTGGTCTAAAGAACGCACCCGCGACATTCCAACGAATGATGGACACAGCCCTAAGAGACTTAAAATCGTAATACCTAACGATAATACCGGAATTACTGTCTTAATACGATTAAAACATACTTTATTTTCTTATACTGAATAAGTCATCTACCAAGTTCGAGTGTTATTAATTATAGACATATTATACGGAGAGATAACTGAAACATAAAATTCTATCTACGGATACGAATTTCTTTTCTTTGTCTCTCTACCCGTTGTGTTACGTGACACATACATAACAGACCTCCATTTATCTGAATCCTCGGAATATTACGTAATTACTAATTATATCAAATAGCATATGTAACAGTAGTTCGCTAATTCCCTACATTACCTACGATTTCTCATTCAAATAATAGGAATCCACATCCTGGTAAACGAATGTGAATTCACTTCAGTTTATAGAAATTCGATTAATTGGGCGCTAACTGAAATTTCCAACAAAGGTGGTTCGAATAAATGTAGTTCTAAACTGTATCTCATTTAGGGTAGAAGAAATTAGAATGATACATGTTTATCCACGTGATTCGTTCACTACTATAACAAATGGCGAAAATCTGACACATTTTACAGACTGACTGCGCGGGGGATCTGTATTTTTCGCGAATTGTAGGTTGCCAGAGAGGTTGCGATCGTGACACGATGTTGACAGCACAATTTCACGAAATCCTGACGCATGCATCCTACCGTTATGTTTTCTCACTTCCTGACGGAATTTTGCTGTACTGTGATTCACTAGTTGAGATTTGTACCCTATCGAGACAAAATTCGCCTCGAGTGCATTAGTTTCAAATTTAAGAACTTTCCTTTCTAACTTCAATTAATTATACATATGATCACCAATATTCAATTCTTTATCCAGCACTTTTGAATTGTTTATATGAGATGAGATATATGTATGTATAGTATTACGTATGTATTATAGTAATTTCAATTAGTTTATTGGAATAAGTTTACAGGGGTGAGTACGTCCCGATAGAATGATTGGCTAGTGGCAGGTGTATTCTACTCGTGCTCAATTCCACGAGACATCGCGGTTTACCTTTAATTCCTTTAACTTATACGTTGACATTTTGCGGTTAATATTTATTCCGATTTATTGAAGATTGACTGTTATATATAGCATTGTGCAAAAGTCTTAGATCGTCTACTAAGAGGAATTTTCTTTTCAGGAATGTATATAAAAATACATAATGTTAGTTATATTAAGATCCATGTAGTATTTGAGTAATTATTTTAAGAAATAATTATTCATTTAAAATAATGAATATTTCCAGAAAACTTCTTTCGTTTGCTACAACAATAGAATTTTTTAATTGCCGAGTAATTTCTTAACACACTCGTTTTTGCTATAAGTCTGCTGCCTACTGTTTTACAAAACCAATCTCCATTTCTGAATTTATTCCTCTTATAGGATTAACAAATTTACAAATTAAAAAAGATCATAAATAAGTAACACCAACAAAAAAATATACGAAATGTACGAAATCAATCAGTATACGAAGATGTTTCCCAAAAGTAAATTCAATCATGATTATAACATTATTACGCGGATTTATTACACATTATAACGCGGATGTCTAAGACTTTGGCATAGCATGTAGGTACTCTAAGTTGAAATTTCACATCTATAATACCAAAACGATTCAGTTTGAGCGACCACGAACTTTCTGTACAACCGTTGAAACATAATTCCCTTGGTCAGATCGCATTATAAATCTCGAATTATTACAATACTCATCGTCCGGCATGAAATGAAATTCTGTTCAGCTCCGTGACACAGTTCCTACAGTTCTCGGCGATGTCAGACCACGCGTAACATTTCCTGTCGCATCGTGTTGCCGCATTGCAAACATAATCTCATTACGAGCGTGACAAGCCCCGAAATTTGGTTGGACCACCACTGCCTGTTCTCTTAATGCCGGTCTATTTAACGCATGCATGTTCTACGGTACAATGGTAGCTCTTTTTACGTTACAATCAAACATTGTGTCGAATTGTATTCGAACTGTTGGACAGGATCGATTTATCTAACCGGCAATTATAGTGCATATATTTGTTACTATAGCGTAACATTTATATGGAGGTAATAACAATTAGATAGAAATTTCTGCAATTTACTCGATGCACGACACTTGGTCAGTTTCACACGTGCAACAGTCCATCAAAATGGAATTACATCTAGTATTTAATGAGAAAGAGCTATCCATTTTCGATCTTGCATGTCGTTTGCATCGCACGTGAAATTGTTCCGTTCCTGGTCGAGCATTTTTATTCGAATACGCGCGAGATGGATGATCCTCGTGTGTGAAAAATGCCATACGAATTTACCATGTGAGCCAAATAAACGTCACCTCCAAAATCGAGCAAGATTTAATCGCGCATGTTCGGAGGATCTACGGCTCCACCGGAAATCTCGTTATCCCAAACGTGTATTTTCTCTCTGTCTTTTTTTGTTTTGTTCCATGATGGATCACCAGCGAGGATCATGTAACGAGATTAAATTTTGTCAAAAGCGCTTCCTTGTCGGCGAATTCCAACGAAAGACGCAGAAACGACGTGTCTTCGTGATTAAATGTTCGATCGAACGTTTCGTCGCTAACAAATCAGGCATTTCTGATAAAAATTTTCCTTCAAATTCGTCGGAGAGTTTCATAAAATTACAATGCAATCAGACATATAGGAGACTTATCGATGCATCGAGTTGACAATGCAATAAGTCTACATTTCTCGCGAAATAAGATATTACGAAACGTATAACGCCGATCGTGTCCAACAGTGTTCGATGATTAGTCTTATAAAATCAGTGCTCCCGACCTGCTTTCGATTCTTATGAAATATTTATGGAGTAAAGTAATTCGTTCGTTTCGCCGATACTTCATGTTCACGCCAGAACCGATCACTTTTTTCCCCCTTATTTCGAATCGGACACGCTACTCGATCGCAGTGTTCGTTTCTATCTATCGCTTCGTCGATATAATTTAATGAGATAACAAGAAGGAACGCCATATGTACATATAAAAATATAATCTTATCGCGATCGATCGAGCCTATTTATAATATATATATAAATATATATATATATATATATATATATATATATATATATATATATATACACATATATATACATACATATATATATATATATATATATAGATCGTGCACGTTTAATATGTATAGATAAAATCCTCCGAATAACATCGGCCAGTTTCGTTTTTTGATACGTTTTTCGCACATCACATTTTTCGCCGGTGACCGGAACATCGGGAACTTCGATCACGTTCCTCTACGCTCGCCACGCTTCTTTTTATTTGGGGTTTGAAGAGAAATATGGTCAACACTCGCACGATAATCGCGTACGTTGTATTGTGTGTCTGCAATAATCGTGATTAGGTACGATTGTTAATCGAGAAATCGAGAATTTTCGTTTAAATTCATGAAAATTCTTGTCAACGGTTCAAAGAACGGAACTGGTTCTAATCGTTCGATATTTTTTTCGAATGAACATCTGTGAACTGTCGCCTAGCGACAGCTAGGATTCATTGTTACCATGAACGTGGAATATTTTCTTTCATGTCGATAAAACAAAGAGTTGATTGAAAAAGCTTCTAACTTCTATGTCATAACAAAACTTAAAAAGTAAAATCATTCGTATAGGTTGATAAAATAATAATACGTAAATATGATTTACGACTAGAAAATAATAAACGTGACATATTTACATAAATCAAAATTGATCTGTCCGAGAGCTGATAAATAAAAACCGTGAAATAAATTCGTCAAAAATGTAGAAAAATGGGTCGGGAGAAAGAATACGTTTAGTTTATTAATTTCCCCAGTATGAAATTTATATGTTGGATATAAAGGATGTTGAAATAGTAGGCAGTTATACTACGAATGGAAATATTCTAAACATATAGTGATGGTTGTTGCCTTCTTCTTTTGCCATGCAAATAGAATATGATAGCTTTTTAATAGATTAATATTAAACGACGCATTCACAAATGTCGATATCAAGAGTAAAAAGTGGAACGAAATTAAAAAATTTTCTATATTTTATTTGCATTGATTAAATTATTCTGGAATATCGTAGCAATTCTCGATGTTCTTGGAGGTTAAGTGGAGGAGCACTCCTTCGTACAAAATTACACGAGAGTCGTGGTGTCAAGTACTGCAATTAACCTCGATCATTTGATAACCACGAAAGCTTATATATTTATGTAGCGTAAGAATCGAAACGGTCTCCTTCTTTCCTAATATTTGATATCCATATCTATAATTCGACTTCTCTATCCATGATCGACAATATACAAAATGAAGTCATGTTCAATACACGTGCACATTCCATTCTTTGACCTTTTTAATACTTCCGAGATCACAGAGTTCTTAGTTTCTCTAATTATACTTCCTTCATTTAAATAACACAATTATAAGACTGTACAATTGAAGAATTATCGTCGAATTTTTAAGGTGCGTTGAAATCTCCGTTCCTTAAAGAATTCCATAACACGATTCAGGCTTTGCGACAAAATTGCTCACCGATTCTTACGTGACTCTCGCAATTAAAAGTTCTGTATCCCGGTGTATTACAAACGAGGAATTGAATCTGTTGTAAAAGAAAGTAATTGAAAGCGTAAATTAAGCTTATCAAATAATCTATGCAGCCAACTCATTTTAAGAATACTTCAAGGAGAAAAATCTAACTAACTTAATTTCTTAAGTCTGTAAAATATGAAGCATTGAGAAATTGCGTGTAGAATTCTATTACTAACTTACTAACAATTTAAAAGAAGAAACTATATTTTGGTGCAAGAAATTCAATGGATATTATTTCACGTTAATCGTGAAGTGCTCCAAGCATCCGCAGCGTTCAAACAGCGTTCGAACGAAGCGAATGCATCTTTTTATGCATCCTCGCTCGAAAATTTTATTGTACACTATTCTTAGTTCCTTTCCGTTCGTAGTGATCGCCTAACCTTTCGCCTAAGCCCGAGGCGTGCCACGAGTTTCCTCTCTTTTCGCTCTTGTGGCGCATTAGTATGCTACTGCAAGTGGTACACGCAAATAATTCACTCAGGTATTTCAAGCAGAAATACGTCAGGAGTGAAATGAAATCGAGAGAGTTTGCAAATGGAGATGGTAGATGACGGTCGCAGGAAAATGGAAGAAAGAAATAAAACGGAAAATAAAAAGCGGAAAAAGAAAAAATAAAAAGAAGGCGGGAAAGTAAAAACGAAAGTAGAAGGTGGAATTATTTTGCTCTCACAGCGAAGATCACGCCGTTTAGCCGGCAATAAAACGCGGTTTAGATTTATTCTGGTTAAATGAGTTTACCTCATAATGCAGCCACCGTTCTTGTTGGAAAACGATTATTTTCTACGCAACAAGAATTACATAATTCGAAAGAATTTCCACGCGAGAACTAATTAATTATATTACGATCGACGTTCTTCCAACTATCCCAACTATTCAGGCGTCGAAAAATCAGTGACGCTTTCGTGGGATCTAGGTTAAACCGAGGCTGCTGATATATATACATATATACGTCCACATACGTATATATACGTATGTGGATTGCGAGAGGTCAAAGTTCGATTAGCGTGCACTCCTGTCGCTATTAAGAGTTTCTTCGCTTAACCTCACCGCGGTCCTTCAATTTTTATATTCCAATTTCACTCCTTTTTCAGTGAATGAATGAATTTTTGATATGTTACGAGAAACTTTATCTTAAAATTGTAGCAAGAAACCGTGTATAAGAATAACGATTCTGACATATTTTTCCGAAATTGTAGGCATTTTCTGCAATTGAAGAAACTTTTTAACGTTGAAAATCGCTCAAACAACAAATAGGATTTGGGGAGATTCTACATATATTTCGTTCCAAATGTAATTTAAAAAATAACGCTTTCGTTTCTAGGAAATATCTCTTTACAATTAAAATAGATACAACGAAACTATCAAAATGATTGGAATAATCAAATTCTTGAGCGTATCGATGACCATTAACTGAAGAGAAAGCAATTCCGATTTATGTAGAAATTTTGCGATTTAATTTTTTATTTGCTGCTAGAACGCTATTACACACACACATTTACGAGAAGATATAAAGAAAAAGAATTCTTGAAGAATTATCAACTTCGATTTTGATATATATATATTTTTAAGTATCAATATATACAGTACGATCAATATGAAGGAAATATAATCGGAACTCTAAGGGACTCAGTGTGCAATGGGTCTAGCTGTAACACTCGTTTCTTCAATCAACATCGCTCTCGATTCAATAAGCTTCAGCTATCCTCTAGCAACGAGCAATAAATCTTTGCTAACCGCTATCGACGCAACATTCCAAACAGCACCAACTTCTCTCCATTGGTCTCAACATTCCATGTGTTCCGTTGTCCATTATTCTCCTACATCCGATGTTCCTCGTCATCGGGACAACGAACTAGAAATAATCTTGAAGACTTTTTACGCACTGTCTAGAGCGTCCATCTAAATTAGATCTGTACAATAATGGCCCACTTTGTAACGGCGATATTTCTCCAGCGAAAGAAAATGATTTTAATCTTTTTTTTTTTTACACGATTTTAAGTTAACTCGCGAATAATTATCGTCGAAACGATCACCGATTTTTTCGAGGATGAGCTACTGATCAAATCGATCGACCGAAAAAAAGAAATCCTATTATTAAAGGTAAAAACGATCTTCTTTTTGTT
Source organism: Bombus superbus (assembly GCA_014737385.1). Taxonomy (NCBI): domain Eukaryota; kingdom Metazoa; phylum Arthropoda; class Insecta; order Hymenoptera; family Apidae; genus Bombus; species Bombus superbus. The sequence continues at coordinate 638,159 of JACXIK010000067.1, read as the reverse complement.
TCACCGGTATTCGTAAAGATCAGATCGATCAGATAGATCGACGATCTATCGTTGATCCTGAGAATCGATTAACGTTTGCCGGTGCTTAGTCCGTGATTAATTAATCTCACCGACGACGCGCGATATTGTGTTGTTGCTTCCAGCTGTGAAATTCATGTTTGACCGCCGGTGGATATTTTGGCGCTGTTGCGATAACCTGAAACAAATTTTACACATTTACCACACTTTATAATTTTTAGAAACATAGAATTTATTTTTAAGCAACATTTTATATTTTTCTTTCCGTATTCTTAACACGTTCACTACCACGCGGATTTTATATATTTTGCCCTCGGAGCGGCTATACATTGAAATATGCTACACCGCAACATTTCATTAATTATTTAAAACAATTAATCATTTTAAAAAATTTAGTAACGCGAGTCTCCGATGACCACCACTACGGTAGACGATGTATTAAACTACGTGGAAAAACTAATTTGAAAACATAATACCACATAGTTTATGAATATGAAAAGTAGAATACGTAATGCTATCCAAAAGAGACAAAATGATGTTATGTCAACGACAATGGTCTTCTGGTTCCTTGAAACAGAGTTTTTATATTCACGTCGTCTAAACATTAGAATTAGAATTAGAATTGTTTGTCCTCTTCAATGTCAGAAAATCTGATATTTCTAAAATCACGAAAGGATTGTTTTAAACATTGTTTATAATCACGCCATTTACAAACGCATTGTCCATAATCAAATTCTCTATAGCGTGTTATTCACGTTCCGAAACACGTTCAAGTAATTAACCAACGCAAACGTTAATAAAAACATATAGCTAGACCGTATACACAAGTCAAAGAGGTAGACCGGCTTTAATAATTTAGAATACGGAAGCGAAATCAATCCTGGACAAATACGTCTACATAGAGTGGACCTTTGGACACTCACTAGTAGAACAGCGCAATAAAACCGAAACAACGTATTAACGTTGAAGATAAAAGGGTGCGGAGATGAGATTTTTTTACCGACCGTAATCCGTTTCATTTCCGTTTCAGGATTATTTGTAGGGGGATTCGTGTAACAACGTATACCAAAAAACGAACGGAACTCTACTCGAACTCCTCTCTAAAAATACGATTCACTTCCTCGTCCCTTTTTCTTTGCTGACTATCCGTCAAACGTTCGAAGACAGATGACTTTGTCGACAAATGTTTCGTCCAAGAATGTAGCAAAGAACATATAAGATTTTTGTCGATGTGGTTTATAATTTGATTGCGATGGAAGGAATCCTTGAGTATTATTTAATCATAGTAATTACGAGTCTTCTTTTCATAATATTAACTTTAGAATTTTCTACTTTTCTTGTATTTTATTATTATACAAAATTGTGTCGTAAACTTAGCATTTCTTTTAGAGTGATAAATTGCAAAAAACAAATCGAGATATTTCGATCGCTAGATTCAATTTCATTCCGATCAATATATTTTTACTGCATAAAGACACGTTCTTCAACTAAGATTACATTTATACGCTTATTTATTTCGACACGAATGTCTACAAGGAACAACTCAATCAAACGTAAAGTATTTCTTTGATTCAATCAAATCCAAGTAGCTCATTATCGCTTCTTTTAAATAAACATCACGATTAAGTAACTACCGACAGATATTCATCATAGACACATGTCACAGCTAAAGAATTAACTAATCGCAAGATATACACGACACAACGCTAAACAAAGATCCTCCATTCAAGACGATCTTTATCGTCTTCGAGATCCTCTGAGAAAATTTCGAAACTATACCAACACAACTCGGAGCAGAAACGCGCGTTCTTACGAATTTCATACGAGTTCGTTACAAGACTCGGTTCCCGAAATACGATCAGCATCTCGGTCCAATCTTCCGCGGAGATTGGAGCACCGCTGGGACGTGTAACTTCGAATATGAATACATTGAGGGACGCTTGTCCGTGTTACGGATGGAACACGACGAAAATGTTGGTAACACGCATAGTACTACGTTCCTATGTAGACCAGCATGTTTCCATGCGCGCAGCTTTGTGTGTGAATTCAAATGAGAGACGCCGGTTCCCGTGTAGATGCGTGTAATGGATATTTGGTCTAGGAGAAGACATAGTTGTGCACGTGCAACGGAAATGTCGGATGAGTGCCGCTACACAATTTGTGTTCCATTTGAACATATTAATTATTCATATTACACGGCGCTCTAGCGACGCCCTTAGTTTCGATTGGTTCGTCGTGTGGCATCGATTACCTAATTATATCGAGTGTGATTTCGACGTCGATACCGATTTATTGCTTTGCAGTCTGGTATACATATTCATCTTGAAGAGTAAACGTTCGCGGATTCCGTTTCGAGGATTCTGCTTCGCGTCAGGATCGTCGAATGCGCCGTTACTGATGCAGCTTGGACGAGAAACTCTGGAAATTCAATTATCAATTCAATTATGAAGTAGTAAAGGACTGCTCTGGAATTATACTAATCATGAGAGTGCGGATGTTTGCGGAAATTTAGATTTTTTTACACACGACTGAAGAAATGAAATCTGTTTGCACTGAATAGAGATTTGTTTTATCATCTGAACGTTATAACGATTAATTTACGGATCATATAATTAGAATTATTACCACAAATTTACTTACAATAAGAAAATTTAGAAAACCAACTTTTCCCCATTACATAAATGGACTTGATCAGCGTAGTCGACATCAAATTAATATCGAACCTTGAATCACGAGTAAACGTCGATTACTACATAAATATTGTACGGAATAAATGTGCAGTTGAAAATGAACATTAACAGGGGCATCGTTAGGACGTCGTGTAAGATGAATAATAATTAATATATTTAAAATACGTGGGTATACATACTTAAAATAAATGGAACACACTTAAATGTTACTATTGATGAATCTCAAACTGTGGCAATCTCTAGTTATCGCAATATGATAACGATGAACTTCGATTCGCAGAACCCCACGACTATGAAGTTCTTAATGAACACTATACTAATGACTCGAGGACATTGTATAGATATCAGGTTCCACGATGCACAATTGTCAATACCAGCTTCCAAGACCCGTAGCTCGTCGTTGTCGCAGGAAAAAGCTCGTCGTAATCAAAGATTCATAAAAAATCACGTGATCCGTATATTAAACTACGTATACGTACTAAACGTCTTATTAAAAAATATTATCGAGCGACGAACGTTTTTGAATACGATGACCAAATGACATTATATTAAACAGTATCGAGTTTCAAATAGATAGAATCGTACACCGCAAAAATCGATATACCCAGCACTCTCGGCGCATCCAGTGCGCTCATTTATCACCGTGTCACTATAGCGATCGCATAAATCAAAGTAAAAGCGTGCAGCCCTGGTTGCACCTTCGAATCTTCGATGCACCGATTTTAAAATTCGAACGCGGCTCGTTCTGCCGATTCGATGTGGGACAAAACCAGGATACAAAGGGCATTGTCTTCCTAACATTCGGAAAAATGATCCAATAAAATGATGATAAATCTTGATCCTCAGCGTCTCAGCACAAAACCAGAATATTCTTCTTCTTCGTGTAGATTCGTATTTGTTTTTGGTAAGACGACGAAAAATCGTCAAACAACTCTTGTTAATTATGTCGAATGACCAACTTTCCGATTCACCAAGTGATAAATACGATCAGGTCACTATGGCTAAGTACATTAATCACTGGTCTCTCATTCAAAGGAAGTTTAGTTAGTCATCCTGTAACCGAGGGTCATAGCTATTTTCTCTCTACCAAAGCCAGATATATAAGATGCTACATGATATGTTACATTTAAATTTACAATTTCGATAGATTAATTCTAGGGTAGACTGAAGTTGTACGTTGTAAAACGTTAAGAAATATATCGAATAGTTTTAAGCGGTATGTGTATTTGGATTTTGTAATCCAAATAATAAATAAATAATTAATAAAAAAAAATAAATAATTGTACGTAATAAATGTCATTTGATTTTCAATGCGCTTGTCTATATAGCAGCATATATGAATATAAAAAGAGGCGAGGAGAACTCAATTTTTCACTGTTGGCAGATGAAAATTTAGTTTCTTAAAAGAAGAGATTTACAAATGGATTTTCACGGAAGAAGAAAGGGCGGGGAATAGCGTTTATTTCTACAGAATCATCCTGTACACGGTGCAAGGCCAATCGACGCGTCGCATCGTTGCAGATTCTGCAAAAGCCGCCGCGTCGGCGTGCCACGATTGCAGGATTGACGAATCGAAAGCAAAACGGGAAAAAGAAATAACGAAACGAGAGAAAATTGAAAATTCGGAGATTCGCGCCGGAGAAAACCGGTGACGAGGATAAAGCGGCCTTGAACAATGGAGCGGCGTCGGTTATAACTCTTCTCGCAGTAGATTTATGACAGTTTGACGAGTGGCTGTCCAACTCGCGCAATCATGCCACTCTTACGGATTTCCCGTAAACACTTTACATACTTACATTCCGTGCGTGAAATGTTTTACAATTTTTTCTTATTTTTACACGTTTATTGGGGGATCAATCAAAATTTCAACAAATTTGTTTCACAATAATATTCTACACTATCAAAGTAAGCCTTCAATAATGGTAACTAATGAACAGTAGTAGGAACCATATCTAATCAACCAAAGGTGCAGTTCTTACTAACTGCATACAAGGTGTTGCAGTTTTTTCCCAGCAAAACTTGTCACGATGTTCAATGGATACAAAGAAAATAGAAAAATAGAAAAAAATATTATATATCCAGAATAGAAAAATGCTTTGATCTCCGATATAACTCTATATCAGGTTTTTGAACTTCTATATGTAGGTGACTTGGAAAAAAATGTCAAAAAATATTGATACGTGTAGTAACTTGATACATAGAATTTATTGGTTCCTTGAAACAAAGCAAAATAAATTCAGTGTTGTATTCCTGTCAGTTGTGTATTGAGAGGAAAGCTGAATATCTTAAAACAGAGTGTTAACAGTTAATGATTTTATTGATTTGAAATGGATCTTTCCTTTTATAGCATAGTTTCTATATAGTATTTCTATTTACTTGCTATTCACTGTTTCCCAAAATCATTTATTTCGTATTTATACACGATGAAAAAATAGTTTAATCGCTCCGCGAAGAATCCGCTGTAACACATGGTAAACTCGGTAAAATACACGGTTTTTAATATGACAGCTGATAGGGCATGCCGTTCTAGAATTTCACCAGGCTTGTCAAGTTTTCATCTCACCAAATTGTTACGAATTGTTATGAATTCAATTCTTTAATCGAGTTTGGCGATCGATATCGCCAATATAGTCGTGCTCTTTTTTACCTCGTCAAAATGAACAATTTAGAACGAAGGCGAAGCTTAAAAATATTGTGTCCACGTTGAAAAAGGTTATATGTGTGAGAGAATCGAAATTGGGTTGAAGATTCATGGAAATCAGAACACTCAATACAGATCCAGGTTTCGTTGTAATTGCAAGGATTCAAGAAAAACAAAAATATCCAATACAAAAATATTGTTTAAGGTAAAAGATATGCCGATTTAAACAAATTTCTATAAACTATGTTAGATGTGTTCGGGACTTCGAACTGTCATTCTTTATGACCCGAACAGCACATTGCCTGGTCCAGGGACGTAGATATTTTTTACCTACCACGTTGTATACTTCACAATGCGAACCCCGTAAAGAAGCTACCTAACCCCTAATTGCTCAACGGGTCCGTTCTAAGAGGAGTATCTGGTATCCATATGTAATAACAGAAGAGATACACCCACGCAGCTCAGCAGTCACAAGATTAGTAGGAATAAATCCCCACCTCGCGGACACCATAGGGAGAAGAACACCCTGGGACAAGACCCAGGGTAGGGCCCAGGTGCCAAGGGAGAAAGGACGTCTAATAAGAGTTTGTAGCTAGTCAGTCTTACAATAACAGTCGACTCAAACAGTTCTCACACAGACCACACTCAGGCTACCCGCAGCTTACATTCACTCTAACGAAGTGTTCTCAAGTGTACTATATACATATGTGTTCGTTGTGATCACCTGAATAGAGTGAACAAAACAGATAACCATTACATCTGTCTCCATCGCTACTCTACCTCCACCCTGAACGTTAACGTCTTTCACGGTTAGCGATATCAACCGATCGGTTGCAACTGACTGGTCGTCATCTAGTTGAAGATCGCAACATATATTGGTCGTTCGAGCAGGATATCGGTGCCGTTGGAGGAAGCATCAGTCCGGAGGAAAACAAGTTCTGTCAGACTAATCATCAACACAAGTGGCAAAGGGTCACCGCCGGGGTAGAAAACACCTTCAGCGCGAATCGTACCCACACTACATCCCGCGGCACAGGGATAAGCATCAACAAACTGCCAAAACAACTCTATATCGGGATTCATCGATTTCACCACAACAAGAGGGTCAACGCCGAGAAGGAAGCACCTTCATCGCTAAACGCACCCACCCTCACCACGTGACCAGCGACGAGCAGCAGCTGAAGCATCTCGACTGCGAAACCAGTAAGGTCACATCGAAAAGTAAGTCACAGACTTGTTTGAGTTATCTCTCCCTCACATCTTACCTAGAATATCCAATCGAACTCACGCGAATCCACCATGGTCGCTAGTCAAGAGGAACGACTTAAACAAGTGAAATTACAACGAGAGCTGTTCAAAAGAAAAATAGAATCGCTTCAATCGGTACTTGATAGATATGAAGAAGGCGGGTCCGTAACCGCCATTCGATTTAGATTAGAAAACTTAGAAGCAGAGTTTGCTACGTTTAAGAAAAATCAATATGAACTAGACGATCGCGACGAGTCACTGATAATACAGGAAATCATGGACCTAAAGAAAGTATACTATAAGTGTCAGGGAATCGCTCTCGATATCATTGAGAAGAGTAAAAAGCAAGACAGAGAGCCAACTGACAGAACTAAGCTAGCTGCACCGGGCACCTTGTATTCTGATACAGTTGAGAATAAGGTTGCCTTACCGAAAATCCAATTACTCACTTTTTCGGGGTCGTATGAAGATTGGCCCAGGTTCGTCGATTAGTTTCGCGCCGCCGTACACAATAATGCACGTATTGATGATTACAAACGGCTTATATATCTCCGCTCTTGCCTAACACCGGAGGTTGCCGACACGATAGCATCGCTAGGAAATACAGCTCGTAATTATGCGGTAGCATGGGGAATATTGGAGGAACGTTACAATGACCCAGCAAAAATAGTAACCAACCATTTACAAGCTTTAATCGACATCTCGCCTGTAGAGCGGCCGTCTTACCAAGATCTACGGTCCTATACGGACAAACTCCAAACTCACTATAGAGCCTTGCAAGCTTTGAACCAACCGAGCGTGGATACCCTGTTTCTACATTTGTTCACATCCAAGTTAGATCACGAGACCGAGCTACGATGGAAGGAGGAGACAAAAGGCACCCCTTTACCAATCGTAGAGGAATTGCTCCAATTTCTAAACGAGCGTTACAAGTTATTAGAGCTTAAGAAATCGACAAACCAAACACCATCACATTGTACTACTCGGCCGTATAATCAAGGTTACCGAAACCAAGACGGCGTACGCAAACCCTGCGAATCCAATCGGACTTCAAATCAAGCATTCCTCTCTCAACCTCCCTAATGAATCCCACGCACCACGATATTGCAAAATTTTACTGTCAATGTCAGTACCCGAGCGCTTGAAACTCGTGAGAGAGAAAAACCTGTGTTGCAATTGTTTACGTAACTCACATCCTGTGGAAGCGTGTCAAGCTGGCAATTGCATTGTGTGCCAGAGACGGCACCACACACTATTGCATTCGGGTATGGTCAAACCACGACTGACAGACCTAATCAATCTAGCATGTCACTCATCTAATGTGTTTCCGAACGTCATTCTTTCTACGGCCATCCTAAACATCAGAGATCAAACGGGAAAAATGCAACAATGCAGAGTTTTGTTAGGTCCCAGGCACATTTTCTAACCGAGAAAACGTGTAAGCGGTTAGGACTCAACACACAAAGAGTAAACATACCATTATGTGGCGCCAATCACATGAAATCTCACATCAAACAAATGACTCGAGCAAAGGTTCAGTCACGGATCAACAACTATTCGGCAGAACTAACATTTTTGGTCATCGACACCGTTTCACAGTCAATCCCATCCGAGGACATTGAAAGGAGTAAACTCGATATCCCAGAGGATATTTCATTAGCTGACCCAACGTTTGAGCGATCAGCGGAAGTCGACGGTCTGTCTTATCGGAGCTCGGTTACTCTGGGACCTTTTGCGCAAAGGATGTGTTAACTTAGCAAACGGCAACATGCGATTATAGAATACGGAATTAGGGTGGATTGTCACAGGCGAGACAGTCTAAAAAAGCAACAGTACACTGCAAGTTGCAACGTAACACTCAAGACACTCCAGGAAGAAGGGACTAAATTCTGGCATATTGAAGAATGTTCTTCCACGAAAATTCGTTCTCCAGAGGAACAAGCATGCGAAAGGCACTACGAAACAAACACCACCCGCGATACTACTGGTCCGTATCCGAATAATTTCAGCGTTACTACCACCGTGACGGTCAATGTCGATCACTCGAATGGTATCAATAAGTCGCAGAACATCCCATCAGACCCCAACACTTCTTTACTGAGCCCTCAGAGTGGCACATCGAACAAATTTCTGACCTCGGACTTCTCCGTGAATTCATCAATGTCTTCGACGACGCCGGCATTCTCCCTAATGCCATACTAGTCCCAAACACAGGCGTCCTTTCGCCAACCACGACATCCTGCACGAGTAATTCGAAACAAGAACGAGATCGAGAAGCGCGAAGAAAATCGCAACACGATCAAGAATCTAAAATACAGATAACAACAGGATTTGTATACTTTACAATTTCTAACGAAATGTTCTCAAGTGTACTACATACTTATGTGTTTGTTGTGATCACCTGAATAGAGTGAATAAAACAGATAACCATTATATCTGTCTCCATCATTACTCTACCTCCACCCTGAACGTTAACGTCGTTCACGGTTAGCGATATCAACCAATCAGTTGCAACTGACTGGTCATCATCTAGTTGAAGATCGCAACAATGATCTTTGATGGTTTTCTAAATGTAATTTTAAGTAAGTACGTAGTGTTCTAATTAATATCGAGACGAGTTCAACGATCGAACACCTTTCGAAATAGAATGGGTAATTATCGATATTTCACCACCATCTCGCCGTTTTCGTTTTTGAATATGTTGTAAAAATCAATATTTTGGACAATCTTTTTACACACAACCTCCGCATGGCCTCAGTTTCTAAGATATTCGTAAAAATTTGTGGTATCACTATAATGAATTCTGCTTATAATTCTGCTATCGCTGTAGCGTTTTACCATGCGGCACGGCAGCCTGGTAAAATAGCATCTAATTCAAACTACTAATATGTCTATCTGTGAAGTCCCAAATATAGTTAACACGTTTGTCGCTTCGCTCAATCACCGCCTATGCAAATATGAACTACAAACATAAGATAAGAAAACAAAGATAAGAATTAGGTTTGGAATAGGTATATTATCGGGTCGCCTTACGGCAATCAGACTGACATGAACGCACAATTACAGGCAGAATTTACTGTAGTGGTACCGACAATTCATTGGGAATATCTCGGAAACTAGGGCCGAGTTGCGATTTCATATATAGGAAAAATTTGTTCTAAACGTTGATCTGTACAGCATATTAAAAAATCATCGAAATCGGTGACGTGGACGAGATATCGATATTTACCATTGTTGCATTGTGTGAAACATGAAAGCCAATGTCTATTCTGGCAAAAGTTAAGAAGACAGTCAAACTTTACCGATAATCAGAATATTGATTAAAGAGGATGAACGATTGTTCAATGAGTAATTGGATGCGTTGGAACGATTATTCTAATAATATTTAAAATTATGTACATAATATGTTCTAGTTATATCGTGATATTATGTATGTAGTAATACCTTAAATAAAGAAGACTACGGGAGAAGAGATTTCCGTGATAATAAATGTATTTGAAATAAAGAACTTTTCCTTTGAAAGAAAATTCCCTACTTCTCTTATTATGATTACGACGATAATAATAAATAAGTATCTATAATAAAAGAGATGAAATATTCCCTCTTGAAATTTTTAGCCTATGCTGGGTCTGTACGTTGAAGGACCCTATAAATTGCATGGGAATATCCATCCACGCGGCTACATTTTGTTTATACTTTCGTTTTGGAACGTGATAAATCGCTCGGAGAGGAAGATACGCGGCCGGGCAACGCAGTTACAGAATTAATGAGTCCGATGAATGCGCTTGTTGTTCCATCGATTCTCCATTTGCGGTCACTTTTTTGGACATCAGCCAGCGATCGAGCACTGAAACGGTTGGCGGCGTGGAAAAAGGAGACCGACACGTTCGAACGCGTGTGAAAAACAGCACGGTTCTGTTCGTTAAGCCGACCAATCCGTTTGTCCATGCCTTTCGTCAAATTAATCGCGATCCTAGCTTCGCGACAGTCGATTAATTACCCTCACAATAGCATCACAACCGATACTAAAAGGTGTGATAATTGTGACGTAGAATCCTGCTGAATCGACTGTTGTATAAATCTCTACACAACGTTTTGTGTGCGGGAATTCGAATCTGTCTGTTGTTTAGCATTAACACATTCACAATTGACTATCTTAAGAAAACAATCTAAAGTAGAAAGAGACTTATTTTGCAAATAAAGGAAGAACTAGAATTTGAGAAGCTTGCTTTCAAATATATTATACTTTGTATAGCTTATACATAATTAATTCAAGTAAATGTAAGGAATTATCTTTTCCTTAGAATTAATATTAAAAAAAAACATCATTGAAATAACAAACAAGTTTTATTTGACAAATTTGTATTACATGTAGCAACTCCCTGACAAAAGTTTCATGTACTCACTTTGTCTGCTCGCTTTCTCACTTCACTCGTCCCGCACCAGAAATATATTAATTTTTCCGACTGACTTTACGATCTCGTTATATCGTACCTCGACAATTTCTATTCATAAATTACGTTTATTATAGCATAGATAAAAAATACGTACTACGATATAGTTAGAATACCAATATGTTGATTATCTTTAGTACAAAGAAATTATTCGCCAGTATGAGTTTGCAACTAAGTGATTACCTTCTGCATTTCGATATCCGATATTTGTTCTACTATTTGTTCCTTTTAATCTCTAGCAAACGGTGGAGTAAAGGTCGAAGGAGAACAACAATTCGCGGTAGCGACCATTAAAAAAAAGAAGCACGATGAACGAAGCAAGCGTGGAAACGGCACGGTCCGATCGTTATTTCGCGATAGTAAAACAGTGGCTCGTTATCCCGACTACGTTCGTCATTCGGACGATACTGGCAAAGCGGCTTGTCAGCTGCACGAATGGTTACCGAAGAATGGATAATGAAACTTCGATCAAACGGGAACTAATTTCTATTATTTGCGTCGAAACGCTTTCGAGAGTTTCGAAGCATCGAACGATCCCATCCGTCTCTTTCTATCGTAGCAATAGCAGGAGAGAGGACAAAAAGAAGAGAAAGAGAACGTAATTCTCTGAAAAGAATGACGGAGAAAGGGAGGCTTTAATCCTCTGCAAGTTCTCGTCCCGCCGTAACTTCCTTTACCCTTTCGTTTAACGCATCCTGGTTCGTTCGTGTTGACGAGCAAAAATACTGTCACGGAAAACATTCTAATTTCTCGTTATATATTTTTAGACGCGCGACTAGAGAAGCAAGTTCCCTTCAAAGACTCGTAATTTCTCGTTCCCGTGTTGTGTGCTAAACCTACCGACTGAATAGTAACACGTACTTGTTCCTCCCTTCTGAAATAAAGAAAAAAAAAGGGAAAGAAAAGAGAGAAAGCAGAGCACGAGGTTGTAGTTTAATTAAGTTTAAACACTTACGACAACGTCGTAAATTTCGTGCCTGTTGAATTAAAGACGTCTCGGTGTAGACAATGGCGGGAAGCAATTTATTGTACAGTGGGAGAAAAACTGTATGATTAAGGAGATTTGGCGAAAACATTTGCGACACAAGGAATTTCGTGACTTTAAAGATCTAACTGTTCCTCTTTTAGTTTGGAAAGTTTTAAATGTCATATGCTCCTCGTGATAGGCGGCTATTGTTTTAGAACGAAATTTGGTACTCACACTTTGAAGATTCTCGCAATATTCCAAGAGAATATTTTTCTTTAGCAGAATTTTAATGGAATCTTGATGGAATGAAATGAGAAAAAAAAAGCAGAAAGGAGCAGAAATAAGAATGCGCGCCCATCGTTAGTTATATAAATATGATGTCTTTGATCCATTTCTTGTACGTCTTCTCTCAATTGCTATCTAAAAGTAAATCTTTTTATCACAATATCAATAACTATAACAAATACTAATAAAAAATCAATTTATCAATTCTGTAGGAATTTCTCTCTGTTATTTGCTCGGTTGGTGTAATAATACAACCATTCGTAGTAACGATGCTCTAATTACTGTCAGCTAATTCTAATTATGTCCAACATTGAGCATAAATTCAAAGGACGATTGAAGCAGAGACTGAAAAGCTGGACAGAGACTTTGAACGTGATTATAAAACGGTTATAAGACGAGAAAGGAACGACGGTGAATGGCAGCGTACATTAGCTGTAACCCCGTTTTCTACAGACGATTTCTCACACTCGCGATAAAGGGCGCGGAATGGATCTGTCAATTAGCGTGAGGCGAAGTGCCAATTACCCTCTGGAAAAGTGTGCAAAGCGGATTCCTCGTTAAATTCTGTGGTTGGCCTGCTTCCTTTGGTATGCTGTCGACTGCATCGAGAAAGATCGAAAGCTTCACGACTCGTAAAGAAACGTGGTATTTTTTGAAGCACTATATTGAGACATTGCAGCACATATTTTATATTTATAATATTCAGAATAGAACATTGAAACTGCAGTTAAAGGTCACGGTTAAAGTATATACATTTTATTACAATCGCAACTTGTCTTTATTAAATAAAAACTGTAAGTGTTACGAGTAAAATTTGATATTACGAAGCAGGTGTTAAATAAAGTTCTTTTTTAAATGGAGCTCGAAGAATCAACGATTTCTAAAGATTCATGGTAAACCTTGAAAATTTATCGATTTCGTTTTAAACTCGGCTCGTGATTCTCGAGATAACACAATCCGTTTCGCAACTGGATTAAACGATATATCACAGCTATTAAACTGTTTACATTACGGATCACCGTTCTTCCACGTTCCTTCGTTCCTGTTCCAACCGCGCGATAATGCGAAGAGAAAATATTAAGCCGGGATACGTTTCTTAATTTTGTTAGTTACGGCATTGTTAATCGGGCTACAACGCGCAACAGAATGTTCTAAATCTCTATCTCCTGATGTTTTGATCTACATGTTTCTTTGAAATATGTATTATGCAAAGAAATATGACAAAGGTTCTTTGTTTCTCTTAAAAACAGGACACAAGACACGGTAAGATACACTAAGATGCAAGAAACAAAGAAATAGAAATGCACTTTAAATTTCTAGCACTTACAAAGTCAAATAAAAATTTCTTTTTTGTCACTCAAATCCTGCAACATTTTTTGAATCACCCTTCACTCAATCGTGTCGTTCCATCGTTCAACATTTTCAAAGTTTATAATTGAGAAATAGATTGTTATTAATGCGTATATCAATTTGATACCACTACTTCGATCAACACAAATTCGTTTACAGTATCACATACGTATGACGTTTCAAGATCAATTTACATTTGATTCTAATCCAAACAGTTTTCTAAGTTGTGAAATAAATAAGTGTACAAATGTAAGAAGATAAATCTCAAGCAGTTATTACAGTACACACGTATATTTGAATATATTAAAAATATTATACAAAAGTCCAAAAAATAAAATTTGATCTGTGGTGGAGGCTTTGCTGCGATCCATTATGACAGCGAATATATCAAAGTATTAAAAGCCTTATTTTAAAACTCGAACGAGATTGGAGTATAGATTTGCAAAAACAGTAGCAGAGTTAATGATCTGCAGTTTATTGTACTCTGGTGAACATTATCGATATCGATATACAGAACACGATACGGAACATGGATCGTCATTGGTCGAGGGGCGCGATAGTTCGCGATGAGAGATGAACGGATGCGACGTCATTGGTGCTCGCTCCCGGTGATCTATGGCAACTGATAATGAAAGCACGGAAGGTGAGATACGGCTGGTCGCAGGCCGTGTTGCATAAGCTACAGTTTCCGCGAAACCCGTCACATGGCACCCCAGCTTCCTTCTCCCGTTCTCTGAAACTATATCCTCGAAATATGTGGAATCCCGTTGATAAAACCTTGAACTATGAATACCGGTTAATTCATCGGCCGTATCGACGTTCGATATGAAACGAATGTGTGTATGAGACGAGATTGAAATTGTGACGCGTGGAGATCCAGAATCCTGGAAACGGAACCGAGGAATATATCATACGCTAGATAGAGCATAGAATAACGAACTACGACTGCAGGTACCGGTTGCATTCGATCGTTTTCCGCTCCGTTCGCGAGTTTATGAGGAATCAGAGGCAATTTCCGGTTACCGTTTTCAGACGGAGGACACACCGCCATGTATCCTCCTGCTGCACGTTATGATTTGTCTCCTCAAAGTTTAAATTTGAATCTTTGAAGAGGATCGTATCTTTTGTGCTTCTAGTGTTTTGTTAATAAAGAAAATTTAAGATTACCGTGAGATTTGGTAATATGTTTTTGTTAGTGAAATTAGATGCTATGGTGAAAATAGGTGGTACAATCTATTCATTTCAAGCGTGTTAAATTATTTATTCTCTTTCTTAAGGAGGATTTAATATACAATAAAATGATTTGACAATATTTTTGTTATTTTTGCTAAATGATAGACAATTAAACAGATTATTCTTAAATATATTTACATATTTCAATATACAGTCATCAGTAAAATTGATATAAGGAAATTTATCTCTTCGAAAATTCGTCATTTAGTTTCCCACAATTTCAGCCGTTGCATTGGTTAGATTTCTCGTTGTTCCCGGGTTATTCATCGATTAGTTTATTATTGCTAAACGACGCATGATGAAACGATGTTCACGCGGACATTTCACAGCCAACCCTTCCATTCTATTTATTCCACTAACTCACGGAATGACGAAACGTAAATCGTGTAAAATCCAATTAAATAGATTTGATTTCCACGATCAAGGCTAGTCGTTTAAATCGTACTAAATCTCTCTCTCTCTCTCTCTCTTTCTCTCTCCCTCCCTCTTTCTTCCTCTCGCTGCACCTTGCAATATTTTACTCTATATCGACGGGTGGAAGCAAACGACGAAATCGATTTCCATCTATTGCGAAGAAACGGACGTTTCCCTTTTGTTAACGAAACTCGAGCGAAACTGGAGGAGTTTACCCGGGAGACACCGACCGCCGATTATTTATTATTAATTTGATGAAACTAAGGGATTCTGCGAGTTCCCAGCAAGTTTCTAGGAAAATACTGGCATCCTTGTAAATTTTAATCAAGGGGATTGAATTAGTTAACGATGTGGATAACCGTGGCCATCAAGGTGTGGAAACTCGTCGAAAGTTATCGCAATGGAGATGGACGAGCTTAACTTGCTTTCTATATCGAGCCGCGTGTATCTTCTGATGCATTATGAAAAATGTTTCAGGACGACAAAATTTCTTAACTGTTGAAATACGAAACGAAATATTAACTTGTCAGTTGAGGAACACGAGTTCAATCGCATTTTCAATCTCTTGGATAATAATTTCTAGTAATGATTTCTTTATCTAGTTGTAATTCTATTATTAAGGGAAACATAATCATTTATAATAATAACTTCATTATTTAAAGATAATATTTTTCTTACTTAGCAAAAACGTGATAATTATTTTTTTTATAGATAAATAAATTAACATTTCATAAATGTCGTGAAAAAAGAACATTTTTAGAAACAGAATTTACTATCAATTTCTTTGTTTAGGGTTAATCATTTTACTGAAGAAAACAGACATTTCTAAAGACAAACGAATTTTAATTAAATCAATCCTAATTTTCGCTAATTTAAGTATGATATAACTTAGTTATCTCTGTGTAAGTTGATCTAATCAATCAAAATTATTATACCTTATAAGCTATTAATTTACAAGAGTTTCTTTATTTAAAGAACCCGATTAACCAATTAGGCGACACGAATCATGTGGAAATCGATCAATTTGTTTCTCGTTAAACCACGAACATGTACATATTTTCATTTGAAACCACTGGAAATTGAGGGAGATTTAGCTAGGCAAACTTTACGTAACTTTCTTTCGAGCCGATGAACTATCGAGCTGCGCATCTGAAAACTCGTCTGCAACTCGGATTGCGGAAACATCCGGCGAGAAAAGAAGAAATAAATGACGTGGCTAAGGAAAAACGGGACAGACCGATATAAAAAGTTCGGCAGAAAAGAAAATACTTTGATACAAGGAACTTCGTGAAGTAGAAATTGAATGAAAACGCGAGTGAAACGAAACAAGACGATCGACGAAGGAAAAAGAAAACCAAAATGAAGAGGAATCATAGCTGGATAGTGCGTCAGGAGGAAATTTAGAGAAGAACAAAGCGGAAAATCCGACGTGTTAAAGATAAAGAGCAAACGGCGCATGAAACAGAAGGAACAGACAAACCGAAAAGGAAGATCATAAAACAGTGGAAAGTGGGAATGACGGGATAGAATGAGAAAAAAGAGAAGAGATTTGGGAAGAGATAAAAAGAGAGCAAAGCGAAGAAACGGAAACAGAGAGTTACGAAGGGAGCACTAAATCCCAGGACCAGGAAAAGCGCACTGGGCAAAAAAACCAAAGGGAAAATAAAGGACAGAGAAAGCGAGCAAGGTGGAGGAAAGTTGACAGAAATGAAGGAAGAAAGCCTTGGTGGAATGCTACCAAACGGCTCCCAATCGCAAACAAACCTACTCATTTCGTGGAAAGAAGGGAGTGAAAAGGGAAGAGCGAGGAGAGCCTCGGAAAACAGAGTAGCCATACACCAGCGACAAAAAAGAAACTGCAAGAAATAAGACAGTCGGTGAAAAAAGCAGAGACATACAAAAGTGTTCTACTAGACTAAAAATAACGGACGAAAGATACAAATGTCGGGGAGAAATCAAGAGACACGACGACGATTGCGAATTGGATACACGAAATTCGAAGGCGAATCGTAACGATTCTCGAATCGCTGCTGGCTGGGTTTGTCGAACGATTTAAGCGACAGGCTGGAGCATTAATAAATACGCGAATAGACAAACTTCTCGGTAGCGATGATAATACGACCGTCGTAATAACAATAATTGGCAAAAACGGTTTTATACAATTGCAAAGGCTGTTGCTATGCAATTTCCATGGAAACATTTGCGCGGATTCAAAACAAGACCGTGTCATCGGATCTGCACAGTGAAACGAGCGAATCTTAAGGTTAGATCTTTCTTCTAGATTCCGCGAAACGACACGACGAAGGTTCAAATTGGAATCGTAGTCGAGCTTCCATGGTAAGCGGTTTCGCTTTTCGAGCCAATCGATTCTCCAGGATGAGTTGTTCGAGCCGTTTTACGATCGTTTCGTCGGATTAAGTGATTTGATAACGTATTTATGTGATAAGAGAGGTTAGATTAGTGTTCCTAGAATAAGTTTCGAAAATCGAGTTTTTAAGGCTCGAGTCATAAAGCTGCCACAAAAGTTAAGGTCTTCAATGCTTAAGCCTTTAATATCGAAGGCTCTTGTCGTCCAACTTATTGTCTATGCATGCAGTAATTGCAGATGAGAAGTGATGCAAAAGAACTCATGTGAAGATTTTGTTGCATCGGACAGGAAAATTGAAGTATTACTTTTATATGATGTATGATATATTATTCGTTGTATATATATATAGTTCATCAGATTTTATATGGTATATTATTCTTCAAGGAAATATACGTAAAAATCAACTACAAACCGAAGAGACAAGTTACCACGTTCTTTTCAGAATATTACAAATGAATAATCTTTTTAAAACCTGGTAATTTAATTACAAAAAAAGAAGTAAATTAAACCAATCAACGATCATAAATCAAACAAGATACAGAAATACTATTAATTTTTTATTCTAACTTCAGGAGCTTTAGGAATCTTCAAGTTTTTGAGCTTTATCTGGCGTTAGTTTAAAAACCTCAACCTTTAACGTTGAGCTTTAAAACTACGACTTTAACTAACTGGTCCAACTATCGTTAGACAAGGATGGGGACATGCTGGAACAATGCACAGTAAGGTTTCAGCGGGATCGTTTCAGTGATAACTGACTCACCTTAGTATTGTCATCTGGAAAAAACGTAACTCATCGTTAAGTGAATTAGCCACAGGTTGAGGAACGCCCTGGAGACCCCGTTACCGTCGTGCACCGCGGCTGGTAACTCCCCTGGAACCAGAAAAGAAAAGAAATTGAATTAAGTAACGCTGCTGGCTGCATTTCGCTCGTTCGTTCCAGTTGCACACACGCGAGCGATAGTCTCGTAGAATGAACTTAATGTACTCTTTAGTTAACCTGCCTTTTTCTCTTGTTTTCTTTGCCATCGAAAAAAAAATATAAAACTAAAGCCACAGTTTTGTCAATCGTCATCATCAATCTGTCCATCAATGTCCTTCTATAATCTTGTTAAATTTTGTTGTTGTTGTTATACACATTTTATGTATATATTATACGTGATATACGAAATTTTACAAATTTGATTAACGCAGTAATGACTCAGTAATGAAACATGACTCATCGTGATCACATCGTGATTATGTTGATAATATTTGAAATCGATTCAGAAGTATATATAAAAAATGCAAGACATTTATTGTAAACATACTCGTAGTAAAAAATAATTACATAGCATGAATAGTGGTTTCAAATACAGAATTAATACTATGACATAATAAAGTAATGATAATTCATTGATCAAATATTTCAGTGATCTGTACAAACATTTATACTTACTGAATGAATATCTCGTAATTTCTATACATACGTTATCTGATTATTTAAAAATTTTTTCAATATAACGATGATAGTCGTGTCTCACAACAATGCTAATGGAATTTCAGAATGTTTCGTATAACACATATAATACATTCACAAAAAGTTTTTATAATCGCTGAAAACTTTCGCGAGCCACTATCTGAAAAATGGCTCTTGCCCATGAATCACGCGAGTCTTCCATTTAAAATTTTTCATTATACCTGTTGAAACGCCGAAAGAAATTATCCATTATCAGCGACTATAATAACGTCACGAGAGACCTCAACGGCTAATGCTTCTGTCGGTTTCACAAGGTTGTCGATAAATTAATCAATATCAAAAATCTTTCGTCAAAAATCTCGTGGCCGAACGTTTTCATCGCGTTGAAGCTTGCAATATCATGCTATAAATCTACAGGTATCATTGGTTCGTCGGCGTTATCGAAGCCTATCGATCGCCGAGTCGTCCATACGAATTCCCAACGACGCTCGGTGTCGCGAGAACGATCAATCGACTCGGCTCTTCGTCGCGAAAAGCTGCGATATCATGGACTCGCGTAAATCACGCGGTTGAATATATTTTATTCTTTCGCGTAACCAACGGCAGAGCTTGTAAAACGTTGGGGCTGATGCACGCGAGAGTGCTCATGCGAGCGCGCGCGCGCGCGTGCCTGCTCGTGCCGTCGACAAGGACACATTTGTCATTTCATTAATGGTTGTTCCGTCTATAGGTTTTCTGTCAGGCACAGCCCGCCGCAGCTTGACGTATTTTGGCGGCGGCCGTTTAATCGCTCCTCGACCAAGTTACGTTTCCTGGATAATAGTTCGAAGCTCCGGGCTTTCATGAAATTAGGCGCTTCTTATTAATGAATCTCGCATCATGAGCCTAGCTGAGCTTTCTCTATCTCTCTCGCTTTGTTATGCGTTTGGCCTCTCTTCTTGATCTCGATCGTTCAACCGAAAATGCCGCGTGCAACTCTGCGACAACTTACATTTCCGTATCGAGGCAGAAGCTCCTGCGTTATTAGACTTGAACATTAAAGTGAAGCACAGAAGAATGGTTTATCGAGAATTTTCTTCTAGTTGAATCCGTTACGTAGTTAATTACTTTTAGCAGTAAAAATGAGTTTACGCTTTCTTTTCAAACGAGAACGCATTCGTACAATTACGGAGATCGATTATCGAGGATTCTGTTAATGTTGCTATTTAACACAAGGGCATTACTGTTGATCACACCCAAGATCACTCATTCCCGTTTACGCATATAGAGATACTACCAGTCTTTCCGATGATTAGGCCGCGTATGTTTAAGCACATATTGAAAAATGCAATCTATCGATAACAAATAATATGTATCAATACATATTATCGTTTCAATGTGATTATTGATTAATTCGTGGGCTTAACTATCGAGAGAATCGAAAAATGATCGAGACCAAATCATCATTCACGTACCAATTTTGATCATCTGGATTGTACGAAAATTTTGTTTCGAGATTCTGTGAAAGGTATGAAACTTTTATTATCTTCCTTCGGTTTATCCGCGACATAGCGTCAAGGAGCTGCTGGTCTGGAGGTATTTACGAGAAAATGCCACATTCCACGGCGCGCACTACGATTTACGGAAATACTTAATTCATAATAATGGGGACGGACGTTACGAAACTCCCAGCAGGGAAGGAATTTTGGCTGCAGATTGAAATTGAACTTAATCTCCGGAACCGAGAATCCCGGATAGAAAAATAGCCAACCAGATCGGGGAGTTTTCGAAGCTATCTCATGACTGTCGTTCATTCGAGTACCCCGGAGGATCAGCCTTCTTGTGGTCTGCAAAGAGCGTCTAATAGAAAACGTGCTTCCTTGATAATCGTCTTGCAGGATCATGCACGTTCTTTGAGGCGAATGTCAAGATACGAGAGTTAGCTTTCAAATATTCAGTGTCGCTTAGTGGTTATTTAAAGTCATTTCAATGTTAATCAAAGGGCATATCATATTATCAGATTGCCCGGAAAGTTCGCTTCGATTTTTAAGGAATTTGGTCGAAATGAAAGATCATGTTGCAAAGTTTTTCGTCGAAAAACCTGAGAGGTTCTGGAAGGATAGAATCAAGACAAAGGTTGTGGAACAAAATAGCACCTATATAATCCAATAAATGTATATCAAATCGAAATGTAAATTGGATCGGACTTTCCAGGCGACCCAATATAATAAGATTAATCAACAATCGATTGAGGATCGTTTGAAGGGTATTCAAAGCTATTCAACATCGTTTCAAGATTCAAGCATAAAAATATTTATACGCATTCAAGCGCATAAATATTTTTTCATTCGAATCATGTAAAATTATTTCAATTAAATCCGATAGATGAAGATCGATATCAGTTCATTTTTATTCATTCATCTGTATCATCTATCTCATTGAAATCTTCTTGCCACTTTTTTCATCATACATAGTTATTTAAACGTTTATTAGATTATACTATATATATATATATATGAAGTTGTTTGAAGGTATTTTAAAAATTAATTTCAGATGATACGAACGGCAGATAGTCATTTTATGTTTGTCTTCGGTTTACATTATATTTCTTTCCACTGAACACGGTATCGTTCCTCATTTCGTTTTCTGTCTGGAATTTTTCATTTCAGTACCTTCACGCATCTGACGTGTCTCTACACCATTTCATCAGAACCAACTTCGATTCTTCTCGCGCGTTCTCAACATACCATCTTCGGGTTTCTCTCTGAAATTCTTTCTACCAACGTTTCATTGGCCGACCACTTTGATCTTTCAATTTTCACCCATCTCCGTGTGTCTTCGGAGTTTGAGATTTATCTGTTCGATTTATATTTGTTCTACCCCACTTTACCCAACGGTTCTCCTCCATTTTAGTTTCTGCATCTCACGCTTCTCTCGTTTTCCTTTGGCGTCCCACGTGCAACCTCTTTCTTTTCCTTGTCTTAAAGTTGAACCTTCCCTTTTCCAGCCCATTGCTCCTTTCTCTTCCAGCTCGTTCCTTTTTAAATCTGTCACTTCGACCCTCTACCCCTTTCAACCCTTTCAATTTCATCCGACAGCTTTAATTCAAAGTAATAAAACCAACTGCTGTTTCGCTGTTTTCAACTTGTCTCTAGAGAGTGTTCTACAGAATTGATCCAAGTCATATGGTTTCGTGGTATCGTCATTACACGTTTCACGAAACTCGTAAAATTTACTCGTTTAAAAAGAGCTATGTAGATAGATATTTTTATAAAATTAAAGTTAAAATAGTTTCCGAAATAATCAATCTTCTACCTCCATAGCGCTATACTGTTCACTGGGCGATTACCAAACACATACTAGTATTCAAATACATACTACTCTACTAGTTGATAATAAAACAAATTAATCTTTCCAAGTAAATTTTACAGGTTGTAAATTACCTGATTTTTTCTATTTGATAAAAAATTATAAAATCATAAAAAGATCCATAACGTATAACTTGTATTTTGTCAATTTACTAAAATCATCAATGCGATCCCGGTTATGCTCCCATCATTCGAAGCTATCTAATCGTGTCTAGTGAAATATATTTTTCTATCTTTTATCGGTTTAGAGCTATATGTATAATGTTTACGAAGCTATATTGGTTTAATTGCGTGGTACACTTTGTATATACTGGTCAGGCAACCAAGCAGCCTTGCAGGCTGCTCCAGTCGTGTGTCATGACCACACACCGCTTCATTAGGAGGACGGGGGGGAATCAGCACGGGGGAGGGGTGAGTATGCTCACATGGTTCCAGGGTCGCCTCAGACGCCAGGGACGGTCATCGTGGAGGTTTTAACCGGTAGGGATTCAGCACTGCTCTGCGTCCTCTTCTGAGAGCACAGAGGTGCCTATGAATGTTTCTCCCACGTTAAGAAAAAAGAAAGAAAAAAAGAGATCCGATAGTCAATAGCAATAAAATGCATGCACACACGTCGAAGAAAGTTACACACACATCGCAGATAATTTCAGTAGATAGCCCCACCATTCATGCGGTAATTAATAGACTAATAAATCATGGGGTAGTAGTAAGTTGTAGCCTAATAATTAACGCGGATATCATACGAGAAGGTGGAAATTTGATGAAATTCCTGTTGAAATTGTTTTGATTTTCAATAAACGTCTTTCGGAGGTGAGAATATACTGGTTACGAGCATCGAAACAAGCATACCGATGAAAATAGCAATAGAATTGACGGTGACGATATTTGCATTCCACTGATTCACCTTTCCGCATAGAGAGTTGCGCTTCGAAGACGCGGAAAACACGGGCCGGATGGTTCTGTCGATTCGTGGCAATTAGCTACGATGAATGCCTCTCTAATCAATGGACAACGAGGATTCACGGCGGACAATGTATTTGCGGCTCAATTGTTTCGATTCAACTCACTCGGATACGTTTCCTGGCCGTTCCGCGGCTTCGTAGACGCGAGTGCACGTAGCAGAACTTCCTATTGACCACTTCCCGGCCAGCAGCCGGGAATTCCAATTGCTTGCTCTTGTGTTTACGGTCGACCATCGCGATCGTCCGGTTAGTTTTTCGAATTTGCCCGCACATTGCAATCTATGTGTATCCACGTTTTGATACTATCTGTATGTACTTGCTAGAGGCGATATAGAGAGGTAAAATGAAGCGTTCAGCGGTGACATCGACTGACCTAATCGGATCTAGGATCATACGTGATGGGTATATACGCACTGTTTTTCCAAAATTACACTGTTTTTACAATATTATCATCATTATACAATTAGAGTTTCTAA
The DNA here is from genome assembly GCA_014737385.1 of Bombus superbus. Lineage (NCBI taxonomy): Eukaryota > Metazoa > Arthropoda > Insecta > Hymenoptera > Apidae > Bombus > Bombus superbus. The sequence goes on along the minus strand of JACXIK010000067.1, from coordinate 614,250 downwards.
TACGTAACTTGGAGAATATATAATACATGGAAAGAATGTAATTTTGCTTTCATATTCATTGCATGAGAAACCTATCCTCCTGTCCTCGTATCTCCAGAAAGATGACATGAAATTATCATGAACTAAAACGCTGTTATGTGATTATATTTAAAGGATAATTTGGAGACAAGACAGACATATTGCACGCATTTTCTAAAGCTTAAGAAAATGAAAGGAAAATATCCCTTGCATGAGTATGAACAAAATTTGTTAAGATACCAGAAATAACAGAATGTACAACTAAAATAACTCTTGCAAAAATAATGGATTATAATAATGATATAATCACGCAGTTTTAACCTAATAAAAATTTCATTTGAACTACTGTTTGTTATAATAAATTGTTAATTTCATACACGAACCTTCATTAGTACTAGTAATTTGTGGCTCATGGTTTATAAAATTTCGTTAATAATAATAAAACCGTCCTCTAGCTCCTTATGTACCTCAAAACATCTGAAATTACATGTTTCAATTTTCTAAACACATAAACTTTAATTCCTGATCGATAACCTCAGCGTGTCGCTTTCATTAAGCATTACCTCCTGGTGTCTCTATTCCATGTAACGTCATTTGCTTAACTTCTACACGATGATACACGCGAGTTTCACCCTGTTCTCCCTGCTGTTTTATCCCCCCTCGAGACGTTTCGTCGTCCTTCAAGTATATCCGCGTTTTCCTTTATTCGGAAAGTTTCAACCCCCGGTTGCAGTTTCTTTGCCATTCTCCGGGTACGTGCACCACTCGCGAGTTTTACTTCACTTTTCCGGCATTACGAGCAGTTTGTTGTTTGTCCGCCGTGCCGTTGCCTTCCAGCTGTCGAGTTTTACTTCGCGCTAGTTTGTCGACTCTTGTTACCACGACGAGAACGTTTACTTTTATTTTAGTTCGATCATTCTTTATGTGTGATTCTCTTCGAGCGCAGGATCAAACAATCAGCGATTAATATATTTATATATTTAATATTTGCAACGGATGAAAGTTTATCAAATTGGTCAATTCGTAATTTTTCGTAGGTTTACTATAGAATGAATCTTTGAGCATTTCAAAGATTTCTTGCCAAGCATATAGATCAAGTCTTGCTCTTTCATATTAGCGCAAAACATATGTATTTTGTTGATCTACGGATTACGGTCTTAATAAAAATTAGCGAGACATTGTACAACAATCACCAACAAATTTGAATAATACTTACGTATTACATTGAAACGGAGCGGGGAAGTATTTCAATAAAATAGTATATCAAATTAATTGATCGTGGATGTTCGATCATTCGCGGAGAGATGCGATCGCGACGAAGCGCGTCAGCGAGAGGCATAAATTCTCGCTACGAGTCTGATAATCGATCCCCTATTTCGGTTAGGACAATAGGGGTGTTTGAATTGATTATAACACCAAATTAACAGGGTTAACATACACAATATTTCCAACAACTTTTTCTCGCGGAGAATACAGACATTCAGAGATTTGGCGTTATAGGTATGATATCGAATAGCGTAATAGTTAATGAATCAAGGATAAGTTCCGGTCGAATGAGTATTAAGTAATGTGACTCGTAAGACGTTACTCAGACGAAGTACGTAAGTATGACTCGTAAGACGTATTATTCGGACTGAGTGTCACTCGTATGTAGTGACTCGTAAGACGGTTGACTCGAAGGATTGAGACTGTGACTGAGCCTCTCGACGTTTACTTTCTGACGGTCCGCAGAGAACTCTTGGAATCTGTCACATTTGGTTCCTATGTCTTTTTGTCTTTTGCTCCTCCCCACCATGCATGCATTTCGTAACTGTTCGTGGTCCTGATCACGTAGGCCATCGTTCGATCCAGGATCGAGGAGTATCTATGACTCATTAGACTTTTCAAGAAGTAGTTGCCGAAACGCAACACCAGCCACGTGCTGCAACATTGTAGGTATTTGACGGTCTTGCAAGGCGATCTTTTCGTGACAATGAACTACTAAGGAAACCGTTGGGAATAAACTTTGTTGTGACAGAGGTGCGAAATACGTCGAGTAACTACTTTGTTGTTAATTGTATGTTGTGAAAGAAAGACGGTTGGAAGAGACGATTTATGGTAAACCTCACGGCGTAACAACGGATGTGCTGAAATTGTTAAAAATAGGGATTGTGCTGAGTACATATTAGGTTTTTAAGAAATCTTTCTCTTTTATGTTTAATTTAAGCATAGTTCTTCTGCATGTCTGCAGTAGATAAAGGTTTCAATGTTTGTATCCTAAATACTGTTAATATTTGAACAGATATTATATCGATTACAAGTTGCCATTAAAAATAAGAGACAAATGTATATAGAACTGTAAAGTCAACTACAAATTGTTAGCTATCTACTGTTTACTTCATATTCTTTTTATTTCTACTTTATATTTATCTTTTGACATTCTTAAGGTCTTATAAAAATATCTCTACACATTTAATTTTTCTCAATTTCCTTCGAAACGAGGGTCTCTCTACCCTGTTCTCCATCATTTCTCTCTTTTTTCGCTTTTTTCCGATACAGACAAAAGCAATGCTGGACGTGAGCGGTCTACCATCATACACGGGCCGGTGATAAACTTGTCAGAACGACGGGTGCGGGAGTGAAACGGAAGGTCATAGGTCAGAAGGGCCGTTTCGCCTCATATGTGGTCACACTTCCTGGAGACGAAACCCTCGCCTCGTTTCGGAATCATGCAGCGGAATTTACTATTGGTTACTTCCTAGTCTCGTAACTCCCCAATCTCGAAACCGTACCGCAAAAAGATACGATTTTCTCGCTTCCTGCTGTCCCTATCGATTTTATCGAATATAGGAGGATCCTTCTGGTAAAAGTCGAGAGAGATCGCCTCTGGAGACCTCTTTAGAAACTCAAATTTAGATTACTGTATTCATTGAAACAGAATGGAACATTCTTAGATTCCTGACAAGATTTCCTTTTTCTCTTTCCTTTACCTACTTGTCGATTCGGGGATGAAAGAAAATCAAAGTTACGTAGCTGTAATTTTTGTGCACCGATGGTTGACGTAACTAGTAAAGTTAGAGGTTAGATATTATGAAGTTAGAATTATTATAAATAGAATATTATAAATCTATTATACATAGAAATGTTGTATAAATTCTGCGCTTTGATAATTTAGTTCATATATATAGAATAGTGTGTGTATATAAAGATACATATACTAGCTGTGTAACTGAAATATTATATTTCCAGAAGACTTCATGCTTCCGTTTCAAATTGGAAAATCAAACGCATCGTTACAGACAGAGAATGTTTAACATTTCTTCTTTTAGAATTCTGTTAGGAAATGCAATAGCTTTATGTTCAGATACAGCGAAGTGTCGTGTATTTTTAGTTTGTTATTCAGCAAATTGTACTCGTACCATTCGTCTTTCGTTAGTTAGTCAACATTTATGACAATGAAATATTGAAAATACATAGTTTTAGTTTTCAATACGGAGTAGTTTTTCGAGTTATTCTTTATTAGTGTGCACACTACGTGCAAATGCCAACAAACTCCGAACAATCCATTTCCATCAACCACAGGGAATAAACAAACTCTTACACTATAATTTTCAAGTACTCTTGAAAAACAAAAGACAAGAATAAAATACTCTAAAATAACAGTTGGTAACCAGGCGGTAGGCCGGGAGCCTTTTTACAATTAATAATTCACAAAGTAAAACCTTGAAGCAAAATCACGGTTTCAATTAAGCGAAATGCGAATCACAGAGACTCGAATTATCGAGACCGATAGCGTATTTTAATTAGATCCGCGTAATCTTTGCTTTGCTGAGACTCTTTCATTTGCCCTATGGCGTCAGCTAAGAAAGATAAATTAGTAGATTAAGTTGTGGCACCATAGACGTGTCTGTCTAATAACGGACACCGCATCCAGAACGTGAAATGACAAACTGCGAATTCCTTTCGTTGGTCGCGTAGAATATACAGAAAGATGAACTGTGATTCAATATCCAATCTCTTTCTAGATCTTCTTCTTCTTCTTCTTTGAAGATCCATTAAGATCAGCGTCGTACTAATGCATTTTATTTTATTTTATTTTTAAATTTTCAAATTATCAAACTTTCAATCTCGCAAATCTTTTAATTTTTAGGTTTTCAAATCTTCCAATTTTTAGATCTTCATACTTCCAAATTATCAAACTTCCAAATATTTAAATATTTAAATATTCAAACTTTTGTTCCTTCAGACCGACAGATTTCAATATCTTTGAATTTCCATACCCGAAAATTTCCAAATTCATTTTTCACCAATAACATTGCTTTTACGCATCGGTTGCATACTGTTCTATGCTTTGACCTTTAATAGGTAAAAGAATCGACTCGAACTTACGGCACATAGAGACGCCAAAGTCATTTCATCGATGAACGATCCATACGATACGGTGTTTGGGTGATTTCTTCGTGCTCGCGAATAAAAATAACTCGTGTGAGAAACGGTTTAAACGGTATATTTTATGGTTCACCTTTTTTTTATGATGTATGTGATGCACAAGTTTAAATTTTGAATAAACAATGAATGAAATATGGAAGTTTTATGAAGTATATAGTATAAAACTTTGGTGATTGCTTTGGTGCCAGTTATCTGTCTAGAATTTGGAATATTGGGATGTTGATACATGATTTTGGAGGATGTCAATCACTGAACTGTTTAAACGATGCTTCGTATTGGGAAATCGAGCAACAATTAAATTTGGACGTTTTAACGTTTCGATTTCTATGTTGTTTCGCTTTATTTCTTTAACGATTAAAGGTTCAATGGAATTATTAACATTTCTGGCGATTCGAGTACAGGTCGTATAATATTAATGTTCCACTTCCATTATTATCTTTCCCTTGTTCATAAATTCTTAAGTTCTACCTTGTGAGATATAAAGAAAGGACATGTTTCGTAGAATTTTTCGAAAGAAAGATATTTTTCAGCTATTAAAATTTTTATCAGAGGGATATTAATACTGTTCATTTTTCGGAAAAACATAAAGAGAATTTCTTTGTAACGTAACATTACGTATTAACAGCACAGTAACACATGCTCTCGGATTCGAAGCGACATTATTATAATATTAAATTGTCGGTGATTTTCAATGAAACGCGCAACCGTCGATGATTTTACTTATTAATAAATTCTTTCAAAGAGGAAAATTTGTTGCATGACTGTAATGAGTTTGCTTGAATCGCTTTGTCATGTATTTACAACAATTCGAGAAATTTCAAGCGAATCCCATTGCACAATACCCGATTAATACTTTACTTTAATCTCATTGTACGTTCTCAGTTTTATTAAAAAATGAAATGTTCTGGAAATTTTAAAGAGTTATTTTTTCCCAGTATCTTCATTAAAAGATGCGTTCACTTAAATTGTAAATATACAATTCAATCATAAATAAATTGAATAAGCGTACGAGGTAAAATTTTAACGCTTTAATATAAATTGCTCAAACTTTAAATTGACAATAACGGATCTGTAGTTAATTGATTATCGAGTGGAGATTAAACGTAGAGTAAGTGCACGTGTTGGTTTATTGAGTTGTATTCTAGAAAGGTGAAACATTAGGTTTGGATAGTAGTAAGTATTTTGTTCTTATACGTGATGTTTGTAGACGCAGATACTCCAAACTATCTCGTTAATCAAGTTCAGTTAACTAAAGATCATATTTTATTCTAATTTATTTGTCATTTGATTATGAAGCTTTTTTAACATTAAAATGAATAAACACATGAAACTAAGAAAATTTACAATTTTATACATAAATTTGTACTAGATACATAAATCAACATGGATTGAATTTTCGTCATAGAAATCTGTTAAAAAAAAGAATGTTGAGGATATTTAAGTGTTCAGAAAAATAGTAAGTTAAATCCTGGCTATATATATGTATAATACAATTGACGAGTAATTCAATGTTTGAGAGAGAAAATAAGAATAATTTCAACGTTTCAAATGAAAACATTTCACTTTTGCAAACACTGCATATGTTAGAATACATTCAGCCCCTCCATAATGACAGGCACAATGAAATTGCATTGAAACATGAATAGCTATCGATTGAACGGTTAGATCAACTTAACCGTCAAGAATAGAGAAGAAACAACCTTCGATTCATTAACCTAGTCAGTCGAATATCCACTATGCTGCATAATTTGAATAATCCTGTTGCGTAGAATGTAGCAACACTTGAATAACTAATCATAATGAGATACTTAATTCGCATATTTATAAATAATTTAATTTACAATCAGAATCCTTTTGAAGATACAATTCGAGTGTTTCTGTCTCGTTTTCTGTCGGCCGATAATTAATTTTCTTATGTGGTGTGCACTCGACTCGAAGCGAAACTGGTCTAATTCCCTAATTGTAGAAATTAGCTTAGGAGCTTTGAACAATTACGAGGCTACGGCATTTGACATCCGGCAAATTATAGAGGCGACCAAACCATTCTCTATTGTCTCGTTTCGGAACTTACATGTATACGGCTTACAGCCACGCGACGAGCAGTCATTAAGATGATGCACGGTTATTCGTCGGAGATCGCTCGTGGCTTCCTTTTGTTCAATGTTGAAAATGCTCCTTCTCGTTGCTAGACGAGATTCAACTGTACACTGGCGAAACGTTGAAAATTAATAAAGATCTGGTGCATCGTATAATATCAAACGCGCAACACACGTGTACTGTCCAAAATATAAATATATGTCCAAAATATAAACTGTTCATTTTGATTATTCCAGTGGTTTTAGCGTTAAGACAACTCTCTATTTAGAATTTAAAACAATTCTTTGTGCCATGTACAGAATATGTATCGTTCTCAAAAAGCGTCTCAAAATAGTACATCTATAAAATTACTTTTAGGATGGAGATAACTTTATGGAATCTAAAATAATTCTTTGTGCACGACACAATACAAAACTATCCTTCGCCAACTTAGCCAATGTCCTTTATCAAAATTCATTTCCCAGCCATTTCAAATATTTCACGAGTATTTTTTTCAACAGATCGTACACAGAGAGAGGTTCATCGAGCTATCTATCGTGCCAGTGGATCGTCCATCTTCTCGACGAGCACCTTATTATGCCCGTCCGAGTAGAGCGGTGTTCTTATGGCCGAGGACCGGGTCAGGAAGCATTAGAAGCGAGCCAGCATAGTCACGAACAGTCAATGATCCCGAACAACCGTAGTCGGGATAAGGCTTGCAAATGGAGGAAAAAGTGGGCAGCACGATAACGCTGCTTCCCTTTTCCTCTTCTCTCAAACCATCTCTCCTAGCTTTTTTCTTGTTCTACCTTTCTCTCTCTCTTTCTCTCTTTCCTTCGCGTTCTTTTCAGTTTCTGAATGCCGGCGTGGTTGTGTCACATTAGGGAACGTTTCCATTTTCATGCAATCCACGTCGTCGACAGTGCCGTTAACGACCGACCGCGCATCAACCTTACATTCGCGTGTACAATCGTCGTAACTGCTGGTTAATCTACGTTAGCAAACCGACAGTGTACGTAGTCTGATTCGATCGAACTTCTGAAAACTTCTTGGATTTCGGGAGAAAAGGTGAACGGGGTTTTGGGAAAACTTGATTTGATTATATCGAAGAAAGGATTCGTTGTATGCCTCACGGGATCGAGTGCCGAGGATCTTTGTGGCTGGCGAAGTAAAAGTTCTGTTGCAATAGATTATGATTTGTGAAATGAGGAAGGGACAATTCTTTGTTTGCTTCTGCCCGATTGCTTTTGTTAATTCATTGATATTTATAGCCAGGTTTAGGGGCAATAAGGATTTGCTTGATTATTTTTGGGAAGGAAGGATTTGTTGTTACGGTTGGTGAGACCGAGGATTTAGGAGGAACTTTTGAGATACATAGTGTTGAGATTCTATAGTGAAAAATGGTGATTTTCAGGAACAAAAAGGGATTCTTTAAATTGGAACTTTTTGTATTTTGTTAGGCATTAATCGTTAAATGTACAAGTATAAAAGTTAGAATTAGATTTAAGCTAGGTTTGTGATATTTGGTTGATTGGTTAGGGTTAAAAGAGAATTTCCTTAGGGGGTTTAATATTGATTCTTTTATTCTACATTTTACACGATAAATGCCATTGATAGATTTTATCACATAGAACCCAAAATACAAAGTAAAATAAAGTTACTTAATCCAAACTCTTATGGATCACCAATAAGCAAAGATTACTAATTAACAGTTAACTGCTATCGATAGCGATCGTTCTTCATTAAAAGCAAAACGAATCCTCTCAGTAAAAGGAAATCATTACGTCGAATTTCTGATTGCTCTAGGAACAGCTCTCGGAAGAGAATTCACGGAATTACGATCCACGAAAAATGTTTAAACAATTTGATGGTAGATTACCATTTTAACAAGCAATTTAATCTTCGAGTTAGTTAAATAAAAAAAGAAATTGAATGACGTATGAAACATAGCTAATATCCAAATATTATACGATTTGCATTTAATAAGAAATAAAAACTGTATAAACTCATGAACTAGCCTTATATTGTAGAATGCGGTATCATCTTTTTAAAATTACCGGCATTTGGAATAAAAAGTGTAGTTCATATAAGAGAAAGGGGTCAGGTCTCTTTCGAAAGAGCATAAACATCTGTTGTGTCCGCGATTGCGTACAATCGAACGGGGACAGGCTACTTCTTCTTCGTCTCCTAAAAGCGGAAGGATTTCTGACGAAAAAGAGCTCTTTCGCGGCGGCTTTCAGCTCCTTTCATCCTGAAAACGTGAGTCCCGTTTACAATGTTGAAGAGAGCATCGCATTTAAGTTTACGTGACTTCTCACGATGTGGAAAGAACATATTGTCACTTTTCCTTTTTCACGGTTTTTTTACCACCGTTCGTCTTCTTTTGAAGCGTCTACGGATTCTTCACGGTACTACATTGTACGTCAACTGAGCTGATGTTCTTACGCTTCCTTCTACTTATGATTTATTTTGGGATAATCCTTATTTTCTTCTCAGTTGATAAATAAGTGTTACTATTGTACATTCGTTCAATAATATCGTTCAAAAGAATAGAGAAATGTTTACAACTGATTGATTTACGCTCTGGACATATAATAAAGTAATTTTCAAAACAGATTATGTTCTTTTAATATTTGTCGTTTCACTTCCAAAACAGAAGATTCTTTCGAGTAAAACATTCTTAGCTATAACTGTTTAACCATACAGAATAGGAAAAACGTTTCAAATAAACGTTATTGGGTTGAGACGACAATTATATAAATAACATACAGAATTGGTATGCCGATATAGATTAAAAAAAAATGAGAGTGGAAGATTTTTGAGTTTCAAGGAGCAACCCTCAATTTTATACTATACTCTAGTACCTCTTATCTATTACACTCTAACCGATTGATTCTTATGTACGTTTATTTTAATAAAATGTTATGTCTATATAAAGATAGTTTATAAGTGGAAAATTTTGAGATTTTAAAAATTATGATCATAAAAGATGTTGTCCATTCTGTACCATGCTTATCTTGAAAAAATCAACGATTTTGTTTCTCACGTGCATAGATATTCCGACGAACGATAAAATTCTGATAAAAAAGCAACACTCTGCATACATATTTTTTCCAATGAGAAGTTAGCTTTAAAGAATGAGAATTAAATTTTGCATGAGAATTACAATATAAGATAATAAAGCTGGTCACATCTTTATTCTCATTACCTCGACGTTCTCTTAATTAAATAAATATGAGAAAAACTAAACGAGTAATAATAAGCAAACAGTCCATTCTTTTCAGTAATTACATTTTGTACTTTCAACTTTGAACGTTTCAATAAGATTATTCTATTAACTCCCTCAGGGTACGTTTCGATCCTTCAACGACAATAATTAATATCAGTTCCAGTAAATTTTCATTCTAGCACAGACTTCATTTCCCATGACCTCTTTCAAACTATTCTCAACTAGTGAGCGATTCGCTACAGCTGACGAACAGAGATCTCGATCGAAGAAGATTCGTTATACTATGTTTAACGAACAGCTGATCAGTTCTCCTTGATGTTTCCGTATTTTACTGCAGGAATCTCGTGAAGAGCAATAAAGCAGAGGAACTTCTTCTGTCGAGGTACGTTTCGAGAGTTTACGATTTCTTCCACCATCCGTTATTTGTGAAAACTTCGAGAAAATTTGTGGAATAGGACCTTAAAACTCGTCCTTATCGCGACAGTTTAACAACTGCTTCAAACTGCCTCTACTAAAAACCACTGACACCGCGTGTACTTTCATGAAGCTCGCGAAAAGGGGAATTTTGAATTTATATCATAGCAACCAGGAGTGACTGAGAATCGAATAAATGTTTACGTTAGAGCATTTGAAGTGACCGAACAGTTATTTGAAAAATATATGTAGAGATTTGGTTGCACGTAGCAAGGATATGTACATTGCGTTTCAATGCCTAAAAATTGTCAATTTTTATATGTTGTGTGTTAAATACATTTATTATATATATATATAATAAATAAATATATATAAATAATATATATATATATTTATGTCGAATAATATTGAGTAACAATGTACTCTTTTCTTTCCCGAAAGAAATATATTCACTGGAGAAAGCAAAATTATAGATAATTATTTTATCCTTGTTTCATAATTATAGAATCAGCCATATAGGCCAGTTTCACTCAGAGATACACATATCGTGACACACGTTATAAGATTAACTTTTAATTATTCTCACACCTGCGAGATTGGAAATTTTATGGTGGTTGAATAGTTATGACCAGATTGCGGATTTTTATGTATTTTTATGTTTCTATGAACATAATTAAAGAAACAATACCTGAGTAAAAATTTGTTTTCCTTGTTCAGTGTTAAAACAAATACTCTATTTTAAATATTTTATATATTTTCGTATATTATACGCATCGTGCGCATTTCTGCACCTTCAAACTTCCCGTACATGTATAAAAATCTGCAGTCTAGTTACGACATGTATCGTAAGATTTTTTATAGAATTTAATTTTATTAGAATTTAAAGTTAGACAGTCATAGTTGGATAATTTTCAATATTCTACCTTACAATCTAAAGTACAACTTAACATTATTACGATACGAGTCTTCACCATTTTATTATAATTATAAATATAAATTTTATATAAATTATAAATATAATTTTATTATAATTTCTAAATAGAACAAAGATAAGAAAGATAGCAAAAAAGAATCATAAACTGTCAAGGAATTAAAAAATTGTTCCTGTGATTAGACAATTTCTTCGTAAATTTACGAGCTTCTGGTGATATTATCGAGACAAATTTTGGTCGAATTTCACGTTTCAAGCGTGAATACAGAACGATCGACCTTTTATCTTGTTTCAAGATCGGAGGCACACGCGCGATTAGACATCCTGAAGTAGGTTCAATCGACCGCGATCCACGATGATTCGCCTGAACGACTCGACTTCTCAAAAGGATAATGTTGCCAGAACGTTCTCGCACTCCTCCTATCCCGGATTTTTACGTTGGTTTCACGAGTTTTCGGTACATCTGGTAAGCGCATTATCGGATAAAGAAAGGACTTTTATCTAAGTACCCAGTTCTTTTCGGGATATGTCGCTACGTGGTTGAAATTGTGAACGATGGCTCGTTTATGTCAGCTAGTTTTGCGAGAAAAGAATTTTTTCTTGGTTATGGAGCGCTTTTTGATATTTACGACCAATATGTTGATAAAAAGAATTTGATGAAATATTGGCTAGTGTATGTAATAAATTTAACAATATATATAGCGTATTAGTATAACAATATTATGAAATAAAAGATACTTATATAAAAATTAAAATAAAGATTCTCATATCGATGATTGAAAAATAATTACCTTGCTTAATAATTCAAAATATCATCAAATAATCTTGGAATTTGAAGTTTCATAAGTCGCTTTCATATTTTGTATGATTCAAATTTAGAGCATACATAGTTCCTGTTCTTAAAGATATTATATTCAATGCCATACATCAGTGAAACAAAATTGAAGATTGAATAACATCATTTCGTCTACTAGTTAAGAATACTTCTAAGTCACCTCGTGCGTCAATATATATATTTTAGATTGCTGAAAAACGTTGCATAAGATATAATTCCTCTTGGAAGAGCCATTACGTTATCATTATATTTCAACGAAATAAAATTGAAGATTGAAGAACACCATTTTGCCTGCTACTTAAAAATACCGTTAAATAATTTCATGTTTTAAAATTGTAGAGTTTAAAGTTCATTCTCAATGATTGAAAACTATCGCTTAAAATACAATTCCTGTTCTAAAAAATATTACAGTCAATATTATATTTCAATAAAAAAGAAGAAATATCGATTTAAAAGTACCACTCTGTATTTTACATTACATTACACTGTATTTTAAAGTTCTTCGGTTTATAGATTATTTTGCAAAAAGAGTAAAAAATAAAAGACTCACCGTTAAGCACGTGTACTGCAACGGTCGTTTTGGCCTTCCCAGGTACCACACAGCTGTAATTTCCGGCATGCCTTGGACTGGCCCTCTCCACGATCAGCGTGCTAACTATCACGAGGACCTCCTTCCCAGCTAAGATTTCCATCGTCCTGTTTTCACTGAAAACCAGATATTCGAACGTAATCCACTTCCGGTTTAAATGGTGCTCTAAACGCTATACATATATCCTTATTATGGTCGAAGGAAAAGAGTGCAAACGGAACAATTAGTGATTGATGAAAGTGACGAAAGATGACTTGTTTTATGAAAAGATGGCTCTTAAATGGCTGTTGAAATGTTTTTATATCTGTGCTTTCAAACAGTCCCATGGATAATTTAATTAATCAATAAATAGTAAGGAAAGATTAAAGTATAGATTGCTTGAATTTAGTAATGTGGTAAATAATGTTGATGGAAGATGAATTTTGTCGCGTTTCAAGTTTCATAAGCTAGCAAATGTTGAACTTCTTATTTAAATATTATAACAGGGAATATGTTTAATTTTCATACTTAGAAGTATGAAACAAACACTTTTATCATAATCTCCCAATGGAATTGAGAAATTGAAATGGCAAACAATGGATATAAATATAAAAGAAAGTGACGATTTATAATGATTTATAGGTTCACAGTAAAGAATAAATGCTAAAAATATGTATCGCACTGGTTGAACTTTTTTATTTGTATATTTATTTGTGTATTTTCAATTCCGTCAAAAGTTAAAATAAATTATTCCAGCACTTATAGTTTTATTCACTGCATTTCACGTTGCGTTCTTTTCCATTCATGTAAATTATACTTCAACTCTTCAATTACATATAAGACTTATTTCATTCTTAAATAATCCTCTATAAATTTTTGAATATTAAAATATTTGTATGAATCGATTATATAGGCACACACTTTTTATCTCTCTCTCTCTCTCTCTCTCTATATATATATATAATATGATAGTATGTAATATAATAATAATAATAATAATAATAATAATAATAATATATAATAGCATGATGTAATAATAAATGTAATAATAAATAATAATATTATATAATAACAGTACGTGTTAGATGATAAACAGAAAAATTATGAATAACTATTTGCAGGTATTAAGTAGATATCTAATTGAGATACATAACATGTAACTTTCTTTTCATTCTTGCTGCATAATTACAAACTGAAGGTAGCAGCATTTACCTAACGTCTTCGGTAAGTGTTTCATCTCCCCTAGTCCAAATGACAGACTCCTTCAGGGATTCGATAACATCTCTGGCCTCGCATCTGAGTTTGAGAGCGCTTCCCGCCTTCAGGTGCCTCTCCTTGGACACCACTCGGCCGGAATCGTCAGTTATTGTCAATTCCGGCGCTGCAACCGAGAAATACACCCACTAGAATATTCCTCATCCCCTATATCCCTCAATAATAGTTACCGCAACATATACAATCTTGCACAGGAAAGAAAATTTCATTTTCTCTGGAGATATTAAAGGCAAACAGCTTACGGCACCAAGTGCTCGAGGCTACGTCAATTATTGCCAGCAGTGATAAAACCACGTTTTTTCCATTTTCAACCGCGGGATTAAACTTTCAAAGAGGCTCGGGCTAAGAGTACGATTACGCGGGTTAGCGTTGAGTTACATCCGCCAGCGAAATGTATTCATAATTAACAGTCGTAAAACGGGGGCTCGTTCGTGACCTGGACCGACTAATTTACATCGTATAATTAAAGCAACCCGCGAAATTCAACGCAGAGAGCTGGTCCCATTAACGGCATGTCTGACGATGGCTAAGAAAATCAGTTATTAAAATCAACGACACTCGATCGATGACTTTCTTTCTTGCAAAAGATGATTCTTTCGATATCCTGTCAGCGGCAGGAGGTCTGATTTTGCGAGACGTCCGTAACCGGAAGTCGAGGAATTATCAGGGGGTCGGCACTACCTTCTCTTCGAGAAACCAACACCCGTGTGTGACAAATGCGATACAGATAGCTCGTATCGGAACGTGACTGTCCATACGAATTAGAGGCGAGAAAAGGACAAGGATTGCAACTTTGATGTATCGACCTCCGAAGGGAGAATCGACGACGAGATGTGTTCGTGACCGGCAGAGCAAATGCCTCGAAACAGTTATCACGCTTAGTACTGTGGTACCGCTGCGTTCTCCCATTTAGATTATGTTTGGAAGGCGAGTCGGTAATTTGTTATGAAATATTTTCGATTGAACATAATTGGTAATATGTACATAATAAATGAATGAAAAATGTAATATAAATTATAATAAATGGGAAAATTATAGTATTATGATATTCTCGATATACGCTTCGGCTCAAATGTCTTACAAGGGAACATACCAAAGTGTCAATGGCCGATCTTGACGAAATTCATGCACGATGTAGTTCCCATAAAAATATTCCACACGTAACTTTTTATATCGACAACCATCCCCAAACATCTCGGAAACTACTACTACACGTAGTATGATTGTGTAAATTGATGAAATTAGTATTTTTCAACGATGAACTAAATGACGTAAATTATTTCGAAAAAATCTATTTGTTTAAATAATATGTTAAGAATAGCAAATGTGCTATTTTTAATATACATGTTTAATATACAATGTGCTACAAAGCAATTAATGTCAATTATTCAATACAATTTTCGCAATAATGGTTTTCCTCGAAAAAGTGATTAAAACATAGATATATTTTATACAACGAACATTTTATCGATAGGACAACTATTGTGTATTATCACAATTGAAACAGTTTGTTATCTCATATTGCCAATCTGTAAAACAAGCTTCACGGGTTTTTCACATTCCTCTGACCTATTATCTACGTAGCCACATCGGAACCATGTATATTTAAACATTTGTTCATATCTAGGACAGGGCAATTGATTATGTATCAATAATTGAAAATTTATTATATTATTCCAATGGCATAAATTGATATCGGGATTTAAAATGAAAGCTTCCTTACGAAGTTTTTCCAAATACGGAATCCATAGATATTTAATGGTTGTCTAAATCCTGTTTTACCTTTTGGTATTTTTGAAAATTTGAATGTTTTTCTTTCCAGAATCGTATTCTTCGTTAGTCCTTCGTCATATGCGCTTTATGAATCGAATAAGAAGACTGCACTGTCTGCCGTATCAGGAAGAAACATATTTCTAAACTATGTCCTTGAAAATTCTTTACTCAATTTTTCTGACACATATGTTCCTATGATGACATTAGAGGCTTTGAATATCGTTTAGCGTACAAGCTATCCTAACTGTCCGCTTGCTTCTTTCAATATTATATATTATATATTATATTAGAAATAGAGGAGAAAAGAATTTGCCATCTGTTGATATTATAGGCTGAATTGTATAATTGTGCGTAATTGCCAATGCTGACTTCTTCGAGGTATACCACTATTGTGAAAATTGTATTGAATAATTAACATCAATTGTTTCTTTAGCGTTTGTTTAAAAACAAGAAACAGTGTCTGACAATAAAATCAGCTCTTTTCAGACCTGCCACGTATTTACAAATTAGAAACAAGTCAAGTACTCCTTTGTGCACGTTGAGCGAGAAAATTTGAAATATAATAAATTCTTTGTAACGCAAAAATCAAGATTCCATTTTATCCGCATTTTGTGCATGTAGGAGTAGTATCTATAAGCAAACGCGCAAGAAGATTTGTTAACATCTACCTGGAGAAGTTATTAAAAATGTTATTTCTTAATATATCATTTAAACAAATGGATTCTTCTACAAAATAATTTACATCATATAATTCGGCATTGAACGATATTAATTTCATCAATTTATACTATCAGATTTACACAGATTTTGCAGTCCCGATTTTGGGGGTAGTAGCTTTCACTCCTTTAACGTGGACGAGTGCCGATAAAAAAAAGAGATAGGTCTCAAATATATTTATAAGAACTGCATCATACATAGATTTTATCAAGATAATTGACATTTCTCTATGTTTCCTTGTTAAGATATTTCTCATATTTAAGAAAACTTTAGCATTTAGTGTGGATTTTAAATTATATGCATTTTTTAATAAGATTACAAACTCTTACAGGGTGTACAATCTGACATTCGAAATAAATGAAAAGTTGAATCAAAACTAAATATATTAAACAAAGTATTTGTCTTCTACTCTATTTATAGTATCGCGTGAATCTTAGTGCTTGCGTCTAGAACATGATTCATTTTCCAGGCCGCGATTAAGATTCAGCGCAGCCGCTCGACTCCGATTCTCGGGTCGATCGCCATGCAAATTCCTCGCTGCTTCCCAGGATCTATCCACTCACACGCGGACAAGCATGTATTTTGACAAAATACGGGTATCTCGTTCGAGCTAATCTTTTTATCCTACGTTATATGTCAATGAGTTTTGCAAGAGAAGCTCCTTACATTTTATAATGGAAGTCCAAAATCAAAAAATTGACAAAAATGGATTTATCTCGTTCTTCTTGTGAGCTCCTCGTAGACAGGCTAAGATTAACTTTAAATTATTTATGTACAAAAATTATCTACGTCGAAGCTTGCGCGCCAGAAGAGACCAATCGATAGAATAAACGTTTCTTCTTATTTTTTCCAAGGGTGTCAATTAACAAATTAATGAAAAGATTGCGTAATTAATAGATTGCAAATTTCTATGCATTTATAGGAAATTTGAAAATACAAAGATGCATAAAATGCACATAACATGAAAAATTATATAAAATATTCAAAGTATAGTACTTGTTATAATATTTAGCAGGTAATTTTAATCTTGATAAACTGGTCGATAGCGTTTACATTGAGTCAATATTTATACAAATCTATATTATCGGCGAAATCACGGATAAAACCAGTACATTTCTCGTGATTAGATCCACTCAAAATAATCTCAAGCTGTTCCCACGGCAACAGTCTCTTGTGTCACGAAGGATCATGATTCAACACACTTGAAATAGCCTCGTAACATTCGCCATCAGGGAACAATTTCAACGAGACATTGTTGGCCAAGTCGGAACAGTTTCCAACACACCGAACGACAGTTTCGACTTTATCGACGACAATAGTTGCGAGAATATATACGATAGAATTTAAGGATGACCAGATGAACGAAGAGAAGGGAAACGTTTCGCTTCTTGCAGTGCTCACGCTCTTTCCGCCACGGATTTCGTATAATTCAACAATTTTTCTCGGCGAATGACCAATGTTCTAGTCCCTTGAACGAGAAAAAGATACGACGTCTCTTGATGTATCAACAAAACGAGCAGCCAGATTCGAAATTCGGTTGCAAATGGAAGGACGACAAGAAATCAGCCAGGCTATCTGAATCTCTTGCCACGTTTCTCGTAATAACTCAATGGCCAACTGCGATCTTTTTACCGAACGTTCGACGAAAAATAAATCCTCGATTCTCCAGGGAATTCTTTGAGTTCTCGTTCTCGAAAAGGATCACGTGATTCATAATAAAAAAATATCAGATTGCTGCATAATTGTGTCTGTCGGAGTAAAACGTACGTGTGCTTCAAATTGGAACAGTTTAAGCGAGTTGCCCAAAAAAGGCGAAAAACTATTAAGAAGCTTACCAAAATGTTATTTATTAAACACACAATGTTAGCGAGAATAGATTGTAGGGAATAATAGTCAAACGTTATTTTTATAATGTATACTTGTGGATTTTAAAAGGCAGAATACTCGTGATTGGTATCTCGAATAAAACATCCTTGTAGTTGAAGTCATGTGAGACTTTCTTATTGTAAAAAGTGATGTTATAAAAAATGGATCCTTGGCATGTGAATCTAACGTTTTACGTTACATACCAAGCACTTGTCTCTGAGATCTGAATCTTTCTTTTATTACCATAGTCCAGTCCTAGTGGTGAACATTAGAGACTTTCTAACAAAAATGAACCTTTCTACAGAATATTTATATTATTGAATGAAATATGCCATTAGATTAAATAAATTAATACTTACAATACAGTAATGCAATAAATAACACAATTTGACGGAACAAGCATACCTAATAATGACACAAAATTGTAATGATAATAGAAACTGATATCTTGCGAAGCAATTAAAAATCATGACTCGGTGCGAAGTAACGAAACAAGCGCTTAAGTAGAATATACCCGTAACTTGTCAAACGTCGCGACCGCCTTACGCTCTTAGAACAATCACAAGTAGAACGAATTAGATATTTTTCAGATACAGAGAGAGACAGCTCAGATTCATCATTAATACAACGTCTACGATCTTGCGTCGAGTTCCTGTCGTCCTCTTGAAGCGCTAATATTAATAGCGCAGTTCTCCATTAACCCTTCTCATTTCAGAATTAAATCAATCAAGCCAGAAGGGTATCTTTCAACGAATTAAAAACACGCTACACGATATTTCCCTGGGGGATTCGACCTAAAATAGGCCGATCAATCTTCCACGATATCCGCATTCCCGCCTTAAGTTTTCAATTTATATGCAGCTCCGCGTTAGCGAAGAATATCGAGCGCGACAGAATCACTCTCTTAGCGTTCGCGACGAAAACGTAAACGCCATCGTGTCGCGACGTTTCGACTGTATCCAGAAGTCGCAGACAAGTCTGCGAAAGTCTCGATCGAATCGAGGTCACAATCGGAACACACGATGAATCCAATGCACAGTTGTCGCGCCGTTTGAATTGAAAAATCCTGTACACCGCAATGGATCGAGGGAAACTCACGACATTAAAAAATCGGCGACGTTCAACCGTTATCATAAGGCACGCGGAATGGATCGGTTAAACAGATGGCCGCGACGATTCATCATGTCACAGGAATCTCGTTCGCGGATTGATCGTACCGGATAAATAATCGCACATACGAACCATCGGTGGCGGATCGTGCTCGGAATTCTATCGTAGCCATTGTATCTAACGACCGTTTCTCAATCGATGCGGTTCCTATAATCTGCCAGCTGAACATGCGAAAGAAGGATGAAAATATGTCAGTGGAGATTTTTTTATAATTCTTGGGATTTGAGAAATGGTACAATGGATATGGTATCGTTGTTTATGCAATTTCAGGCTTTTGTAATTGTAGATAAACGAAAGATATTTAAATAGAGATTTGTGTCATCCTAGAAAATTACAATAAATACTTTTTAATTTTTTCAAGATACAATACCTACAAAAATTAATTGTACACCATTAGAATTTGTATTTATCGTAGCATTCAAGTAATTAGGTCCAAGTATATTAAATTTCACATTATGTAGTGATACTTTCACACGATGAAAAAAATGTGATACTATAAAA
This sequence comes from Bombus superbus, assembly GCA_014737385.1. NCBI lineage: Eukaryota > Metazoa > Arthropoda > Insecta > Hymenoptera > Apidae > Bombus > Bombus superbus. Next base: position 594,449 of record JACXIK010000067.1, on the reverse strand, counting down.
ACAAAATCTAGAATTTGTTAAAGAATCACATCATTGGAAAAGATATATATATATATATATATATATATATATATATATGCGAATACTACTTTTCGTAGCCATTGTATGTTAGAATATTTAAAGTTCTCCATTGATGTTTGATAGCTGGGACAAATGTTTGCTCAGATTCCATTCCTTTAACTGAATTCATAGAAATATGAAATTGCATAAATATCCGTAGTCTAGTTACAATAATAAAAAATCAAATTACAAATCTTAATATTCCCACCAATCCCTTCCTTCCAATAAAGAAAGAGCTCCCAACCCCCTGTCAACCCTTCTATTCAATCTGCACTTGCTTTAAACCTACAAATATCTTCATCTCCCTTCCACTATCACGAATAATAAAGCAAAGTCTCTTGCAAACGTCCGATGTATTTATCTGAAGCACAGACGATCTCCGCGTAGGTTTGGCGAGATATTGGCAGATATCGGGAGAAGAATTCGCGGAGCGGTAGCTCACGGGGATCTACTCGTACAGACGCGAGCGGAATTCACTGGAAAATTTAATCCGGCGAAACGGAGTCGACAGGATTGCGAAGACAAGCCGTAGGGAGGCCGCGATCGAAAAATTTCCTTCTCTCGTTCGGATCATTTTTTAAGCTTCTTTAGGATGAATGGCCGCGAACACGACGGAACTGGGAAATAGACAGAATGCGCCAAGGATCCAGACGGATGCTTTCCCAAGGGTAGACAACGTCAGAAGTCGTGAAGAGGTAGAAGGGGACGAAGAAAGGCAAGTATTATTTAAATTGGATTCCGCGATTCCGTATGGCGCTGGTTCCACGCCGCTCCCGATCTTTCGCTTCTCTTTCAGTTTCAGCAATTGATCTGCTCTAGATGGTGAAATATTAAACTCCGTTAGACCCGCTCTGTAGCTCTGAGATTCCTGTACGCACGATTCTCTCGTTCAGATTCAGCTCTGTCTCGTTCTATTTCTCCATCGAGGCTCTCGATTCTAGAATTCTAGAAGGATGCTCGCTATCAAGCTTAGAATTTTAATAATCAAACGAATGGCGAGATCAGATCGTGCACAAGCATGATGGCTTCTTCGTTCATTTTCGAGCAATTTATTTTCTCACCGCGAACACTTTTCCGGCTCGACATGATTTGCATATCCATCCAGCTGGAAATTCTATTAAATATGGCCTTCGCCGCGAACGCTATTTTTCTCGCGTAACCAGAGGATTCTTTGTAATGTTCACGAAATATTTATCTTTTGTTTGCCTGGTCTATAGAAATGCAAAAAGGAAATAGGCGAGGCAAAGGGAGAATTAGAGGCATTCGTTAACCAATTTTACGTTAACGCAACTTAATTTCATTTGCAATTTTTTCAAGGAACTCCAAGGATTTGTTTAATATCTTTTGATTTTCATCTCGTTTACGTAATTTTACGAATCGTTTCACTTCTTCGTGATCTTTTCAATTATGATAAAAAAGCCGAAAGGGTTGCACATAAATTTGTCCACGGCCAGCTATAACCGTTTAGAATGGAAAAGTGAATCGAAACACCCATTTTTTAAAAAATGGAACTCATTGCTAGATTTATTTTTATCCATTTCCTCTTTCATAGAAATGTTCGTTATGTTACTGATTTATTTAGCGAGTTTTTACGAAATAAAACAGCAGTAAATTATATTCTTTATGCTTTTTAATAATATGCTATTTATGTAGCTCTCGCGAATCATTTCGTTCCTTGCTGATCATTTCATTGCTTAGTAAATTTAAAGGAGGAAAGGGTCGCGCGTAAATTTCTCCACGGTCAGATTCAACCGTTTAGAATGGGAAAGTAAGTTGAAATATCTAGTAGCTTGAACTGAATGTCACCTCCCACCGTCTAAAATCATTGTTCGTCCGTTTGTTACGAGACAAAAGGAGCTTCACGAGCTCCACGCGGTTCGTACATTATCTACGAGCCGGCCACTTCCAGATAGCGGCGCGTTTAAAAGCCGCCTCGTCAGCGGAATGGCGCAATTCGAGGCTCTTTTAATTAGAGGAAGGCTCATCAACCAAGGTTCCGACAATACGCGGGCCGAGAAGAAACACTATTCTTTCCCCATCGAAGAATCCGCTTGTCCTGGCCAGTAGCACGTAGACCAGGGTTTACGATCGTCTTCGAAGATGGTGGCAATATTTCTCAGATTTCTTGTAGACATTGGATGTCGTATTTATCGGTGGTAATTAAATTTATATTAAAAGCAAAGTGATAAAAACGACCAATTCATGATCTTTCATAGAAATTTGCAGATTTACTGTTGTGCATTTGTGTCGGCATTTTGTAATGATGTTTTGTGCCTTGTTTCTCGCCCCTGCATTACACATTTTTTGTATATGGTGTTATGTGTATTATATATATATTTTTCCTTTCATATGCCTGGTACAGGTTTTATACCTTAGCCAATAATAATTGCGTTGGTATATTCCAGAAATATCAAAGTAAGTTATGTTCGAATCGATAGTCAATGACGAACTGTCAACGATCGAATGGAAACGTGGATATTCATGAATATTAAATGCAGTTTTAAATAAATTTAATCCGGGATTCATGGGAATTGAATATTCATTGCCGTTATTGGACGTCGTGTTTCATTCATACAGTCTGCGTCATTTCCCTCCTGTTTCCGTTCTGTCCACTGAATCAATTCACCCAGCTGTATTGTTTTCTTACTCCAGTCAAACTGATCCATTCGATAAATTCTTTGTATAGTATATCTATGATCAATCATTGGCTCTATTTTTTACAAATTTTGTGTTCAATTGCTACTGTGGAGATTAACGGTGTATCATAAATATTAGCATAATTTGGCTCGCAAGTGTATATGTGTTAAAAAATGTCAGTAATTTTTAATTAGATCAAACTTTGTAATTATAGCCTATAAGTTTAGTTAAATCTTCCCAGCTAATTTTTTAAATTTCAGTTAATGTTTAACCTTCAATATCCAATCTTTCAGTTAAATTTTGCTTAACTATCGTTAAGAGAGTATTCTATAATGTCATTTTTTTTCAATCTTCCTAAGATTTCCTTACAAAAAAGACGATGACAATTTTTGGTATCAGTTTTTTTGCACACAATTTGTTCACGTTTTAAGAATATTCACCGTTACTTTAAAATAAAAATACTCGATATTCAGATGATTATGTCATTCAGTACGGTCCTTAAAATAAATAGTGTTCTGCTGACTGGTGTGTTTCTGACTGTCCTATTTAGCTGGATCGAAAAGACTAAAATGTTTATTGATCAATACGATTGTAACTATGCCGTATGTAAGTATGGGTAAAATTTTGAAACACCTTTTAACACAATTATTTTCAATTATTGAAATTTTTTTACTATTACGGTCGTCTGTAACGCTGAGAGACACGATCTTCTGTTTCGTCGAACTATCTCGCAAAAATAGAGACAATGAATAAAACAAAAAAGGCTCCGTTGCAGCCCTTGAGAATTCTCAATAAAGAACTAGCGATGTAATAAAGAATTTAATAAATTTCCCTTAGCGAAAACAGGCATCGTCACACGGTCGTAGCAAATATTGTCGCAGCCTTCGGCCAGCTAACAAACGGCCCACGATGAACGTGTATCAATCATCGTATTAATCGCATCGATGATCGATTACTGGACAACGGAATGCTTCGCCAATCCACGGGCTTCGCACATGTTCCGGAAATCATCTTCACGTAACTATTGTTTTAATGTGACAAATACGCAATTTTGAGGAACACGGAAAGCGCAGCCGTCGTGAGTACCAAACTTATTTCGCTGTCGGAAATTGACGTGATTCGTTGATTTTCTGTCACGGTCCGATTTTGTTTCGTTCTCTAAAGAAATGATAAAATCTTATCTCATTTTTTTATCGTTTTATAAAAATATTATTTCCATACTAAATTTGTGAAATTCCCCGGGAATTCGAAGAGAGAAGATTTAATGGGTGATACTAAATTTCAGATTTTATAATAAATATATAATATATAAAAGTATAACAGAATAGAAATGCAACGAATCGTAAGTTATTGTTAAAGTAGAATAAATTTTAAAATCCGAGTAATAGGAATAAATATATAGACCATCAAAGCTGCTGAAAAAATACAATAATTAATGAAACGATAGAACTTAGTTATTAAAGTATATTGCAGTATTTTGTATAATCCCAAATTCAATGAATATTATCTCTTAAGAGATATAGAATCTCGACAGACAGAAATCGGAAAGAAAGATAAAAGTTGCACAGAACAAGACGATCAAAGAAATCTCCGCGAGAACTTTCCATGGTTCCTGCTACAATAAATTAAGTAGTTCGGTCCATGGCATCGCGAAACTATGTTCCATCAGAAAGCTCTATCAATCATCCCCGTACAAATCGTTTCCTGTGAAACTTATTTGATCAAGATGAGTCAACGAGCGTGTCCCGTATCGATTTCAGCCCGTGTTAGATATTTCTTACCTACGAGGGCCAAAAAGATCGTTCCTGGAGCAAGAGAGGGCAACGAAATTCCAGCGGTGCGACAAAACGTCGGGTTTGACGATTTAGGGAGAGCAACAGGGACGCCAGATGGTCGAACGAAGACAGAGAAAAGGGAGGAGAAGGAGTCGTGTAACAATGTCAGTCTATCCGGGTTTGTTCTGCCCTACTTCGTCCTTACGGCGGCTTTTGTTCACAGACCAGGCCCCTCTTCGGATCAGATCAGATTACCGGCCACGAGGCGCTTTAGCCGACGAAATGCGGGTTTCCATTGCACCGAATTGGCGACGTAAGGGGATTGGGACACGCGAAACCTGCTCTGCAACCCTTTGCTCCTTTGTGTGACCCGCTACGTCCCTTTCTTGGTCTCGAATATCGTCGCTCGAAAACTGAGAACCACTCTTCCGACTCGGTCAAGTTTCTTTCCCTCCCTTATCCTCTCTCTCCCTTTATCAAAACCCACTAAAGATTAGATAATAATTAACTATAATTTTATCAATTACTTTTATTTTCCATTTATTAAATTATTATACATTGTATTCATTTAATATCGTAAATCGTATTCAGTTAGATTATTACAAGTTATTGCACACTCTGCAAAGTCAGACAAATTTTATAAATAGAATTTCTTTAAATTTTGTGAAATTTTAAAATCCAGGTGGAAGAAGTAGCGACGAAAAAAGTATCGAGCGAGTTCCTTTCATAATTACGATGTTAATGAATACATTTTGATAAGGTATATTGCATGGAAAAAATTGTAAATGAAAATGTTGCGATCGACGCATTACTCCTTAATGGGTTACCGTGGATAGGATTCTCTCCTGCAAACCTTCGTTATGAATCGTGCGGCAAGGTAAAGCAAAAGGACGAGAGGAAGAACGAATGCTTTTCTCCACCTCGTTGCTACGGAGATACAATCGAGAGCACGTGGTTTTGTTTATTTCTACCTTCCGATTGTTTTCTTGGCGATTACATGGCAAATGGATGGGATAAGTGGATACAGGACGTAAATTGGATGGCACTGTTTGGATCTTTGGAAGAGTTAATTATGTTGTAGTTATTTAAGGGAAGGTTCGTGGAAGAAGATGGGAAGAACCTTGTGGAGGATTCAGCAGGAAGGTTTTATGAAAAGATTTTTCTTTATTGGAGAAGGGGTTTGTGTTTAGATGAAGGGTAGCTTGGAAAAATGTTTGGTTGAGTCTTTCTTTTGTTTCATTTCATTTAGTATATCGTGGCAGGTGATCATAGTATGATAGTATAGAATAGAATAAATAAAAAATATTCTAGTATCTTTTGTCATTACTTTTTATCAATGTTCTGTTGGCGATATGATTCAACAGCGTATTGTCTCGCGCCGTAGGCGCGAGAAAGGAAATTTTTCAGTGAAACAATGGCGGTTAATCGCGGATACAGTTTCAAAAGGATCACTTACCCGTGACGACGACGTTAATCGTTTTAACCAGCGGCGGATGCGTCGCAACTTGACACTTGTATAAACCGGAATCCCGCGTGGTTGCGTACTGGATTTGTAATCTCCAATTGCTCGGATATCTGTGAGATCAAAAAAATGGAAAACTTCATTCGTTCATATATCGTTATGCGATTTTCAGATGCATTCGACTTTTATAGCGTACCTATAAAAGCTAACGATTCGATCCCAAGCGAGAAATATCGAGCTACACGACTTTATAGCATTTCGTGACACGGAAATCGATTAAAATAGAAATTTCTATCGATATTGGTAATGTGTTCGATCACGTCTTGATAGTCACGAAATCATAGAGATTTTCTTTTCTTTTTATACGAATGCATAATATTCTTGTTCTCCTAAAATAGATATCTCACGTGACAATTCTTATACTTTCAATGCATACAATTTTTCCTGAGTTGATGGATTGATTAATTAATTCGATCTTTGTTTAAAAGACAATTAATTGCGAAAATGTATAATATAACTTTCCAAGATCAAGTTTTTAGATTTGAATTCAGATTAAAATTTTCAAATACAAATTCAATTACAAAGTTTGGTTACTTCACTAAGATTCTAGTTAACTGCACGATAAATTGAACTCTCTCCTGGCGATTCAACTCGCTTATCTCAACAACTGCTATCATATGAACGGAAAATGGTAAATATTGGAGAAACTAAACCAACTCCTACTATACGAATTTGTTCTTTGACAAGTTCGTATAAATATAATAGACTATGTATATCATGTATTTACCATACATCGTATCCCCTATGGAAATCAACAGCAATGTCAATTTTCATGTCCTAATTATCAAGACGTCGTATCTATCTAAACATCTCTCGTATTTTGGTGATTTCACTTACCGGAAGTTGAGGCTGATCCGCTGATCCGCGCTGTACAGGATCCTACCGACCGTGAGTAGTCGAAACGAGTCCTTGCTTGGCTGCTGCACCCACGTCACCTGAATCGCGACGTAGGAAATATCTTTCGTTATTGCCTCATAAATCACGGATTTCTCAGCGAGGGAATAGCCCGGTTTTCCCGAGAGAAAAAGAAGCTTCGCATTGTTTCTAACAGACAGCCGTGGAATTAAGCGGAATCTCGTCGAAAGTTAATCATTTCGCGACAAGGAATCGGGAAGCCCCTTCTCTCTTGAGAGCTGAATCGTTCGTGAATGAATACGCCGTGCAATTTCACGCTAAGCGTTCGAGAAAGACCGGCTTACGATTCTCGTTCCCTTCTTTTCAACCAACCTTCTGCGACACGACTATTATCTTTTTTGTTCCACTCACCTATCCCCTAACTGACAACTCCGTTTTATATCGTACGTGACGAGTGTCATAATACAGGGATACGAATCTGATGAAGCGTTATCGAGTTTGACGAGTAATTGTTTAAGTTTAAGCAGAATCTTTTAATTCAAATATTCCGCACTTCGATCGATCGAAATCAAATATTCACGTTTTACCAGTAAACTGCGGAATTTAGTTTTAGAAATCTGTCATGGGGTTGGGTCATAGAGTGCATAGATAAATACAAGCAACGACGAGTATACGCGTCAAAGTTTTTGTTTGACACGTGAAACGCAATTACCTGGTTAATTGGTTAAATCAAAATATTGACAAAATTAAAATATTTAAGTTCACAAAGTTGAACTCAAATATTAAAGTGAAATAACTGGTGAAACTGTGAGAAACACTGCCCACTCTCCAATTTCGATGATTTTTGGATACGCTGTAGAAATCGATATTTTTAACAACTTTTGCTGTATATGTAAGGGCTGAACACGCTTAGTTTCCGAGACATTCGCGAAAAACTGCCAGTACCACTATAACGGTTCAAAATATTAATTTCTACAGCATATCCAAAACTCATCGAAATCGGAGAGCGTTTCTATAGTTTCACTAAATAATTTCAAGGAACTTTTGCAAATTGTTTCGTGCATCGGTTTGTTAAGCAATTAAGGTAGTTTAAATAAACCGAAGAATAGGATTTTTTACTTGAAATATTTCAATTTAGCCAATCGAATATGTTTAATTGGTCGAATATAAACACCAAATACAAATTTTCAAATTGATATGTTAGCTGTGTTAGCGTCGCGTCTTCCATAGAAGTAACATCCATCGGATTATCGATAGCAACTAGTATAGGTTTGGCAACGAATTTTAAGATCCTATTTGATTGTTTCTATCGAATTGATTTTTAAGAAATATGCGCCTGTAGCATGATAAGGAAATCTTGGAAGCATTTAGTCACGGAGTGAACTACTCGAGGTGATGAACCTTCCGGCAGGTGGATTAAACAATGAGTGGAATAGCTCAGCACTTTCCCCAGAAACACGAAACAGAAAAATTCAACTCGACAAGATTTTTTACATATTCATTTCGATATAAAATATTTCAATTCAATCTGTTAGATTCAAATGTTAAGATTAAGCAATGCCAAATTTCAAACAGTAAAGTTTCAAGCGTAAAAACATTTTTACCATGTTTTTCGAACATGGACTCGCGTTACCTTTTTGGTAAATACCAAACGTCTCACCCTTTTATCCGCATTGTTCATAGTCCGTTGTAAAACAATAACATTGATGATGCGATTTTCCTTTTGAAAGAGATACGATTGTATGGTACCGCGTATCGCTGAGCCAATCGATCAAACAACAACGCCCCGTTGACATCGCGCCAAACGTGTCCAGCCAATCACACTCGATAATCGGTTCGTGGCTATCATTCCCGTTTACATTTACGTGAAAACGCGGTAAAATTATGCGCCATTAAACGAACAACGTTTTATGCAAATGTCCTATAGAATTCAAATGGGATTTGTTAATTAATCGACTACAAACGAGCTTGAATGGCGCTCAGGAAATACAATAAACTTCGCGATACTCACATACGACCGTTTCCGATTGCGGAATTCATAGCGAATACGAAGTCTCCGTGGGTTTCACGGGTCTTCAGGATTAAAGAAAAGTGTTCGAGACTGCTCCACGTAACTCGACTTATTCTAACTTGATGTTATGAATACTTATTGCGCACAAGGCAAATCATAAGTGGCTCTTGGATGATTTGTTGTAACAGAATTATAGCAGGTGATGTTTTGACAAGGTATATTGTAAATTGAACTAGCTAATTAATATGTCTTTCATCTCGGTTTATTCTGAACTAAGTTATAGAAACAGGAGATTTATTCTTTGACTAAGCAAAAGTGAAGTGTCTAAAGCGTTTGGAAGAAATTTTTATCAGCAAATTTATGCTACAGAAAATAACTCTTTTTCAATTATCAAACCATTGTCCGAACATCCATAGAATGGATGGCGAGAAAAAAACACGAATATTTTCAGGAGCAGACACGAGCTGAACTAATATTATTTTTCAGTACGAATAAATTTTACTGCAGTTAAAATTATTACAAGACATTGATTATCTTATTTGACGTACAACTGCAAAATATAGCCTACAAATTATATTTTGTCAATTTACTAATATTATTAATACGATAAATTATCGTGTAGAAAAGCCCTGGTCGTTTCATATTGTCATTAGATCCACAATAGCTTGAACATGCACAAATTCACTCGATATTCTCCTGTCGTATCGATGGGCAATGCTTCCTTTCGCTGTTTGCTGCTATTGTCGCCGGAATCGGTTTCGAAATACGTATTCTGTGGAATATGAATTCATCTAAGATCTTGAGCGACCGTTTCTCTCCTTTCCCCCCCCCCCTTCATCTTCCTTTCTGTTTAACCTTCTCGTATTCGCCTTGCTTGCTTTTTCCTCGGCTGATTACGATGCGAAAAGTTGGTTAAATTTTATGACCAGTTACACCGCGAAGATACAAACGAATCATGTTTGCAATTATAATCGTTGTCGCTCACAATTTTCCAATTCGTTTTCTGATCAGACGACGCTTGTAGAGATTGGGAATGCATGATTTGTTTGAGTTCTGAAATATGTAATTGAGTTATTATTTTGACGCGTGAGAAAAGTTTCGTATCTTTGAAATTCGAGTTTGAGGCGTTAAATCTATCTAACTCATTTATTTACAAGTTCATAAACACTTATAAACGTCAAATTGTATTCTTTTTCAAATATCAACCACATTAAAGAAATTCGATTAAAGTTATACTTGAAAAAAATAAAATTTCATATGCACCAACCTAACATTACAACCATCACGAAATTTCTTGAGTAACATTAGCGAAAAATATTCAGGATGTAATGGTCTCTGCGATATGAAATTCCGAGTCTTTCAAGACTTTTTGAAATCAGAAACTTTCTACGTTTTCTAGGACACCGGAAGTGCTCCCGACTACTCGATAAGAATTCTAGAACGAAATAAATAGAATACTGCTTCAAGAATACCTTTCCAAGAAGAATACGCTAACATATATTTCAACGATAGTGAAATAGTCGTTCTTGAAAGATAGCAAGAGTTATAGTCTGGTTTCCTATCATTTTATTTCCGCCCTTGTATGAATCTCTATAACACTTCCTAATCTAACATAGTGGAACAAATGTAAATAGCTGTGATCGTAACACGCGATCATAATCCGTTATCGTTGCTCTTTTCTATATTTATGTATATCGAATATATTCTATATTTTTTTCTCTGTATACCTCCAATTCTGAAAATCGGTCAGCCATTAAAAACGAACGTTGGATTAATGTAACATTTTATTATACCAACTTCGAAAAAGAAGGAATATGTTTGAGCATGTATACGTTAAAAAAAATTTTTTTTATATACGTTCGACAAATTTTCCGAAACGTTACGACCAATCGGGATGATTCATTATGCATATCGCAGAATATATTCTCCGGTTGATCCCGTTAAAAAATAATTTTTCGATTTGGACATCGTAAACTATTTTCTTTTTCTTTTTTTCTCAAGGAAACTAATATTCTTGCACCGTAATACTTTGGTGTATGTTCGCTGATTTCTTCGAAACCGCTTGACCAACCTAGACTAGTAGGGTATGTTATCCCGCTGATCCATTTACAAAATTTTATTGCATTTGCTTTTTGTAAATTATTTTTTTTGCAAAAGTCCAATTTCTATGTATGTCCATCGATTGCTCAGAATTGGATTGAGCTATCGGAATGAGACCTTTTGCATCTTCTAGGAGTAGTATACTCGGAGTAGCTTCGTTTGGAAAATTTCTCAAATTAGTTCATTGTTAACTATTCGTAATTGCAAAGAATTTCTTGTTCGTCAGTTTTATTTCGTTCAGTGATTCCTTTGCGAATGTTGAACTGATATCGAGATGATTACAAAGCAATAAGCTCGCCTGGGCGAGCGCTTTGAAATTGCGTTTCTCAGTATAGACTTCGACTCGTGTTTGCAGGAAACATCGTTCTGTAGATTCGTGTTCGGTCATAAGCCTACTCTTCCTTTGCGAAATGATACGTGACACACTATCAAGTTATAGAAATATCCTTCTCTATCGTTGGTCAAAGTATAGTATCGATGGCGAAGTACAGATGGTTTATTCTTTATTCTCATGCGCATACAGCCCATATAATCTTTTAATCATTAATAATAATTAAGAATTGGAATAAGTAATAGATAGATAGGAATAAATTACCGCCTTATTAATGACAATGACAACCATTTTGCATTGACCCTGTAACATCGGTCGCTTCGCTAAAAAATGTGAAATAAAAGATATTTTTGCCAAAAAAATATTAGCGACTTTGAAAGGCGCTAAATGATGTGAAACAATTTCTACTTCATTTGTTCTTTATTGTTTGTCTATTTCGTATCAACCATATTAATCGTATTGCAACCTTCTTGAAGGCGGTGCAAAATTAGAAATACAACTAATATTTAGTCTACTTTCATTTTGAACTGCATAGCATTAGAAATTGTAACGATTGGATTTATGTAGCCATCTTCTGTAAAGTATTCGTTATTATAGGTTTATTTTATCTTAACAAAACAACATGTGAATTATTTCGATTACTTCAATTTCAACGTGCGTTTGTATTAAATTCAGATATTTTACTTCAAGAGTATCATGTTTGCACAATCTATATGCATTATTTTATCGCTTGATCCGTATTGGCTTAACGAAATAAAGAAGTAAAGACGACAAACCACGAGGAAAATTCTAACGTGTGAAACATTTCTATCTTCGTGTAACGATATTTTCCCCTTGATTCGATTTTATAATTGTATGCAACGAATATTATAGAGCTGTAAAAGGGAAATTTAGCTAGCGGAAAGGCACGAAATCGATCCGCGTTCTCGCCACTCCATCTCGCTTCATCATCACGGGACCTTTTTATCGTGCGACACGAAGATCATAAAAATATAACAAGACCGTTGCAGCCGGTTTTTCATCATGACATCGCCCATCCTATTTCGCAAGTTGCATCAGCAGCCACCGCTACAGTCGGCGTTTCGTAAAAGCAACGGAATAATAAAGGTGGCCCAAAGGGCAACGACAGTGACAGAGAGACGTGAAATAGATAAATTCTCGCCACGACAAAGCGGAACATTTCGTACGCTGGTTTACTAGTAAAATGAAAGAGAGAAGCAACCAAAAAAGTCCGCGAATCGACTATCGAATTTTCTATCGTACATTTTACGCGAAAGCGAATATGATCATACGTTTTTATATCAAATAAAAAAATTCATACAACGTTCTACTTTTTTCTATTCGTCGGTTTAAATATTTTTTATATCTTCGCTGAAATATCAACTCATACCGTGCGGCGATAAAAATAAATCAACGTTCTCCCTTGTTCATCGTATTTCCTCTTTACGTTTCTTTTTTTATGAAACGTCAGATATACGTATGTATATACGATACTTAGAAAGAAGAAAGAGGAGAATGAAATACAAAATGAAAAGGGAGAAACAAATTTTACGTATGTATGTTTTCCCCGAAAAAGCATCTCATCACGGGATAATAAAAAGAAATCAATGGTTCCCTTGTTTATCGCATTTCTTTTGTATGTAACAAAATATATACAGTCTGTCTAAAAAGTAACGGAACACATTCTTTTAATTCTTTACTTCAAACATTCAATATGTACGTAGATTTAAATATTCGTTTTATTCAAACTTCCGTTTTTGCAACGTTAATGTAACATTATAAACGGTCAAGCAATAAACGAATAGATTTTTAGGGATTTTATATTTTTGAAGTCAGCTTGAGAATATCCTTGCCGTATCGTGTCTGTTTGTACGGTTGCAATGTTTCCTCTACGAGTTATTCATTGGAATTTTCACAATACAAAGTGATTACAGAGAGTCAAATCAGACGAAACAGTGACACTTGTTTTTTTATCAAAAAATTCATATACGATTGCTAGAATGAGCAAGTACATTATCACACGAAATAAATTACACAGACTAATAGGTACTATCTCCTTAACCGATAATGCCTAGATAGCAAATAATGTTTGATGCTCATAAAACATACTTCATAATACATAATTATATTAATAAAAATATTGCTAGACAGCATTTACTCGACAGTTTATAAAAATTATGAATTAAGGAATATGAAACCATTATTTTTCAGATAAACTGTATTTGTACGTCCACGAAAAAAGAAAGCGGAAAACAAAAAAAGAAATTACCTCCTTGTTACCAAGCATGCCGATTTTGCAGTCGAGCAGCATAGTGCTGCCTATTCTGGCAGTGATGTTTATCTCCTGATCGCCGTCTTCGAAGTAGGGCCCGAACTTGCCAAAGGCGCTGTCGACGCTGGGTAGGACAAACTTCCTACCGGGTAAGGATCGCTGAGTGCTGCTAGGGTTAAGCTGATCGGGCTCCATCTCGGTTTTGATCGACGGTTTGATCTCGTAAAACGCCTTCGTGGACTTACCACCCGCCAACAGGAGGTTGTTCATCGGCCTGGAATGATCCTTCCTTGACTCTATGACGTTCCTTGGATGTTCGTTATCCTGTTGTCGCTTGTCCGCGTCTTCCGCTTCTTTGCCAATTGCAGGTACTTGGAATGAGATCGCTCTGATGTCCTCGACGTTCTTCTGCTCGATCGATTTCACGTCCGTGACGATGGTTTCACGGATCGACACGGTTGTAAACCTAATCGAGTTTTCTCTACGAGATTTGTCCACGTTAGAAGCATCTTCTAATTCGTCCTCGTGCTCCACCACGTTCGATAGATCCTCATCGTCTACCTGGACGCCGTGCAAGTAGTCGTCACCCTTGGAACCAGACAACCGGATCTCCAAGGGAACGATACTCGACGCGATTTCCGCTCGATTCGGTCGAGTCGACGAGACGAAATCATTGTTCGCGTGTTCCACTTTGTTTTCAGAACTGTTGCGCTCTGCCGACTTCGCGTCTGATCCCAATGGATTGTGTTCTGGCTCGTGAACGTCGTTCTGTGACACCGTGACGGATAACAGGTTACTTTGATCCCTTTGCAATTCCGCGACGCTACCTTCGTCCATTCGCGACATGTTCACCAGGTTCTCGTGGTCGGTAGGAAAGCTGTGGATAGTTTTGGTCACTGAAGTTTCGTTGTTACTATCGTTGACGTGCTCTCGAAACGCGACCACGGTTAGATCGCTGGCGACGGTCTGGTTCGCGATCCTCTCGTCCTCCTGGATGCGATGGTCCTCCTCGTCCACTCCGAAATGATTGATGCTGGGCTCGATGGCGCCGCTGTCCGCTTCTGCGACACAGAAAAAAGAAGTGAAGCGGGCAAGTTACACTACAGAGTCGTCTCGTTTCCGGAAATGGGAAAGGGGCGCGGGTGAGGGTAATTCTTGTAACACGGGGAAACATTTTCTATGTCGGTTACTACCGTACGGTCGACAAAGAGAGTAGAAGGTCGGAGTGTGGAGAAAGAAATGTGAATGTTAGACGCGTGGTACGAGAGTCTTCGCGTTGTTGAGCTATGTTTTTTAGATTTATTTCTGAATAAGTGGGTAGAAGGATCTAATTATTAAAAGAGTCACCTATCCTTGTCAGCAAAGTGATATAAATCAAAATGTGCTTCTCAAATTGTCACTTCGGTGTTTGCCAGAGTTAGAATCTTACAAAGTTAGTTAGCAAATTACAAGACAATACCTTGTACCATTTTGTTTCAGCGAACCTATATAAGTATCGAACCTTTCGTACACATCGATCGAAAAATTCCCAAAAACCACGAGTTCTCAGAACGAAAAGTTTCATTGCGATAAAAATTTGCTCTCTGCTTGAAAACGGGGATATAATATAGTATATTCTCTACAGAACTCTACAAATATCGACTATTCTGTATTCAACAAAACTATAGAAATATCAAACCTTTCGTAGGTTAAAAAATTCCCCGAAAACTATCAATTCCCAGAGTAAAATGTTTCATTGCGCATGTTCTCCTCGCTTCGGAAACATGGTTGAAATATAGTATATTCTCTACAAAACTCTACCAGTATCAAAGTTTCCATATTCGTCAATAAAAACGTTTCCAAAAACTGTAAGGTCCTAAATTTTCCTTTCAATGTCCGTCGATCGAAAACCCCCGAAATTCATGAATTCTCCGAATCAGGTGTTTCCTTGCGATTAAACATGCTCTTTCTGTATTTATCAATTAAAAAATTCCCACAAACTACGCATTCTCAGGAAGAAACGTTTCATTACGATCGAAATTTTCCCTTGCACATTCGTCGACCGAAAATTTCCGGAAACCACGATCTTCCAGAACAAGATGTTCTCTTGCGATCAGAGTTTAGAGTTTTCTCGAAACCATGATTTCTGAATGTTCTTTTACTTCTGCAATTACTTGCAGAATGAACAGGCTTGTCGGAAATGCCCGTTGTTATATTCAATCGCGTCGACGCATCTTTTAGTACTTATCGAAAGATGACGTTTCATCGTCCGACGAAAACGACTCGGTTCTTGCGTTCTATGAATATGTAACTCTGTCTCTGTACGGCGCGTGACTCGAGCGCGGATAACAAGGAGAAGAGAGAATATCGCAGCCCTCGGGCAGCTCCGCTGCACACATTCTATACTTTCCACGAGACTTTCAAGTGAGATACGCGTCATTTGTAATTTTACGTGGAAACGAATATCTCGCGAGCGAGAACCAAGCCTCTTTTTCCATGGTTGCGTCAGGTAGCTCGCGTATCGACTCCTTTCTTCCAACCTTTACACGAGCACGTACAGACGATTTACTCTCCTCAAACTTCCATTTTGTGCGCCTCTCCATTATGTCCTCTGTTCTTGTTCAGCTATGTGTGATACGAGATTAATGAAAATTATGATACACCTGTGATACTCGGATTTAACGTAAAATACACGTGGATGAGAGATTTGATGTCTACATTTGAGTGTCAGGGACTTAATACGTAGATAAGGATACAGAGCGACGTATTATGTGCTCAAAGTAGTAATAGTGGATTAATTAGAGCTGAGAAATGTGTTCTTACTAATGGATTTTACGTAGCCTTATTTAATAACTTATACTATAATAGATTGTAGCAAATATTTGGATTTAAATATTTGATATTTTTCTCTTATC
Source organism: Bombus superbus (assembly GCA_014737385.1). NCBI lineage: Eukaryota > Metazoa > Arthropoda > Insecta > Hymenoptera > Apidae > Bombus > Bombus superbus. The sequence goes on along the minus strand of JACXIK010000067.1, from coordinate 577,992 downwards.
TTTTTCTTCCGCTTTTCTATATAATTACCATCTATAAGAGCAATTATTAGTTAATAATAATAAGATAACAATTAGATCGATAATAATGAGAACAGCTTGTATATGTTTTGGGAGGAAAGAAAAATAAATTTATTCCAGTCGTATTACGATACAATATATTAAACGAAACTGAAGAATTCGAATTCTACGAGCGAAGTTAAAAGTTTGCACGGGACGTCTGACAATTTTCTGGCTCAACAACCACATTATATGCGCTATCATATGTATCTTGAATTCAAAAATCTTGATTACTTGAGCCATCTTACTCGCATTCAACATACATTCAACCTTCCATTTCCTTCATCCACACTCTTCTCGTTAAAACGTCACTTTATTTTAAGAAAAACTTAAAACTCCAAATATTTAAAAAGTCCAGAATGAACAAGCACGCGTGATTTCTAACCAACATCTACTTCATCCTTAGTCGAAATTCTGTACTTTATATTTTATTCTTTTGTAGCAATCAATTCGATCGTTCTTCAACATTCACTTGAGTGCTGCCTGAGGAGAATTACCGGAAGTTCTAAAGGAAGTAGTTCGTCTTGTTGCGCATTCTTTCCATACGTTGGCGCGAAACTCACGCCATTTACCGTAGGAATTATAACGCGGATTAAAATTTCGTCGCATTCTTCCGTGGTCGGCATTCACGAAACGTTCTCGCTGGAATGCCCTTCCGGAACGAAATAGTCGCCATGGCGGCCGGAAAAATTCCAGACGGCTGTCGCCCGTGGTAACAATGCTACCATCTAATTTCTTTTCCTCGCGGTCTAGCGTGTTCTCCCTTCCGTTGAAAAAATACCATCACTTTCTGGAAACTTTATTCTAATGCGTTCCATTGGATGGTGTTGTCTTCTTTTATTTATTTATTTCTGTTAGGGGAGACGATGTCGAATAAACGAATTTATTTATAAAATTGAAAACTTGCTGTTATAAATGAAAATCAGAAACACGAGACTTCATGGAATTTCCGACCTCGCGTCAATAATTAAGTTTTGATTTCGTCATTATTAATTTGTACATTAATTTATTTATGTAGTACATTAACATCTTGTCGTCCACATAAATATACTAGTAACTTTAACCAGTTGCCGGTGTTTTTTGTTAAAAAATTTCAAGATCATAAACTTTACGTAAAGAGTTGACTTGCGCGTGACACCAACGCAGTATCATCAGACACTGACATTTTGGCCTGCACTTGACAACAAGTTGGTGTCAACGTGAAAATGTTAATTTGTCCTTTTATGAAAGAAGTTCTGTTGTTTGATCGATTACTGATCGAGAGAAAAAGAGGGGATTTGGAAAATAGTATGACCTAAAATTTATCGATATGATCGAAATAAACATTTCGAAAATAGATTATCTAATTTATTTGGATAACTAATTCAGATTCTTAGAAAAATTATCAGGACTTTTAACTTTGGCTCGCTTTAGATATGCGCTTATGATAATCCACTATTCGTCGGCTTACAATCAGCTATGTCGAAGAAATATAGGAGAAGAAAGAAATATCTTAAGTCTTATTGTCAGATGCTTACGTATCAATTTGCAAGATATTTTGAAGCGTATACTTGCATAAGAAAATAATGCTTCTTCGTGTCTTAAAATTTATCTCTAAAAGGATTTAGTTCCAATATTTTTCGAATATGTCTGAAAGTACTAGAAATCCAAGGAAAGCGAAAGAAGAAAAATAAGCTTGGATGTCACTGTATAAAATCCTACGAAGCAGTATCATGCAGATTTTTGTTACTATTGCAAGGGAGAGAATAAAAATTGGAGGAATGCTGGCACGATTTTTAAAGAAACGAGGACATTTACGACGCTACACCCTCTTTTCGGCGATGTTTCATGGAAGATCAAAGAGAGTGCCGGCTTTTTGTTTTTCACAGTTACTGTCTAAACTGGATCTTCATCTGATAGGTCGACACGTGTTGTTTCCGATTAAACACGATTGTAATACCAAATTTCATAATACAACGTCCAACAAACTAATGGTTAGATACTGTGGAAAAGCGTATTTTTATGAATATAGCTAGAGAAATGGAATTAAATAAGGATTTACTTCATCCAGTAAATATTATAACCGGTGCTATACTTGGAATATTTTTTCTGTTTCTACATATTATATGCATTGTCGCACTTGTAAATTTTCCATAAATGCACAACAATCTGCAGTCTATTAATAAGTAAAAACCTCTTTGTTAGGTAACTTAAAATTTTCGTTATCATTGGACCAAGGATGTTTATGCATTTACTTGGATATTTAAATATGCAAGTACACCGAGTATAAATATAATATACAAAATTGCACAAAATATCCAAAGTAAAGCGGTCGCTACGATATTTGGAGTGTAAAACAAATATTTATTTAGGTTCCATTTCTTTAGTTCTCTTTATTAGCAGTCTAGTCATAGCTAGTACATCATTTGGAGCATGCCTCTATCGAAGAACCAATTGTAAAAATCATTTAGAACGTGTGCTAGAGTTATAATTTCTGCAACAGCATCGTGGATTAACCTATACAAAATGGTATGTTATGGAATGGAAAAAAAACGGATGAAAGAAACGAAGGACGCGCGAAAAAGTTGTACTAATTTGCAGTAATTGCTGGCCGAAGAACGGGCGATCAGTCACGTAACTTCGCTTAATTGCGGAACAGTGCACATCGATCATAATTTTTCGCGATTTGCAGCTCGTGCTCGGCGGCGAATTTCGCGGATTATTTTTGCCACTCTTGTTCGCAACCAAAATTTTTTCCCTCGTTATCAGACCGATTCCTCCTCTTTCTTTTCGCGCAAGCCATCGGCCTCTTTCATTACACTGCGGATATTGCGGATATTGAAGGGAAATGTTTACCGCGACGTTATGGATCCGCAAGGCGGGCTAAGCTCGTGCGAGAAGCAAAGACAACGCGATTACACGTCAGGCTAATCGGAAGTTGCGCAGAGGAAATCGTTGAAGAGTGATCGTAGGTACGGAGATGAGCGGAGAACATTTTGCAGAATCGTAGATTCGTTCAAGCACTGAAAAGTTAGCTTCCTAAAAGTCGAAAAACACTAGCGTGTTGAGAAGTATTTTCCAGAATTGAGGTTGCGAGTAAAGTTGAAAGTAAGATAAAAGGACTCAGGAAACTTTCCACCAAGGAGAAATCCAAAAATTAGCTATAGAGTGGTGGACAGAAAAAGTTCGAAGCTGAATATAATATTAGCAACTAGATATTTGATATAACTTGGTAGATCTAGATATCTTTTACTATTTAGTGATATCTGGACTACAATAGCGTGCCTGTTATTGTTCTTGCCGAATATTTTTCTTTTGTAAAATTATGGCGTTCTTCCCTTAAATTCACCATTTAAACTGTCTTTTGTACTCTATTGTATATTAAGTATAAGGTGTATTAAGTTTACGATGGGATCGTTAAATTAAGTAGCTAAGGTTACATAGAATGTGCAACACTGTGGAAAATTCATTGAATTCGCTGCTTTCATTCTTGTTTTCATCTACGGATGAAAACATTGATTATCCGCCGTGTTGCTTCAAAGTGTTTCTCCAAATGTCCAAAGTAAAATAGTTTCAGTGTTAACGAAAATGATTGAGAACTAGTGTTTCCAATTTGTACTTGTCCCTATTTTATACATCTTTAAAGAATGGTTCAATTGACACAGTCATAAATTTAACATACTCTATCTTGAATGTACTATATGTAAATTAAGTTGAATATAATTTCAAACATTTTGAGAAGATAATTAAATTTAATAATATCAGGATCTTCTTACTTAGAAATAAGACAATTGCAAACAACTTGATTGCTTTTCCACACAAATCAGAAGACTAATATTTCTAACTCGGCCAGAAAATATCGGTAAGATGTTTTATCTTCGATCATGGACGTGATTGATCTTTGGTAGGTCAGTTGTTTGCGCGTAAACGAATTTCACAGATTATTTCCGGCCGACGCGGTGGGCAGTGTCATAAAAAGCGACGAACTGTGATCTCTCCTCGTGTTATATGTTTTTTTTTTTTTCACTCGATCGATGGAGCATGAACGATCAAAGCATTTATCCGCCGGCCGAACGGAATCGCTTACGCAGCGATACGCGCGATCGGAGTAAATAATCGCGTTCGTCGCAAAAATTCGTCGGACTTTGTGCGTCACCGACAAAAACCGAATACAAGAGTCTATTCAGTGATACGATGGCAAAATTACACTATCACGTCAATTCCATTCTGCTGGAAGATGCAAATGAATTGGGTACCTATTGTGTTGTCTTCTCCTTCTAAGATTCGAATATTATTAATGGTTTATATGTGTATATCGATAGATTATTTAGGAAAAATTATACATTATAGGATGATATTCTATTTGTAAAATGATAACTGGCGTGTCAAAGGAAGGCATCGATTCTTTGATATTATTAATATTTGAAGCAATAAATTAAGGATTCCAAACGGTTATTTCTCGCTACTTTTCTCGTCATACATTTTTCGTCTACTTTTCTCATAGTCACCTAAGAGGATACTTCTCAGCTAAGCAGCAATCTTGATGACTCCTGGTGAACCAGGAAAACAGTTGTAGTTTAAAGTCAATATCAAAAGCCGAAAAACTACCACCAAACTTGCTTAGTTCAGAAAATTCATCAGTCAATAAAGTTCGCCAAATAGCTCAGTCTCATTATGTTCCAGTTCAGCCCGTCTCATTCAACAGACACACTTAGAATACGTCTCTCAATAGGTCGAGATTGGCTAGTCTTTCAGGCGTTAAACGGTATATATTGTGCAATAACCAAGGCGAGGAGGCATTGCTTACACTATCGCGCGGAGCAAACTTCTAACCCTAACAGGTATTTACATCCGTCAGTGTGAAATTGAAAATATAAAAGAAACATGTTGTGGACTCGTTTTCTTCTAATGTGCTGTTCAACTACGAAAGTTTGGAAATCTACTGATTCCTAGTTCTAAATTGATAATCACCGAATTGAAGCAATTATTTAGAGAAATATAAAAGATTGAATAAATCTATATATATATAATTGCTTCAATTCGGTGATTATCAATTTATATATATATATAAGCAAAAATATCTACATCTTTGTTGTATATAAATAAAAAGATATTACAAAACACAGTAGAATGTTTACCAGACGGCATGGCAGTGATCACGATGGAGACAATGGCGATGACGCCGAGCACCGATGCGGTCGGCTGCATTCTCCAGCCGGTCATATCGAGGATCCGCTCGCTCTCAGCCTTCAGGGATCTGCTCCATTTCGTTCATCTTCGTTCTGCGTAACATAAATTTTTAGAAATTACAATTATTTGACGTTAAAATATCAAAGAATATAACTGTTACCGTGACGGATTCATATCATTAGTTAGTAAATTATTGTAAAGAACGTTCAGAGGCTCGGTCAGTAAATTCATCGACTATTCGTTAAATTTCATAAAAAGATATGCTTTGAAAATATAAAATGCATTCTAGCGATATTTTTATTCCTTGTTTGAAATCGTATCCTTTCATCTTAATTAAAAACGAAGAGTTCGTTTCCTTACACGGACCAGAATGTTAATAAAATGCCGCTGTTAAGAGAAACTTTCTCAAATGGAGATTTTAAAACTTTCTATCGAATGGGAATCGAGCCGACGTAGTGTATTTTCGAACAATTGACATTTGTTGTTAGATTCCAAGACCTCCTTGCTTAAGAGAGTACTCATAGAGTGCATCTAAAATGTTAATTAGATTTATTATACATTAAAATAAATTTCATAACGTATGGATAATAAATTAAAAGATTTTTAATATTTTATCGTAATCTATAATTCTTATCATTCTTTAGGATTTTGTGATGTATCATGAAACTTTTGTTTCATTCTACATCAAATTATATCTTCAACCATGATATACGTATATATAAATTAAAAATGGATTTTAAAATGTAGATCGTTATATTTTTGTTACATTAAACGATTCTCGTTTACTTTTACTTTATTCTATTCTACATCAAATTTCATTTTCAGCTATAACGTGCATCATATTTAAAGCGAATGAATTTGGAACTATAGTAATTACTATTAAAATTTCGCTACACTTGTATGTATTATGAAACTCATTCTATATATATATATATAAATATCAAATTAAATCAAACTTTACATCAAATCATAATATCCATACATTAGCGCACATTGCAAATGAACAAGGTATCACATTGATAGTAATGATTCTTATCGTATCACAAAATTTCCCGATATATGTATTACGAAACATTTACTCTGTTTGAGATCAACGTCCACTGTAAAAGCTACGTTTATAACCCATCACGTCAATTCTACATGCACTAACAGAACCGAAAATTCAAAAACCATTCGATATCTCCTATATCACACTAATATCTCAACGATTAAATCCAGCTACTCTACAAATTCGGACGAGTAGCAATACATGTCCTAGCCAGATAAATTTCACCTATCATTTTCATCGATGTATCAAAATTACGGTCCACCATTCGGTGTCGACTCGTTAGCGAATTTGAACGCGTGTGTTTCGATGGAAAATTCGCAGGAGGACGCGATAGTTGCGAGCAGAATAGGTGACATTGACAAGAGAATCGTATATATCTCGAAAATTTCAACTATCCGTGGATCCCACGGGATTTCATGAACGGCACCATCTACGCAATAATGTTTAAACCGCCAGCTAATACACTGCGCGTACACTTGTAACGTGATTAACATGATGAGTGTGCCACATAAGTTTCAAATACACGGAAAATATGTTCGTACAGTACCTTTCGAAAGTATTTAGCCCATTCACTGTCAACTACGACATATCTCGTAGTAAGCATACATAAATCGATTGCAATTGATCATGGAATAAGTTTTGGTTAAAAATTATTAGAAAGGATGAACGGGAATTTGTGAAATTCCATGTTTTCTTTAAAATAAAATCTTGGCACCCAGGGCAAGACGTTCTAGATTTTCCTGGCAATGAATGAGTTAAACACTTACTACAGGAAAATTGTACGAACTTTTTATGCGTGTGACACGAAAACTTTCGAAATTCCATTAGCGCTCTAACGAGTAAACAATAATTGTAACGATTATATCGATAAAGTTCGAAATTGGAGAATGTATATTCAGCGATTCACGAAAGAATTTGAACACTTGTAAAACTTGTTACGAATATATTACGTGCGTTATACACAACATAATGAAACTTCATTAGCGCTGTAGCGAGACACGACTATTATGATACTGCATATTGATCACGTTTGAAACTATTTTGAAAACGCATATAGTTAAAAGACATTTATCGAAAATATACAAAGAAACCTAAAATATTTGGATAGTCAATTATACGTTAGTACACATTAATAGAGATCACAAAAATATATCAAAGAAATTTCTCTAGTATTTCCTCAAATGTTTTCATTGTTTCCGCAATAACCTATTCGCGAGAGACTAACGACTAAGAAAAATGCTGTTCAGAAACATTGAATCCATAAGGGTTTTGAAGCGCCAACAGTGTTATAAACCACTCTGTAAAAGAAGCAAATTTTTACCCTTCATTTCTACCTTGGGCGGTCAATAGCGAGGCAAAGGCGAGACTACGTGTCTTCTTGAGGACTTTTGCACGGTCTACGGCCAGATACGAAAAGTCAGTCGTCAATAACAGTTGTGTTCCGGTTTACGAAAACCAAAGGTCTGACCACCGGACACTTAATAGCCACGCATCCAAAAAACCAATAAAGTTCACATTGTGATAAATTTTCTGGGTTACATCTCGTTTCTTTCTTCAACCCTTCCACGAACCCGCGGTTGTTCGGATGCGTATAAACGCGTTAAAAAGCCACAGAGAGGATCTTGAATAATGTTAAACAGTCGTTAAAGAAACTTTGAAACTTTACAGAGGAATCTAAAAAAAATTCCTCTAAACACCTCTCAGGAAGAAAAACATCAAAGTTCAACAACTACATGCACTCGCCAATTAAATTCTTAATCAACCGTCTCGTTGGAAAGCATTTCGGTAGTGAGTTGGTGAACGTTCGTTACTCGAAGAGAGGGCGTAAGGGAAAAGGCACGACCGGAAGTGAGCGCGCCGCGCGAAAGAGCCGGAAACAGCGCGTGTGGACCGTAGCAAATCGCGTAATCACGTCCTCGCGAATATTCGACTTGGCTGAATGCGAGCGAAATTTCATTCGTCTCTGGTCTGGAGAGTGGTTGGCAACATCGACCGTAGACATAATTACACGTCTGATTAAACATTACAATTGCAAGTCAGCCATGAGATTTGTCACGAGCGTCTGTGGCATTGCGGTGTCCCTCGCAGACGTGTCTGTCCCATTCTCTGACTGCTTTCGAAATCGCGTTGTAATTTGAAGAGAAGGTGATCAGAAGGTTGTGGACACGTCCCGCGATGTGTACAAATTGATTTAATGGATTGACCGATCGAGACAATCAGGCTGGAAGAATTCAGTTAGTTTTCGAAGCTTCGTGTCTTGATTCTAGGAACGTTGATGGAGAATTAATCGGCGTGTTTCGCCAGGATGTTTCGTGGACTTTGTATAAGAGGATGCCGAGAGTTTAGGTTAACTTCATAACTAATCTTGCTTGAATACTGCGGTGGTTAAGTTCGATGTCTGGAAGGGAGCGTGCATTAATCCATTAAGGGCTAATGTTGTGTTGAAGCAACGCTTTGCTCCAACTTTCTTTTCAAACAATTTACATTGTTGAATTCCATTGATGGATGGTATGCGAGTACCTTGGAAGCCATGTTGACCAACTCTGTAACTTGAATTGCAGAGGAAAATGTCTGAAAATAGTTCTTTGTCTTCTGAGATGTCGAATGTTTATTATATACTTGAGTATATAAAATTGAAGACTTGATAGAAAAAAGTGAAGTTGACCGGTTTGATCTATGAAAGGATCACACATCACAGAATTTTACTGAATTTTATCGATGTATTCGTTAATATGTTGTTAAAACCGCTTCACCATCTTGATCACTAGGTTTAGTTCGTCAAAAATATTGTTTTCGTTATGTGACTTATTAATCATTAGAGCGTGACGAGTACCCGGCTCTGATGTTATTAGAAAAGTTGAAAAATGTTTCGCAAGTATATACGTTTTCTCAGCGAGAAACCGCTCGAGATTTCGAATTGTTTCAATAAGTTTGAGGATGAACACTGAAGATAGTAGTGGTCGGTTTGTTTTCTCAGCCACGTCAAAACGGAAGCTGCTTTCTAATGTAAATCGTGAACAGTCCCTGAAAGGCATTCTCTTAAGTTGTTTGATCTGCTGCTCTTTCAATGGGGACCAAGCTCTTTTTCTGCTCGACCATACGGTCTGGAATACAAGTACCCGAATTTCGATCTCGATTGTATACTTAATCTTAAGCGAAAGAAAACAGTCTAGATTACTTGTAAAACTACTTGGCCCTTTTCAACGCCAAAGCTTTTATCTACAGCTTACAATTTTTTACTTTTATTAATTAATAGCTATTTAATTTCTAAGTTTAACGTTATATTAATATATGTGAAAGAACTTTGATATTTTATATTTAATGATATATTAAATTCGGGTACTTTTCTTGGTGGTACGAGTGTAAAGTTGTAAAATTGTAAATGTGCTGTACTATGCATATACATATACGTATACTATATATATATATTGTAAAAACATAAGATTTATCAACGAAGGTAAAAATTGACTAATTTCTACCGATATCTTTTCATAGTGACCTAAAAACAATAATTCTTGCGTTTTATGGAAAATATGTAAAACTATCTATAAATTATCACAGTCTCTTCAATATTTAAGAAACTTTAAAGAGCATTCTTTCGGAATGCTTACCAAACGATCTAAAAGTTTGTCGTGAAACTCCAACCAGCATGATCTGAAAAATTACTTTTTTGCGTCGGAACAGATACTTTTATTCCTTGGACGAAACCCTATCAAAGAGCTTGCAGTTTCGCAATTTCCACCGCGAATTTCGCCGCAATTGCTACTTTTCGTGATGTTCGTACGAGCAATACAGCGAACCACCTTTCTCCATTCGCTCTCGCGGGACAAAATATTCGAACTCCATCGAAAGAACTCCAAACTCTATTCGATAGAAATGTACACTGTTCTGTAAGCTTTTCACGGAAATGTACTTATGTAAATTCAAGATGATAATACATATCAGAGATTTTATCTGTATGTAGCTCTTATAGATTTTCGACAAAGAAACGAACATCAGTGAAATGTTCATGTTCTAATGAACTCTAATGTATATACTGTAATGTACTTTTCTTAATCAATTGTTTTCATAATATTACTCGCTGCAATATAATTCACTGTATTCAATAACGAACCTGATTGATATTTCAACTTCTGATTGGACTAATATTTGTGAATTTCTTTTTTATTATTTCAAACTCTTGCAAATGGGTCAATAGTAATGGAATAATACTTAAATGTAATTATAGCGAGTGTCCAATAAACCATCAAAATTCTCCAACTGAACTTCACTTTCCTATAACGCACACCTTACAATAATATATTTAATGAAATACGAAACTTTCCCAAGATATTATTACCAGCATAGAAACATATAATAGAATAATTCTCTCGTTTCATGGACGCTTCCAGACTGAACTTAGAAACTCGGAGAAGGCTAACTTACGTCGCCAAGTTAGTAAATTAAAGCATACCACGAGCATCCATTCCAACTCAGAGGAACGTGCAAGTATTTTATCACAAAACTGTCCAACACATTCCACGATCGTACCTATAGGGATCTTGAAAGAAGTTTCTTCGCCTCCTGATTAAAATTATCGTGAATTGCATCCACGAATCTTAACTGATGTCTTCTCTTAATTATGATCTCCACGAACGTATGTCGAGTTATATCAAACTTGACATCTCTATCGAGGTGTTAGTTAAGATGATTCATCAAGAACTTCTGTGATAGAGTTACTCGATACTACGGTTAATCGTAATTCTCTGGGGACTTCGAGGCCAGCTGCCTGATGGAAATTATTCAGTTACATAATCACGCTCCAAAGGGTTGTAATATACGTATAGAATACTCGTTGTATTTTGGAGATCGAGAAGTTTCGTATTGATGTTAGGACAGAGTATTGGGTAGCTATTGGTACAGGATAACCATTTAATTATAGTTTTGACATAGAAGGATGAAGATAGAATGTGAAACTAATTACTTATTTTCTTAATTTATAATTTAGCTTCGAACTATTTCAATTAATAAAGGAAGGGGTGGTAGCACGATTCCTTGTGATTTTTTATGTTACAACAAACACGTCTAGCGGATAACATTGTCATTTGTTGTATCTACTACATTCATATATAGAGAAACAGATTTAGTCTAAATAGTGTATTATTTCCGCTAATGAGAAGCATAAATAATACAACTTGAAAAACACCCCGTTCTTCGTCATCCTGAAAAAGGAATGTTCCTTGCAAATTGAGTGAATTAAAGCGTCGTGTGTTGGAATATATATGTGAAAGGTACGTAAAAGCGATATACAGGTGTGAGATCACTTAATCTTTGATACTTTCAAAAATATAGTTCAAGTTCTTGAAACTATGCGTGTTGATATATTATAGTGCTATTTCATTTTTTATTTATATTATAATTATACATAAAAATATAAAATATAAAAAAATTATATTTCTACAATCTAAAAGAAGGAAATCGAAAACAGGTCGTAAGGCGACATAACATAGTGAGCGCAAAAGTGCAAAGGACAGAAGAATGTGTGTGTGATTTTTTTATATAAACAGAAGAATTTGCTTTATTTATTTACTTTTCATCTCAAAATGTTACTAAAAAATTAGGTTTCGTGATTTTTGTTAGAGGGCCATATTACTGTCACTTTTGTACAAGTTTCAAAGCTGACTTTACTCTTTTCTTTTACTTTCGCCATTCATCACGGATAATCTTATTAATTTACAAACATTTTACGCAAAAATTTGAAGCAGTTTAAGTTATGAATCAGATTTTAGGAAGAAATACAAAACTGGGAGACCACTCTATAATTCGAAATTGTTAATATAAAATTCTTTCGTATCCCAATTTGCTCAAGATTGTATTTATTTCTTGGTTTTATCAAAACTTCATCTTAGCGCAAAGATAAGACCCGAGATTTTGAGGTTTTATTAACGTACTGGATAGACAATTTTACTTCAGCCTAGCGGCCTTGGAATAATACTTGATTTACAAATTCTGTAAACTTTTCAATACTGCACATAATTTATTACTACAAATATTATTAAGCTACTATGTTCATATTGTACGTATTGCACGGCAAAAGTACGAAACACGAATTGATTGGATTTAAATCAGGAAAGATAAAGTTTGCTTCAATCCTTCCAATTAGTCTCGTTTATAAAAAAATATACAGGAAATGTATATTTTTTGTATAATCATCAATTCATGATTATACAAATAATATGATGAATGAATATATTCATGATTATACACATAATAACATTGAACAGTGTAAAAATTATTCGAAATTTAGCTTTTCAGTAAATATATTTTTATCAGAAATTTTCACAGAGAATGTACGACTAGTTTTTGTAAACCAAAGACATAAATCAAATTCTAGAAAAATTGAGACTAATTATTTGAAGTAACTAATAAAGTAACTAAATTAAACTATCATTTAATATACAAAAAACAAATAGCAAAAATCAACAATCTTTTTAATCAGTGTTTCAGAAATTTAATGATAATTTCGTTAGAGCAAAGTTTCCGATTCCAACTGACTGAAAAAGTTTCGAAACTCGGGTGTTACTATTCACAGACAGCGAAAGAAAAAAGTTAATTCGATATCGAATCTCGGTTTCTTTCGGATCAATTACCCCATTCGACAACCTCGCGGCTGTGGATACGATTCGTATTGTATCGAAGAAATCGATTCAATCGGATAATTCGTTCTTTAAATAAAGCGGCGTAATTTGGCGACTAACGTGATCTATCGTTGTTCCCAAGCTTGGCTTTCGTTTAATGGCGGGAAAGTGCGTTGTTAAGTGGCCAAGATACTTCTCGGTCTGCTATCCTCTTACTCTGCACAAATGGGCTGTAAGGGTTTTATCACTTCACGATTATACACAGTGATTCATCTAAATTTTTCAGTGACAAAAGATTTCTTTTGGTCTTCCAATTGTAGTATAGAAGAAATAATCTCTATATTATATATTATATTGTATCTCTATTATATTATCTCTATATTATATTCAAAAAAAACTATAGTTTACAAAATGTGATAGCCGCAGCAATCACGTTTTGTTTACGTCTACTCTCTCGTCTCGTTGCACGGACTATCAACACTTACTTTTCTTCGATACGATGTAAGTTAATTTATTTCTAATTATCGTAGTCTTACTTGTTTATTTTGTATAGCAGATATGATACGATAAGATTGATTTTTAAAAACTGACGTCCCAAAAACTTGTTATTCTTAGATCATTTGAATTGTAGTGTTTGGACAAAGAAGATTCCTTTAAATTGGCATAACGCACTCATAACGCATTAACATATCACACGAAAAGAAGTATATAATAGAATAAGAAGCAATAATAGAAGAAACAATACACAAGCAATACACAATTTCACGAACAATGCAAAAATAATCAAACTTCGAAAGTTGTATCGTCCCGTAAAAAATAGCCCTAAGTAACGTATAAATTAATGATTCAAATATTAAACTATCTTTTCTTAAATTACCGAGCTACAACATGTCGCTTGTGAACCATCATCCGTAGCGAAATTATAGATAATTTCTACAGAAATTCATATACAAGGGTGCACTCATATTATTTTTAAACCTTTCGTTCGTTACTTTATTGACCATCATTCGAACATGTTTTCCTTCATCATCAATGCTGGAGTAAATTGCAGAGTCATCTGTACCGCGAGCAACCCAACGGAATTTATACGCGTTCATCTAGATTGACGCGTGACAAATAGATCGGATGCGATTAAAAATTGAATTTCCAGGAAAGCTCCTCTATTTCGAGTCGTTTTGCTGCATCGAAAGATGAATCGTCAAATTTCGTTGTATTCTTCCTTCTGTTTACCCAAGCTTCTTTTGTTGGCATAATTTCGCGAGAGTCAAGTGGGAGAAAAAAAGCGCAGCACTGGGAAGCTAGAAGCTCGACGGATATTATTATTATTATTTAATCAAATTCATCGTTCCGACTCAGGACAAGTTTTCTTTCGCTTTCATTCCTGTCTTTGTCGTCTTTTATCTGTTCTTTGCGACGGTTCGCAAGCACTAATCGCTAGCGTCGTTGTCTTCCTTATTTTTTTTTTTTGCAGGGAGAAACGAACACGATGGATTCGATGGAGGGATTAAAAGGTTACAAGTGTGCTCGAGAGCGTCGAAAAACAGAGATTCGGGGAAAAATTTCAGGAAAAATTGTGGAGGCACGAACGCGGAATTAAACGCCGTGGAAATTTTTTGTTCCGAATAAAGGTTGTTCCGACGTTCCTATGTTGAACCTCTCTGGTTTGGTACTCAACTTTTTTCAAATCTCTTGTCACTGATACGGAGCTTTCAACGATGCAAAGTTGCTCCTCTAAAAACTTCAAAGAAATCGTTACACCCGCGAACAATTGAAAATCTGGAGAAGCTTTGAAGAGAACGAGGAATGAATTGCTTATATTCTATATAAACTGTTTTGAACAAAATACTAAGCGGTCATAATTATAAATATACATAATATAGACGGGGTACGCCGCGAATCAGCTTCCACAAGTTTTCAAACACTTCCGATAATCTGACAAAGAAATGTTTGCGTTGGTTGCACTGTTTGAATCCTTAAAGTTGTATAATAATCATAAAATCCTATAAACCCCGTATTTACTATTGCAGTATTTGTTATTATAGTATTTCATAAATCAGTAAAATTATTTACCATGCTTAACAAGTTTTTTATATGTGGCTAATTATGATTGCAATCGATGCAACTTAAAACAATAACGAACAATATGGATATCACTTATGACCTAACGAATCGTCACGATAGCGAACAAGTTAAACGTCGAACTGAATTTCTACTTGATAAATTAAACTTTTTATTCTTTTTTATAGTGTGCAAACACGTATGTCGCGATGCAACGTTCAAACTTTAACCACAACCATTTTCAAGGTTGCTCTGTTTGGTTTATGGTCTGTCGCAAATTTACAAGCCGCATAAACGAGCAAGAGAATTTCTGGATGCGCGTTCATTCGACGTACAGCAAATCGCGAGAACCGACTTAAAAAAAGCACGATATATTCGTTGTTTAAACAATTTCGTATCAGGACCGCAAACTTTCATTAATTCATCGTGATTCCTCGATCGAATGTTTTTCCGTTTGACGAAGAAGAATATCAGGATTCTCGTCTTTCCCTCGATCATCAATTTTTAATCGCTCCTCCGCGAGACTTCGACAACTCTTCAGCGGATAACTGTGAAACTTTTCCAATACTCTTTACATCTTGCGATACAGCGATAAATCATCGCTTTCTTCGAGAAAAAAATTCGAGTGTTCGAGATACGGGATAAGAATGCAGAATAGTGTCATTTAAGATGATCGGGAAATCGTTTCGGGGGCGTAAGACGGAGTTACTAATTTCGCTAATAGCTGTAATCGTTTAACTTCCAACGCAATCTTCGTAATTGCACATTGAAAGACGCTTTCGCAACCCTTTTAATCTTGACGCGATACCATTCAAGAAAGAGACTGTGGTTTTAAAATCTATAGGCTTGAAAACTTTCTGTTAGTGAAATTTTGTTTGCTTATCAGAGAAAAAGGTCATAGTCAATTACAGTTTCTCAATTTAATTTGTGAAAGTAGAAGCCGGCACATAATTAAGAGGCCTCGACGTTAGAAGAATGATGCGAGGGAGAAAATTTTTTATTACTGGAAATTTTTGATGGAGTTAAAGTTAAAACTTCGATAGAAAAGTCGGTGTGTACCGTTTAGATGAATAAGAATCTTATTCATCGGCTCTATCATACTTATTTCATTTTCATTGAAAGATATTGTACCTATATTGTGATTTTTAGCAGCAGCGTATACGTTTAATATAATTCTGCTACTTGAATATCTGGTATGAGAAATGAATAATAAAAGGTATATAGTACAAAAATTTGGTCAATATATTCAATAATTATATCAATAAATGCAAATAGAGAATGAAATTATCTCGAACAAGATTAGACAAGAAAAATTCGAATATATCTAAATTAATATGAGATACGGCTTAGTAATTTGGTATTCGTCTAAAAGTAGAGCTTAATAAAATAAAATTAATAAAATAAAAATGTACTAAGAGGATTGAGAAATCGACGGGTTTCTACGGAACGTGTTAATAATACGATACGTTAGATTTTCTCTTTCCTCTCTCTGGTAGCTACGATTATAACGAACATGTTCCATTAAGAGAACGAGACGACGAGGGTGAATTCTTACTTCGAGGCGTCGTTGATCGCGAACTTTCACAGAGTCGCTCGTGATTAACAATCCCAGCTTCGCAACGGAGTTGCTAGAAGTATCTTCTTTTTCTCTTCCTTGTCTTCTTTTTAAAGTAAGTGTCGTCGAGGTTTCTTGATTAATCGTAGCTGACGTGTTAGAGAAATGGAACAGTGTCCAAGCTTGATTCTGCGGTTAGATAATATCTTTTTTTTTTTACTCTTCATTTCTCTTACCAACAGATTGCTATACCTTTTTCAATTTCTTCCATTGAAGGATGAAATAGTTGGATTCAATTTCTTACTCTTGACAATCTCTTAAATAATGCTGCACACACGTAATCTTTTGAACACGATTGAGAACTGTTGGCCGTACTTGACATGTCCATTATTCTTAGTTAGGGTGTATTAGAAAGATGTCGACATGGACAAAGATCATTTATTTCATTGTTCGAAACTGTCTCCAATTATTTGTAACTAGAGCGCAAATGTTTGTGAATATATTTACAGACACGTGTATATGTATATAGCATTTAAAAATATGTAAAATATTCAAAGCAAAGTAGATTTTGTGACATTTAGCAGGTAAAACAAAAATTTCTATTCGTAAAAGTATGAACTTGTATAAATATCTGCAGTCTATTCATAACTTTCACATTACAAACTTACAATATATA
Source organism: Bombus superbus (assembly GCA_014737385.1). NCBI lineage: Eukaryota > Metazoa > Arthropoda > Insecta > Hymenoptera > Apidae > Bombus > Bombus superbus. The sequence goes on along the minus strand of JACXIK010000067.1, from coordinate 560,812 downwards.
ATTCATTGATTCTTCCGAGACGAAGAATAGGAAGAAGATTATGAATATTTTCAATACTTAAAAAATGATGGAAATAGATTATATTTGGAATCTAGATATTAAATATCCAATAGAAGATGAATTATATATTACTGCTACCGGGCATGTATAAATTTATACTATAAAATTGCCTCCCATTTTAGCGTCCCTTGAAATTCATTCTTCTTTCTTGTATTTTAACTATGCTGTTCTTCAATTAGGCAAAAATTTCGTGTACAGAAGGCAATTCCGCCCAATAACGTAGTCCATATATCAAAAACTGAAAATTTTAACTTGTAGTTATTCAAAATCTTAAAATACTATAAATTATACTTGCACGAGTATTTCAATTTTCCAACCATTGCAATGGTCAATATCTTAACAAATACAAGTTCCACCCCTCATAAAATAAATCAATTTATAAATCGTCAATATTCCTTCTCATATGCTACAAATGTTTGAAATACCAGATCGAACAATGTCATCATCTCACGAATTTGTGCAAACACTTTGCCGCGAGAAACAATCGAGTTCGTAGACCTTGAAAGACTCGTAGGCGTTTTCAGCGTCGAGACGGGACCAGATGGGGTGCGTCGTTTAACGTCCCTTAATCCGATCCCCTCGATCCTATTTGCCTATACGGCGAGAGCGACGAGTTTGTCGACACGATGTCGGCGAACGTTCACCGGTGGTCGGGAATGCACGTTAGAAACGTCTCGTCGCTAACGTCGTTTTAACGATTCATAAATTTTCAACATTCTGCTGCACACCGCCCTGCCGTGGCCAGCCAGTTCCAAAAGTTCCATGCGGGAAATCTGGGTCAACCGGGCGCCGCGGCGTGCTTTACGATATATTCCGGGATTAACGAAGGATCGATTCTCGAACGCGTATACTTTAACACGTTGGATTACATTAACACACTCAGCGAAATGAATAATTCACGCGTCCCTTCGTTTCACGCCCGATAACATTTGTACGCGCTCATTTGCTAGATAGACGAAAGAATTGCGCACATTCTTCTCTGTTCGATCTCACTGATAAACCTTGAGATGACGATTTTGTTTTAGATTTTCGCGAATCTTTGTGATTTTCCTACCTTGATTTCTTTTTATATTCCATGTATGAAATTAAATATAGCGGAATTCTATTATGTATATATTATATTATATTAAGTGTTTAATTCGGTAATATATTATTATATAATAAGTAACATATTCACAATATGTTATTATATAATATTATTATAATATTATTATATTATATAATCATTTGCTCGGTAGATGAAAGAATTGCGCACATTCTTCTCTGTTTGGTCTCTCTGATAAACCTTGAGATGACGATTTTATTTTCATTATATATATTACATTCATTATATTAACAGAATGAATTACATCTTTTTGCTGCATATACATATAGAAATATAAATTTGAATCGAAACTGATACAACGATGATAAGAAACCATTATCTGACCATAATAGATAAAAGACATCGATCATCTAACTCTGATACGCTAAGGAATAAAGAGACTGACTTTTGGAAACATTAATTCTTCGCAAGCGTCGTCAATCACACTTTATTCGCGATTAATTTCGAAGAGAATCAACGAACGTGTTCAAAGAGTGTAAAAAGGCTGCAGTGGAACGAACATATAGCGTCTGAATTAAATTCTTAATTAAACAACCTTGGATTTTCAGTGCGGACTTCGGTGTCGTCGTTGGAAAGAGGGTGGATACACTCATGGAAGACGAGAGACTCTGGACTAAATTCACCCTGCGAAGAGATCTAATTTTGCTGGCGACCGTGCACGTGTAACAGTCTCCGCATCCCGCGTTTCGTGCAGGATAATAAATATATTGCGGTCGCTCGACCATGGAAAAAAGCTTTTTCTACCTATAATATCAACCTCGTGACGCGAGCCTACCTTTAAAAATCCACGAAAAAGCTGCAGTTTTTCCCCCTCGAAATTCGTACGTCGAATTTGTCCCGCGTTATTTCTCTTTGTAGCTGAAACTAACGACGACAAATATTCGCGTCCCTTTTTCATTAATCCGTACGAAGCTCCGATTTTGAACGTGGTTCGCGTCGAAATATTAATCTGTCAATATACAGGACAAATTATTCTTGTATTTCGACTTTCATCTCGAGATGACAATGCACGATTTCTACTGCTATTATTAGTTTTAGTAATATGCTCATTTCTATCATACTTATAGTGGCTAATGAAAATATTTGAACTTATATATTTTATGCATCACTAAAACATTTAGAAATTTCTGTTAGCACTATAATTAGACGCGACAGCTATGATTGTGATTGTAAAGTTTGAAAATAATCTGAAAATCTATATACATGCGTAAACGAATTTCAAAATGTTTCTTATGACACACATATTTAATATATAATATATTCATCAATGGTTTCTACAGGTATTTAGATACTTCCGTGAGTAACTGCATACACATTTACACTATAATTTTAATTGGTACGTTGTACGTACAATGACAAAAAAAACAGTCGAAAACGCAAAAGGTCTGATATAAAAAATAATCGTTCCATCTAGAAGCAAGGAAACTGGACTTTGCTCGAGTTGCTGGTCGGAACGCGGCGTCTCCAGTGTCGAGCAAAAATTCTAAACGCGACTCGGCCGCAGTTCAATTTGCACTCCCGGACCTCGCCGTTGTTTGTGTTACACGCTCCCTAATTAAACGTGATATTTGAGTTTGTCCTTTGTGCCGAGTTTCATCTTACCAAGCTCCATGAGAAGGACGAAGGAGGAGGCTAGAGAAAACTAATTTCACCCGGTTACCCGACTCGACTGTCCGTAAACACTTATTTATTTTCAGAACCTTGTTCCGCGGAGTTTAACAAATATATGGTGTAGGTGAACCGATTATGTGAAATTTAATGTTTAAGGAAGACATTAAGAAGTTGAAGACTTCTAGAAAAAGTCTGAGTCTTGTAGAAACTAACCTTGATGGTTTGAAGTCTTTAAGAATATAGTGGAGAAGGAAGAGCAGGAAGAGAAGAAAGAGAATGGAAAGAAGGAAGATATAATATAGTATTTATTAATCACTATTCTTATGATAAATTAAAATTGAATTATAGGGTGTAATGGAATCTTTATTTAATTTACTAGAATTTTATTAAATTTACCGAGTATAATACAATTTTACAGTACCTATTGTATTTGATTTATTCATTATTATGGTGGTGGTACATTAATATTGTATTATAGAGTGTTATAGAATCTACACTTGATGGAATAGAATTTTATACAGAAATTAGAAGAACAAAGGAGAAGACAAGGAGGAGAAAACGAAATGAAACTGAAGGGCAGGAAAGAAGGAAGGAAAGGATTAGTCGAACGGAAAAAGAAATAAAGAGGAGGAAGGAAGGGAAGCCTAATGGCTTAATAGCTTAATAACATCTATCTTAGCTGCTGCTCGTGTCAAGCCTCAAGCAGGAGTGATCTAATACCTGTCTGACCTACGAGTTTCTGAATTTCTTAAGCTCCTATCAGTTTCTTAGCACTGAAACAATAAATTCTAGTTTACTAAATCAATCAATCATGTCTAGTCATTAGTGTAAATATTTTTATGTAAAAGACTTTATAAACTAATAGAAAGACTTCTGGTATTGATACAATCAATGATATTTAAGTAACAAATATATATATAGTCGTATAGTAAATAAGAAAACACGTCTTTTAATAAATAATGTAAATTTAGAGTCTGATAATTCCATAAAAAGGTAGTAATATGTGCATCTGGGTAAAATTCATATACTGCTTCAATAACATAATCCTCACTTTATGACCTCCTTTGGCTACTGTTAGCCACACATATTACCTCAAAAAACGAAGTATCACATTCTACGAAGTTGCAGAATTCTTGATTATCAAAGAACGTTTGGAAGGGCCATTTTATTCAACTCCCCCGCCCCCTCTCTTTCTCTTTCTGTCTCTCTTTCTGTGAACGTTAGAAGCGAGGTATGACTCACGAGACACTCGAGCCGGATGTCGTGCGGTCCCGGAAGTCTCACGGTTGTAAAGTGTCGGTCAGTATGTCCTGTTTTTGCCCAAGGGGACCACGCTATGAAACGTCGGTTTTATTCGTTGCAACCGGTGGCCAGCGGCTTTCACAGGAGGATAAAACCACCGGAACCACAGTCAGCTGCAGATATTTCCAACCTCAGCTTCACTGATAAGCTTATCTCTCTGTACTTTTCTGAAGAATACGCCGTTTCGTTCGGTTACCCGCCCAAAATTTAACCACCAGTTTTGGGAAACTCATGCAGCACCACGTGAACTTCGGTCAAATTGTATTGTTAGTCTATGTATATACATATGTAGATCGTTCCACGTTTGATCGAGTCGGAAAAGGAATATGGTAGAAACTAGCTGATTTTCAAAGAAAGATTTTAACAAGATATGTTCCTACACCTCTATCTCAAACCAGTTCGTAACAATATTCTTTAACCTTTATTTCTCGTGTGATATAATTTTATCCCTCTTTAACTTTACTTATTAACTTTCCCTACCCTAAAGATGTAAACAAGCAACGAACAGATCAAACAGGATATGTAATACCATCGTGATATTTCAAAATTCCATTTTTAGCATCTTATACAAAGAGTAATTGATATATGAGTTCAGAAAATTACTCGTGCGTGGTAAATATATTAATCGAGTCTATATTTAGTAAGGTCTTTGGTGAATTTTGAAAGATATATCAGATAAACGATAGCAATAGTTCGTTTTAAACAACTGGTTGATTCGACAAAATGTTGACAAAATTTGTATAAACCATTTTTAATATGCAACCTTTCTACTAACTACGTATTTTCACGCGGACAACTTTTAGCTGTAGCATTTTTCCGTGCAAAATTTCCATATAGAGGAGGTACTATTAAACTTCTCTGCGCTGCGTGTATTTTAATAACAAGTTCCAGCATTGTCCTGGAGTGTAGTTACGCACTTATTAAGTGCATTTCAGGCAACGAAGTCCATGTCACGAACGCAGATAGAGTAGATAATGATTTTCCATCATCTTAATCCTCTAACTTAAATCTGTGATATGTAGGAACTTAGTATCGAATCAAAATCGCAAATGTCAAAAATTCAAATAGAGTGACAAAATAAAAAATTAGCATATTCATACATTTTGAATCTGTTAATCTGACAAGGTGAATTAATTCGTCTCCAAAAGCTTATGAATCTTTTTATAAATAATTGTAAATTCTGATATTGAGATATGTATAGATTTTGTTATTAGGTATTGTATTAGGTATTACTATTAGGTATTTAAGCATCCACTATTGTTTTATCTATTATTTTATTTCTATTGAAAATAAAACATAATTAGAATAATATATAGTGTATTTACAATCGAAAGGATTTAAGATCTATGACTAACAGTATGAAATTTTAATTCTGTAATTAAAGAAATATCTAGTTCCGGAACATTGTAATTAACAGGTTAAATCAAGCTTTGAACAAAAGAAAAATTAACGAAATACGTTTCATTTGCATTTCTCTACATTCATTTTAACAACTCGCTAAGTCCTTACACATGTAATGTTATCCTCGGAAACATTCTGCATGATTTTTTATGTTCTCATCTTACATGGATAACGTTATTAAAAACAAGGAAAAAGAAAGAAACGTTATGTACATCAGTTCCTACAGAAGGCTCGGTGTTTTATTTAAACTGACGAAGTGCAGGTATTCAGCGGATTTCTTGTCGAGGATGCGGCTTCTTCTGCTGTATCTTCAAAAATTCATCGAGTCATCCATTTGTTTCGATTGCTATCGCGGAGACATTGCGATGTTTCTTTCCTCTTCCAAGCGAGTCCACGACATTATTTAAATTATCGAAAAATAATAAATTACAATAAATATAACAATCATGGATAATTAAATTCTACATAATAACATATATAGATAATAACATATATACTTATATATACTTATGAATAGTTTCAAGAGAACGAAAATTTAACTAAATCTAAACTTCGACCTTTCTTCCGTAATAAACGGAAATAAAAATAAAAATATTCACAATAACACAATAACGATAATTTTATATCAGCCAATATGTGATTTAGTTTATTCAACTAAAAATCATTCAACGAAATAAATATGTAGAAAAGAGGAAAACAATGCACAATGTTGGGTAAATACACTATTCCCAAATATCCATCGGAAACGAAACTACGATTATAAAACCCTTATTCTTAGATCCAAATTCATTCCTGCACAGTTCCACATTGATCGTCTGTTTCGGCCGCAAAACGCTTAGATTTATAACAGTATATTCGTAGAATTATTCGGCAACATCGCAGTCGTTAAACTTGAAAGCACGACTCACGTGGCTTTTACTAGTACGTTTACGCACAGACGAAAGAGAGAGACGGCTGGCGAGTGGACGCGTTCTCGCAAAGCCGCAAAACATTCGTCCCAGTGATGAAAGTCGGTCGGTTGCCGTTTGCAGGCTGATCCTCTAAAAAACAGCGAAAGTGGTGGTAGATTCGCGTTCAGAGTGACGTGATGGATTGCGTTCCTGTGCTGGCGAGCACTTTACGCCGAAACGCCAGAGAAATTCGTTTCACCTTTCCTCAATCTATTTCGACCGAATCGGCACTCCTGTTTTTCATTGGTCCACTCGTGACCAGCAAAACGTTCGACCGAGAGATGTTCAACCGCCTTGATAGCGCTGAAGTCTCGTTCAAATTCGCTGAGTTACTTGATTTTGCGTCGCTAGAATTTCGAGTAACTTGACTCTGAATTTGTGTTCGTACGAGTCATAACTTTTGCACGCGGCCGTTTGAATTCGAGGAATCCGATTTCAAATAATGGATACGAATCGGATAGGAATCGTTCCAAATTGCTCATATTTAGGATCGATGTTGGATTCCATTTTTTATAAGGAGGTTTAAAGTTATTACTTCGCTGGTATCGAAACTGCTTGAAAGATAGGATTCTTGTTTATTTTATGAAAACGACCTTTATGAAAGAAATTCTATCTTCATATTTTACCTACTCGATATAAAAATTTCACTTCTTTTCCATGAATTTCTTACATAATTCCATATATTTTCAAGTATATTTAAAGTAAACGAAGACGAAGAACGAAACTCCAAGTAACGTTATTGCTGAGTTTTTATTTCGTAGTGAACTGTATGTAGGTGGTACTGCCCTAAAAAGAGCACGGAGATTTGTGTGGATGGAGGTACCATCGATTTACGACCTTGTTTGAATACACTCTTGCGATATGACGAAAGAATGCGGTGTTCTTATTTGCAATGATTAATGTTACCGAAATTCTTAATAAAGTATGCTTTAATTCTTTCATGTTTTCACCCGGTGACGCTGATGTAGAATGATGCTGCACAGAGATATTACGAAATAATATTTGCGGGACACTTTTTCGTGTAATGGGCTTCGACCTGAATCAATCGTCATCGATAGCAAATCAATGTCCGAGCCAGGCCTGCGTAAGCGCGATGTAGTACAGGATGTACAACAGAATGTACATGCCTACGAGTGCTCATACACACTCTGCTCCTTACGTGTTCGAATTCTAAACAGTTATATCATCTAAGAATTGTTGTTTCTTTCAAATCGAGAACTGGTTGAAAATATCGCAACTTCACTGAAAACTTGGAACATATCAAGTCAAAGCAACAAATTCACTACAAAATATTAGTAAAACAATTCCAAGATAGTCGAAGTGAAGTGACAAGATCGACGAGGTCTTGAACATTTCAAAACCGATTTCAAGTTGCTTGAAACTAAATCAAACAGCTGGACTAATCTAAACGAAACTTGAAATTTATTACATTAACAATATCTATCCATAGCGAGATTCATATGCGGAAATGAGACGAGAGCAAAGGAATATTGGAAAGAAGAAGGGGAAAGAAGATGTAGATTATGCAAAAGGAAAGAAGAAGACTTGAGACACGTGATAGAAGAATGCGAAATAACAGGAGGGCTAAAGAGCATGGAGACTATACTAAAGGAGACGGGGGAAGGGCTGACGGAACTAAAGAAAATTTTAGAAAGGAGAAGTGCAATGCAAGGAGGGGAGGAACGAAAGCAAGAAGCACAGAAAGGAACCAAAGTACAAAAGGTGCAATAGCGATAGATAATAGATCATAGGATAGAGCGTAAGAAATAGTCGATAGCACAGAGTGTAAGTAGAAGATAAGACTGAAAATGTACGATAAACGCGAGAGAATGTAAAGCCAGAAGTCCGTCCAAAGCCGAAAGGCAAGGACTAAGCACAAATAAATAAATAAACAATATCTACCAATTTGACAAACACGGGATTCCAATTGATAATCAAGCTCCAAAATTTCCAAGTAAAATCGTATAATTTCTGCAAATAATAAATAAAGAAAAATTCAAGGATATCTAGAAAGTAAAAAGAAAAGAAGTACAGTACAGATGGAATATTCTACAACAATATAAGAAGGAATTTTGTCGTCTACTTGCAGTTCAGCTGGCTGATAGCGTTCAATTTTGTAGCCTCGAAATCGATCCGGTATTCTCGAACAATTCCGCAACGAGGCTCTCGATCCCGCTCGAGTACGATTATCAGCACGTTACACATTGAGACACATTGGATTAATATGGCGAGTCCCGGTGTTACACAATAGTCGAAGAGCTGGCTGTTCCTCGCAACCCATCCCTTCTGTCTCTGCCACTACCAATTACAGAAGCCCCAACCGGAAACTTAGGCACGCAGCCCTGACTGCTCTGCTCTACCTATCTGTGGGTAACTTCGATAATGACGTTGCGAGCTCTCGTCGTCAGGAATTAGCAAAGTTTCCGCTCGTTGCTGCAAGTTTTTTCTCCAAGCTCACCCTTCGACCAACGTTTTTACGGCGAACGAATTTGTTCTTACCTCGAGGAAATGTATTTTTCCATTCGCGTGGTTCCCCCTACGAAGTTGCATTTCGTTTCTCTTTACAGTTATACACAGGATGCCATAACAGGTCAAAATATGTGGAGGATATTTATAGGGTTCTAGACATCGATTCTAAACATTAAAATGACAAATGACGTTCAAGTGCGAAGATGTCGTTAAAGGCTTACTTTTTCAAGTTACAAATATTTGATAAACAGTTAGAAATATGCACCAATATCAACGAATCAGTTGTCCAACTTTTCTATCTCATTGATTTCTCATCGTTCTAATATGAACCATTTAGAAGCCATATTGAGTAATTCCATGAATTGAAGAGTACAAAGAAGCGATAATATTACAAACATTGTTATTCAAATTTACTTTAGAATTTATCGTTATTTATATCACCTTATTTATGGAAATTTATGGAAATAAATCGTTTGTTTCCTCAAATATCTCCAATATATTTCGTGACACTCTGTATATAAAGCAGTTGATGCTGAATCAAATAATTGGCTAGATTCTAAAGTATTTCAAGATGTTTCGCAGTGCTATAGAAACATCATCGAGGCTAGTCAAGATGATACTTCGGGATCGTCTCATACTTGATTCGAGTCCCATGGGAAGGAGCGAAGACACACGATGGTCGTCGACTTCCCAGTCACGTGTAAACTTAACGAGGAATCGAGTGGAATGATTTTAATGGACGAGCGGCTTGGATTAATAAACGACCGGCCTTGGACGATCACGGACTCGGAACGATCGCTCAGGGAATGTTAATTATAGCCGTTTGCTTCTAAAGACGCTTCGTTTAGGGTACTTAACCACTTAGCCATGGATCCCAGATACTTCTTAGATATACTTTTTCTCCTTTGTCCATTTATTTCTATTGCAGCAAATTATGTATTAAAATCTGTAACTAATTGTAAGATAAATTATATCGCATTTCTTTTCTTCGTCACTGATAAATTTGTATGTTTCATTGTATTTGTTGTTTTTTTCGTTCGGATTTTTAATAAACTTCCTTGTATATACAACTGACTCAATGACATTCAAATCAAACGAACGTGGACAATAAATAATTGTTCATTCATTACTTCCTTGTAACTCTCGCGAATCAATTCTACAAATTTTTCCTGCATATTTTCTATCATCAAAAATACATATTTTTGACAGATTAATCGTTTCCCTGATATCGTCAATATTTCAAGGTTCTCAATAAAAATGCGGTTTGGCAATAAATGTTGACAATGTTGTATTGGCAATACATATTGATCCTTTTAGTCGACAATTTTGAAATGAATACCAATCTAATACCAATGAAACAAGCTTTCTACCTAATTTTTGAACAAAAAAAAATGTTTTCCTTATCTGCACCCTAGTTATAAATTGTGTTATCTATTTTATCAACATTTTTATTAAATTATCGATCCTATACACTTTTAACTATATCAAACACTCATCTCTGTATTCCAAACACTTCACAAAATCTTGTCGCTCCACGATACTACTTTCGTGCTAAGAATACAAAAAATATTTTACATGCTCTGATATTCATCCGTAAAATAATGCTAAAACTAAGACCGATTTTTCGTTCGAAAAGAGTCGCAGAGGTAAATACGCGAACACACAAACCTGGTTATGCAGTGGAACTCATCTATAAATTTTCTATCTATACTCCGAATCTGAGAGGTCCGTGCGTTCGACACGAACGAATGTCGCGGAAGATGGAAAGTTTATAAGACACCTCACCAAGGGAATAAAGAGGAAAAGATGTACGTGATGGCCGTATGCGAGAATAAAAGCGGCTTCCATCGTTATTCGCCCCGGCAAAAAGCCAGTTCCTGCAGGCAGTTCAATTGCTGACTGCCGAACCCTGTCGATATCCGCCATAAAACACGCACGTGAGAAACTTTCAGTTCTTTCCTTCGTTTATTCTATCCGCCGTCCTCCGCTTCGTCAAACTTCGTTGCATGCATTCGTAGTGTTCCAACGGGACCCGTGGTTCGCCATCGGGAGACGAAAGTTCCTAAAAGAAGTCGGTTCGTGCTCCGCTGCATCGAACCACTTTCTAATATTCCATAGTGTGCATTCGTAGATTTTCGATATGTAATATTTATGAAAAAATTTGTATTAGGTTGGCGTGTATAAAATGCTTCTTCGATAGTTTCAATTTGAGGAGTCGATATCACTCATTAAATATTGTCATCAATCACATTACAGAAGTAGATTATATATATATATATAAATTTCAACATTTTTATCATAAATCTTCTTACATCTTACAAATCTTTATAATCTATATATATATATTTATATAATTAAATATACATATGTAATTATATATATAATTATATATGTATATAATTACATACTTACATATATATATAATATACTTACACACACACATATATATAATATATTTTATATATATGTGTAAGTAGATTATAAAGATTTATAAGATGTAAGAAGATTTATGATAAAAGTGTCGAAATTTCGTTACTGATCTTATAATTACAGCAGGCATACCTCATGAAAAGTAAGCAAATATTTGAGTACTTGTGAGAAATTGTAGTTATACGTTCTCTGAAGATATCATAGTCAATCAATTTGTAATTTAATTTAAAAAGGGAGAGAAGTGGCATTTTTTTGTAGACATTAATTGCCATATCCCAAAAACTTCCATTAATTTCGCCACTTTCCGCGAACATCCTCTACATCAGGATAATTATCAGAATGAAATTAGAAAAGTTAACAGTTCCCATGCCGTTAAGAGAGAAGTTGACTAATCGAATAAATAGCTGGGTTTCACACACGTTCGCCTCAGACTTTTATCGAAATTAGAAAAAGTTAGCCCCATCGTGGTTAACCTGGTCTTACAAAATTGAGATTCTCGACTATCGTGGCTACGCGCAACGTCGCCACGATATCTCGTCTCCCCCAACGTCGTCTCGTACGTAACAGAATATCTCCAACTTTCACCATCTTCTTCAGAAAAAGTCTAACAAAGTATTAACACGCGAATTTAATAATCTATTCTCAGGACAAGGAAAGAGCAGAAAAAAGTAACGACTAACACAATAAATAAAAGAACCCTGCTTTCTTTGCAACAAACTTTGACCCTTAATAAAAATAAATATTCAGTCGTTCGGCTAAATTCCAGCAAAGGTACGTTGCGTCGTTAATTATGGAATTCTATCGTCATCTGTTTCGGTTATCCTAATTGCAGCGGAGAAGTGTCGAACACAAGTATATATATCGTGTACGAGAAAGCGCACAAGTTCTTCTGTTGTTTATTCCATTACGCGATCCACGGTTGCTCGAAGGAAAAAGAATAACCACGGTAAACCCTTTCAGTCATTGCCCTGAAGCATCGCCGCGCCGTCTTCGCCGTTATTTCAACAACATTACGACGAAGAGTGGCGCCTTAAAGAGTCGCGTAAATACGCGGCCGGCCGATATAAATTTCTATTCGTCCCGACTGCAACGAACATCGCAGCCAGCTCTGTGCCCGAGGATATTGTCTCGTGTCTCTTGGGTATCTACAGGTAATTTTACTCCGAAAATCGGTGCCTGGCGGTAAGTTTTGTCGTGGTTCGATTTTTAGACTAAATAGGGAGCGAAAGGGATTTTTCCTTTTGCTAGAAGAGTTTTTGGATTTTTTAGAAAATTCGTAGATCGAACATTAGTTGGAGGGTTTCTTTTAAACCCAAAGTATCCTAATACATTAATTTTTCATAATATCGATGACTTTTGTACAAGACGAAATATGAGAACAGGATAGCATTTTGTCAAGTATCGAAATATCTACGAGTAGATATAAATTAATGATCAGCGGATTGCGGATTTTTATACATTTATGAGAAATTTAACGGCGTAAAACTGCACGGATTACACATAATATGAAAAAAAATGGAATATAACCAAGGTAGTGCTCATTATAATTTATCAGGGGAACTTCTATTTCTTTAATTGTGTGCATAAAAATATAAATTTGTATAGAATACTTTCTGCATTAAAATAATTAATTACAAGCTATCTTCTTATCAAATAAATGATCCGAAACTTTCAATTGCTGCATAAATCTACGTCTAAAATAATAAAAGTTCCAAGTCACCGTGCAGATATTTTAACATCAAACGAGACATGTACTATCAACATTTCGTAAAAAAGAAATGCTCGGCAAACTAAAAAATACTACTAGTAAAAAAAAATACGCTAGTTCACTGTATTCTTGTGGTTACTTTTTAACTAGTATGCAGAATTATTTGGAAGTTTAGACCAGAGCCAATTCGGTCAACTTTCTACTATTATAAGTTTCCAGGAGGAGAATAGAGCAGCAACGAAACCAGCAATTTCGTCGACCGAAAACACCTATTGTCCCCGGTCCTGTCTTATTTTATAATGCTTGCTCCCCTCCCCCGCCCCCGTGGCGTGTTGAAAGCTTCGTCCTGTATTTTCTGTTTTGCACTCGTTTACAATTAGGATCTGGCCGACGAGAAGCTCCGGCTGGCTGGCGTACCGAAAACGGTGCTTGTAATTTCAAGGCTTTAAGCAAGAGCCTGGATGGAGAAAGAGAAGCCTGGCGGGGAACGGGCGTATACCGTGCTTGGCATAATGAGCTCGTCAGATGAATTGGACTATTCTCGAGCGGCCTCGCGCGCTCTACTCTCTTCTCTTCCGTGAAAAGGAGCTGCCTCTTTAAGTAACGCCGCGTCTTATTTTCAAATTTTCCGGCTGCAGACACCCACTAATCAGTGTCTCATGGCAACCGCCAACCCGATTTTCGTGGCCACGTCAGCTCTTGTTTTAGATTTTTATCTTCTTTACACAGTTACTGCCGGTGTCCCACTCGAAGCGAAGCGTTTCATGAATTAGAGGTCTTTATGGTCGAGTATTTTCGAGAAAGTGGTCTTGACTCTGGTCTTAATGCTGGGATTGTTTGAAGATTGTTGATAAGCTTATTAACAGTTGGATGTAAGAAGAGTATAATATCGGTAAAGTCTACTGTTTATTTTGATCTAGGGACTTTCCAGGGGTTCTTGACCCTATTGAAGCTTCCCAAAATCCAAATATAAAATCTTTATTGACAGAATAATAATAATTTTAATAAGACGAAATAAGTTTAATATTTTACGCATTCCCTAAGAAATCAGGGTAATGGATGATTTTCACCGTCGATATTTGACATATTTGGCTAAATTAATGTTTAATGTAAGGTAAAGATTGGAACTTTTGCACTCAATTCTTTATTCACTCTCCTCCAACTTAATCTCAATTTGTTATTTTATACATCGTATCATTTCCTCGTAAGCGTCTTTTTTCAAAAGAAGAGGAAATATCTCCAGAATTCCCTTGGAGTTTCAGCGATGCTCGCAAAAAATGTCAAACGACAAGTAGCGATGTCGAAAAACCATCGGACGTCGGTCCCGCCGCGTTATAATATCACCGCGAAGATTTATCGCGGCTTTTTACAGTCGTTACGCGTAATGTGCTACTTAGCAGGTACCAATACTAGTTTAGTTCCGCCGCGAAGAGGAAACGAGCGTGGCTAGGATATTTTTCTTGCCAGCGCACGAACGTAAAAGCGGCGACGCGAACTGTGAGCAAACCTTTTATGCTTCATAAGCGCGGGACCAATGGAATTTATTGCACTTGCCTATAAAATTCGCCACACTTCGATGTCGACGACATCGCCATAAACGTGCAAATTACATACACTCCTTAGATACTTCCCTTGAAACTTTTTTCATTGAAAGTCGATTTTCATTTGCGAATGAAAAGCTGCCATCTTGAATTTTGATTAATATTTTGCATATACACGCATTACGATCGTGGCTTGTAAGAAGAATATGTTTAGATATGAAAAAGCGCGATTACGGTGGTTTTATTAAGGTACGAGTGGGAGTTACGAGCTGGTCAAGTAGAGTAGGTCGTTTGTGGTCAGATGCCGAGAGGCTGCGCAGTTGAATTAGATTTTTAATTTAAGGTACTGACCTTTTGCGGTGTTTAAAATTACGGGAGAATATTCTCTTCAATTCTTTAATTATTCACACTTGATGCGATAATTCTTTCAACACTATTATACACATACTTTTTTCAAGAATAATATCACCTACATACATTTTTATCCTCACATTCATCCTTGTATTTGATACTATAACTTTTCCTTTGGAAAATTTTTCTTGGCTTAGGCATAGAGTATTCTTTATAGTCGATGTATGCGTCATTATATCCTGTAATATTATATGTAACATTATCCTGTGTTATATGTAATATTATCCTGTAACTTTTCAAAAAACTTTCCTCCATTAAATTACTTTCTATTCAATTCTTTATATCAGATTCTATGTTATTAAACCGTGTCAAAGTTGCCTGGTTTCCTAGTCAAACACCAAAACGCTCCTTGCAAATCGAAACACGAGATTCTTTTCAGGAAAGCAAGAACACTATCGAAAGTAGTCACTTTTTAACCATTCGTTCTCGCGTAATCAATCATCCAGACATTTCTACCCAAGATACACTCACATTGTGATATCGTATAGCCAAAGGTGCTAGACAAAGAGCGGGAAAATTAAATGCAAGGGCACGATCGCTTATTGAGGATGTGTATAGACTTAATACAGTGGATCGTTGAATCGCCACTTTTACGAGGGACACTCCGACGTTTACGGGCGGCGTATAAAGCCCGCTTTTGTGAACTATAACGACGCAATACACCAAGTTGATGCACTTAATGCTCGTGCTTCGCGGCGTTTAGAACTTTCCTGATAACACCGCGTAACCCTCCATAATGGTCTCCGGGTGCTTATCGGTTATTTAGTGTGAGTGGCCACCGTGCTTCTCTTTGCCGACGATCTTTCCAACACAGGATATTTGTTTCTTTCGTCGCGTTCCTACGCTCAAGCGCAAGGATAAACGTAAAGGAGAAAAAACGAGGATAGAAAAGCTAGAGAGGTAACAGAGTTTTTCAAGATAAAAACGAGCTTGATACTCTGGTAGTTGCAATTTATGGAAATCTTCTAGTATATGTAAGATAATCTCGTTGCAAAAGTGTGCTGCGTTGAAAATATTAAAGAGCGACTTATTTCTGGTATAAAGGAGAATTGAGTATGCGTTAGTCATTGAAAAATTGAATTGCTGATATGTACACCTAAGTAGACATTTTTGAAAGTTTGTAACATTAATCTTGTATTTGTATTTGTAATATTAATCTTACGATCTAATCTATTATAGAATAAAATAAGTAGAATAAAATAAAATAGTAAATGCGATAAGATAAAATCTTAAAGAGCGACGATTTATCTTTGATTTAAAGAAATTCTGAAGATACGACGACGGTTACTGAAAAGATGAATTTTTCAAACATGTAAAAATACGTATCGCGTCTGTAAAACCTAACCCCAAGCTGTTATTTTACGATTTAATTCGAAATTTTTATATGTTGAAACAAAATTATTTTGTTTATAAATTTTATTATTATTTATGAATTTTATTGTTACTTTGGATTTTAATATGTACCACAAGCGTTAAAATTAAATCGTGCAAATAATTATTACGAATATTACAGAATATTATATAAGATAAAAAGTAGATGCGATAATTATAGTCTGAAATAAAACATGCCTTATCATATAGTTGAGATAAGAAGTCAAATAACTCTTCAAACATATTAACACTCTTATCGAACATTGTCATATTCGTACCATTTCTACTCAAACCTACTATTTTATAATATATTACTAACACACAGTTTCAAACCAGCTCACGAAGGTCACAAACTTTGCCAGACTCGGTACAATTTTTCATTCCAAATGGGTGCTACTTTCATGGTGTCTCACGATCACGTCATTTTTACCAGTAACCATCGATTGCTGGGTGATAAAGAGGGGTCGCGGTCCCCGAACAACGATGCATTTTCCCCGTCGGCGTTTCTGACGCGTTTGCTCAAAAATGCTCCGTGACTTTCGACCCATTTCTTTCTCCGCATCCTGCCACCCCGTTTCTATTTCGTCCACAAGCTTTCCACCAGCACTTTGTTCGTTTTATATCTACCATTTCGCCGGTACTGCCGCGAACTCATCTGCATTCCACTTCTGCATCACGAGCATTCATCCTGCACTAATGGTAGACGCTGGTCCAGTACACACAAAGGCGGGAAAGGCGGGAAGAATAAAAGAACACTCGGGTAAGAATTCGCAGTTTGCCTGGCTTCGTTTCAGTCCTTCGAGAAAACGAAGTTAAACGGTTAATTCGCCGATTTCTCGCACTCCTGTCCTCTTTCTCTTGTTTCTTAAAATGCTCAATGGTTTCTAGGTGCATAACTTAATGTGATTATTCAGTTCGTGGAAGAGTTAACTGCATGTTGGGAAAGCACGGGAATATAATTCCTATTGGATACAGTTTATAGTCAGAGGTTTTATGTTATAACATTATTTGTTAGCATATAGCGTTAGAGGTAATTAATAGATCGTGGATTTTTTATGCATTTATGTGAAATTGAAAGGCGCAAAAATATACAAAATACACATAATATACGACAGCATAGAAAATATCGCAGGTGAAGTACGTACTTGTATGAGATTCCATTGCAACAAAGCTTTATGTAGCTTCCACTTCTTTAATTATGTTAATAGAAATTCGCAATCTGATAATGAAAATCCACTCTGTATTTATATCACAGTACGCTATTTAATAAATAATAAAGCGAAATTTTTTAGATTAATTAATTTTTAAAATTTTAAAAAGTTTAGTTCCGCGTTATCCACAAAGCGATCATATTGAATCTGCAATTGTATTTAGGAAAATTAGGATTACTAGCTAACAAAGCTGTTAACTTATTCCTGGATCTTTGGAAACATATTTGTCCAAGAAATTATCTAATTATGAACTATTATCTGGACGAAGGACACTCGGGCTGAATCGTGGACTACAAGAGATGAAGTATCGCATTCTCGAGAGTGCATTGATCGATGGAATGCATTTGCATTGTGAATTCTTGATGGAGTCGCGAGCGCAAAAATACCATACGACACTTACGCTGACATTAACATTACATTATGCTGACATTGTTCAATCCAATTATATAAAATCGTGCATAGTACGACAGAGAAGCGCTTCTAAATCTAAAAATACAAAATCTTTCAGTTCCAAAAAATTATGTAACGTCTTCACATAATTAAAATTTATACGAATACGATAATTGGACAAGAGAATCCTCTGCATAATTGTAACATGTCAGATATCGCATGTATCTAGCTACATACCAATTCAAAAGTGGAACTTTTCTATTTTGATTTTCTTTTTAATTAAGCTTTTATCAATGTATTTGTGACGTCTTTCCGATTAAAGAGAGACCAAACAGGATATAATTTGAATTATATTTATTTGTTGAATTTGTATTTAATTATCATTTATTAAATAAGCAAATATATTCCAAATTATATTGTGTTTGATGTCATTTTAATCAGAAAAATCTAACAAACACGTCGGAGAAAGTTTCATTGGGTCTCAAAAGACCCCCAAAGGTCTAAGGCTTGTCGCAAGCGTTTAACGTTTGCCGAACGCTTCAACTCTCAGTTTCCCTTTCTATTTTACTCGCGTTACCTTTTCCTACGTTCGACACATCTAACATCTCAGTTTCAAGGGATAGAATCATTCCTATATCTGCATAATTGCAAAATTTGTCTGCCGATTTTTGTGCAATTATCGAACGTTCCATTAATTTTCCGAATTAAAAGTTAGTCTACCCACATTAATTTTTTCACGCTAAACGTTCCTGTATGTATTATCTTTACTCTTTAATAAAACACGGTATCGATCCAACACACGTGTGTAAAAGTTCACTTTCACGACACATTATAGCGTGTACGAAGGCAGTTCGATCAACTTTTATCTTTACTCAACCATAGTTACTATTTTTCGATAGCCTTTCTCTAATTGTAAAACTACTGTCCTCATCTATGGTTTCATTAATCGTGAGGTGTAAAACTCTAGAAAGAATGACGATTAATAAAACACTTAATTAGTAAAAAAAAAATGACCACAATCTTTCAAACTGAGATAAATTATAAATTAAAAGTAACTCCCTTATAGATCATAAATCTAAAAATCCGTAGTTTTTTAACAAACCTACAACTACCGATTATGCTAAAACACGCAATCGTCAACGTGGTTGAAATAGAAGCTAGCATAGTTTCCGGAACAAAGGCATTCTCTAGCGATTTTTCCTCTTTTTCCTCTCTTCGTAAAGCAGAACCGACCATTCGATCGTTTCTACCACATCGATTGCCTGGACACCGTATACGCTCGCTATTATAAGTTAATGGGTTTTGCGGTTCACCTCTCTGCGGCATTAACGTCGTGGTTGTGTCTGCTGGCTTTTTGCGATCCAGCCAAGCGTTATTAGCACAGCATCGCGGATCGTCCTTGATTCGAAGCACACGTTGTACTTACTCTGCCGATTCAAACGTCCTCGATGAATGACCACCATTTGCTTCCCCTTGTACTTCCTATTCTTTTGTTTTCCCTCGTTCGTTGCCGTCTGGTTGATTCGAATCGTTAAAGGGAAAATAGGTTGATTAAACTGGATTTCTAAGTCGAAGATTAATTAATATATTGATTGATATAATAATAATCGTGGATTGGTTTTAAATTTGCTATGAAGACACTGGCGCCTGGTAATGGCAAAAGTAGTATCTTAAGTCAGGCTTAATTTGGATTAAGATATTTAATTTTATTTGATATTTTGTACTTTAAAAGCTATTAATAAGAATAAGTAATTATTTATATTATGTATTAATAATACAAAATATACAGAAAATATGTAAGTAAAATTAAATACAGTTAAATCAAATAAAATTAATTAAAATATTTAAATTCGATAAATGTATTTGTAAATTTACAATATTTAGTGTAATAATGCAATATAGCAAATGCGTCATAAGGACGTGGTACAATTTTATATTGTGTATATGCATATTTCAATGTATATCATTCTGCCATAAGATATACATAGTACTTCGATATCTAGACTGAGAAGATTGTCAAGAAGATGATCAACATATATTCATATTCTATTTCGTTATATCATAATATATGAAAGTAACTACAAACTTTCGAAAGTGTGTATACTTGCAGCACAGTATCGCAACAAGAAAGAAAATTTTCTCTTGACGAAAACGGAAGCGCCAAGACGCAAGAAGAATTGGAACATGACCAAGAATACAATACTTCTTTTTCAATTTGATCTATAATGCGTTCTACAAAATTTGAAAATCTACTTCTCCCGGTTCTTTCATAATCTTCATACAGAATTTCTAGAAACTTTCTTTAAAATCGAGGAACATTTCCAACCAATATATCTATCCATGTAAGAAACCAAATTTTCTCATTCGATCATACTCTCGACTGAAATTGTATTCAATCGTGAGTCTAGCCACTCTTTCCGCCTCGATAGTTACGAAAACATGCTTTTTAGAGGCTCGTCCAACGAGAAAATTTGACGGTCGCTCGAATCAGACAAAGATTGAGACGTTTGCAACTAATTTTCAACAATTATTAATTATCTCGTTCTTTTATTCAATTTTACATTTCTAGTAAATAAATCGCGGACGTTTGTGCAAATTCATATTTTTATGAATATAATTAGAAACGTGTGGCCGAAGTAGACTTCTATCATATAACAAGTATTGCACTTCGAATATTTTACGTATTTCTAAATCGTACTTGCATTTGTACACCTTCAAATTTTCTATAAATGCATAAAAATCCGCTGCCTACTAATAAGTACTCTTCAGTAGAGGAGAAAAAATTAACAGAATTCGTTTCAAGTTACAGCGATACCCGTGAAAAATGGGAAACAATAAGTAGCGATAGTACACTAGCCACAAGAACACGCTTTTTGAGGCTCTTTCGACGAGTAAAGCAAGAAGAAAGGAAGAAACGAAGAAGGTCACGGTTTCATCTCGGTAGATCGCGTTTTTCGACAAGGCTCGCGATCCAAAATTCATCTCGCCGTGAACAGAGCTCGTCAAAGGCAGGCCGAGAATCGACGCGTTCGAAATTCGATTTAAGCCGCTTATTTGACACTCGCGAAACGTTATTTTGCGATCGTATTGGATCGAACCGCTTTCTTAACGCTTTTCCACCTGGCTGACGTCGAACCCTGCCTCTCTTTCGTCGGATCTCCGACAACATCGTTTCCTCTTCGAAAAACGATGGAGAGCGGTTTTACTTTCTATTGGCTGTACTCTCGCGTGAAACTCAGTGATGCTTCGTACAAAATCTTCAAAGATCCTTTACGAGGCGATTGGATGATATTTTGCATTATTTGGAGAAGAACGGAGTTGTGGATATTGGCAAAAATATGGGTACGCTATATTTAGTATAGCCATTTGCTTTATTTCATGTAATAAAAGTGGAATAACACTAACAAAGAGTTTAACAGTTATAAAATTCTTGCTGTTACAATTATTTCTTTTGTAATTTTACAATGATATTTTTTATAAAATTAGGATGGAGGATAGCTAAAGTCTTTGAATTATTATATTACACTATCATTCTTGTTTCAATGAATGAAAAGACTTTTAACCTTCTGCCTTATAATATTGACTGATTCTCCTGATAGAATAAGAATCACATTTGAGATGAATGTTACATTTTGATCGCAAATTTTTTTCCGTTATATTATATAATTAAATTAGCGAAATTCTGATCCACTTGTAGGTTGTGTTATTCAGAAAATATTATTTTCGCAGCTCGACTGCGTGAGTATGTCTTATAGAAGTCCATAGATTTTAGGGAGAACCGCGGCTGAAAATTGGTTCTGGTATCGCGTGTAGATGGTAAACGAACACCGATACATGGAAATGTTAACCGGCAGATGGGTAGTACAGGCATGGAAGTAGTGGTAGAGTTGCAATTTGTTCACGTAATTGTCACCTTAGATGTGTTAATTATTTCCGAACACAGAGCTGTTATTTACGACCGCATTGCGAAGTAGTTTCTGGAACATCTTTTACCACGTCTGTGTACACAATTTCATCTTCGTTTTTCTTCTGTGGCGTATTATCCTTCACAACCTCCATGAAAAGCCTTAAACCTTTCAGCAATATGTTCGTACACCATATTATTATTTCTTTAAGGCGCAAAATCATATCTAATATTTTTTTTCATTTATTTACTTAAGAATAAAATGGCACGTAGCAAAAATGTTTCCAAGAATATGAGCATCAGATAAAGAAGAATTTATAAAATTTGAATTAAGCTCTCAGAGTAAACAAAAGAGTAAATCTTTATTCAACTTAACATTTGATATTTTATTTCTGTTCTATTACCATTTTATCACATAACGTGGGAAATTCCATTTCTGTTAATTAATAAATTCCGTTACCATACTAGATAAAACAATCTGATCTTAATATAGTACGTAAGTTATCTAATTATCTACATACACACGATAAAGAAATCCTCATTTCTCTCGACTAGAAGCGATATTCGACAGCATTAAAAAGAGTAAAATTCATTAATCCTATCATTTACTCCAATAATCTCCCGTATTAAGATCATTTAACGCCCAATCTTTTCAGAAGTTTGGCGGAGGAAATTTCCCAAGCGAGTTTGGTATCATCGCGAATCGTCCGTTTCTAATTAGATGATCTCAAATCGCAAGACCTTTGCCGAGGAAATTCGACGTGCCGCGGGAGCATTTTGAATTTCATCCGGAAACTTTTCAGTCGGTTCTACCCGCCTCCAGTCTCGTTTTACAATCTAAGATACAGCGCTCAGAATAGCGTGTCGTAAATTCAACGAGATTTCCTCAACGCTTTTTATCCCTTTACATCCTTCTATCTCGTTTTACTCTCTCTCTCTCTCCCTTCTTTCGCCATTTCGAAAAATTACCTTTGTTTACGCAGAAATGGCAGATTTCACGGCGAAGATTAAATTCGTTCGAAACGATCGTTTCACATTGAAATCTTAAACGAGAGGAGAACTATTTGGTCAGTGAAATCTCTGAATTACGATTAAACGGGAAGATCGTGAATTGTTTTAAATGTTTTAAACAAAGTTCTTAAAATATATCATACTTTTTGTTAAGAGGCGAACTTGGCCAGCATAATTGCGGAAATATAATACTTTCTATACATTTCTTAATTGCTTTCAGCCCCATAAACCCCAGTCTTTTACCATAGCCAGTTGGATAATAAAACTATTTCAAGAGCTAGCCATGTTCTTCGCCTACTTTCTTTTCTACATTTTTTCCCAGCAAAAAATGAGCTGCTTATTCTTAAGTCGATTAACTTTGCAAAACAAAAGCTAGGAGAAACTGATAAAATCATGTAAGGTCAGTATGAATCTCTGCTTTATCAAATGCTTTGTCACTAAAATTTCAAATATTGCAAAAACTGGAATTAACTACTTTGGCTTGTGAACGATTCAAATCAAAGTGAACCATCGAATAAGCCCTATGAACAGCTTTTTCGCTTTCCAAAATATTCACACAAGGAAAAATTGGCGTAAGAGATGTTCAAAGGATTACACATACGCAACATTTTCATCGAGTTTGAAGTAGAGGAGACATTCTAGGATGAGGCTAAAAGTTCTCCAATAGCATGGCAGGTCGATATCCGAGCCGCGACCACATCATAGGTGGAAGTGTCCAACGACTATGACCTACGATACAGGCTATATTAATAGCCATTATGAGTTCAATCTAAATGGTCAGCAACAAGAGAAAGTGCTCTTTCCTTCTAACCACATTAATTCTCGATCAATTTGCTATCAGATTTTTAGAGAAAAGATTCTTTACGGTCAATAGACGCAAGCAGTCTCGATCATTTCTTCGTAATCCCAACTTCCACGAACTTTTCTTTTCAAAAAGCTCCGACTCAACATCTCCAAGTTCCTTTAAAAGTTTTACTTTCGATATTCTTTCTCCTTTTTCCTTTCTTTCTCCGTCCATCGACAGAAGATTCCGCCGTATTTTGCCCAAAACCATTACCGTTAATACCATTAATCAAACATCCGAAATTTTACCTTTAAACGCAATATTTATTCTCGCGATCAATGTCAGCAAAACCGTGTTAAACGAGAAAGTAATTCCTTAAAACGTGCCGACAGGGTGTTCTTCCTTTTGAGGGACGAGCACGGGACGATAATTAAAAGATTGCTCAGAATTCAACGCGCAATTTGCTGTGACGCATTGTCGGCAAGAATTCAATTTGCAGCCGGCGTGAAGCGAGGATCGGGGAAAGAAGGTCAGCGCGCGCTTTGTTCGGGGAACATTGCCCGCTTTTGTGAACCCGTGCGCGCACGCCTAGACGAATACACATTGGGCGAAATGGAGGACAAACGGCTAAGTCGACACGACGCGACGCCCCGATGAAAAGAATCGTGGAGCGTGCCCTCGAAAAACAAGCAGCGCAGTAGATGCTAAGACGTAGCAATGATTAGTAATAAGCCGGATTCGTGACACAGGCATGATTTCCTTATTACTATCGAGCTTTAGATTCTCTATAGGATTTTTACTATTTTTTTTTTTTTTTCGTTTTTCGTTTCGGTCTCGTTTACTGCCAAAAACTTCTAATTATCTAGGATTTTCGTTTCTTTCAGATCTGCGTGGTAACGAGATTCCTTTGTTATTTTTTTGTTTATATTAGAAAAGATCTTTTCTTATTTCGAAACATTATTTCAAGGAGAAAGGAAAATAAAAAGTTTGGCGTTTCTATACGACTGCCTTACTTTGCCACTATGTTCGTCATACCTGTTTTATCATACTTCGCTTTAAGAGAAATTTTATTCTTTTGTTTGACTTTTAAATGATCGTTACAGTGGGATATCTCTTCCCTCTATTTCTTTTTTCTTTAATTTTTCGCTGTGTACCTTTTAAACTTTATGTCTCGTATCATGTTCTTTTTCCATTTGGCAATATATTTGCAGCAAATATTGATCCGTAGTTCTCAAGCGAAAATTAAAGAGCTGTGGTAAATTGTTAATTTAAGTTTTCAGTTATTACTTTTAACTTAGTGTTGTTTTTACATTGCAGAATTTATTGAACGTGAGAGTCTTTGGTAACAAAGAACGTCGATGCTTTTGTTTCTTCAATTTGAACCAGCTAGTTTTTATAAATCTAGTATCGATAAAATTATTATCTAATTGTAAAAGCGAACGAAATAGCACATATTTAGTAATCTTCTAAATCATCGAACAATTCGCTGTGATCGTTCGATATTGCTTTCCAGAATTAACGTTGGCAAAATCGACAGCTTCGAAATTCCAACGAAGGTAGCTACGATCACGTTCGTAGACGACAGAGAGGAAGCGGGAGAGAACTACGGACAGAGAGTTGAAAATTTGATTGAAGTTTCCCCCAGGAGCATTCTCGGAGGAAAATTCGTTGCGAGCCGCCCGATTGGATAGTAATCCAATAAATGTCGCAAGTTTTATTGGAGATATGAATTATATCGAATAAAATTCGACCAATTCGGTACCGCCATAATTCCGTTTATAATTGAAATTACGAGATCGTCCAACGACGTTTAAGCTCTTATGGCTCCTGTCGTTAACGATTATACGCGCGATCTAATTATCCGCGTATTAATACAGAGACACAAACGTTTTCCCCGCATGAACGATGATAATTGATGTATAAAAACCGGGAACATTTTGGGATAATTAACCGTAACAAACAGCCAGGGAGTGGGGAAATATTTAACAAAAAGCGATTTGATCCTTGCAACTCGACGAAATTAAATTGCACGTCGAATCGCGTTAATACGTTTCCAGTGTTGAACTGGTTTGAAAAACAAAACGATGCCAGAGAAAATCTATCAATCGTAAATCTGTACGATCAATATCGGTTAAAAATTGATCACTCAACTTCTCAGACAGAAAGCTTGGAAAAAAGTTTTAAACCGAATTTAGTTCTCCCCTGCTATTGATATAATTAACAATTAAATGAAACTACATTGCTACCTCGATCATTTCGATGGAATATACACAGGCTTACGAAAGTATTCGAACATTTGCAGAAAGTTCATTAGCATTGTAATGGGCTATCATGGTTGATTAGGAAAGTTTGAAATCAACCCGAGAATATATATAGAAGTGACAAGACTTCCTATTTAGCAAGAGCAAGAATGTATTTCAGGGAGATCAGAAAAGTATTTAAACGGTAAATTATTTATTATATTAATAAGCTATCTTTGACACTCGTTATATGTTTTAAAAGGCTGCTCGTGTTATGTATTAATTCTCTAACTAGGTACATATATTTGATAAAATATTGCAATAAAAGTAATAATTTTTTATTTTGTTTGTATTAATGTTTTTCGTTTGTAATGAAAATATTATAACTTGCAGTATGTTACATTTCCATATTGGTTTCGATTTTTTACCAGTATAAGCAACACAGTCGTGTCTCATTATAGCGCAGACAAAATTTCAAAATGCTTTATAAAAACACATACACTTTGGACATGAAGTTTTTTATGGTAAGTGTTCAGATATGTAACAATAGTTCAATCAATATTGTAATACTTAAAGGGCTAAATCACTGATCGAACCATTCGACGAAATCATCGAAATTTCAAGTTTTTTCGTTTAAAACGTCACGTCCATTATCTTTCTTAACGAGCGATGCGACTGCTCGTATTTAATAACCGCGGTTAAACGTAGCCTCATTATTTTCTACTGTGTTAAACTGCCTTGACCGGATGGCCTCTTTTCCTGTCTTTCTCTATCCCTTTTTCTCGTTCCCTTTCGCTATATCCTTCTTCTTCTATATTTCCTCCTCTCTTTTTCTTTCATCTAATCGATGACTCGAACGGACAGCGACACGTGAGCGTTCGAATTATCTCAATTGGCATCTTTCCATGGCCCGTCTGCACGTTTCCTTTGCACTGTATAAATTATCGGGTCGGGATAAATCTCACGGCACGGTCCAGTAGTCGATCTCCCCAATTCGTGCATCGATTCGCCGTTTGTGCATTTTCAACGAGACTAATGCCGTATACGCGCCAGAAGTGGGCCACAATGCATCAACGATAAGTATGTGTGTGTACATCGACATTATCGTTCGAATCGGTTCGTTTCCCTTCGTTCTTCTTTAATTCCATTTTCGTTGATCCTCCTTTTCATCGTTTCGTTAAATCGGATAATCGACGAAAAGGAAAAAATTCCTATCGAGAATAACATCTCTTTTTCTCCTTTTTTGACAAGTGTTACGTAACATAGTTACTGAAGAAAGAATTTGAACCTGAACAGTCGTAAGTACCTACTAGGAATATACCGGAGAGCCGAGAATTTTTATATGCAAACTAATGACAGAAAATCGAACTATCGAGAGTAGGTCGAGTACTCATACGATCACCAACGTTTAAATGGATATATCGTGAAAAAGTACTGTTTTCAAAAATTTGTTTCAATGCCTTCAAATTGATCGCTATAATAAGAATTATCGAATTAAGCGGTTATAAAAATATACGCAACGGAATGTTTCCTTAGGAAAAATAAAAGTAGGAAATATTTCTGTGTGTACGGTTATATATAAAAATGCACTGTCCACTTTTATGATTTTTCGCGAGAAAATGAAAACATATAGTGAAATTAAAAAGTAAATTATACTAAGGGGAAATGATTGACTGCTTCAATGTGCGGGTGAAAGTACTAAAAATAGGCGTAAAAATAAAGCATATCACCGTCTCATTACTGTTTTCAAAAAAAGATTTTATACTATTAAGTATGTATTGTGTAATCACAAATAGTGTTCGAAAATAAAATTGATGATTTTTAGGAAGTCATGTCGGAGATTCAACTAAATTTTCTCTTTTAGATAATCACATGCGTCGTTTAAAGAACACAGCGATTCTAAACTCTGCGATTCAAGCCTCTGAACGAAATAAAAAACTGCTGGGTAAAATTGCTCTCAAAAAACATATGTTGAACGAAACAAATTTTAAAATTGTTAAAGGCTATTGAGTATTTCGAACGTAAATAAATCAGCTGCTTTAAATTAATGAATCAAAAGACCTGTTCAGGATTTTAGACTGTCCTCAGTTTACGATACGGACAACACATTTGCTATTTTTTGGCAAGTTGAAATTTCTCACATTGCACATTGTGGGACTTGCAACTCGGACCACGTCGAGGAGTTAAGTGGCATCCCAAGTGCTCGACGGGTCCGCTCAACAGCAAAACACGTGTCGTAGACCTCGACACTCGATAAGAATTCGATAATAGACCAAGGACGATGTCACCAATTGGACATCACGCAGGTACGCACAAGACGTACCGCATGCGGGACGCCCACGATAGTTCGACAGTCACAGAATTGGTCAGGAACAGATTTCCACTTCACAGGAAACGTAGACGAAAACATACCCCGTAGACTGACAGTTGGAATATAAGTAGCAGCCGCTTCAAGACAAGACAAACTCATCACGCACACGCCTGTTACTTACATTTCATACTCTTCCGTTTATACTCAACAGCTCAAATAAACATACTAAACACAAGCTTATTAAACATCTTAAATCTACCTCCACCTTGAGCGTTAACAGCGTTCAAGATTGGGCTCAACCGAACAGTTGCAACCTGACTGATCGCTACCCAGTTGATAGGATTTATTGACAAAGGACCTACTTTCAGTAGTTTGCCATCTTGCCACCAGAGGACTGAAATTTAAACCACGCCTCCAATAAGTTTCCCAGTACCAAACATTTTGATATTTCGTTAGCACTGTAACGAAATGCGATTGCCATGATTACATTGATAAAGTTTGAAACAGATCTGGAAATGTATATAGAAGCTACAAGATATTTAGCACGTGTATAACACATATTTCGCAGAGATAACAGAAGTATTTAAGCAATTAATTATATCCATAGGATTAAATACACAGTGAGATTAATTTTGATACTTATTATTGTTTAAGATGGCTATTCACGTTACGTACTAAATTTTTACCAAATATGTATATGTTAAGATGTATATGTATAGGTTTCGTGAGCCAAACGCGTGTTGGTTTCTTTGTTTTTTCGTATTGCGATGTATCCAAGATTTTACTTGCACAAATAGAAAGGGTTTTATTTAAAAAAAAAGTTTTTACGTGTTTCTACATTGCGTTGTTTCAATCATCTAAGTTGCTAACGCAACAGTTGCATTTTCGTTGTACATCTTAGAAAAATGTCTTTAAAAAGGGAAAAAGTAATGTACAGCGTGGTAGCACGAACATTATTGTTTAAAATAAAGAAATTTGAAAAAAATGAAAATGAAAAAAGCGTAGTTGCAGAGGCTGAATAACGGTATTCTTTTTTAGAGTGATATTTAGTAGGGAACGTGTTAAGGGAGACTTGTGGACTTTTGCTATAAATCATGGCAGATTTCACTGATGAGTTTTATGTTGGAGCTTAGGAAAATATGGCTCGTTGTTCTACTTTACCTAACTTAATTCCTAATTCTACTTTATCTGTACTTTACTTAATAATACCTAATTATGTTACAATCCTCAATTGGTTATTCACGATTTAAAGTTATCAGTTTAGTACACTCATAATTTTCGTATACGTGGTGCACAGTGGTTTCCGAATAATTAACTAATATCTATTCGATACAACAGATGTCATTTAATTGATGGTAATGAAACAACACAGTGCAGCGAATTTATGAATAAATACAATAGCTTAATAGTAGCACGAAATTAATGTAATTCATTCGCAATAATATTTCTATGAATCTAATGTTAGTGATCGATGTTGTGCTGATTATAGATTGTGTTAAAGAGGATGTAAACGATTAAATGTATGATGTAAATGATCATTATTGCACTATGATTCTTGAAGTTGTTACACTTTATATTTTGGTATTTGAGCTTAATAGAAGAATAAAAATTCGCATTAGTGAATAATGAGTTTTATATTGGCTGAAGACGACCAATAAAGGCAATGAAATCGTAAATTCTATGATTCTATAATTATATTGCCTTGAGGATTAAAAGGTGCATTTCAAACTCAAACTACTTGAAACCGATTATATTCTTAAATTGTTATTTTACCAGCCCACTTTATGAAATTATTACCCTAAAAAGAATAATTTTGACGAATCCTTTTGCTATCTTCATTTCGCTAATTATTATTTTGAAGATTTTTATTCGTGTTTTGAGAAGAAAAGAATTTTATTATAGAGTTTACAAAATTTGTAGAGAAGCAATTATCGTTTAAATTAGGAAATAAATTACCAAAAGGACTGAGGTTTCGAATCGAACATTCATTATTCATTACTAAGCTTTAGCAAACATAATTAATTACGGTCAAGTAGTTTCCTGTATGGATTGATCCTGTATGGTATAATCCTCCTACAACAAGCACAATCAATACACCAAAACTTTTCATTAATAAAATAAAATCAGCATACAAACTTGCAGCTCTTTTTCCAGACATGGCATATACGTATACAAAATTTAGTCACGATCGAGTCACTTTCCCATCGAGCGACAATATGAAATGTTTATAGCTAGAGTAGTCCGTTACATAAAATATTGAATATTAACACAGTAACCGCGGTGTATATTTTTCGTATTTCTTTTCTTTTTATAGCATTGGTCGTAGGCCCTGTGCACAGTGCTACGTGTGCGTAAAAGAGTAACAGAGAGCGGTTTAACAACGGGTCAAGGAATAGAAGAAAGGAGAGGAAAAAACGCGGTCGAATAACAATACATGTTTTTCAAGGGATAAAAGCGGCCGTACAGGATCGCGCATCAGAGTGCTGCAATTGATACTGATGCTAGAAACGACGAGATGAAAATTGTTTTCATACAACTTTGCTCTCTATTTGAATACAAAAATTACTAGATATTCTACCGGATACTATTTAAAGCTTTCTATCTCTTGGATATTTATTAAAATTATTAAATTTCAGACAAATATCTCTCGCTGCTAAAGATAATATCTTGATCGTGTTTATCTATTAACTGTTACTAAAAATTCCTTTTCCTCTTCTATTCTTGAAACATGAACAAGAAACTTTCAAAGTCAAGAAGAAAAAAAAGCGAAATTTATTAAAGATAATAATTCATCCATGTCTATCTTTGAAAACAAAAACAAGTAAAAGTTTTCAAAAGATTATCAAACTTATCCTTTTCAGGCAAAGTACATCGTGTGATCCTTCATTCCCATTCAAAGGACAAGGATCCCAAAGGACAAGGTGCTCACACCATGTTTAGAGAGACAACGATAATAACGGCCGTTTATAATATTCATGGCAGTTAGGCGGCGCGGTGGATCAATTATGTATGCGAGGTCATTAAGTTTAGATAGCACGCGCCCATGGTCGCATTATTATTAACAAATTTCCCGTGTTATGGCGGTAAGTGCACGTCGATTATACGGGCAACATCGGTCGACTATGGTAGCGTGCATAAAATCTCTTATGGCAGTGTATTTCAACAAAATATCAGGCAAAAGTTTCGGCTGAAACGAACCAGATGCACGGCCTGTGCATTATGCACGACGTTTTCAGCATCGTGATGCACTCACGTATAAGGAATTTTGTCATTAAAGTCAGAATGAATTAATATGGCCTTGAACTAATACCGACGCTATAAAACGATGGATTGTATACGTGCAATTCTTCTGTGTCTCTATCTCTGTTCTTTTTATCATCTTTTTCATTTACACGGCCCCATAAAAATAATGCAAGTCGTAATTGTTCGCGCGTCTTTGAATTTACGATTGAAATATTTTTCTAAACGAGTTGAAGGAATTGAAACTTCGATTTCTGTCAATTTCAAACAATTTAAGAGGCAAAAACGAACGTTTCTGTTAATTTTGGTTTTATCGCTTAATACGGACTCGGAGTTTAGAGTAGTCGAGTTTAGACTTGGAAAGAAAGTAAATAGTAAAATAACGTGTATCGTGTTAATTACATTAATTTATTTGTGTTTACTGCTGGTATATTATTCGAAATATAGAAGAAATAATATTCCCTTCCAAGTTCCTCTGTTCACAATCATAGTTTCATTGTGTAGTTGCTCTAAAGGCCAAAATAAATTATTCTAATCGATTATACCGTATTCCACATGAAATTTACATCGTCTGTCTCTAAGAGAAGTAGCTTTTTTACTTTGTTTTTCCACTTATATCGTTACCCTTTTATATGATTCTTCTCAATTTGAATAATCGAACATTCAAGTAAAAAGATATAAGATAAGCCGTAACATTTTATGGCGATTGAGTAACAAATGCATGGAAAGATTGAATTAAAATTCAGGCAATGTTAAGGATTACAATGTGAAAGGAAAATTTCAAAGTTTGTGTAGGTGAATGTCTACCTGGATACAGTAAAGGTAACGTTAAAATAAAGAAAGCAAGAATATGCGAGTGCCAGCATATACTGTGTAGAAAATACATGTGTAAGTAGTTCTTAAAGTAGTTCTCGAGCAAGTATTATATAAAACGAAGAGTGAGAACTTTTTGCATTATTTTCTGTTACGCCACTCAGTACTTATATTTTATGTGCTCTTTACCGAACTTTACATTTAAAAACTACTTTTATCGTATTTAATTATAGCTTAATTAAGTGTTGAAACTGTTTTATCATCTTTCCATCACACGATGAAGCTAATAACAATAAAAATAAAATTTCTATATAGAAGATAAAAAGAAGGTTTATCGGTTGAGATTATATCGAGGTACAAAGAAGCTGACGGTTATCGTTTTTCGTAGCAACGTCGCGGATGTGCAAGCAACAAGTTTCATAATCGCGCAAGAAAACTTAAATTAGATCCTAGTCTCGGAAATAGATTGGAGATTAGATTGGACAAGAAGAAAAATGATGGTACGCATAGAATCGCTAATGAATCAGAGTAACAATTCTATATTCAATATTATGCAGATTTTTCTTGAGAAATACCTACATTTGATAAAACTAGAGAATATTCTGTTACACGTTTTATGCCCAAGTTCATGAATATCTGTTCGATTTTTCGTTTGGGTTCAGGCAAACATACACTTACTAGCTGGAGCATCGACAGTATTCTGCAATATCGGACGGTTCATTGAATAAAATATGCTAGTTTCGATGCTTCGTGTGTCTATGCTTCGTCAAAATGTTACGCTCGAACGGCTGAAATTCGACTGAAACTGAGAGCAACGTGGCACTGAGATCCATAAACAAAGATTCGCCTTACTAAAAGGCAGATCGAAAGCCAAACAATTTTCCACCCAGTATATTCGAAAGAATTACTCGACACGTATTTAAAAGCTCTGTTTTATACGATAAAAATAGTATAATATTAGAATAATTAAGGGCATTTATCAGATGTGTAATGCATAAAATTAAAATAATGTAATATAATCATTTAACAGTACCAATTGAGGATTAAAAATCGATTACCATAATATATTACATTAATTCTTCGAATTCATGAATCGTGATTTACCTGGTATTTGAACAAATTTCTTTGTTTTCAGATACATCATCATTCCCAATTGCAGATTCAGTTATTAATTATTTATGGAAAAATGAAAATAATAAAAAGACAAGATCAACGTAATAAAAACGCGTACACTGCGCATAATATGCAAAACCGTATTATAAAATCCGAAGTAGAATACTGCAAAGTTATACTGTTCAGTAGGTGAAACTTCCTGCTTAAATCTTACTTCTTTCGTTCTGACCGTATAAATACAAATTTACAGGAATATCCACAGTCTATTCGTAAGGCAAATAGCCTAAAGAAAGCCACAAAGCCTCCACGAAACTCGCTGAACACGCACGTACTTTCCAACTGTGAAAAGATTGAGGCACGCTACGAGACAGGGGATAGAGAGCGAGGGTTTGATATCCCGATAGAAAAACTTTTTTATACCGACGAACGAGAAACGAGCAAGTTTCCTTGGGGGATTCGTGGTCGGGTTTGCTTCTCATCGAAATGCATAAAAAATGATAGCGGCGTACGGTTACGAAGAAAGTTGGGTGTCGCAGAGACCAGCCAGTCTAACCGCGTTACCGGCCTCTATGACGTTTCTTTTTTCTCCCATCCATCCGGCCGAGGCAACTTCTTTCCCTCACAACGCCAATTTCCGCGCCAGCTACCGCCGGAAGAACTTTTTTACATCGGCGAATCCTCGCGGCTTTGGCTGTTCTTCATTGTAACGTCTCGATGCAGCTTGCCCAACCAACAACGTTTTTCTTCCGGGGGAATTTAAATTAGACATAGAAAGAGTTTTTTCGAACGTTAAGAACAGATTTGCCGGTTCAGAGAGTTTAAAGAAGGAACTTATACGAAGGAGAGTGGGTGGTGTAATTGCGTGGAAATAGGGATGAAATGATCATCGAGAGCAATTAATTTGTAGTTTCCTTCTTTTGTACGAAATGTTACGGTTTCATTTTCATAAAGAAATTAAATATTAGTATAGAATATTTGCGCGATTAATTTTTAATTTTCTCTTCTCGTATTGAATTTTTTAGTATGGTATATATGGGTGCTTCAGATTCTTAAAGATTTTGCGATCGGTCCATATAAATGTTTGATGACACAACAATAAGAGCAAGATTATCCTTGAAGTCGAAGATAGATCTTTAAACGTATCCTCGCGATCGTATTAAAACGGTATTTCATGATCCGCTCGGAAAATCCATGCGGTATTATTAACTTCACATTACTGCCATATTAAGCGCATGCAATGCAACACGTCCAAAAGGACGCTGTTTTAATCATTACCTATTTTGAATTATTCAACAAGGTAAATTAATTCCAATTAGCTATTTGAGCGCGAGGAAATCGTAATAATGTAGCGATCCATCCTGTATTTTCACCCGACATACATACAGGTACATATTTCCTGCATCATACAAAATTTTCTGTCATCCATCGCATATTACAATGTTATACAACGACAAACAAAATAAAAGCCATCCTACGATGACAGTACTTTTATTACAATTTTCTACAATTACCAACAAATAATAAAATATTTGAAAAACAATCAACCAGAGATCAAATCTCCTTCCTACCGTCACAAGTTTTCGATTATCAAAGCATCATCTAGAACATGTTTCTAACAGAAACCCGGCTAAAATCCTCTATTAAGTAAACTCTTACACGCCTTTCCCTTAACTTCCCTGTACGATCAAAGTGAACCTAATTAGACAAAGATTTGTTCTCCAAACACGGAACGTCTTTTGCTTTTCCCAAACTCAAAGCTTCTCACATGTGTTTTAAATTATTCCAGAACCGTCTAACCTAAGCTTCCTTTTGAACTCTCTCAACAGGAACACTTGCAGCACCACATATTTATCCTTAATCATAGGTTGTCGTTTACGAAGAAAGAAGGACGAGGAGAATTTACTTAATGGGTCGTGGGTACGCAGCTTCGACCACTACTTTCTTTCTTCCATTCTTTATTTTTGGCTGGTTGTTAATGACTGGTTGAAAGATCGTCCTGGGAAATCAACGGACGTGCTGATACGCTCGTCCGAGCGATCGCGTTTCATTTTGGCAATTAGCAACTTGAAATCCGCGGGGATAGTGTGAAAGGTATCGTTGTAATTTCAAGTTAACAACGACCTTCGTTCTTTTAACTAATTCTCCTCGGACGAAGAAGATTTAGTGGAAAATTCTTTGGGACTCTTGGGAGCAGAATGTTGCAATTTTTAAACCGTTAAAATTTAGGTTTTCGTTGGATTGGGATAATTTAAACAGAAGATCTTTTGGAAGGATAATTGGACATCGTGGAAGCTCTGAGTTTCTTAGACATTAGGAAGCTTTGGAATTCTTAGAAGAAGATCGTTAAAATTTTTAATCCAGGTAATCCTTAACTGGGATACTGGGTTGAAAGGAAAAGTTTTGATAGAATTCTTAAAATTATTAGAGGGAGAGAGTTAAAATTTTTAAATTGGATTTGCTTTAGATTGAAACAATATTAGAAGAGAAATTTTTAATCGTCGTGTTGGGGATTTTTAGAAGAAGAGCGTTGGGATCGTTACATTCAGTTTATTTTAGAGTATAATATACATATACATAGAATATACAGTAGAATACTAAAGAAGATTGGTAAAGCGTTTTTTGGAATTCTTGAAGAAAGACTACGAATTTTCTCCGATTTTTTCCTGATTATCGATACTTACTTGTTCCAAGTCATTACTATTCGATAAACGCGAATAATACCCTGAATCTACATGTTTAATAATTTAAACATTGAAAAAGTTTAAACCAATCTTTCATAACCCGAATACAAAGTCTCTAACTTTGAGGTCTATCTAGCCTTTGCAAACTAAAACTCGCATATGGTGGCTGCAACTTTATTTTTCACTCTTTCGTATTAACCAAAATTACCAAAATAGAAGCAACATACAAAACCAATAAATGGTTATTATATTATATAATAAATGGTTATGGTTATTATTTGGAGTTTTTTAATTATTTATTATTTCGAAATAATTTCCGAATAAATGTAACTATAGAAAAATTAATACATAATCTTCCTGCTGGAACAGAACGGGAGAGGGAAGGAACAAAATCTCATTTTAACTCGTCAATATAGTTTCTACCCTGGCAACGACGATAATGTCGGCATTCAACGAATACCCGAAACGTTTTAACAAAAAGCACGCACCAACTTGCTGGCTAAAAATTGAAACAATGCAGTGAGCGTAACCATTACAACGGGTATTATGTTATTTTAACGATTGTTATTCCAAAAGATAAAACCCGACCAGAAAGGGCGAGGGGTGGGGGAAGGTGGATGGGCGGACTCGGTTTAACAATGGATATTCAAATTCCCGATAACTGTCGCGCGTTGTGCAAATATTTTGCCGCAGGCTGGTGCACGGGGTGGCGTGGAAAGCCACGAAAATTATTACTGTTACGTTTTAAAACAGAAAAGTCGACGATGGTCGACACACGGTTAAAGGAAGGTGCCACGTTAGCTGGAATGATCAAATATTCATGCCCATCTGATTTGTATACAATTTTCAATTGTAATTTGGACGGCGATAATGACTTTTCGAAAGGGTCATATCCCTTAACTTCGAAGAATTACTAATTCTCTTCACGGTCTCATCGTTTATTTGATTAGCTTCAACAGGATCAAATTAACCAATAAAACATTTAGAATTTTCATGAATTACATAATCGCAAATCATGCTATAACAATAGTGTGATAATAATAGAGAGTTCTAGACTAACGATAAACTACTGCTGAATGTAAATCGCGTGAAGTAAAGTTACACCGTGTGTGGTCAGGGTCAGACATCTTATACATAGATGTATAACTGGTGAAAGCGATATAATGGGATCATAAACTAAAAGCCTAATTGAAGACAGGACATTGTGAATGTTCAATTTAAAAAATCATTTATTAATTGCGATCTAGATCACTATCAACAATTTGTATTCTTACTGTAACAATAAGATTCATCAAGTGGAACAAATGACATAGGGTGTAAAAGGGATTTCGACTGTTACATTAAAATAGAAATACATTAAATAGAAATAAACTTTTTTCACCGCTTCGGTGTCTAGGATCGAACCTATAAATATCTCCGACATATTTTGTGACATTCTGCATAAAATTGTTTGTCGAACACGTAAATTCATGTATACACGTCGGGACGAAAAAAAAAACCTAAAAGAAATAAAAATAGATGGCATGTGTGTGTAGGGGGAAATACCTAAATCTTGTTTCGATTTAAAAACGAGCTTATAAATCTAAACCAGGTATCCTGTTGGGAAACGAAATTCTCGTGGCTCGCCGCAATTTGCGCCGATATTTCGCAATACTCGCGAAAAATTTACATTCGCACGGAAGGGGAGGGGATTCCGTACGGAGATCGTCCCAGATTTTGTTCTAGCTGATCGATCTCTCATGCACAGCCTATCGATGCTATTAAACATCGAAACGTAAACTGGTTTACTTACTAAAAAACCAAGCAAATTCGATATCGGACAGTATGAAAGAATGTTAAAAAAAAGCAAACACTATTATTATTATACACTATTATATTGTATTATAATCGAACGAGTCTCGGGAAAACAGTCATCCAGATATGGTGTGTGACTCCTCGATTTCAACTAATTCTTCAAACAAACCACCCCTAAAGGTTCCAATTGGGATGACGCGACAATCAAAATTTAACACTGGGAACAAATGGTGTAGGAGCGCTTCGACCGATCGAAGTGAATTCTCGAGAAAATCTGGAGACTGTCGTTTTATTTTCCTTCACCTCTCTCTCTCTCTCTCTCTCTCCGTCTCTCTCTCCCTCTCTCTCTCTCCCTCTCTCTCTCCCTCTCTCTCTCCATCTTTCTCTCTCTCTCTCTCTGTCACACATCTCCGTGATTTCATGCGAAATGTAATGAAGTCTGAAGGAAACGATCAATCGATCAGAACTTTGTAGTCATGCATGGTTGCGACCTAATATAACGTATAAAGCAAAAATTTGTTGAAACTGTTCGGATGAATTATAGTAGTGTACTAAATTATAATAATAATATATGTTTCACAGTTTTCTACCTTAAATAATATTTAAAAAATATTTAGTAAATTCGGCAGAAAACTCGAATGTCTTCTCAGAACCTTAATTGCACGAGACTAAATATCTAGCAACAAGTACAGTAATAGGTATTAAGGATATCAGAATTGATGAATATAGAGACCCAAAGACAAGACAGATATGGACACGAAAACAATTGATGTTGTTATACAACATTGAAGAGACTGTTATTGTAAAAATGAATATACACGTTGTTCTTTACGTCTAACGTTCTAAATAAAGGCAATAATTTTTAGGATGTGATGATTTCATAATGATTTATATAAAATATACAATATAGGCATAAAGGTTCTTTTTGATAAGTGTTCGAATATTTTCACAAGCCGCTCATAAAATATCTTTTTCTTATACTAACGATATATCTTCTTTTCTGTTTACTGCTCGTTTTTCGTTTGGTTCGACTCGAACAACTCGCGACAAACTTTTAACAGACATAAATATCCTTTTATTGGAAACGTTTGTCAGCACCATGGCGGAGGGGGGTCCGTTCCTCGGTATTGTCCCGGAAATTAAAGGGCGTTCCTCGCCGGCCACGAAACTGCCCCGCGGCCATACAATCACCGTCCCTCATATCCAGATACCCGATTTCCAGATTTCTCTACTTTTATCGCGGTAAACACTGTCGGCCTCTTCTCTCGTTTCTAAATTACCTATTTACCGGGTCGAATCGACTCGCCCGTCTATTGGATCCAGCCACTGGAACTTAATCCTGTGGTTAGGCGTGTGCTGGCCGCGCGGGACATACTGGTGAGTCATGCTATGGAGCAAGAACGTTTAATCACTCCGAGGAGATTGGAAAAATTCTGAGAAAGAGAAGGAAGATTCGATGTCGGAGCGGATTAGTTTCTGGCCTCATCTCGTCGTGAATTCCAACGTGACAAGATTAAACGACCGGGTTTGTTAAAAGAACGGCGGCTACGGCGGCAAAGGGCGGATTCAGGTTAACAGAATTCTTCACACTTTTCCATTCTTTGGTGTAGATCCTTGTTACAGCTTGTAATAGTCTTCTTTCGGAAAGAAGAGATTTCGAAGGAATAAAAACCATTATATATTGTAAAAAATAGATGGTGCAATATGAGGAAGCAGTTGCTGAAATGTTAGACATATCACTATGCCCATACCGTACAGGTAGTAGTTCCATTACTGTAGTACATTGTTGTCAAGAGAATTGAGATTGTTTGGAACGAGATCCTAAATACGTGATTCAGATTGAATACTAAAAAATCGAAGTAAGAAATGATCACAAGAAAACAGAATGTACTTTATTATAATTACTTCATCTTCTATATTACCATATAGTTTACAATAAAAAAATAGACTCCTTATTATTTTCCTGTCATAGGAACCAAACATTCCTACTATATATTTTAATGAGCCAGAAAAATGAAATATCCTTGCCATTTTAACAAAATTATTTCGAATCTTTATTTCTGCAAATTATTCCAAATCTTTACTTCGTAAGATTATTTCAAATTTTATAAAAGAATGAGAAGAAACTGCCTTAATTTCTATCTATTGCACAAAATTAATCAATGTAACTCACCGATCACACAAACGACTAATACATATTTATCGTCGAGCGACCAATACGGTAAACCGAATAACATTCGGAGCAACGTTTGAATCGCGTGACGGAAATGAAGGGTGAATCGAAGGAAGCGCGGAGCTGAACGGAACCGGGCGCAATTAGCAATTAGGATTATCGTGAATTAATTGAGTACACAGTAGTAGGACGGTTCGGTGCAGTTACAATTACTACTCGTAAGTGGCCTAACGACGGTAGGCCGCGGTTTGCCTCGTTCGCGAGCATAATCGGCCGAAGATCGGTCCCTGCTGCCGTTATTACACCTCGTGGTAATTCAGTTTGCACAGCGCACTTCATCTGCCGCGGCACGCTCGTGAGCATACAGCAATTTTCCTCTAATTACACCAGCCAAGATCGAAATTCACCTAATTATGGACCTGCGATCGTAATCGTTCGCCGCCGCCCTCGTTGCTTATCGCTGGAACTCGATTTGATTTCTGCAAGGTTCTCTAATCCGAATTCTTTTGGAATATTATGAATTGAAAGAAAGAATCACGGCTTTGGGAATTCTCCGAACATGTAATTTCAGGATTTCTAGCTTCTTACGGAAAATTTCTAAGGAACGTTTTAATTCTTAGAAACATTTTGGCTAAGTTTCTAGAATTAGTAAAATTATAGAAACCAGTATTAACGTCCACACACTCACAGATACGAGTATTCTGTCTTAATCTTCGATTTCACAAACGATCAGTTAAACCAAGATAATCTTACGAAATGCATTGTGCAACAAACCGGCATTTAACATCAAAGTAGAATGTTACAATGTTGGTCAGACCTGACCGTAGAATCGAGCCATTTTGGATTAAATATCCCATTAGCAGACAAAGACCGTGCCTAGTTAGGCAAGCCATAACGAGATTATGATCGCTCCCCTTTGATGCGCCGCAAGTTGAACGAGAATGTTTAGGATTAGTAGTTTCGCTAGTAGAATAGGCCAGTATGTCATCGGGCACGATAGAACGGCGTACACCATAGCATGAAAACTTGTTGAATATACAGATCAATACGACGAAGGATCGGGCTTCAGGCAATTAAAACTTTCGTCGAGCGGAAGTGCAAAGAACTACACCGCGGACAATAACGTTGTACGACACTGTTCGACTAAATCCGGATAAATACCAACTTTGATTACACGCTGGATTATTTACATTCGTGCGCAAGGTTGCATCGTATGAAAGTGCAGCACAATTCGCATCTCATCTTAAAATCCTTGCTCGTAAAGACTAAGATGCAATACTAAGGAAGAAGATTTACGATCCTCCCTTGCGAGTTGCTATAAAATTCGACTAGTATACCCCGTAATTGAAGTGAAAAAACTACTAACCCGAGAAAAAGTATGCGGATGAATCGTAAAATTCGCCGTGTTCATCCATCAATTAACCACTTTCTCTCTTTAAGATCACGCTTCGGTTGTATTTGAGTGGCGACTGTAAAAGATAGACGAGCATCGTTACGGTTTCTGGTTCTTGATCGTTACGGAAGCAGCATTGTCGGATTAATGGTCAGGAGACTTGCTTAGTTGAATAGTTTCACCGATAAGCGACATCTGTATCGTTCTCGAAAATCTGTCGAACGATGCTGATATTGAAAATGAATTTTGGTACTAGAAATTTTCTTTTGAAATAGTACGCCATACATGGTCGTTTCTTTTGGAAAACGATGCAATAAGTCCTGCAAAACTCTTGTGGACGACGATACAAAAATTACACAGAAAAATCCTTTGATACAAGTTACCAATAATAAATGTAAAACGAGAAAAGGTTACTGCGTAAGGAATTTTACAGATAAATAAATTTTTTGTTTAATTTCGTTGCAAAAATATGCTGTAATGTCTGGTAGTATTAGCAAAATTTTCGGAATTCAAAAAGTTGAAAATTATTCGTTGCAGGCTCACTGTTATCGTTACACGAAACAGGATTATTCCACTGTATAGCGAAAACATTTCCACTGTACGTAATTCCATTTATCTGAAGTTCATTACTGGAATAAAATTTAAATAAGCTTCAGCCGATTAAATGTTCTTAGTTGAATTTGAATTTTTGCTGTACGAACGAAATATCATAGGTAATAAAGAGAATCAGCGAATTATAAGTGAACTGTTTCTCTCATGAGTTCAGATAAATGGGATACTATATTTTATAATTTCTTCGTCAGACATCGAAATCTATAGTTGTATTATTTTCATATTATATTGTAATATATTAGAGAAGCAAAAAAAATCGCGATGTGATCGCAGAATATAGAATTTCCCATTTCACAGGAAACATGAGATTAACTGGCTCGTTTCCCTCTTCTTGCACGTACTGCCTCTGCGTGTTTGTCCAACAACCGACAGGATCATGCAGTTGCAGCTGTGCTCAGCTGTGCCTAGCTGCTGGTAAAATTCTGGGCCGAATGAAACAAAGACGAACTGTGAACGAAAGATTGCATGTCGCGTCGTCGAGTTTCGTTCTCGCGATAAAAATTTCTATCGGTTTGCTTCACATCTCTTGCCTCGTTGCTTCTCATCTTAAATATTTAAAGAATTTCGACGACTGCTTTCTACTTTTCGAATCGACGGACATAAATCGTAGAATTTCTGCGTTTTACATACTAAACGGAAGTTCCCCACTTCTTCTCTACTTTTTATCTTCCTTTCTGATCTTCTATTCAAGTTATATAAAATGTTTATTCGAGCCATTGTGACCATGATTTTTTAAGTGTTACGATATATATTCTATAGACCTTAGAAGATTACATACCCACTGTGAATTATAAATCTGGAATCACCTTTCTACTTGTTCCTGCTCTGAATACTCTACAAATTAGTACAAATCGTATTACGAATTCCAAGTTAACGCTACAGATATCGATAATAACTTTTCTTTTTATTATACAAGATTCTTAATTATAAAATCCTCTGCAATACAAAATTCTAAACTAACGTTTTTCTTTTTATTTCTTGAAATTTACAGAATATGCAATGATTCCAAACTTTTGCCCGATAGTGCAAATAATTTCAAAAGACAATAAACATGCATTTAGCATGTGTAAAGTGTATTTTATAGAAATCGGTAGAATCGGTAGTTGGTAGAATGTGTAGCGCGAATTGCAGTAGTTTCGAATTCCGTGGCACGCGTGTTTGTTCCATAGGCTGCTATTTACAACGATGCCAAA
Organism: Bombus superbus; assembly: GCA_014737385.1. Classification (NCBI taxonomy): domain Eukaryota; kingdom Metazoa; phylum Arthropoda; class Insecta; order Hymenoptera; family Apidae; genus Bombus; species Bombus superbus. The sequence goes on along the minus strand of JACXIK010000067.1, from coordinate 517,590 downwards.
TACGGGCTACCTTTTAGGTTCCAAATGGCATATTATAATAATCAGGAAAAGTCCACGGTGAGATTAAGCGTGCTCTCTGTCGTCGTTACTTTCGACGAAAGATAAAAGCTGTACAATTTGCACAGTCGATTACGGACTCTAGAGCTCGCCGCATTGCAGAACGTAGCTACGCCCATTATTGCATTGGTTGAACCGCATCAACGTGTTGAGTATTTTCGCTGGGTTTCTAGCCTGCTTGCACGAACCTATTTCGCACTGATTCCGACAATTTATTTATATCTTCATTTCCATCTAACGTTGGCCAAACCTTTAGAAAGTAATTTTTGGTTCAAATTGTACATTGAATGGTCCGTTTCATAAAGATTACGCTCCAACTTCTTGGGTAACACTGTAGAATAGAGTTTTGTCCACGATGGCAAAGCCAATGGCGCAGTATCAGGGGGATCTCTCGCGCAATTTGTAAAACTTGGTGATCGTAGATTAAAGACTTTTGTTGCTGGAAGAATTTTTACAAATTTGCATCGAATAGGACAACTATCTTGTAGACATCTTTTGTAAAATTTATTCGTTAACTTTTCGATATTTCTTTGTTCCCGTTTGTTACGACCGTTCGCGGAGAGACGCGATCACAATTAAACGCGCCAACGAAAGGTGTAAGTTCTCGTTACGATATTGACAATCGACGCCACGAACACTATCGTTCCCTTAATTCTTTTCGGATATTAAGGGTGGTTGTAATGATTTTGACATTAATTAAGAATATCAAAATATGTATTTCCAACAATGTTTCCGAAGGTAATTGACAATTAGTTATTTTCGTCACGATGATACAATTATATATGTGTTATAATTAGACTTGAATTCTTTGATATATTCGCCTTGACTGCACTTAAAGATTGCTTGCGTTTTTCGATGTATGCCTTCTGAAGGTTCGGACAGAACTAACTGATTTTGTCGCTCTTGGTTCCTATGTCCTTTGTCTTTCGTGACCGTTGGAAACTGAGTCACGTGGTATATCGGATGATCCAGCATCGAGAAGTTTCTATGATTGACTCATCAGGCTTCTCGAATGGTAACGAACTTTCTCACGAGGTATCGATATATCTAGAAGCGTGACATCGACTATGTCCCGCAACAATGTAGGTATTTGAAAATGTAGTAAGAAGATCTTTTCGGTGACATTGTAGGACATAGGAACCGTTGGAAACCGACATTGTCTTGTGCGAGATGCAAACTATGTCGTATCGTCAATTTGTAATTAAATGTACTCTATTTTTTGGAATGACGGTTGAGAAAGACGGTTTGTTGTGAGCCACGCGGCGTAACACCGTTATTAAACTTATTAGTGATATGTGAAAGAAAGTTGATTAAAATCGGTAGTCTGTATTTTGTAACTTGGAAAATTTTATTAATAATACCAGCTTTATTATGCGAGAAAACGATGAGAATATTAAGAATGCTAGTTGTTACGACCATTCGCGGAGACACGCGTTCGCGAATAAACGCGCCAACGAGAGGCATAAATTCTCGTTACGATTTTGACAATCGACGCCACGATCACAGTCGTTCCCCTAATTCTTTAGGATATTAGGGGTGGTTATATTGATTTTGACAATGAATTAACAGATTCTATGTATAATATATTTCCAACAACCTTTCGCACGATGCGTATAACAATGAGATATATTAACATTAAGAATGGTATCGAATGTTGTAATAATTGCCGAGTTACAGATAATTCCAATGAATGAATGTAAAGTAAGATCGTAATGTTGATTGTTAAGATGTGACTGAGTAACAAGAATGTGAATTGAGTTTCTCGACCTTTGCTGTGTGACTGTCAGAAGAGAACTGTTGGAATTTGTTAATCTTGGTTCCTATGTCCCTTTGTCTTTTCTCTTCCTCACCTTGTTTGCATTCGTAACCATTGGTAACTATGTCATGTGATCTATCGGATGATCCAGGATCGAGAAGTTTCTGTGACTCATCAAGCTTCTCGAACGATAACGAACTTTCTCGAAAGGTATCGAGCTATCTCGAACGCGACATCGGATACGTCCCGCAACAATGTACATGTTTGAAGGTATGGTAGAGTGATCTTTTCTGTGATATTGTAGGACATAGGAACCGTTGAGAACAGAGATGCGAAATATGTAGTATGATCGATTTGGAATTAAATGTGTTCTTTTGGACAGAGGACGGTTGAGAAAACGGTTTAATGCGAGCCACGCGGCGTAACACAAGTTTTGAGGGAAGTTGATGATACTCTTCAACCTATTCGTCACTTAGGTCCATGTTCAACGTTGATTTAACCATTACAACGAAAGAAAAACCAATTTGTTATTATATCATATTTTTCTCATAACTTTTCAATCAAGCATTTACATATACATGTTTATATAATATTCTCTTTTTCTTTTTATTCGTTGAATATTCCAGCAGATTTTTGGTAGAAGATATTTGGGACACTATATAAAAACTATAAAAAAAACTTATATAAAAAATATCCGCATACATAGAAGAAGGAATACTCGATGCACAAAACATAGAAGGTAATCCACGCTATTCACGAATTGAATTCAACCGATCGGGTCCGCGTATTCCGTATTTTATCATTTTGAATAGAAATCTGCTTTTCGACTGATAAAACCGGTCGAATCGGGCTCGATTCGCGCCACTGATAGTCCTGCAGTTTACATGTTTTCGCTGTGAAAATATCTTTCACCAGATTCGTGTTTCGTTCCCGCATAACACAATCTCCATGTTCCGATACGTTTGTGCGTGACTATGTGTACACGTGGAACACACAAAACACGAGGCTTTCCCCGAGGTTCACTGTAGGGGGGTCCCACACATAGCGTGTATATTGATCGGCATATCTGAACGCGAAATAGTAGAAAGTGCATCGAAACGGTTCGCTGAGTTAGCCCAGCGTCTTTAATGTTTATTAGTTCCCAGTTTGACATTAGATAGACCAATAACTTTTGTTCGATAGCGAGTCATATTCGACTAAACGAAATCCTAATATAATTGATCGTAGATTTGTTTCAATGAGCGAGTTAAGAATGCAATTTTCGTCAGCTATAAAAGCACGGGTTGAAAAATGCTGATCACTGTTTAAATATTAATCTCGAGATTTTGTGGAGACGCCAACTTTTTATCTTTCACCTTTTTGAACATACTCGTGTCTCGTATCAAATGGTGAAGAGTTCTGGGGATTTGACAGTTTTTTTGGAACATCCTGTTACGCTAAAAATATAGTATATTTTCCATTTAGAAACGCCGACATTTTTACATTCATTAACGAGATATCTTGCAAATGAATTTTTACCAGGATCTAGGGACGAGACATCTCTCGTCTTAACGAGATTATCGCGAGAATTAATTACATCATGCACAACGTTTTGCTCGTAAGGTCGTAAAATTGACGTGGCATCTCGACATATTTTGGCCATAGATGAGAAAAGATTAAGACGAATTGTAAAGTTGAGATGATAAACGATGTTTGTGCGAAAAAGTAGAAACCGTGAAGAAGCAAATTCTACGTGGAATGCAACGAGAAGAATAAAGAATGTTAAACTAACTTGTTTTTGCTCTTAAGGCTACTATAAAATAGATCTACGATCGTAAGTGTCAAAAAAAAAACTATACACTTCAAACTTGAAACGGTAACTTTAAAAAAATGACGATGATAGATGAAAATATAGATGATACGTGCTGAAATGCCACAGTGTTCTATAATGAGCAACATAAGTATCAAAATTAACAGAGACTCGTTTCTTAATTTTATTAGGTATCGATTTTTTACGATTCCAATTTCTCAATTATGGTAAATCACTGAATGTGAATTTGTAAAACAATTTGCTAAAAAATAGCGAAAAACAACGTAAGAAACAACGATGGTTACATATCTACTGAATAATATAGAACAATGCATAATCAGATATTTCCATAGCCAGCAGAGAAGCATCTAGTGGTAGACAAGTAGAATTGAACCATATGCGGCCAGTCGTAGGAGGATTAGGCCGCTTATGACCAGAGCTTGGCAAAATTCGAGGCCCGTGGAAACAGAGCTAATTCAACCTCAGTTGGGCGTGGTCGAATCTCGTTTCTGTCGATAACTTGAAAAATCAAACCAAAGTTATTAGAATGTACCGATAGTATACGCGACATATATTGTAGATACGAATTCTTCTTGTTTGAAGACACCGCGATATTTGCTTAGGTCTGACGTTTGGACGACATATCGATATTACTTCGAGATATAGCTCTTTGTATATTTTTATATGTGACATCGGATGCCTCGCAAAATGTAATATCTACCATTGAACGGAGGATATGATTTTTCATAAGAAAATAAATTGAACATAAAGAATAAAATGCTTTTATGCGAGGCTCTTTTTTATACGAGGTTTCCTTTCATACGAGGCACGTTTGTAAAGCGTTTGTATAAATCGCTTGTTTGAATTTTATAATATAATAGACAGAAATATTACCTTCGTACCTACTAAATAATTCGAGATATTAAAACTAAATAGATATCTAATAATACATAACAAATAATAGAAGGTTGCTAAAGTTAACTCGCACAAATAAGGTTTAGCAAGTGAATTTACTTCGAAGTGAAGTTAAGCTGTATATGGTCAAACATCGTATTTCTAGATACATACTTATATATAGAGTGTCTCGTAACGTCTGGCACACCTTTTGGCGGTGGATTCTGAAGGTGAAAACAATAAAAAAGGTTCATACGACTTATATGTCCTATTCAGCTTTGTTTTCAAATTTTAGTGAGTTTCATGTTAGTATAGGTCTATCGAATGATGAAAATAATTGATTTATGCAGGATGGTGCACTACTACATTTTAGTGAAACACTTTTTTTTTTACAAAACGCCCGTTGGTGGCGTCGAAGTACTACGCCAAAGAATTAAAAAAGGCTTTTGAAATACTCAAACAATACCTGGAGGAATGGAGAGAGTAAGACAATCAATGGCGAAACGTCTCCAAGCTTGTACTGAGATGTAAGGAGGTTACTTTGAACATATTTTATCAAAGTAAACAGAAACTCGCTACAACTTGAAAACAAAGCTGAACGGGATATATGTTTATATGAATCTTTTTAATTGTTTTCGTGTGCAGAGTCCACTGTCAAAAAGTGTCACGGCTACGGGATACTCTGTATAGCTGGTTGACACAATGTAGTCAGATCACAATTATAACACTCCAATCATTATTAGAACACACTAAACCTCAAATTCAAAAAATCATTTATTGCTTATGGCACTTTTAATCGCTTGATAATTATCGTGTAATAAACAGAAACATTTTAGAGTAGTGTTTCTAGTTATCACGTAATTTGAAGATGAAAGAGTAAGAAATCTTCATCCTTGATCCACGTTTTCATATAGAACGATGTCTTGTAGGTGTTCTCTATATACGATACACTTTCTGTGTTGTTGACAAACTTTCCATATCTCATATGAAAAAATCACACGATCGTCTTTACATCATTTTGTAAACATTTTAAACACAAATCTCTCCTAATATACACCTAAACAATCTTATACAAATCCCAATAGAACTCCACACCATCTTACTTCTCAGCCTAAGAAATCCATTAACCTCGTCATTTTTCATCGCTCCAATCTACCAATTTCGTGAAGCAGCCAATCGCGTCCACTTGTCATTCTTAATTACCATAATACGTATAGACGATAGGGGCAACGAGCTGCTAAAATGTACTTATTTACATCGTTTAGCTTGCGTTATTTTCATATTGTACCACGAAGAACTCTCGGTAGCGGGAGTATTCTTCGACGCGGATATTTACCAGCGTGGACCGTGCAATTATTCTGAGAGCCGGCGGCGGAGTAAGATGAAGCGGAACGTGGAAAATTGTTGTGCGATCGGCAGAAAATCCGATGCCCGGTGCTCGCCAAGTCCTGGAATAATGCGGGCGTCAGGGAATTAATGGCTGGCAGTGGAAAAGAGTCTGAACAGACGCACCAGGAGAGTTGGAGCGTTGGAAAGAGAGTTACGAGGCTGTGAGGGGTGGTGGATGCGAAATAGTCGCGAACGAAAAGTTTCGTCGAGTCGTAATCAGTCAGGGCTTTTGAATTTCGTGTCGGGGGTAACGCGAGGCTAACGAGTATTCGACTAACGGCTGGTACCCGTACACGTCGCCTCCAGGCGGTGGAATTAGCGCCGGAATAATTTAACGTGTTCGTGAACGCGAGGCTGAGGGTAGGGATCGGCGCATCTCGACCCGCCACCGTCCTGCGGAAATTAGATTTCGCCGGGAAAAGTAATTGTCGGACAGTGGATCTGACCGGCGGCGGTTCGTCCGTCCGGAGTGGTGGACACGCGTCGGATATTGAATTTTTCTTCGGCTACTCTCGGGACCGATACTGATAGGTAGATAGGAGAAGGGGATTTATCGACGCTCGATGATATTTCCTGAGACCAGACATTATTTGGTAGTAACATCTTTTGAAAATATTTAACGCTCATAGGAAAACTCTCCTTTGCTTCAGAAAAGTAATGTATACGATTTCTGTATGCTGGTAGAAAGTACGAGACATTTATCGAGATTGGATGATATTTCTTTTACGTTATTCGTTTTTACGAAAATATTTGACATTTATTCGTTGTGGCTATCTCTAATTCCAGTTCAGGAAAGTAACTTCGTGTATACGGCTTCTACGTTTTCGGGTAGAGCCAAGTGGATTCAAACAATGTTTAATGCCTCAAATAAACGTTCGTAAGTAAACTGTGGAATCTGATGTAATTATAAGAAGCTTAAAAGTCCAAATATGCACTAAGCATTGAATGAAGCATTAAAAAAAAAAAAACAAATGATATAAGCAATGTAATTCCAGGTCAGTACAATTTCAACTGTTAATGCTTTTTATATGACATGCTAATCTCGTTCCGGTTGCATATAATAAAAGAGGGGTTAGAGAAAAATTATGTACATTTTTATGCTTCTACTAACACAATACAAGATTTAATGTTACAGTAAAATACTTGAAACAAACCTAGATATTTTGTTTCTTATAATACGTGACAAAATACTACGAAAACCTACCAATGTATCCTTAATATTAATCACAATACGTATCCAACGGCGCAGCAAAGATAACAAATTGTGAATTCAAGCATATAGAAGTGTTCTTAGCAGGAACAATGATCTTGTTGAATTTATAGAGCGAATCAAACTGTAATTATCCTCGCGAGTTGGCAATTTAGACAGGATATGTTTATACGGAAGGATATAGATAATTTAACGCCCTAGATAATTTAATGGCGAGCGAACTGGCAGCAATAACAATCGTGTTCTACTCGATCCTACGTATCCATCGATGAAAATTTATACAGGACGAAGGGACGATAGTCGTGTTTATGAAGAAAACTGTATTGAAAGGGGGATGAAGCCATATTTCTTTTACGCGGTGACACGATAAATACGGTTTGATGCAAGATAAATAAATTTCATTGAAAGGATATTCGGAACGGAGCGGCCGCGATAATGTTTGTTTTGTGGGTCATGCGAAAAATAGGGAAAATTCATAAAACGACGTCATATTAGGACAAACCGTAGTCGCTTTTTGCACGACGAGTAACTAAAAGACATTAACTGTAAGTTTCACGTTGGTTTTGTCAACGCTCGAACCGATGCCAAAGGACCTTCCATTCTGTAATGTGTCTTCCCTGAAACACGATAGAGTTCTGGATAAATTCGAATTGAAAAGCACCGAACAATGGATCTGTCGGGACGAATTCTCTTCGTCTCATCTAACGTTACAAGAAGTAGAAAAGCACGTTGTCAGTAGACATTTTCTGTACCATCGATGTTAATCAAAACGAATAGATCCGGACAGCTGGTTAAATGTGGGATTTTTATTTGAAGACAAACAACACTTTTGTAACAGAAGATAAGAGTCGATATATTTTATTAACTCGGACAACACGTTTGAACGCAACGGCCTTAGGTTCTTAGAAGAACAACTCAAAAGACAAAAAGTCAACGAAATAAAAAAAGCAAAAGCAGGAGACGCTAATTTCTACACGCCGAAATTATACACCCAGTGGTACATTTCAAATGGTTATTTCAATATTTAAAAAAATTATGGATTTATATATAAACAATGAAAGATTATTAATATTAGTATACCAAATTAAATAGAAAATTAAAATAACGAATAACAAATATGTCGATCTATCAAGTTTATAAGACGTCTTGATTTCTATTAATCTTGGTGATACAATAGAATTTTTCATTACAGCAATCCTCTGGTTACCTTAAATAATATATTAGACCACTGCTAGTTACGTTTCGTGAGATGATAGATGATCGACGAAGCAAAATTTGAAAGTCTGATTAGAAGAAAGCAGAAGCGTGTTCTCGATTGCACGAGCTTATCAGAAGATCATTGCGAATTTTTCAAGCATCCTTGCACGGAGTACTGGGAGATTCATCGGATCCATTTGCGCTTCGTTGGTATTGGGATACAGTAGTGAAGTTACCGTTATGGTACAGAGTAGGTTTCTTGTTGCTCTTCGGGAGAAGCGAAAGACTGTTTCTATTCATCCAGCATTCTTATCTTTTGGCTTTTCTTACTCCGTTCCACGTTATTAAAGAATTCAGAAGATAAGAAACTTGCGTAACTTGGAGCCATACCAGCTAGTTCACAGAATCGTTTCGCGTTTTTAATGAAAACTAGTCGTTGACTTCGGTAACTTGTATTTTTTAATTTGTATATTTTAAGAAATGCAAAACCATAAACATTGTAAACTTGAAGCTATTATCATTTCTCCACTTTTCTATTATAGAATCGATCAATATGTTTCGTATATCGAGAAACTTTGTTTCCTGGATATTTACAAATCTTTCCTGCTCAAAAGACATTTTGTACTTCGATGACTCACAAAAACCGGTAAATGGAATACAAATACGACTATCAGCTTCCTCTGTAGTTGTTGTTTTAGTCAGGGCACCGTTCTTCATTGCTCAGTATACCTATAATAACATTCTAAAGCCATCAAGAAAAAAAGTCTTCGTTTCCACCTAATCGTAGAAAAAATGCCTACCTTAAAACGAAAGCCCATCTACAAAATTTCCCATGCAGGGAACAAAGTGTTCTTAAGAAGCCGTCTATAATAAGGAAAACTTCAGCAACGAAATACATAGTTTTTCTTGTAAGGCAAGCATATCCTCGGCGTAAGTGTGGCGCTGTGGTGGAATGAGAAACGCAGGCTGAGAAGTGTCTGGCAGGCGTAAATGGCGCAGGTGCCTAGGTGTAGGCGCGCGGCCCCCTGGCATCGCGCCAGCCAACGAAACAAAGCTGGAACTATGTAAAGCCCGCTAACTTCATCTTCGCGGGTTAACCAAGCGAGTCGCCGCGGCTCGACGAGGCCTCGAGCATTTGCCGCCCAAACAGACACTCTTGGCAAATTTCTCGCGTATTTACGGGATCGATGACCCGATTCTCCCTCGGTCACGTGCCGTCGCACCGATCTATGGGGTTGTTCGTAAAGAGGGGAAAAGGATGATGGAAAAGTCTGGCTCAGACTTATGGCGAAAATCGTGTAAGGTACTGTGTTCCCATTGTGAAACGGGAAAGGTTGGATCAGAGGGTCGGAAGAACCTCGACAGAGAGGGAGTTTCCTCAGGGAATATCCGCTTGCTCGCGACTAACGAGGGTGGATTCCAAAGGCTAACAGTTTCGCCGAGTTAGAAGAGAGGTTCTTAGGTGATTCGTAATATTTGATTTGGCGGTATAAGTGGTGTGACTTTTAAGAGGTAACGATTCTTTCATAGCTATTGCTGTAGGGGCTTTTACTTATTACATCATCTTTATTACGATCCATATGGTACAATATGTTAAAAATAATACGTATTTCGATGCTATAAATGAAGATTCTTGCCATTTGTTAATCTGCTCCTCTCAAATATCTCGTCCAGACTAAATATGATTTGTAAAATTAATCATTGTTTGCTGATTTGTCACTCCACATTCGCAAAATATATTACGATATATATATCATAAAATACATATAGCATTTTGCATTCACATAAACATCGCAACACCAACGTATTACGTCACATAGTGCACATAACATTTCTCTTGAAAATTCTTGCAATCTTCTCGAATTAAACCCTTCTTTTTGAAATTACACACAAAGGTGTTTGCTGTTTGTTCGCGAATCCTTAAAGACAAAAAACCTCCGAACAATTTTAATACCGAAATTATCGCAATGTGCGGCTTTACTGCATTTTTCTCCTAGTTTCTAATTATTCAAAAAAAAAAAAAAAATCAAATACTGGTGAAAAATCGTTTGCAATGGCACATTCTAACCACGAGCGGCGCAATTATCGCGCAGAGACACGCTCAGTTTTATTTCGCAGCCGCGAGACCGGAATAAATGGTATTAACTCGAGGCAGAAGATAAGCGGAGAACGCGTACCCGTTGCCGCGCTGTGTCAATTACACGTTCGCTACTAAAGCAGTTCAAGCGCAGCTGTACCGTTTATATCAGCGTTTCTCAAACGCAGTTCCATTGTGCAACCACTTGTCCTCCGGGAAAAAAAGGACACTTGACCTTTTACATAATTTAATTCTTCCATAGATCTCGGCTGCCGTAGCGCTTGGAAACATTTCCGCCCGTTTCTCACAAGCGTGCAAGTATATCCAGATCTTAATAAAACGAATTTGTTGTGCGTTTTAATTACATTTGATCGAGAGTTTCCGCCGAGTTTCACTTTATTAACTGATTGTAATTTTCAAGGCAGTACGACAGTGCACTTTATGCACTGTCAGTAAAAACGGATTAATTCACCGTATTCATTCGTTCGTTTAATCGGTCTTCATTTAAATACGAAGGGAAATTAAACAAGAAAGGTAAATCGAAGGAGAGAGGTTTGTTCGTTACAGTTCCGTTCCATTTCACATGTACATACATCAATGTAGATATTATAATATAGGAATAATAAAGAACCTGGCGTGGGTACTATTACCAGTTCTTATAAACGACATTTCTGTTGTTATAAAAGGTGTATTATTATGTTGTATCTTCGCAAAGCAGTTTCCCAATTGCATTTTAATTTTAAACACCAGCTGTTTCATTTCAGGTTACACTTCAAGCAGATAAAACCAGAATTTGTAATTTGATAGGTGGAATAAGAATTCTATTACTTCAGAGCGTGTCTAAAAATCTTCGATAATCCAAAATCATCTGTTCATTAGAATAGATGATGATTTTTAAATACCAGAAGAGTAAACAGTACGAACTTAGTGGATGACCTAATATTTATAAAATTTGTGAATAAATTAGAAGAATCTCTCGATACATTTACGACATTGCAGTGGTTATCATAACTGACAGGGTAGCTTTTAGAGTCCTATGAATGTTTCATAGCTTCAACCAACAAGTAAATATTGACCATAGATTACCAAACGGAGAAACCTGTGGAAGTTCAGCCCCTCGTATATTTCTTCGTGCCGCCCTATCGATTACCAGAGTCGAGCCTCAACGAACTTAATTCCCCGTGCGCGATCGGTACCTCGAATAACTTTTAATTGGTCCTTTCGACCAAGCTTTGTTGCATGACCAGCTTCGTAGCCCGATTACAGTCGTTCACGGTAGATTGTCGCGCGAACAAATGTCTAGCTGATTTTCCAAAACGCGTCTTATACTTTGCATTCGACGAATTATTAATTGGATTAGATTTACGAACAAAATATTTAGTATCGTCAGGAAGTAGGTAATAATTGTATATAATACGCTACTGATATCAAGATAATAGTGAAAGAGGAAGGACCACTGCTCAATGTAACTCACGTGCATTAGAATTACACGGTATCTGATCAAACATCGCGTTCCTAGACGTATAATTGATGAAAATGATATAGTATGATATAATAAATGAATTAAAGACCTTAATGCAGATAGTCGAACTATAAATTTAAAAGTTTCAAAAATCACTCTGCCTTATTATATCTTTTCTGCTAGTTCATCATCTTTCAAGACGTTATTAGAAAATTATCGTTTTACTTTTACAGCATTACTTTCGAACAACAAAACGAACGGCGGTAAATTTCTTACACTCGGCATTAATGCAAACTTTTCGTTCGATCTTTGGTCGATCGTATATGCACATGACTTTCCCACAGAATCGGTCGGCCGGATTATATTGAAATCCAGCTTGCAAAGAGGCGAATAGGCACACAGAAGGGAACGTGTTGGTACTCGAGAAAACTCATTTAGATTCGAGGACTGGAAATACGCGGTGCATTCTCTCGTGAACTCGGAGAACACCGCTGCCACCCGTCACGGCCGATTTCGAAATGAAACGATCCTCTCGTTATTATAAAACCGTGCGTCCTATTCGCTGGACTTTCGTTTCGGTCTGATTTCATCTTGTACTTTGTACGATCAAGAACAGTAATTTTCAAACAAATTGCGGTGAATCTTATAATTAACCGAACTGTAATCATACCTTTACGACTATTCCAACACTTCGGTCGATTCCGAATAACAGTGTGTGAATTTTACCAAAGTGTTCAAATTAATGATAAATTGGTAATTACTAGCTTTTTATGAAACCGCCAGTGTAGAAATTTTTTATTAATTTTGTAATTTTTAATATAATTAATTTTAGTATATAATTGTGTATTAATAACTACAAATCTATTAAAAATTAAAAGATACAACAATAATATATTTTATTATATATAATACTATATAAATTTGTCATTTAACTATTATTGCTTCTTTGCTAAAATTTTAAAAATATTGTCTTAACTATTGGTTTGTGAAGCTTTGTATCTTTATTAATTATTTATAAAAGTCTTGTATCTTTCAATTTAATAGGCCTCCTTCCCAATTACACTGACCCACGATAGCACTTTAGTACTTGCTATTATGAAGCATCATGCTTTCCCGTGTGATCCTCGTATACTATTATCTTTTATTTGTGTTATTTTTTTACTATGTATATCTTCTGTTTCATATATTTTCATGCCGCTTTTTTACTTAATAAAGTATATGTACGTTTTACAATTAATTTTTATTTTTATAATTATGTTTTATAATTAATTCGTGAATTGGAAACAAAAAAAGTTCCAGTTATTTATATTGGTTACTGGTAACGAAAATTAAATTTTCGTCGTCGATAATGGTTATTCGTAATCAGAATGAAGTACCCGATTACCTAAAATAACGATTACCGGTAATCGACAAAATTTTAATCGCTTATAATGGTTATTCGTAATGAAAATTTCTTAATAAAACATGTTATCTCTCATACCATAACTTTCAAAATTTGTTGTTGTGAAAGTTATGATATCTGATCACTTCCTATTCTATGACTCGCTTAATATTCAAAAGATTCAACTTTACGAAAGATACTGATAGAGAAATTTCAACAAAATCTAAATTGTTTTCTTTTTAGAGTCGTTCCGTTAAGAACGAAAACTTCTCTAAAAGTAATTCTATGGAATTAAATTTGCTTACTAGGAATTAAGTCCATGCAATTCGATAACCGCGCAAAGAAAGGATTCGCTCACGAGATTGAACTTTCAAAGCGGTTCTCGTTCGTCGTACCGAATCCGACAACATTTAACAAACATCCAAGTTACGCGGAACTTAGCGAAATGATCAACCAAGAACCGGTTCCTCCATTTCCTTTTGCACGGACTTCATTTAACGTTTAGTGAATTCAGAAACTTTATTGCCTTGATTTTCCTCTCAGCGATGCACTTTCTGAGCGAATCATTCTGATTAATTGATTTTAGGTAACGTACATTCTTACGAGTATAAACTCCAGTATAGAATTTGCTTGGACATATACAATATGTTGAATATAAAATGAAATTACAAGTGAATAAAATTATGTGCATTTGTAAAATCATATTCAAAATAGCGTTGCAATTTATGATGGGAGAATGTGATTTAGGATGAGAATTTCTTTACTGAAAGACATCTTTCTCCACAGAATCTTGTATTCTTAGAATAGATTAAGCACATGGCACTTATACTTTATAACTGCTTTTGTAACATAACTTTACAATAGAGAAATATTTTGTGATAGATTGAAAAACTGCTTTCGAAAGGAATATTAGTACGTGTCGTCAGGATCGATTAGAAGTAAACATTTCCTTTCCAGTTCACCAAAAAATTATCCCCCCTCCTCCTAAAAATGTCAGAAATGTGCGTACATTCTCAACTTGAGTGAATTCGTATTTAGCAGGCAAGTTAAGTGGCGCGAAATTTGTTCGTTGATGCTGCTGTTGGAAGACGCCGCTAATATTTCTCGATATTCCACATTTTTCGTAACGGAACCTCCGGAATGTGGCACGCGGCTAATTTGCCCGGACTTTGATTTTCCATTCAATCGAGCCGTCAGTGGCGCAACTTTTCGCCTCCTTCGCTGCAAGTTTTCGATATATTCCGTTCACGCGTCCCACCACGGTTTTCCAGTAGATTCGAAACCGATGCCATCGAACAGCCGCGGCAAATTGCCGGAAAACTTTCCGTTCCGTCGACTATCGCTTTAACTTTCGACGCCAACGTCCCGTCCCTTCGTCTCCCCTTTTCCCTTTGTGTTCGCGATGTTTACGTTCCAGATCCACTTAAAAACGTCCACGTTTCCGGATGAGAGATTGTTCGCTATCGTTTGCGAGATACCAACTGATGGAAGATTTGTGGCTTTAGTTGTAGTCGGCTGGTCAACGATATTTTATGTTATCGTCTGTCGGTTGAGATGAATTATAATAATGGGCGGAGAGAAATTTTAGAGGATATTAAATGATAATTAAAAATGATATCGTGTATCACTGAAAAGAAAATTTCAGTTATATTAATGAACCGCCCGAAACAATCGAAGGGTTGTTTTCTGTGAAATTTTAAATTTTATCTATATTCGCGTACGAAGAATCGATCAAGTAAAGCAAAAGGTGATCGAAAAACGCTTCTCGCGGCGTCTAGCCGCAATATGAATTTCTCTGTGTCGTACTCGATCGTCCAGAGACTCGGCGGAAGATTCCTAAGGATATTATGACTGACAAACAAGGTCGAGGCTGAAGAACGGCCTTCTTATACCCTCGGGGATGGCACGGGAGTTGAACAAACAGAAGCCTAAGCGAAGGGTAAACTCAAAGAGGAGGTACTGGGGCGCATTTCGAGAAGGCACTCGTGTCCTAGGGTTGACAAGACGTGGATGAGTATAAATAGAATAGAATAAAGCGATCGTATTTATGTGAAGTGGTCATCAAATTGGTTACGAGCAATTAATCTGCATTGAAATGATTCAGAACGGTGTTTAAGCGAAATAAGAATTTATTCAAATTCGAATGTCAGACTGAGGAGGAAAATTTTCTTTCAGTTTAGTGTAGGTGCGGCAAGAAATTGATTTCGATAATTGATGAATTTAAAGATGTAACAAGAGCTTAAAATTCTGGGAATCGTTTAAAATTGAGAGTGGGATAGTTAATGGCAGTATTGAGTTAAATACCATTTTTATGAATTCATAGTATTGTAAATATTAATATGCGAATTTTACAGTAGCTTAAATATCGCGTATAATTAGTGAAATTATACACGAATTCGAAACAGAACAGTACTTGTTATTACAAATTGAATAATTGATAATGTTTCACGATACAATTTGCATAATTACTATTTCAAACCGCAAACATTCGAAATCTTGCAATTAACTAAATTCATTCGTTTATTCGTGTTATAAAATACCATGTCGGTGTGAATCGAAATCTCTTGATATAAGAAATCTAATTTGCAGTTTGTAATAACATGGACGTCACTTCTATAAACATATTTATGACATTAAAAACATTGGGATTTGAATTTAATCTCGGTATAAACGAACAAGGGACAAACAATTATAGAATAAAAAACAAATTAACAAACGTAGAAACATAAAAATAAATGCCAACAAATAAAAAAAAAGAAAAATCACAAAACAAAGCTTCCGCCCCCAAAGAAATTGGAAGACTACAAAATTGACAAAATTTTCTAAATCATCTCGAAGTATTAAGCAAAGTTAACAAAATAGCAATAAATAATTCCAATGAATTATAATTTGAATTAGATAACAGTTATTAAAGAGGCAGATCTTAATTATTACTTGAATTATGTCAGTTATGTTACGATATAATGTTTCAAAATCTTAAAATAAAACCAAAAGGAATAGCCGATTTGCACGCGTTACTTCCCTGATCGGCTTAAAATCTATCTGGCGGCACTTTAAGTATCGTCGTTAGGGGTAGTACAACTAGAAGGGATTGCTGAACCCTTGGCTAATACCGTGGCATTAATCTTACCTCAAGCCTCTTAAAGCACACCGATGGTTTCATTAAAAGCCAAGACCATCGTAAAATTTTGGCAAACCTATTTTGTTCGCGTTAATTAACCTTACGCGCGTCGCTTCCATTTCAGAAACAAAAGGGGCCTCGAAACTGCGCCCGAGCATCTCGCCATTCTACAAACATATTCGCTAACTAATTACCTAAGAATTAATTACAGTTACATCGTTACTGGCACTACATCATTAATTTTGTATAATTACAGACTAACGATAAAACTTATTTGAAAATAATATTCGTTCTAAATGAAGAATCTCTCAAGTTTGGGGGCTTGATTTATGTCATACTATGCGTGGAATTCTACAGCGCAGACAGTATTTCATTCTACGAGGATTCTGAGCAATCTTCGAGAATGAATCAAGATTTTGGTTTCCACGCCATTCCAAGTTTGTTTTGTATTATACCAAAAAGAAGAGAGAGAGAGAGAGAGAGAGAGAGAGAGAGAAAAGAAATAATCGCTTTCCCACGTAATTGAGTCATAAAACTGGGTAGCCAGGAAATTTATGAACGTATTATGTTTGGTATACGAAACCTTTTTAAATTTCATTATCATTACTATAAAACAAGATTAGAGTATTAATGCTTGTAACACTGAGCCTTAGAGATAATGTTTGAAAGATTTTTTGTCTTATATAAAGATAAAATTCTGACTGACTAATTGCTTCCTTGAAACACTTTCAACCAATTACCACATTCTATGAGTCACGCTATATATCCTTCTTACGATGCATGAATTAATCCACATATTTATTTTACAAACATTTCACCAGTAATCATAACACAAATCAACGTCAAACCAACTAAAAATCAAGAATAATAAATGAGCTTGTGAAACGAAGACGACAAAGAATCATCTCATCAAGATCTTGCACGAAGAACATCACCAGAATCAGAGAGTGCAGATAGAGACAGACGTTAGCAAGCGTACTTCATTATTAAAGCTTTTAAGATAAGAGTACGTAATGCAAAGGACAGTATCCCTATCCGCTAGATACAGACTTGAACGAAGTTTTAAGTAAACGTTGGTCCCGCGAGGCGGCGTATTTGCGACGTTGGATAAAGCTGACACACAGTTGGATACACGCAAATGTATTCAGACGTGACGATGTTCATTTTCCATGGGCGCTGAATCACGGAGGAGAATACGGCGGAAGAACGAACCGAGAGAAAAGGCAGAGATTCGAAGGAAATGAAAGACAGGCGACCAAGGAACTGGAGATTCCGCGAAGAGAAAAGGCATTGGTGTTTAGTGGGAATTAAAAGGAGAAAGAGTGGCAGCGGGAGATATACAGGGATCTCGGAAGGATTCGAGTGTGAAAAATAGTCATGTGAAGAGGAAGTTAAGGAGAATTACGAACGATGAATCGACGGAGAAAAGAGACAGAAACAGGAAGAGAGAGCTAGAGGAGTAAATCAAGAGATTTAAGTAGCAAAAGTCAGAGTGTATCGGTTGACTGTCGGTTGTCAATGAGTATGTACGCTACTCTTTATGGTCAAGGAAAATGTTGTAAATATGCTGTAAGTTGCTACCAACAAAAAGGAAGGAAAGAAAATATCGAGCGCATCCCCTATTACAGGAACACCGATCAAAAAGAATGTCAGCCATATTTTTTAACGAAATTAGGAAATATGAAAATTAATTCTTTAACTTCGCGAGAATGTCGATTAAATCATTTGACAAACTGTTAAGTTTAATAAAGCTAGTAATAGCAGGCACAGATACGTATATGAGATAGAGTTTACAGCTCTTCTGACAATAACCGAAATAATCACGTCCCCATCGTGAACCTGGTCTAGCATTATGTCCGGTCTGCAAGAATGCTGTTTGTCGTATGAATACGTTCATTTGATTCAGTGCATTTTGTTGTTTACCGCTATCAAACGTGTACGGGTTCGTACACTCTAATGAACCTGTCGCCGGCGCCGGATCGAAAAATTGTGAGACATTTTACAAAAAATCAATATTTCGGTCTCGATGTTTATTCAATTTGTATTGCTTTCTAAACACATATCATAGATCGAAAGTGAAAAAGTTAATGACATTTGATAAAAATTTTGAACGAAACGAACAATTGAACCTAGATGTTTCAAGAATAGCATTTTTCACTAGAAGAATCGATTCGTTTATATATATATATAAATAATTTTATTTATTTAAATAGGATTTATAAGTACATAATGGTAGGCAATAAAGTATGCAATATTATAACAAGTACTACATCTGCGATGCGTTGTTATATTTGCAACGCAAAACCATTGGAAATGAATGATCTAGAACTTGTGCATTCTAAAACTTGTAGTATCGATAGTTCCTCTTTTGGCGTTTCCCTCCTACACTCATGTTTCGGATGTTTATTGCATATCTCTTATAATACGTCTTCCAACAAGTGGCTAGCAAACATAGTTGAAATAAAGAAAATGGAAAATGGAAAACAGCAACATATTCAAAAGCAATTTAAGGACAAATTGGGGCTACTTGCAAACTTTGTTACACAAGAATGGGGGAGTCATCGAATAATGACAATAGTGCAAGGCGATTTTTTAAGCATGATGAAATTTCTGCAATTCTAAATAATGTAAAACATTTACACAGTAGAATATAAAAAATTGTGTTCTACTTCCGATCGGCCAACTTTCAGAAGAGGCAGAAAAAGCATGGCTTGAGGATTTCAAGAAATATAGAAATAAAAACAACAGAAAGATTTGAGGGACCACTACTAACGAAAACGCATTTTATAGGCTACTTTGAAGCATTAAAACTAAAATCATTTAACAGACACCATAAAATACTAGGTCTCGAAGTTATACAAACTCATAAACGAATAAAATGACAGAAGCTCGCCATTCATTAGTCGCCATATATGTAAGTCAACATTGTATAACATATCCAAGTTGCAAGACATTTCTACAATTTTTGATAACTGCTCTCCTTATATTTTATAAAATTACTGTATATTATATTATCATTATTATTAAGTAATATATATGTATATAGTATTAGATACACTTTTAATATTACTTTTCGCTCAGACAATATAATTCAACTAAAACATCTGTCACAATTTATAATACTATCCGATATTTAGTTTCACAATACAAAAGTAAAAAAATTTCTTTGACTTGCGTTTAAATTAGCTAAAAAATATATTTTTCAAATTTGTTCAAAACCGCTTAATTCAGAAAATTAAAAAAAGAATCGTTGATCATGAAATACACACTACATTTACATCGTATTTAATATAATACGAATTATTTTTCAACGTTATTTTAAGTGAAGTTTCATTTCGATATCTTATGTGATTCAAAAGTTATTACGAAAATGACCAATAATTTTTCAATCCGGTCCACTCGCAGCGACTGGTCAACTGTCGGTATTTAAAAAGGGACTAAATGAATCTTGCGTAACCATAAAATGAAAACGATACTTATTAACAGTGCACATTATAACTGAATTATGTTATACATGTATATTGAAAATCTTATTAATAACAAATAAAAAATTATCTATAAACAGCTACGTATATCTAAAATAGACAAAATGGATAATTCAACCTTAATTGTTACTGCTTTAAGCCGTAGAAAAATTTGATAAAATTTTAGCATACTTATCAATGTGTCTATTATCGTTCTTTACGTTAAATATTTGACATTTTCTTACAAAATTCTTTGTAAAGAGAATTAAGAGTGCAATTTTGCTTGAATATGGCTGGTTGAATGTTTCAGTTATAAAATGAAATTGAAAATTATAAAAAATTATATTGTAACAAAAATTTCATTATATGTATATTAGATTTTGAAAATTTCGTCATGAACGTGAAAGAAAGATATTTTTTTCATTGCGTTACACTCGACGATAGATGCAAGCGGTTCTTTAGCTTCTTTTTCCTGTATTCACCTAAAAGCCCGTGAATACGCGGTATGATACAATCCATTAAGACTTTTCCGCGTTGCCCTCGGCGAAATTTCAAACCAGTCGAACTTTCGTCGTCGCTACTTGTACCTGGAGTGCAAACCGAGATATCTTCGACGGATATATACAGCATCCATAAGAAAATCTTCGAGAAAACCACCAGCTATTTTCCACTCTTTCCTTATCGAACCGTCTTATACTCCTTGCTATTTTCCTTCCTCCAGGCTCTTTCGTTTGCTTGTTTTTATATTCTAATGTATTCAATTACCAACGAAACAATAACTTCTCAGTTATTTTTAATAGAAATTGGAATAAGTATGCAAGATATTAAGATATTTTTAATATTTAGCCAGGTATTGTAAGAAATAAATTATATATATATATATATATATATACATCATAAGATAAAAATAGAATCACGGTACCGTACAAGCACCATAGTAAATGAACGTTGATTTTTTCTCACAATAAGTGACGAATATTGTGAGTGAATGATACTGGTACAGTAACTTTGCTATTTTATAAATGTTATTATGCATATTATATTATTTTATATACATATATTATATAGTTTATATTATTGTGTATATTATATTATTTTATATATATATAGTGAAATAATATAATATACATAATAACATTTATAAAATAGCAAAGTTACTGCACCAGTAACATTCACTCACAGTATTCGTCACTCATTGTGAGAAAAAAATCAACGTTCATTTACAATGGTGCTTGTACGGTATCGTGATTCTATCTTTATGTCGTGACTCTCTCTCTCTCTCTCTCTTTCTTGAGGTTCGTTGACAGCACGCAGGAACGAAGAGGCGCGATCAATTATTTTCAGCCAAACCCAGGTTGACAATTATCTTGACTTGACAATTTCGAGGGTGGTCGACACGTTTGGAAACCATCCCACCCTCTGGATTTTCCCTCAACCGTTTCAGTGTGTCAGCCATTAAATCCTTGCATTATAGTGTTATATCACAATCGTAGTACGGGTTATAGCTACGGTTCAACGAAGGCAGACTTTATTTGTAATAAAACCTAGTTTCAAGCTGAATTTTACCTCCAACATTTCAGAGTAAAGGCTTCTAGACAAAAATTATACGTATACGTATGAGTCTGATCAACTTCATTTTTTTTGTAAGTATTTCAGCTTTATTATTTATATGATTAATATCCAATATCTCAAAGAAGCACGTAAACAGGATTATTGACTTAATTTTTAGTAATCTCCGGATATCGATAACATTGATATAAAAATCTGTAAACAAGTATCACTTGTCACTCTCTAAATATCCATACGTTACTGAACTATCGTACATTCAACCAAATTACAATTACTAAAATAAAAACTTGAATTAGTTTATTCTCACAAGCATCCTCTTCAATGAAAAATAACGAAAATTCCACAATTGTCTCATACCGACCGACTAATTTAACCACCTGTTCCATGCGAGCATACATGTTCGTAAACTTTGTTGCAATAACAACATGTTGCAATAGAGCAACATTTCCATTCTAACATGAACTACAGCTACTGACAAATTTATTTTCAGGTATTGTTAAGGGAATACGTATAACTACTTCACTTATAGTACTGTTACGTATATCGATACCATTATATAGTCGTCTACACAGTAAGTACCTACAATGTTAACTTTATAACGTACTATAACTTTGCTTTCAAATATTGCAAAAGACGTGTAACTATTATTTATACCACTATTGTATATTACAACACTAATATCATCGTATATTCTTATTACTAGATATTACCTTTAGGTTTCAAGAAAATATACTTTGTTGTTAACGACTAAAGTACGCAAATTCTAATATATTGGATTTCGCGTATTTTACGTTAATATTCAATACGCTTGGAAACTTGTTTCTCCAGAATGCAATGCAATAAATAGTTACTGAAAATAGGTACATCTGAAATATATGTAAGGGAGGGAACATTTACAAGTATAAAATATTGATACCTTACGTTCAAATCGGATAATGATTAGTTGAATTCGTATATGAAAAATTCAGGATGTTAAGCACACATCAAACATGTTTTATTATTAACGTTTACCTCCTGTATCTGGTTAAAAGAATTTGTCTATCGGATACGAGGTAAACTCGTCGAATTGCGCTGCGATCAACTGTATAAGTTCGTACAAATAAAACTTATGGTGTTCTTGAAAATGCCACTTGTCGTTAGCACGAGCAATTAATAGCCCCAAATTTATCGATGAACATCTGTAAACATCGTCCAACGATGTTAAAATTAAACGTGCCAAAACAAAATTTCCTCCTTTTTTCTCATTATGATAACAGAAACAGGATATTGTTGAACGAGTATTGTTGGTAGAGTAATAGACATGCCAATTATTGGCTAAAAGAGTATTTTCTATTTTTCTAATGAAGTGTTTTGTTCATCAGGCTTCTCATTTTCATAATATGAAATTTTTGAATTTGCAAATTGCGTAAATTATGCAAATGCTATAATAAATACAATGATATAAGTCAAGGGAGAGAATGTTGTGCTAAACCTGGTCTAGGCTATAGAAGAGATAAAATTTAAGAACGATTTTAAGTTAAGAATGTACATTGTACATATTTGACACGCTAATGCTGAATGTGCTGACATATGGTGCAAAAATATGGGCTTGGAAAGAGGCAAGGGAAGTGTAAAAGATACAGATAAAATACATAAAAGTGAGTATCAGGTCTGGATAGATATACACTGGAGTTGATAATACTAGAAGAGGCACAAACAGAGACAAGATAAGGATTAAGAAAGAACAAAGGGCAATGAAGTTCGAGGAGAAAGCAAAGGAAGAAGAGCAAAGAGAATTGCTAACAAACATACATAAAGAAAAGGCAAGGAGGCTGAATGATAACAGGATCAAAGTATTTAAGAACAAACGGAGTAATCCAATTAGTAGTCGAACAGCTTAGAAGCGAAAAGTAAAAAATAGTAACAAAGCCAAAAGAAAGGGACGGAGTAAACTAAAGACAAGGGCGATATAACAAGATAGAAAGTGCAAAGTATAAAGTAAGGTATAACCAGATAAGGATAATTGAAGGGGCAGCGTATTTGAAAAGAATTGGGCATACAATTAATCGAAAGCTAATAACAAGGGCAAGTTGTAATAATATCGGAAGATGAAATTGGTTACTGGAAAGAAGAGGAGAAAAGGAAGTGTGAGATTTGCCATGAAGGATGCAGCACACTGGAGCGTATGGTTAGAAAATACAAAGAAGTGGGAATGAGTAACTTGAGAGTGAAGGACATAGTCAGTGGTAGGAAAAGAGAAGGGGTAACAAAATGGTTGAGGAAAATGGAGAAAAGAAAGAAGGAGGGAGAGAAAGAAAGGTATATGCAAAGGTGTATGTGTGTGCGCGCGCGCGTGTGTGTGTAGGTATGCATAGATGGTACAGTCAGTGTACAGGTAGTTGTCAGATTAAATTATATATGTGAACAAAGTCCTTTTCAGAGCTGTGAGGTCGGAGATAAAGATTATTTATATATGTAAATAATACGATGATATCAGAAAGTCAAAGTTGTGAACGAAGTAAACGATAAATAATAAATGATCTCATTTGTATCGCTCATTGACAATCCTTTAGAACTAAATTATTGCAATAAAATCTCGTCTCTGCAGTGTCTGAACTATAAAATCAAGTCAAATGTTACACACGTGATAATTATATGCATGTATAAATGAACAAATCGCGGGTTATAATCCGTATGTAAGTTTATTCCTCTGTTTTCAGAATATCTTTTCAATCGCGATTAAATGCTCTGTTGGGATGGCATCGAATCGCGACGAATATTCGACGAGCAGAAAGTTTTTAAGCATCGCCGGAGGCGCGACGCTGAAGTTGAATGATTTAACTCGAACGGAAAAGGAACCGAGCGCAAAAAGCGAGGACCGATTGAAAAGTGGAATGGCCGTGGAAGAGATGAGGGGAGAAAGAGAAAGGAGAGCCAACGCGAGAAATGGAGATCGTAGAAACCTTTTCAAGAAGACAAGAAGGCCGTCGCGTAAAACATAAGTTTCGCGAGAAGAAACCCCGGAGTGATGGTAAACTTTCGAACGGGCTTCCTTTTCCAACATGAAGGACGCTCGTGAAATACCGTCGCCTGTCTCCTTACGGTTTCGTGTTCGAACGTGGAACTTGCGGAGTAATCGATTTAAAACCGAATGAAATTAAAGGGGAATAGGAATTCTCGTTTCAGTTGAGTAGTTTCTTCTTCTTTATTAATATGATAATTGGTAAGTTTCCAGTGGCGCCAGTTAATGATAAAGACTTTCCTCTGTGAAATAGTGATTCAGTTTTTGAATTCATCCGCAACCAGATCCGAAGCATGAAAATTACAAATTGAATGTCAAAAATTATAATTTGAAAAATGAACAGTCACTGGCTGACTGGCTTAAGATTTCAGATTGCTACTAGGTCTCGCTTTGTGTTAATAAGCTGTTTTTGACGAGTATACTCGTCATGAAAAGTGGTAATATTTTGTGTTATGATCTGTCGATAATAAAATTGAAAAGTAAAGATAAAAATCATTTCGTTGCAACTTAATTCTATATTATAACAGCCATACATATTCCGTGTTTCGCGTGTGTACTCGTCATCGTCTACTTTTTACGACATATTTTAGGTACATACTTTTCAAAGAGGTCGCAACAGCTAACTAGTTAAAAGACTATTATATTCTATAATACATTATATACGTATTATGTGCATATATGTAAATAGGTGGTACAGTTTTTCTTCCCCATTTTAAAATTTAACAGACTAGACAAAGAAATAGAAGAACACACGAACCTTATCAAATTGTTTAAGATTCCAAATTTCAGAAAAATTTTTGAATATTCTCTAAAGTTCCCCTTACAGGAGAATCCTGTCTATCATAAATCTAGCTTTAATTCAATTGTTAAGGAAAACATTTTTTAGCCTAATCTTTGCATATTAAAGTATGATAAATGGAGGTATAAACAAGACGAGAAAATGTGGTGCGAGATGCATAGGAACCTATCCAAAATACACAGAAATAATAAATATATTAAGAAAGGTGACTTCGATCAGATAATAAATTTCATTAAGGACTTCTCAATAACCTTAATGTTAATCATTGCATTAACCATTAAATCACACATCCAAATACTAAATATTTAAAAACAATCGTAACTCCAGAAAAACTAGAAAATACTCCGGAATAAAAAAATTACATTTCCTTTACCAGCTTTTTGTGTCAGCTATTTCCGTTCCTAATCAACGGAATTGTTTACTTATACGTAACTAGAGCAGTGCCACCCATTGCAGGAATAATGGCGATACATCGCGACTGCACCCGGCCAAAAGTACAGAAACGGAAACAGAAGGATTGCTTCCTTCCAGTAACTCGATTACCCTCGGAATGCTGCAATCAACGAAAGAATCGTTGCTCGTGTGTGAACGCGAGAGTACGTGTAGTCGAACTCGTCTATATCGTCGGACATCCTCGTGTTGAGTCCACGAAACACTCGTGAGAGTAGTTAGCGTTTACGACGCAATCGCTTTTAACAGGTCACCGAAGAAACGACTGCTGGTTAAGGAATGACTCGTGGGGAGCATCGCTACCCAGGTCACTCCGCTTTTCAATTATATCAACCTTTGTGAAACTGTCATTTAATCAAAGTTTATTTAGCAAGGATCGTCCATTTCGAGCCACATATTTGCGAGCCTTGTCGAAATCAATGATTTGCGATGATTGATTTCAAATAATTCTAATAATTTCTTGCGTTTGGGACGATAAGATTATTTGTATATTTTTAAATATACGGTAAATAAGAACAATTAGAAATTTATTGGTAGATACGTACATTGTACATTTCGTATCAGAAAATAGTTTATTGCGTATACATATTGTAAAAAGAAAATGTTTATTTCGGCATATTTATACTTCGTTTATATTTATACTATATATTTGTCGGTTTCTTCGTTCACTGTGTATTTATATTACTAAAGAATCAATTTTTGGGTTAGAAATATCGCGATTATAACAAAAACAAATTTTATTTGTAAGAACAATGTAAATAATAAAATCAGGGAAAGGTACGAAACTTGTAGGTCTATGTTAACCCAGCCACAGCTATGTAATAAATAAAAGGTATTCTTGGTACAAGAAAATAGATTTACTACCCTTCACATTGTTAAACAAACAAATATCCAAGCTACCATTAGTTCCATTCGACGTCTGATTACTATCTGACCTATTCTCCTAGAAAGCTTGCCTAGCAATGCACGAGCAAATTCTAGTAATTAAAATTACTAAAAAGATCTTCATGCAACACCGACATAATCAAATAATTGGACAAATTAGATAAACGTAAGATCAGATAAATCCCTGTTGACCCATTTTCTTCTGTCGCTTACTCGATGTCTGACCAATATCGGTCTACTTCACTAATCACTCGCCTATCGACGTATCTATTCCACTAATCGCTCGCCTATCGACATATCTATTCTACTAATTGCGATCCTATCATATACACTTCACTATTATAGGCAATATGCCTGAAGAAAGGACACCACATTCTGCCAATGATCACCTATACACTACTCATCTAACTCTAAAGTCTGACTAAACACGCTGACGTACCACAGGACGACGATAGAGCTCGCTTCAATTTCTAAATTAAATCATTTCATTTGCATGCCATTGAGTCACCATTATCGTTTGAACCACAGCCATAACACGGAACAGGGAACGAATTAAATCTCCCTCTTTCACCAGCCAAAGAGGGGTCAGAGTAGCTATTGGAGCGTTCGAGGTCATTTTACCAAACGACGAGTTTCCTCCGGGCGCGTACAGTTACGCTTGGCAATAGCAAGTTCGCCGGCGGCCTATAACGTGGCCATAACTTTCACGAGTGAACATGGAACAACGATAGATGCGTGGTTAGACATAGGTACGCGAGGTTACCACGAGACCGCATAATAAGGTTCCGAGTACGGCCAACGAATGAAATTAGAACAACTTCCGGCTGAAATTGTGCAAAGTTATCAAGTCTTCGCGTTCTAGCTGCTCCTTTGTGCTAAGATGCAAACTGAGGACGTTCGGTTGAATGAAAATTGATAAGCTACATGAGAACGCAGGCGAAGTCCAATAATTTCTATCTTCTTATCTTTCTTCTATAATCTTATCTTCTTCTATCTGCGTCTTAACAGATATACATAAAGAACGGTATAAATACGTGTAAACGACAACTGAATGTCAATAATCGAATGTAACAAAAATATTATAAACTCGAATACAAGAAGGAAACGGATAACATGGGAGCATTTCATGAGATACTCCCCTAAGTTCAAGAGGAACAGTCACCAGTGTCATCGCACTACGTAATTCTCCGGACGAGGAAACTTCCTACAATCGACGTGTAAAGTGGAAATCAGTAAGCAGCAGCGGAATACAGATAGTAAGTATGAACATGTAATCCAAGGATGAACTCGCCAGTAACGGTAAACCAAGATACCAACCAACAAACCTGATCAGACCTGGCAGGCAAGATCTAACGACTTGCAGCAACTCGATTCCACGCCAATCGGATAACCGTGAAACTTTTCAACGAAAGCAACGGAAAATTCAAATATCTATAGTTCTGTAAAATAAGGTCGGAGTTTCTCCACCGAGATGGAAGTTTAAAGATAATTATTTCAAGCTGGATTCTCTGGATTCGATTTAAATTTACGACAACCGCACGCCCTTAGTTGCGCTCCGTTACGGAGCTGTGTATCGTTAAAGTTTGGCCGTCAGGTGTGCTGGATAAGTTTAACTTTAAGCAGCATCGATTATTTAAGATCGAGATGAATCATACCTGGCCAGCGAACGGAATCACAAGGAAACCTAGCTAGCTGAAGGAAAGTTGCTGAAATTTATTTCCACTTGGGCAGACCATTGTTCGTTATCACGTAGCGAGGCCTGGCCGCACTAAGTTCTAGCTGAAGTTACGAAAGGACTTGTTATTGACCAGTGACTTCGTGCACAGACGGCAAAACGCAATGTACAATTCACGATGAGTTTCGGAGAAATGCTGACAGTATCGAAGGCATTTTGTTGGGTTAAGTAAAATGGACTTGAAATTGTTCTTATCTTATGGAACAATAAGATCAGAACGTGTATATATATATTTCACAAAATAGTTATAGCAGAGCACGACGGTTTATGATTTCTTCCAACGAATAGACAATTAGATTGTGGATGATGGAGATTAATTTTTTGCAGTTCAAAGAATATTTGACTACATCGATCACTTTATATTGTACATTTAGACTACCCATAAATCCATAAACAATCTATTTATAACCTTTTTATCCATCTTACCTCGCCGAAACAAAACTACCAATTTTACAAAGTTTCATTATGAAAATGCGCTGGTGCGGTTGGTCGTTCTATCATGAAAAGATGTTCAGAGTACAAAGGCTTAAAAGCAAATGTACATATAAGTAAATACACGGAGAATATAAATTCCTTATTTCGAGTTTCGTATCACATACTTCGCGATCCTTTCGTGTTATATTCTCGAGAAATAATCATTCGTTGCCCGGAGTTATAACTCTCAAGATTTTACTTCTCGCGAATTCCATGCTTTTATGTTCCATAGGCAAAGTTCATGAAAAAGAAAAATGTTGGGCCGGCGAAAATAAAGTTATAAATAAAGTTATATCAGAGCCTGAAAGCTACGGTGAAAAGTAATTAAAATTCCGCGGCTACGTCTAGCAGACATTTATCGCGTGCCGCGACGAACAAACTCTATCCAATTAAAGCGAAAACTGATGGCCTGTTGAAATTAATACTCTGTCTGCGGGACGTGTGCTCGGGAATTGCGAATCTCAACTTGACACGTTGATTAAGTAACATTCAAATGGTAATGCAACGGCTTCGATTAGCCGACATTTAATTAAATCACTTTGTAACTTCGTAATTAATCGCGCGGAATGTATACAGTTATGTCAAACTGATTTCAATCGAGCACACGTTCGGAATTCTCATCGGTGAAGTTGTAGAAGGAGGAAGACTCTCTGTATTGCCTCTGATGTAATTATCTCCTACAGGGAAACGATCAAGCAATTAACGCATCACAATTTCCTATCCAAGACCGAACCGCTAACAATTCGATTTCATTGAGTCAAGTTAATAACAGTCAATGTATTTCAATATCTATATTATCTGATAAGCACGATCGCGGTCTCTTGAATTGATTCCAATTACGGCGCCTTGTACGATTATCGGTGGTATACTCTATTAGGTCGTTCTGGAAGAAATTGTGTCGATGAAGTCTTAATAATGGATCCAAAGCTCTGCTTTAATCGAAGATGGTATTGATTAAGATACGATTCAAAACTTTTTATGAGTAATAAATCTTTGTAAAATGATAAAAGAAGCACAACTCCTAGTTGGATATCAAGTATAGTAATCGAAGAGAAATTTAATAACGTAGACATAATTTTTTTAGAAAAATAATGTTACACGTGTTATATCTTAATTGTAATGCTATTTTATAAAACTTTTTCAACATTATAAAATCGAATAAGCTAGAAGCTCGCAAACATAAATTGGTAGAATTGATTGCAGAGAAAAACGATATTTTTTGGGAGAGCAAACATAAAGTTATCAAACAGATGGGACAAAATCACTGAAACAGATATAATGCATATGTGTTTTTTCCCAAACTACATATAGTATTAGGTTATCCCAGAAATTTCTTTCGTTTTATAAGGAAATAATAGACACACAACGTGTCTGTTTGTTTTATATTATTCTTTTTTTAATTACGTATGATTCGTTTTATTCCAATAGAACAAAATAACCATTTAACTTTTCAAAGGGATAATATTTTAGAACATAAGAAGCTGTGAGGTTGAATTTCCTAGGGATTGGAATTGTATATTAATTTTTTATTATTGCGATAACTGTTGTCAAGCCTAATAAAACTTTTAACTGAAACACTTTTCATATTCTGCGTATTCTTCGTATTTCTGCGTATCTATATCTTATACTCTAAAATATTAGCCTTTTTGAACCGTTTAACGTGTCCAAATTTCAAGTCGACATCTATTACAGTTTCGAAGAAAACAAATTGTAACATTTTATGTGGTGCACCTGGTACATATTGACCTTCTAATATTTCTTCTTCAAATCTGCAGCGATCCAGTATTTTAAACGCAACAAACGTATTAAAAGTGAAGTAAACTTGTTCTTCTAAATTTTGTGTAGGTGCAGTAATTGAAATATACGATCGCTTAGATTAAACAAATCCTATTTACCGAACGCGGTAAAGCCGTTACACTAATCGGATGACTGACCAGTAACGGGTCTATTCCACTAGCCCAACTTTGAACCGTAGTTCAACCTATCCTATTAACTTAACTCTCAAACTACTGAAACGGTATTAATTTTCAATCCAAAGTACTACTTTCAACGACGGATTTGTGCTTCAAGTTATCAAATCTACTTTATATTCATCGAGGTAATCGTCCTTCTATAAATCTCCCAAGCAACTTAAAAATTCTATCAACTTGAAATATCAAGACAAACCAAACTTTTAAATCTTCGAAGCAGTGTATTCCGCGGATTCACTGACTTCGTGACTTTACTATATAATATACTTATTATTAATTTACCATATTATATTATTTCGAATCTACGTATTAAGCATCACTTTTTTTTATTCTAACACAAAATTTGATAAATGTTATATTTAAATTTCCTTTATCCTCTCCTTTTGTTCATCAAATAAACTAAGCTTATCTCGTTAAATTGATGTAGATCATCGTTTGAAGATATTCCACTTCTAATCTAATATATACCTAATTATATCAGATATTGATAATTAGAATAACGCGATGGAAGTATATTGGGCATATGAACATCATATTTCAAGGTCAAGAAAAGCACACGTTGTTCATTTGATCAAAACACACACACACACACACACACACACACACACACACACACACACACACACACACACACACACATAATGATTAGAAAAAGGAGGTAAGAAAAGTTCTAGCGACTAAAAAGTTCTGAAGTAAAATTCAACAAGTTGAAAATTATGACAAACGAACGGTCAAGAGACGTGCACAGGATTCTCAAAGAATCCGGAGTTGGTTGTCGCAAAGAACCAGTTAATACACTTGACGTGGAACAACATTATAATCCGCGAGTTTCGTGGCAACTTCCGGTACCGCGTATTACGACGATGAGGAAAGTTCTCGCGAGGCGGACACCGCGCGAATTAATGCGTCGTTTGAGGAACGCGTGAGCAGAATAACTCGGCCGGATTTCGCGTGTCGATTCGACGACCGGAAGCGACGTGAAATCGCAATGAGCCAACATTTGCTCTACCCTCCGCGGATTTACTTGCCGCCACAAAGACGATAATGCCACGTTGCGGAGAATAATAGACGTCGTCATGAGGCGTCGCGGGGTTCCCACCCGACTATAACTAATAAACATTCCGTTGCCTGACAAATTTAACTAATTCGCCAACTGGTTACGTTAAAGCAAGCAGTATTTATCAAGTCTTATTTAAAGTAAATTTTTACAATCGGTTGATTGCTTGGTTAAAGCTGTTAACTGAGAAGACGCGTTAACTCGTCATTTGGACAATAATTTATTTATTTAAAAGACTCTTATCTTTTTACATATAATTTCATTTCCGTTACAAATAAAAGATATCGTACTCGTGTTTGCAAGGATTAAATTCAACTGAAACTAATTTATCTCTACTATTAATTGTTAATTTCATAAATATTAATCAATGTTTCTCATGGTTCTATAATTCTTGATTGCAGAATTTTTATGTATCAATTTCATTTGTGTTTCATCAGACAGAAGTTTTAACGCTCTAAGAAAAATCTCAACGTAAGATTGCAACGAAGAATTATGTATGTTAATAACGATTGTTTCATAGTTTACTTGAATTTAAGAAATTTTGTAAGAATAAAGAAACACGATTGAACTGAAGAACGTAATAAGATCAATTACAAAAATGTACCTCAGACTTAATCTTGGCAAAAAAAGAACTTTGAACCCTGTAGAAAATTCCAAAAGGTTAACTAAACCCTTGTCAACCTCTGCACGGCAGAGGACCTCTGACGCTTTCCCAGAGACACAATGCTTTCAGGACGTAATACAAGACAGGACACGAGTCTTAAATACTCTTAGCACAGTTTTTAAATAGTATAACACGAAGTTGGAACACGTATATTGTAAAGGACATAATACAAAGTTACAAGAGATACATTTTATAAATTCTTGAATTCGTATACACCTCAATAACTTAAAGTGCTGTTGTACCACATTGTGAAAATATATTTCAAAATGTGGATCGATTAATCAGTTAATCAAATAATCAATTCCACTTGCAATATCAACGCTTTGATAGTATAATAAAAGAATTCAGTATGAAAATTCTAGATATCAATTATTTCTTTATCCTCTACGTTTCTTTTCTTATTAGATCATACCTATAGATTCTATCTTTTATAAAAAATAAATATTAATAATCATGTTAGACATACGTGATGGCATTTAAGGTAAGAAATTTATACGACCATATTCAACGGCTTTTTTAATAGCTATTCAATTATTTTTAAATAGCGAAGCGATGCATGCCGAGTCGCTGATATTGCGAACCTGTAAAAAAAAAAAAATTATCAAAAGGAGGACCCAATTTTTACAATTTTACTTTTTAAAGCGTAGAATAAAAACGCTCGAAACGAAGCGATCGTGGCATTTAAAATCGCGGAAAATTTCCGACACGTTGTCCGCGAGGGATCCGAAATCAAAACTCTATTCAAGAACGTTCTCTCCGAGGAACGATTTCGTGTTCTCTTTTCCCTCGTCCTTTTTCTGCCCCTGTCACCTTCGAAATTACCCCTTTGTCCGACGACTGACGTGGGAAAGAAGCGACAAAGGAGCAAACCGCCACAGCGCCGCATCGTCGCGTTGTTATCATTTTTTATCTTTGCTCGTTATCAGTCGTCTAGTTGTCGCGTGAGACCGGGAAACGCCAAAACGTGGAAGCGCGAAAAAGATGAAGAAACGAGGAACGAATAGACGTCGGCGATAAAGAGAATTTCGCTGTTCGAGGTGCACTTACCGTGAATTCTATATTGCGAATCACTTGGAACCATTCGAGGTTCCACGTGTGTCTAACACGCGAATAATCGATTGTGAACTTTCAATAGGTTCGTGGAATTATTCGATCTTCGTTTGAATTTTCTTATTCCAAGATTATGATACCAATTATTATACGACAATAGCAACATTGTTGTAAACGCTGATGTACCTGCAAATTTTACACGTTGTATCTAGTACTTTTTCATCTTTCAACGTGTATTGGCATACTTGAAGCCTCCACGTTTTTCACGCTTCGAGTAAAAGTATAATTGAGTGCCATAACGCGATGTTCCAGGTTTAGGTTTATTACATCAGGGTCGAAAACAATTGCCATTTTTGAAAAATATAATATCAGCGTTAAGACTGTCCGCAGGCCAGACACACAGATCAATTGTGCGTAAATATTCCAAAATCACAGTCAATCAATCTTCTCCAATCACACATCGGAAGAACGAACACGATTTGTTACATCCCTGCACCAGACGTGAATCCTTTCGCTCGATTCTATGGTTGTTATAACATTATTTTATTAGTAAACGAAATCGTTGTTTTATTAGCTCATCAACGAATGAGAACCTCTTTACAACCCAATATTCGCCATATCAACATTATGTTTGAAATGTTTTACAGGGATAAACGAATGGCAGTCGATTAAGGCTAAACGGATACTCGAGGAATTATAGGTTCGAAAAACAGTAATACGGAGAATATCAATAGAAAATTGTATGGTCGCCAGAAGCATTCTCTTTTCGTGGTCTGTCTCTCTCTGTCTCTCTCTCTCTCTATCCTTTCTTGCATGATTTTTTCTCCTCTTTTATTTGGACCACATTTAAATTTTAAACGCTTTTAATCTTTTATGCATGAGCCAAGGGTGCTCTTAAAATAAACACGCTAGACTGTCGCCAGCAAGCGTGCAATTCTATCCGTACTTTCGTTGGTTCTTAATTTTGTCCTCTTCGCGATGACGTTGATTATTATATTAAATTAATGAACACCCTTCGCGCGTTGTAATTTCTTCGCTGTTTCCGCGTAATTTATTTATTCGATTAACTTTCACAATTTTCCTCTGTAAAATTTTTCTAGAGAGAGAAAGAAAAGAGCAGGTTGTTTCGTTCCTGGGAGAAGCACAGCTTCCTCCGCACGTTGATTTATCTCGAAAATCTTAAGCAATTAAATATCCGATTATTAATTCCCTTTGAGGGTTGCTGGTCGACGCTGATAATAGAACGTTGGCTCGACAATCGAATTTCCTCGGACGATAAGAGAAAGGGAGAGAAAGAATTTAGTAGATGATGATGATTGTACGAAAGGCTGCCGTCCGAGATCGAGATCTCATCGAATCTCGAAAGCGCCGATCGAAGACACGCTGCAATTACTCTTAGATGTTCTACCAACGATTCTTCTGCCCAATCTCAATTTTCTTTCCCTCTTTCTCTTGAATTGCCTATAGGGTGTCTCGGAAGAATTTCAACTAATTTTCTCCGCCCTTCTTACTACGAAATAAACGATGAAAAATATTCCTCCTTTATATTTACCTTTACGCCCTGATTTCTTGCTCCCACAGTTCACTAATCTCGTAAATCTCCCTCCGATACTCCGCCCTTTAAACATTTCGGATTAACCGTAAAACCATCGATCCATCTCAATTTCTCAATCGTACATTGCCGAATCACCAGGTACGTTCTCTCTTGTTCTCTCTACGCTAACAGCCGGTGGAAGAAAGCCGAGAGAAAAAAAGGCGAGAGGATGGAAGTGGTTCGAACGACCCAGGGGATGAAACAAGAGAGAGTCCGCTGTAACGCGGATGACGGGAAAGGAGGACCGAGCAGAAACGAAGACGAAGAGAGGAGTGCGAAGGCGGAGGCATGGCTGCGAGTGGTTTCTGACGTTTTCAATAATGTACCGACGAATTTACTCCGTTCACGTGCAAAAGCTATTAAATGTATTCGTAACGCGATTTCGCCACAGAGCAACAAGGTTCCTTGATTAAACGATGACGTGGCTGCGTAAATCATCGTACGCTTTATCACTGTGTTCTAAGAATCGCCTCGCGGGATTAGTACACCGTAGTGCGTGATCAGAAAGCCGAAAAATTTGAGGGAACGTTTAGCAATAATAATTCCTCTTTCCTAACGCCGATTGTAGTCGGCATCCATGCAAAGACCTGTGGGTACGAATGCCGACTACGGATGAAACACATGTAACAGACCGTAAGTAGTAGCACTGATTATAATCGGTGCTCGAGTAATGCGTTATTCGGTACTAATTACGCAAAACTTATTGTTCTCACTCTGTATGTGATTACGTATTGAAAATATGGTTCTTTCGAAAAAGATCGGTAGAACTCAGCTGTCTGTTAATTTCTTTAGTTCGTTTGTTTTTTCGTCAGTTCAAGGTTACATTCGTATTTAACACGTGCGTTCCAGTTGACACATACTTTTAGATGGTGTACGGTATCGACTTGAACTAAGGATCCCGAGATTATGACAAAGTATTTCGTAATAATTCACATTAAACATATATGTAACGTTCACAGTAAAGACATATAAACTATATGTAAATTTTAGGTAGTATAGAGTATTGTAGGAAATGAAAATTTCCTTCCAGCGAGCATGTTAACACATTCTTTTACGCAAAGAGAATATTCGCGACGAGCTCCGCTGTATAGAGGAACCACAATCGTAGCCATATGCGCCCTAAAGAAAAGTTAAAAACATGTCCCAGAAGCGTCGCCGTTTAAACGTTTCCAGGAAAACCAGAGGCGAGGATTGAAACTTTGTGCTTTGTCGGCGGATATTAAAATCCCTCCCGATAGAAGTTTCAGCGGAGGTCGTTGATTTTCGGACGCTGAGCAATGCAAGCGAACTGGTCCAGTGTTTGTGGAAGAGGAAAGGAGCAACCGGAGATGATTGAAGTGCTTCTGGGCGCTTGAAGCTTGTATAAATTTATAATTGACGAAGGTTACCCTCGGGGGCAAGGCTCCGCGAGAAAATCTGAAGTATTTGCTAAGGTTACTGTTGCAGGTTCGTCATCTTCTTCCTCTTCTTCTTTTTCTTCCTCTTTTTCTTCTTCTCCTCCTTCGTGTGACGTTGGTTGATGTTAATAATCGTTGAGACGCTGTAGTAGTTTGAGATAAATGACGTTTCGAGAAGTCTGTGGGGACGGTGACATCCATGCCGATTATATTTCACGATGAAACAAGGCTGTCACGCTGGGAGGTTTCCTGTAACGTTATTCCATCCCCTAGTGTACCGTAGTGCTATAAGCGAGATAAAACTCCACAGATATTTCATGGAACTTCTTCAGATTTCGCCATGTAGATCTCGTGATATTGCCTTTATCGAAACACTGGGTAGTCTTGTTCGACAAATCGCGTGCACTGGGGAGTATATACGGTTCATACAAATATAATTTTGGACAAGACTATAAATTATTCTCTTTTGAAGTTGTTGAAACAGAGGCTACAGATTAGCAGCTTTTATCAGAGTCGAATCACCGAATTACCCTTATTTGAATACTATGTTATCTGTCCCCTCGAAGTCGCTAAAGATACGCTTACATTAGACGACATTTAACCGTTTCAAAGAATCCAAGTGAAAATTTGGTTTGAATACCATTAATGGCAACTTGTAACCTTGTGATTTGTAAAATTTGCAAGGTTGGGACGATCGTGGAAAACGGCTGTAGTCTACAAAATACAAGATAATCTATCGCATTAACTCGATAAAGTCTAAAAAGGAAAGTGTTCAACACCGGAAGAAAGAAATCAAATTTATTCATGACACGTGACTTAACTTTCAAGAAAGCACCCTCAAAAGACTCTGAGGGATCATTACGTATAACCATAACAGCACGACCACGGAG
The DNA here is from genome assembly GCA_014737385.1 of Bombus superbus. Taxonomy (NCBI): domain Eukaryota; kingdom Metazoa; phylum Arthropoda; class Insecta; order Hymenoptera; family Apidae; genus Bombus; species Bombus superbus. The sequence goes on along the minus strand of JACXIK010000067.1, from coordinate 480,258 downwards.
TGTATAGAAGCGAAGAAAGCCCGTTTAAGGAGGTCGTAAACCTTCGAAGGACGACAAGAAGAGACCACCTCTTTTTCGATAGTTTCGCGGCGACGAAACCCAACCCACCCCGTCTCCCTATTTCTCCTCAAAAATGTCCGATTTCCGGGAACGTCCTTCGGATGTACGGCACACTTTGCCGCAGCAAATCGAGAGACGGTGGCTTCCACCGAATTTTTCTACGGATGCGTCGCACCGTGAAATCGAGCCGGCAGAGAACTGGGTTTCATAAATTATTTACCGATTCTACGGAGGATCCGAGTGAACCACGCAGAGTCACGATGGTACAGAAGTTGAACGAGAGTAAAGGAAGCCTCGCGTTTACGAGAAGAATACCTCGGAGAACGTTCTAAAGGGCAGAAGGGGGTGTTCAGGATATTCTGGTGGAGCTTTTTTTGGAAATCACATCGTGTTGAAATCGATGAACGCAATTCCGTTGTGAAGTAAATTTTGGAAATATTAGAGATAGTTTAACAATGAAATCAATATATAATTATAGGGGAAAGTGATACTTCCTTTTACTATTAATTTGCTATTAATTTTCAGGATGTTTAAATGAGCATACTCCTTTATATCTTTTTTATATTTGGACTTGTATGTTAGCAGCAACGCGTCTTTGTGACGATATAATGGCAGATAGCTATCGTTGTTTAGCCTTACTGTAATTTATAATTGGGCCGAGGGCTCGCTCACCGAGGTCCTCGGCGGACTGCTTGAGGGGATGTTTGGAAAGTCGATAGCCGACGACTCGAAGTTGCTGAGTTATGAGGCTTCGATAATACAACTGTTTAGAGGATGCGCGAGATAGCTTTAATTGATATCATCCAACTCGACGTTGCATTGCCAAAGAATAGAGATTTTGTCTATAAGATCTGGCCAGAGAGTTAGAAAGGCAACGATACCTGGGATCAGTGTGAGGGATCACTTTTTCCAGAACTTTGAAGGAGTAAAGTTTTTATAAATAATATATCTAATACGTGCGAACTTTTGAACAAAACAAAACTTTTGATACTAGAATAATACTCTGCATAATACATTAATCGAAGCATTTCATTAACTTGATAGAACATTTTTCATCTGCCCTATGATTTAGGTATAAAGTAATTTAAGACTAACAATTTTTCAAATAGAAAACATCAATTCTCATACGACACATTCATGCCCAAAAAGTAATTTTAATAGTATATTACAGGTATATTTCAATAGTAACGCAATACTTTGAAAGGCAGCACATATACGCATCTGTCTCGCAATAAAAGAAATTGAGCGAAAGAATCAATTACGTTCATCGCAAAAAGAAACAAAGGAGAAGAGAGAGAGAGAGAGAGAGGGAGAGATGGGTTCAAGAAAAGGGACACACTCGTTTCCCGGAAAGAAACCCACCTGACATTCTTGTTCCATATCACGTGCAAAGAAATCGTGTCGAACGTAGAACGTCCCCGTGACTTTTCCCAACCGTCCACCGCCTGTAACCAAGAAACGTATCGTATCCACGGATCTGACCTCAGGATCTTCCTTTTTCGTCCCGGAGAAGTTTCTTCGATGCACTTTTCACCGCGACCCTCGTGTGTCTTCGTTTCTCGATCGTTCTTTTCGTTACGTATCGTTTCTCAAGGATCGAATATCCTGCGTGAGAAAAAGAGACGAGATGCGAAACCAGTTAGTATCGTGTTCGACACAAAAGTGCTAGACTTCCTCCAATCGTTTCCCGCTCCCGCAGTCACTCCCTTTCATCTTCTCTTCGTTTCACATCCTTATTGCTACAGGAAACATAATGACGCTGTCGCGTTAACACCTTTTGCCAACCAACCCAATTTCTAATGGCTTCGTGATTTTATGGTTACTTTGACAATTGTTTGTCGAGGAGCTGGTTGTGTTTGAAATTTTAAGAATGTACGGTGGAAGAACTAGTCGATGATTCTTCACAGAGGCTAACATTTTTTACGCTACTGTTATTCTGTTTTTTTTTTTTTTCTTCTTTTTTTTGTATCCATTTGATATTTGCTGTTAAGGTTAAAAGGGAAAGTATTGGATCGTATTAATTGGTACAAGACACGATATCGGTCTTGAAGAGGATAAGTGTAACTTCAATAGCAGTAAAGTTAATTGCGAGCCAAAGCACCCGAATTACGTCGATTAAGTTTCTTTCCTTTCAAGAATTGTGGGATCTCGAGCACAAAAATTGTTTCTTCTTCGTGGAAATTAATGTACAAATTTTGAGTAAATATTGTATATATTGTAAATATGTATATTATATAAATATGCATATATTGCAAGTGTTGGGGCGAGAAAGTAGGTGTACAGATATACGAATCGACAATAGAAAGAAATTAAATACACGAGAAAAATTCACTTGTCGTCGTATACAGACCTAGGCAATCATTATTTATTTATCATTCACAGCATTCCGAAATTCATTTCAGAAATTTGAAAAATATTTGTTCTAAAATAATCACTAGTGCTCCGTTTACTTCGAGCAACCTCGTTTCTCGTTTAACTCGTAATTCCTCTTTAAATTACACATCAACGCGTCCTTAAACCCAAACGATAGAAGAAACCGCGAGTACAAGCCGATCTGTAATTTGATCTGACTCATTAACACAAGCTTTCATATTCAATTTTCTGACTAATCTCTGAATACGGCTATCAAAAAATGCTTTTAGCGATCAACTTGGTAAACAGCAGTTAGCGAAAGTTGCTGAAAGCTTGAAAGCCTTTATGATTCTGACTATCGTATTTCTCATGCAATAATTATCAGGATCATGGAGTCGAATGTGTATACTCGTGGCTGTGCACACGTTTGATGTTGCGTAAAACCAACGTTGCAAACTTGCACGTGGTATGTGCACACGGACGATGTTTTCACGAGGAAACGAGAATGCTAATTAGTCGCGCAACGGGGTGAACGTAGGCATCGCGACGTGACGGAGCCTTCTCGTCATTTGCTCGTTCTTCTCGTTGAATCCGGGATCGTATTTAAATTAAACGGACGAGCGTGAGCGCCCAAACTACGCTCTTTCAAATTCCGAAACACAATCATTCGATCGTCATAGAATTCATCGGAAATTTGATACAAAGTCGCGATTGCTTGAAAACTAATTGGACCCTCTCTCGCTATTAAATTAATATTGTTCGTAAAATTTGGCGAGTCAAGAATCAGAAATTACCAATTCTAAAATATTTTCCTACATAACAGCGTCGCATATGACATCATTTAACGAAAGACGAACCTAAACTTAAATTCAATTCATTGTTAATATTCGCTTTTAATTGCATTATAGTTTGTAATGGATGTTTCGTACAGCCTAAAAAATGAGCTGCCGGAAAACGAAGTGACACATACGCTATCACAGACGCACAACTACAAGCAGAGCGGTACTTGTAGTTTTTGGCGAATATCTCGGAAAGTAAGAGAAACCGACGATTATATGTATAGCATGAGACATTGTTCGGCATCATGCTCCCCACCACATATTAAAAGATCATCGAAATCGGAGAGGCCGAGTTCGATCTGTACATTTACCAATATTACTACGATATATAATTTCACAAAAGACGCGGTTGACTTGAATCAGTGATTACCAATGCACTTTGCACTCTGGTCACGAGTCGAAATTTGTGACAACGACGTGATCGTTGTGTGATAATAGTCGAGCGAAACTTGTCAAGGAACCTTGAAAGTAACAGGACCATACGATATAGATTGACCCTTTTTGTGAAATGTTTGACACGTAGCTCGACGAAATAGGATTATCAGTATTTACTTTTATTTCTGCTTTTCTTTTCTTCGCATTTTTGAAACACCAGGCACACATTTCTTGCAATCTCTTAATGGATAGCTACAGCTGTCTCGCAGTTATCATTTTCCGTTGAGTGTAGCTAAATTAAAGTGTATGCTATCACTTTTTAGGATTTTGCCTTCAATTCTGTCTCTATAGGAACACATATTCCAAAAAGAAATATTTTAATTTATTATTGTATAAGACGCGTTTTATCATTATTTTATGTTCTCTGTTTTAAGAATTATCAAACTTAATTACAATTCTTAGAAAAATGCAGGTATCGCACTTGGTAAAATGAATATTGATTCTTATTTATTATTATTACACCACTTTATGTGTAGAGTACTTACCGTTACATATTACAAGTTGTTTATAATTTTCTTTATTTCCAAATAGGTTATCGTTTGTTTCTTCGTACATTACTAAAAAGTTATTCAACAAGCAACTCCAACTTGAGTACACCACTTGCTAATTGTCAAACGTTAAACTGAAACGCTCGTAAATGCACGTAACACGTGCAATACTTATCCTTAGAGATAATCTATGTCAGTGGCATCTAAGTCATCCATTTTCGCAATTTAGATATCCAGTATCAAGTTCGTCCGAACTTGAATTTTGATTAAATATAGAACACACTTAACAATAAGTCTGTTCTATCGATTGTACAAACGACTGAAAAGTCAAACACCTAAAACTAAATCGAAACCATTTAGGATATGTACTTACATCCCGATTTATAAGTATTAAAATACTTGGTAAGAATTGACGAAAGAACTCAAAAATGTACTACAAGACATTTTAAGCATAAGCATAAGTGTTACACATGGTCTCACATAATATTGAGATTTACTAATATAGAGAACAATTGATCGTTGTGTTAAGTACACAATATATTTACCAATACAATCATGATATTCGAATCTCATAACAGTGCTAATGAAATTTCAAAATGTTTCCTATAACACATTATGTATTAGGTTGTTCGAAAAGTATTATTTTAAAATAAAAAATGTTGTGCGTCTATTATTTCCTTATAAAACGAAAGAAACCTAGTACGTATAATGTATTCATTAAAGCATACAAGCGTTTTAAGCATATAAGTATTACGTTTATAACTATCCAAATATTTAATTTCGTGAGCCGATATATATACAATCTGTATATTATCCAGAATATTAAAATTAGTATCAGATATTAAAACAACATAGAAAGAAAAAGAACAAAATGGAAGAAGAAAGTGATGTCTATATGATCTGTAAATACAGACAAGATATTCAGCCTAATTTAGCGCCACACAGCGATAGCTAATCGTTAATATCACGGCAAACATCGTTTACGTGGTGACAAAGAAATTTCCTCGGTAGTTTCTCCATGTTTGGCCGTTCCAAATGGTTCTTCCTGATCGCGACAAAAGAAATTGAGCCGTCTTCGTGCGTTGAAGGGTACACACAGACAGGCAGTAAATCGGTCGATTAGAGTTGGTCAAGTTCGAACAAAATTTCTCACCAGTCGACCGCTTAGTCGGCCTTATAGTCGACCGTTTAGTCGACCGTTTAGTCGACCGTTTAGTCGACCCATCTGTAGCCGCCCTAACACGGCATGCAACTCACGTAAATCGTTGGTCGATTGCACGTCACTGCAACTGAGTTCCTAGGGAAATAAGAAATCTCCCCTCCGTTCGGATTTGTACAGATCCCTTGCGGGGAGGGGATGGGTTTACTGCATTGAGATGCATAACAGTATTCGCTGGGTAAATTTTATGTAGACGCGGCAACTGACAACGATAATTCGTCGAATGAAAATGGGATGAATATCGCAGAGTTGGCGAGAAACGGACAATTTCTTGCCTGAAAACGTTGTGATCAACTGAAAGTTCCATTATGCGAAGGTTTACATTTTTAGACACCTCTGTTCCTTCTCTCGGTTTTTGAATTAATTCAACCGAATTACTTTCGCTTGAATAAATCTTGCTGTGGATAAAGTACATGAAAGCGAGCAAAGTTTTAGATTAAGTGGAATGCGTGTTTCTAAAGAGGATGATAAAAGTGTGAATGACGAGTATTTCACTTAGAATGTTAGAAATGTGAAGGAAGCGTGTTTGGACCGAGTGAACGATGAACACACGATAGTGAAGAGACAGTTAAACAGAGATAGAGGCGATATATGTATGCAAACTTAAACGGTTAAGAGGAATATATGCAAAAAAGAGTGAATAATTAACCACACGATATTTGATAACAACCAGTTTCGAAAGATTAAAAGTTTACTATCATATTATTATCAAATGTGGTTTTCATTGATTCGTTAAACTTGTTAAACAGGTTGCAGTTTCCGCTTTCTTACAATCACATACTATAGCATATATAGATACCTTTGATAAGATGAATCATAATTTTTATTGCGATGGAAATGTGCCTATACGTTGCTACTTCAGTTTCGTTAAACTGTCTGAATTATAATTGTTTTTACATAGTACATTTAGAGCACAGTTAAGGGGTACCAATTAAAAACTGTTTTATATAAATTTATTATAATAAATTAAAAATAAATTTGTTAAAGAAATATATCATTGACTGTTCGATAAATAAAAATTCCTTTAGTCAATACATGAATTGACAATGAAAACAATCGAGTTTCTAGATTACGTTTTCTGATCTCAAATATGTACTTATTATAAGCACCGTTACTGTATATCAAATTTATTAAGAAAGTTGAAGCACGCGGAAGCTTTTGTGATTCACTTTGAAACAAGGCCACCCGACAAAAGGGTCTTTAAATGGAACTTTAATTAAAAATCACATTAATATTGCGGTACAATTAGCCCCATACCTGGCCACTGGTCACGCTACAATCTTTTGGAAGTGAAACGGGGTGGCGCTGGATGGAAGGTATTAATTATACGGCGTACAAAAAGAACGCATCCACGGTGTCAAACGACCGCGACGAGGACAAGAAGAAGGATAGAAAAGGTCGGTACCTGCCTTTTGTCGGCGTTCTTTGTTGATCTGATCACCGTCCACTGACAAATTAGTCTTCCGCCGTGTCGCGAGGAACGAGCTTTGCCCTGCAAGTAGTGCTTGCAGTTTTTCCACTGACGTTGATAGAACAAGCGATATTCCCCGCGACGTCAACTACTTACTGTAAATTGCTTGTAATTTCGAAGGCGGACACTTCCTGATAAATAACTTCAGCCAGAAACTTCTCTAATTTAATAAATTAATTATTAACTCAATTATACGTTATTAATTATGATGCACTTGCTATCTCGCGAGAAAGATAATTCGTATTATATAAAGATAAGTAATTCAGAATCGAGTATAAAACATCAAATATCATCAACTTAACGTTTCTACAATCATTCGCATATAGTATTCTCAACGTAACATTTCCAACATCGAAATCTCTATCTCGCGATCATTGCAATTATATTTCCCGCAATCTTTGATCTTTCCGCTAAAAATACCGCATTGGTACAATTCATCAAAATCGTGTGCAGGTAACTAAAACGCATTGTACATAGATCGCACATATTTACAACCTTGGCGTATTCGTGATTTATTGGCTCGAAATAAAAATCTTTTTCAGAAAATATTAAACAATGGGAAAAAACAATGTCCCGGAAGGGTGACCTTTTATCATTATCCCATCTTGATCGTAGTCTGGCCATTAAAATGATAAATTATTCCTTGGTTCTTTCGCCCTCGACCAACGGAAAGAAAAGCATACAAGTAATCGCGCTAATTTTACGAGGCATCGTTCGCGATAAAGGGAAGACAAAGTCGCGTCGTTTTTGTCCGTGTCCCGGAAATAGAATGGCTAGGAATTGTGGATGCCAAGGGAAAAACCGCAGGAACGGGAACTTTGTCACTTGGTTTTTGCCAGTGTGCCTTATCGATCTCTCCCCGGGAATCAAACTGACAAATTGACGCGTTCGCGCATGCTGGCCGCTGTAATTTGTCGCGAAACACGATCACGAGACTTTTATCGTTGAATTAAACTGAAAAAGTTTCGAAAAGAAATCAAGGTAATTATAGAGATCAGTGACTTTTCGCAATTTTCATTATTTGACCTTATTATTTGAATCCTTGTTTTTAAAAGCTTTACTTTATTATTGAAAACTTTATTTTATTATTAATTTAAGGAACCAATATAGTTTTTATTATTTTATTAAGAAACCACCAAATTTGGACACTTTCCCTTAATTCGTAGAAATAGATAAAGATATGATATATTCTCAGTTTAATTTGTTTGATAATCACGACTTACCAGAAAGGTCACGTTAGGGTTGGGTCACGTAGGATTTTAATAAATTTATTTAAATACGTTTGAACGTGTCTAACTATCGTGAAACTACTATCGTGTAAAAAAATTGTTAGTTCTGTAAGGGCTCAAAAATTGACCTAACCTATTTTCTAAATTTTGTGCATCGAGCGAGTTAAATTGAAAAAGTATTAAATTTCTAAAATTTATCGTTGCTTCATAAAAAAGAGATTGAAGTCGAATAGTCAAAATTGGAAAAATTCACTACACTGCGTAATTACCGAAATCGATTTCTCATCGAACAATATGAAACTTCTATTATTTGTCGAATTGAAATTCTTATGCGAAATTGAGTTGAACGTTTCGAACCTTCTGTTCTATTTCCTGATCCCCAAAACACGGCTTTACACGATGGTTTTATACAAGAAAGGAATCAATGGATCGGATTACCGAACCTAGATTCCAATGATGCTTTCTCTATTTCGTCCAACTGAACGACCAAGCAATTTGTTTCTTCGCGAGCATAATATTCCAAACGCTTGCTGCCTTTGGCACGAACCAATATACCGTAATATTTATTTGCAATACTGATCGAGTCAAGAAAATGCTGGTTAAGAAGTAATATTTCAGTTAAAAGTGTGTGCGTGTGTGCGTGTGTGTGTATATATATATTTCGTCCAGTTTTAGCTTGGGTTTCCAACTTTTTCAGCACGTTACAAAGTTTAATTGTTAATAAATCATAACCGATATAAAATCATAAGGCAAGCTTGTTCTGTCCCGAAAGATAAAAAAAGAAAAAAATGGAATTTTAGTCGACGAAGCTCAGAATGTGATGTTAATTAACGAAGCATTTGGAAATTTGTGAAATATGTAACGTAGTAATGCAATACGAGTTATTATGTGATTTGTTTAAATCTCTGAATACTATCTACGTTCTAAGTTCAGTTCATATTAAAACAATCCTATCATTTATGAGACATTATCTGTCCCATATGCAAGTATTTTTTATTTCTGTTATGTGAGCTTTTCATTGTGCTACTACCACAATATTATATATATATATATTTCACTTTTATAGAAATTATATTTGAGATACTTACGATGCCTGTTTGATGTCTACACAAAGGCGTCGACAACAGTTTAATATCTAACGAAAATATCCATGTCTATTTAATAACTACACGAAAATATCGATACCTTGTTATATTATCGATCATTACTATATATGCTCACGTATACACACATTCATGTATGTATAAGTCCCTAGCTCACACTAGGATCGTAAATATGTAATAGTGCTCGGTTTGCTCATGGTAGGAAGATCAGCTGTATCAAGAGGCCGATTTGTGTAGCTATCGGGAAGGGAAGGAAGATCTAGTACAGTAGTATCAGAAGTACCAAATGAGTACCGATATTTTCGTTAGATAACAAACAGGTATTGACATCTTTGTGAAGTACCAAACAGATTTTAATTCAACACAGCACTGGCTTGGTATCAACTGAAGAAGTATCGATATCTATAATGATTGATATCAATTTACATACTTAAAATTCCCGTACGTATACTTCCCCCGAGTTCTTTGACATCGAATTGAATTGAATACTATTAATAGCAGGTTTTTGTATATTTACAATATAATACAATATATAGAATATAAAACGAACAATTGATTAGGAAAAACTTTTCCCGTGTTTAATAGTTTTTAATCTTATTTTCTATAAAATATTCTGCTCCAATTTTATGAAACTGTGATACTAGGAACTTCCATTATTTTAAGCTTAATTCTCTGAAAATCCGTATTAATTCTGGGATGGCACAATATTTATTTATTTATTTATTTATTTTAACGACAAAGAAGTAGGGGATTTATCTACAACGATTAAATAGCATTTAACTCATAAATTAGTTTTGGAATTACGTGCATTCGAATAACAGAGATGCTGATGCAGCTTGATGGAATATTAAACCGATCTACCGTTCCCCGATTTTATAGTTATCACATGAGTTTGACGTAAGCTGATTACAACTCAGTCTTAGAAATTATGGTTCGACAATTTGCATGAAATGGTAATCAACGCTTCCTGATATCGCATATATTATACGTACTTCGTTTTCGAGACACATCCACAATATCTAATTTACCGAATTACACATACAGACATCGTTTCCAATTTGAGACCCTGTTGCAAACTTGTCCATCTGATAAAACGCATAATCTACTCGCAAAATGAAAGAATATTTGAAAGGTGGATATAGAAGAGCAATGTTTGCAAACATTCGAATGAATCTCGATACAATATTTTATGAGAACTCTAGCAGCAGTATCTCCGAGGAATTCGAATATCTTTATAGAATTCCACGGCAACGAGAACTTTCAAGAATTTAAAAATTATAAGAGAATTCAGAATTACAGTATCTCTAGGTAATTCGGTATCTTGATCTCTAGATTGCTCAAATATCATCTCTTTGTATAGGCAGTTCGAATACTACAGTGCTTTAGTCTCCTGCCAATTTAAATATTATAGTAGTTCGATCTTTAGGCAATTCAGATATCGTAGCACCTTGATTTGTATAATTTATAACTCTGTATAATGATCTGATAAATCACATATCGTAGTACCTTAATTTTTACATAGACAATTTAAATAGTATAGTATTACGGTGTCTCGTGGCAGTTCAAACATTATATATACATAATACTATGACGCGACGGATTAAAATATCATATTACAGTATCTGGGTCAATTAACTGCGATTTTTAAGCAGTTCAGATACTTTTGTAGAATTTCTTTTCTAGAAAGAACATGGAAGAGATTTCATGAGAATCTGAGGCAGTCTTCAGTGAAAGCCAGCGGATCTCACTTAAGAAACTAGTGCATTATGTTAAAACCTAGCGAGACTACCGAAATCCTGAGACGCGATTCCTTAGAGATTTCAAACTATCCTAACGCAGTTCCAGGGGACTACGTACAATCTTATGGGGAACTTTACTATTAGCAACTTTATATCATATCAGTTCCCAGAGGAATCCGAAATAACCCGATAAAATTCATGGGAAGCGTAAGAGGAAAAAAGGCGGTTCACTGTAATGGTATGATGACGAAGTATAAGTCACTTGTGGTCAGTAACAACCCCATATAGTTCAAGAGGTGATGGTATCGACTCGGTAGGTGCGACAGAGATGGATCCTAGAGAAGCTCTTGATGGAAATGGAATCGTGGCTCGAAGAATAGTGAATAATCGTGACGTGGCCACCCATTTTTCTCTATACTTCGGGAAGAGGAGAAATGTAACCTATCTTTGCCTGCTGACGCCATTTCTGTGTCACGGTTTCAGATGGTCGAGCATTTTTCTAAATTAATTTACTTTCCTGAAACTTTACTCTTTAGTTTTTTTTTTTTTTTTTAGCTTACTGAGATTATTTTATAAAAATTCTCAGAACAGTTCTATTGAAATTAACTATTCTATTAAATTATCTATGAAATTAACTGTTCTATTAAAATCGAGAGTCTCGAATTAGCAACCGGATACTTTAATTATTACACCAAGCGATCTCTTGTACTACAATCTCTTTCTACGGTAGTTTATTTCTACAATATTTTTACGAGACAGGTATACTGGCTATATAAAGTGCTTTCATTTCGTATCAATGGACTCATCTGCGAGCTACAATTAGTTCATTGCAAACATCAAAATATCAGTATTTGAAAAAATGAAAGTTACTTCAATTTTATCGCGAAAGGTTAATGTTCAGTTTCTTGCATCAACCGCTCTTCGATATGAATTTAGTTCATTCTATGATTCACATTTATACGAATATGTACGAAGGTTTGTATCCTAGCTTCTTATATTAGCAATCAAACACTTTAATTACAGTTATGAAAAGCCACTTGTACTTAATGGTCTTACTTCGTACAAACTGACTCGACCACCAAGAAGGAGTTACGTCCACAATTTTTTTTTTTTTTTTTACTGCATTTGCTAAACAAATAAGCGAAAACATTAACGAACATTATAGAATTGACAACTTGCCGCAACTTATTTTTAAAGCTGTCGGCATACAAGTAACGGAGCTAATTCCACATTTCTCCATCTCCCGCGCCTAGTCGAATTTTTATACTGACTTGACGACAGAAATGCGATACTTGTGACCAAGTTATTTTCGAGGGTGCTCGAAACATTTTCCCACTTTTCCATTCCCTTCGTTGCTTAATTCCTTTTGTATTTTCATATCGTTCACAGGCGAACTAACGAAATTATTAGAGAGTCGTGTCGGCGTAATCACACGTCCCACGAGTGGGCGTCGTCGCCTCCTTGAGAAACAGACGCAACTATCTCAGAAATTTACGGTTACCGAGCAGCTCGTTAACGATAGAATTCAATTTTGACGAAACTGTAAAATATTCCCGTCGCAACGCTCAGCAAACGCACTTTTCTCTTTATCGTCCCAAGTATCTGTTCGCTTCGATGACTGGGTTATTTCTTCGAAATTTCGCCAGGCACAACGCGGAAAGACGCGTATTTCGCGAAGGAAACCACTCTTGTATACATAGGGTGTCTCTGCAATCGTGGCACGATCGAGCAAGGATTGATTTCTCACGAAAGAGTAAATTAAAGCTGTGGAATAAATTTCCACTCAGCTGCATGCAGTACAGAAGTCAGCCAAGTCGAAACTTCAAGAACGTAGAAGAACATGATAAGAAAGACACCCTTCGTTCCATTTTTTACAGAAATTAAAAAAGATCCAAATTGTAGATTAATACCATTCAAAGAAGAATCTCTTCTATTTTATCTTAAAATTAAACATTACTTTTTTCCAACCCTCGAATATTTTGAAAGTATCGATTGCCGTAAAATTAGTTAGAAACTATTTATTTTTTTCACGAAACCTTGCAGATCTTCTATTTTTAAGAGGCTTACAATTTTAAACGTAGAAGATCGTTCCCTTTTTTGACTGTCATAATAAAACTATTTCTTTTTAATTACAAGTTAATATCGGAATCAACAAACCATGATGAATCACCTTTTTCCTGTATGATTTTCAGTTAGTACATATACTTATATGTATATGTGTTATTTTCCAAATCAATTTTCTTGAAAATGATGCCTTATATGCAAAAACCTTATTGAACATACTCGAATTATCTTTCTACCAGGAATTATTTCTTACTCAGCTTGTACAATGATTGCAAGGACACGCGCATCTAATATTTTATATACTCGTTTAAAATTCTCGTGAACCTGGTTTCCACATGCAGAAACGACCTTTCGGAAACAAAGATCGTCTCTCGTCGACGATACGCAAGCGAAAGTCGTATAAATTCCACGATACTCCGATACGAAGCCCATTCTCCCTACGTTTCTGTTAATCCAACAACGACGTACTCCCGACGATACGAGCCACGTCACTCCATCATGTCTCCTGTCGGCAAAACGTTTCCTCGACGGATAAAAAGCGAGCACCACACTGAGCGAAATGTAACATACCGATACCGGCAGCCCGCCGCAATATTTCCAGGTTGTAATCGCAGCCGAGGCGAATTTTTCGAGGATTCGATTGTCGACACACGCGACGCAAACTCTCGAAGGGATGGCTACTCGCGGAACGAAAAGAAAACCGGCAGCGAGGAAACACGCGGGCGTGAATTTCATTGGAGACGCGTGCCGATACGCGGGACAGAAATCCAATAATTCTCTTGCTTCGTTTCCTCGATAATAAATAGAAAACCATCGTACCACGGTATGCAAAAAACAGCTTAGGCTGGGATACGCGTTATGCACGCTTGAACCGACAACCTGTCAATTCTTCTCGGATACTCTAGAAAATAGTGTCCTTTTTTTTTCTTTTATTTTTTTCTTTTATTTTTTTCTTTTCTTTTAAACGTAGGGAGGAGTTCGGTTTTGTGAGAGTAAAGAGTAGATTGTGCACGTTTATGGTATTTGATATTTTTTTAAATGTAATTAAGGAAATAGAAATTATTATTTATATCGGTAGGTAGATATTTGATATTGGTAGTAGATATTTGTGAGAATTTATGTTTCAGGTGGATATACGGAAGAAGGAATAGAATTTCAGGAAAAATTTGTTTCATTTATTAAACATTATGACCAGGTTTAGTTTTGAGCATTATACGTTTCTACATATTATGCGCATTTTGAGCATTTTTAATCGTTTAAATTTTCTATAATTAAGTAAAATATAAGTAAATGTTCAAAGTCCAGGAATTATATCTCCGAGTAGAAATTTGCTTCGACTATCAAAAATATCTATACTCTACTTTGGTCATTTTGAGTATTTCTGCATTTTACAATTTGAAATTTTCTATAAATACATAAATATTCCAAGTGTAATATTGCAATAAAAGGTTCGTAATTGAGTGATTAATTGACGAGTCGCATAATTTTGTTAACGAATATAATTACTATCGTATAATTTGTTAAGACACAATGGCCGTAGTTTATCAACTCACTGAATATTCTACAAATCGTGGCGCACCAGACCCGAATACTTGAACTAATTAAAAGGTTAAACAGGATCTAAATTCTAAGTACTACACCGATCCTGATTATTCTAAGACTTTTTACTATCCTACTCTGAAGCCTAACATTGCTTCCGAGATCTTAATTGCTTTAAAGTTTTGTTTGTTTTATCTGAAGCCTGTCTATTTCGCAGATCTTGCTCCAACAATACTTTAGTATTTTCTCTGACGTCTGATTATCTCCTTGGTTTTTACCTCCCCACTCCTAACCTTATTTGGACTGGCGAAATTCTAAATCCTGTTCTTATTTTTTTCTCTTTTCTTTTTATTAAATAATGTTGCCCTTTCGGAACACGTGAAGCGTTTCTTAGTTTGTCACAAGGTCAATAGCTTCATCGTTTACACCTATCACCTAATTCAGAACCCGTGTCCGCGAGAGTATTGAGAATGGCAGCATGTACGCTTGCTACCATACTCAAATTTCGCGTATCATCTATGAGCTGTTGCTAGAAGTATAAGAGAGAAGACCACTAAGAAAGCGAGCCTCGTGAGTTTTCGCTCGACGATCTCATGTCCCAGCTTGCTTCCGAGGCTTCGAAGAAAGCAAAGTGCGTTCGGACTTGTTCCCACATGCAGCTCAATTTTTTTAAATAACTGATATCTTGGGTTATGCTTATCTGAAATATAATTACAACGTAATTTTTTTTAATTTAAAATCGTATTCAACCGCCGGAAGACCTTCCTCTATTTCTTTTAGTAATTCCCATTTTTAACGCATTAAACATTTGCTGCTACTTCGTACTTAAACATTTGTTAGTAATATACATTCTATAAATTGACAGCTATTTTCAAATTCTGAATTGCTCTGCTGTGAATGTACCGAATAAGACAAACAAAAGCGATTGAGATACAATATGACACCTCATAAAATTCATATTCATATTTAGACAGGCCAATTAAAAAAAAATAGAAATTAATTTACGAATTAATCGGCAAATATACATACGACGGAAGTTGTTTATGTTAGAGCAAAGAGCAAAAGTTAGAAAATTATCAGAAACCGACGTATCTCTAAACTAAATGACAGGTTTAACATCAGTAATTAGTGTATTCGAGAGCTCATGGATGGCTCGCAATATTTGTTTGTATTACATAGTAAGCGTACATGTTGTACTGTTGCCAGTCTCAATATTTTCACGAGGGCAGGTTTCGAGTTAAGTGGATAACCCTGTATATTCTAGCTTAATATAAACAAAAGAAAATATGTACCTTCAAAGTGATTCAAAAAAAGGTAAACCTATTTTATAGCCATTTTACAAATTTAATAACATTTCAAAGTTATGACTGTGTTTGTTCTTCAATACACAATTGACGTTGTCGTAGAACTTTATAATAAAAGATTCCCAAAAAACCCATAAGCGTTGAAAAGTGTCAATCGGCACGATAGGTAAAACAACCTGCATCCTATTGTTCTAAGTTTATGGCTGCACGAGATGTCCTATGCAGCGACACATTTTCGCACAAAACAAAACAGATAATTCTGCAACATATTTCTTAAATTGAACATCGAAAGTATACGATGACTAATATAACTTTTGTCGAGTGTCATGATATTAAAATATTTTTCCAAGTTATGTCATTTGTTTTGGCAATTTATTCTGCGCTTTATACAAATTTAAATTAGTACTTCAAAAGCCTGAAGTGGTGGAAAAACGTTTAAATTTAAAATGAATTTTTAATCGATTCAGTGTAAATTAATAAATGCTTACATGTAACATCTATGTAAAATCCTACGATATAACGTGATATAGACTCCTTCTTGTTTTAAATTTTTCGTAACTTTGTGTGAGAAAAACGATGCCAAGAGAGTTAGTAAAAGTGCAAGGGGGCTCGATTGACGTCACCATGGTCCATTTCCTGCGGAATTTCCAGTTTACATTCAGCCATTGGACCTCTTCAATTAATGGTTCGTCGAAGAACGTCGCACAGAGATTCACGGAGACTTCTAGTTTCGAGCGTTAGCGCAATTACAAGTTTCACGAGGTCGCACCCGCTTGCTGCCAGTAATTGTCGCGCAGCGAATAAATGCTTGGCGCGGTTTCTGCATGAAACGACGCTTGGACAAAGAACTTTCGACCGAGTGGTTTCTGTCCACGCTCGATGCTAGTCTACAAAACGATAGATCCAGCGGAAGATATACAAATTTTATCTTATTCCTTCAACTAATTCGTTTTATAATTCCGTTTAACAAATGTTTATACGATATTATGAATATTCTAAAATTATGACAGATTTGTAAACACTGACAACTTTGTAAAGAAAATATCAAAAACGTATAAACAAGATTGGCTCGAGATATTTTTTCACGCTCTTCAATATGTATATGTCAACTATAATAAATAAGAAATTGATTGACTTTTATTGTGTGTTTAAAAAATTCTTAGAAACAGGCTGCTAGAGCATGTTTCTCCTTCAACTCTTCTGTAACTATAATAAAAGATCTGATACGTTTATAAAAAATGCAAAGACTCCGAATTTCAACTTCAATTTCACAATGTACATATCTATAAAATTATATATATATATATATATATATATAAAATTTTCAGTAGAATACTAATCCTTATCCGCCTCGTATATAATTGCTTTAAATATAATCATTTCTGTGTGTACTCTTAGATGTTCTATTCTATTAAAATGTCATTACTGTTCACTTCCAAACATATGGTTGTCTTAAGCCCCAGAATTTGCAAGTGCGCCAGGTCGCGACTCTACAGGTCATCTCGTAAATCAGCTCCAAGTGTAGCAAACTTTTCTCCCCCTACAATAAAACTCTTTACGAACTAATAAATTTCCCGGTGCACAAGGTCTCCCATTCCATCGTTGCTTCTTTTGTCACTTCCAAAAACTTTATAAATTGCCTTTATGCATGCTACGTGTTTATCTTTACGTTACATTACTTTGACAGCATTCTGTGTCAATTAGACACCAAGAAATAAATTAAGTTGAGCAAATGAAGGATGAATGGAGTTTAATTTGTACTTTATATGTCACGTGAGATAGAGGTACTGTTGACGGCTTTTATTACATAAAAATATAGAAACTAAAATCAAATAACTTAGTACTCAAACTATAACACACATAAGTATCGTTCGTACGATTTATTAGCAAATGCAAAATCCTGGTAGTAATTTAATTACTGGACAGAAACGGATTCGGCTCAATTGCCACTACACTGTTATTACGCCGAGTGTAATTAATATCGTTTTGAGTGCTGTACGGGAATGATCATCATTACGCAGGGAAAACGAATACCTACACCGGCTGTTGCTACTTCGTCGCCATTGCAGAAAGAAAAACGACGCACTGTGACCCAACGTATTAGCGATGCGTCATATTTCAGCTTCTACCTTGGAAGCAGATTAATTTGCAAACATCTCCATTACAATCGGAACACTGTCGACTCGAGCAACTCGAGCTGGTGCAATGTCAAGTACAACCACGTTATGCATTTCACCGTCATGGTGTTCCTCCTAATTATCGTTTGTTGATAGTTAAATACATGATGGAAAATTACCTTTTTAAGTTTAACTTAACCTTTGGGGTCCTCTTTATCGATTCCTTTTACATACTTTTTTTTCATGAATTATTAATAAAATGAATATATGTTTGCAGGCATTCTCCAAAGAATGATATAATGTACCAAACTCAGATATAATTTTTCTGGAAACAAGTACATTTACTGCTTGGTCAATTAACCGATACTCGTTACAAATTAGCTTCTTTTTTTTCCTTTTCGCAATTTGTATTTTGCTATCCGATTTTCTACGTTCTTTTCACAGAATGCGTTATAAAGTGTATGTTCATGTGTACAAGCTTGATTAATATATTTGCAAAAATACAGTTAATTATTTGACGAAGTGCATCCTTCGGATGCAGCATAAAGAGATCAAGTTTGCATGAAAAGTGCTTAGAAATTATTATATTCAGAAATACGGTAATTGCGAAGACACCAATTGTAATTCTATTCTATTGAAATGTTAGAACATTTAATATGACGTGGTAGGTCCCAGAAGCGTGCGTCAAAGCGCATCTCGTCCTTTACCTTCTACATTATGCACAGTTGAGCCGACTTTGAATTCTCTGTTTGTGACATTCCAAATAGCACGTAATTACTCATCGTGCAGTTTATGTTGTAATAAGGCTTACTCTTAGCCTAACTGAATTTAAGCCTCCTTTACTACATATCTCGATGATGAAAATGTATTTCATTTTGTATTTGCCATTTCAACGGTAGGTATCATTTTAGACGTTCTCTTTCGTTCTTCGATCCTCTTTTGGAAAAAAAGAAATAGATATTAGATGTTTCATTATAGAGATATTCATCAGAGATAAATATAAGAAGGAGAGAGTAATAAAAATAGAAAGAAGTAAGAAAAGAGAGGTAGAGAAGAATAGAATGTTTTAAAGGTGAAAAAAAAAAACAGAAGAGAAAATAAGACACTCCTTTGAAAACCGAACATAAATAAAGATTTATGATACAATCTTTATTTTTCTGTTAATATCTTTTTCATAATACCTAGCCAGTTTAAAGAATACCTTGCACAACAGAGGCTACTACTAAAAAGAAGATCTTCATTAATTATCATCTCCCTCGGCCAGCTGTGTTAATTGTTCTCTCCAACCAAATAGCTTCGCAGCGTTCATGAATCTTATATTCATTGCATCGTGATGTACTTATTCTGAAACTCTCCATTACTCACACAGACCTTTAAAACATTGCTAAAATTCACACACTGTTGCTACATCGATCAAAGTGATCAGATATTTATAAACGACAATGATTACGAAAAATATCGATATATACTATAGAATATCAGAATTATAGAAATTCAGGGTTTCCCAGTGACTTCTATCTTGTATGATAAATTTATTGATAGGTGGATTATTTACAGTGGTTTAAACAGGGAACGATGGTTATTTAATTTGTACTTAATGCAGTAATGTGATATAACCGAGACAACTACATTGATCATTCACAACTCGCAACTAACAATTAACAACTCACAACAATTCGGTAACTAATGATTAACCAACTCGCAACTCGCTCTCAACTCGCTCGCAACTAACTCAGCTGACGACTTGCAACTACCGAACACCGACCTGCAACTCGCAATTAGCAACTGACGACTAATCGACTTTCTTCCTCAAGAAGCATCCCTCTGTCATCTTTTCATACTCTCGCCGGGCACGTGTTCCATAACTATCTGACTGAAGGACCGAGGACATATTGATGGGTCCCTTGGCGCATTGAAGTTTCCCGACCCTTTCGGCCTGTCGGCACTTACATTTTCTCCCAACATTGTATATATTTCGTCGGGTCTTTCTTAGACAATCTTCTCACGATACTACAATACCCTTACTTTCCAATAAAGCGTTTCTTTTTTCAATTTGTGTATTTCACTTCCGTAGTATCAAATGTTCGTAGCCCTATAAAAATATTACAAAATTTACTTACAATATACCTATTTGGACCTAATTAATCAGTATGTAAATGATATAATCAATATAATAGTTTGGGAATAATTTCTGCAGTCGTTGTATGATGCATGATGTGAAATAGCCCTATGAAAATATTACAAAATTTACTTACAATATACCTACTTGGACCTAATTATTAATCAGTATGTAAATGATATAATCAATATAATAGTTTAGGAATAATTTCTGCAGTCGTTGTGTGATGCATGATGTGAAAAGAACGTGAAAATCCAAGGATCAAGAAACGAAATGCTAGAAGGAAAAAAAAGACGAGGAAAATGGAAAGGGTTGAGGAAGCTGCGTAGAAGCAGGAAGAAAGAGGTGACGAGGATCGGCTGGAATGTCAGAAAAATATGTATATTCTTTATCGGATATGCTGTCAAGAGGGGATCGATCGCGCGCAGCCCGAATCATCTGCCGGAGGGATGCATCGTGATGCACTCTCCGTCGATCTCTTTTGACTGCGTTTTCCTTACAGGCTGTGGCGCACAATGGAAACGACGGGGAGCTTCTTAACGTTTCGCTTTTCTTTGATTTATCTTCGTTCCCTTAAGCTGTTCAAATGATAATAGTATAGAAGCAGTCAGATATTCCCCTTCCCTCTTTTTACAATGGCAAAATGATGCTCGTATAGCTTTCTGATGATAGTTTAATGAAATTTAGACGTTTCGACAAAACGTAATTTGTATAAACGTATTTGTATAAAAAAACTATTGTTCCATTCTCGTTATATATTGGAAAATATTTCATTGAATATTTTACATTTTAAAGCTCGTACGATGAAAGTAAAATAATGAATTTATAATAAAATAACTGGAGAAAATCAAAAAGAATTCAATTTATACCAAATATCAATAGTTCTGCTTCTGCATCACAGTCGGAAGATTACCTAAATTCGATGAAATCACTTTCCTTAATTCAGTCGAATTTTCATTCCCAGTAACCAATGCGTGTGTGTGTGTGTCGTATCGACTTCTTTTCGGCGGATTGAAGCACAAACGTATCCATTTATGCGAAATTTCGAAATAGAATCCAAAGGAGAAGAAATGGAATCGCAATATATATATATATCGCAAGTTGAGCACAATTATGGCCATGAGACGGTCGGAGAAATAGTGAATCCTGGCCAATTCCGCGACTGTAAAAGGCCCGAGTCCTTGCGTCTTCCGGCTTAGACGCGATAAAGCCCAATCTCCTTATTTCTAGCCGCGTAAAAACGGCGTTTAAAGCGATGTCGCCCGCACAAAGCAGACGGGGGATTTGGAATTCGTTCAGCGAAGGAAAAGCACGAAAAATAAACGCGATCGTGGAGAAAAATAATATTAAGACAGTCTGATTCTGTACAATCGACGAACAAAACTTCCGCTTCTGGGTCACAGAGTTCAACTTTTTCTCCAATACCATCGAGAACATTCACCACTGTGCCAATAATAAGTCGATCTTCTTTAGATCGAAGATAAATAAACACAATACATTTAATGGGTATTTTTCCTTCCTATTCGACGATTTATACAATTACGTTTAAATATACAATTACAATTAAAAATATTAGGGCACTTACTGATCATATACAAAACGTGATAATTGACCCGGATTACCTCGCAAACGATTACTCTATTAAAGAGTAAGAAAGAATAACGATAGTTACTCATCGAGAACACTCATAATCAGACAAAATTTGTAGAAGTTATTTGTGAGAGATAATAATCACAGATATTTTAGCATATTCTTAAAAATTTCTAAGGTCAATTTATCCTCTGTAACTATCCTAATGCTTACACGAACGAGTATATTATATGTTTTTCGAGAGACTAGTTCAACGTTAGAGGATCTAATTTAATATTCAAGGAATTTAAAATTCAATAAACATTCAAGAAAGAATAAAGTACCACGAATTTTCCACGAGTAACTATGAGATCCAACTAAGGCCTTTCGTTCTGGCTTCCTCGCGAATTAAAATCACTTTACGACGATGTTAACGCTGGCTATCAAGGGACAAAAAGATCTCGCTTTATTTCTAAACTTGTCTCTGCTCAAGAAAGATTTCGATTTGACAAACGAAGAAAGGAGGATTTGTTTGAAAACAGATTGGTTGAATTCTTTTTGTTTAAACAAGAGAATTGTTTCGTGCTAATAATAGCGATATGTTGGACTCGGAATTAATAGGAGGATTTTCGTTGTTTATGCTTCGACTTTAAAGAATTTACTGGAGATGCGAGGACTCTTGGGAATTACTCGAAAACGCAGAAAAATTTATCGTCCATTATCCTTGCAAGTATCCGACATTTAATCGGAAGTAATTCTTTTCGGTTCTCCGTGAAAAAATTACTTGCTGCAATACTTGCCTGAATCGTCTACAAGCGTGATCTCAATCGTTTTAAATTTAATCACATGTAATAATACAGAGCAGTAGATAAGAAGGTGACGATTAATTCCGCGACTCTCGTTAAATCATTAAACCATTTTCATCGTTCATACGTTCCCTCTGTTTTCAATCTCAGTCCAAGAAAATATCTTCCAATTCGTACATTAAGCTGAATTGAATCGATCCGCTAGGAACAAGTAGTAATGATCAGTACAAGTAGTAGCAATCAGTCAAAGTAGTTTCGATTCGCAACGGCATTTCAGATAGTCTGATTATCGCAAACCCCGTTCGGTTCGCTGGTTGAATGTAATCATTAACCCTTTACATGAAATCTTGGCGATGACAATGTACATTACGAGGCAGCGTTTCTGCTGCAGCCACTAGACATCTTTCTTGATTATTTTCAGCCACTATTTCACGAAATCACGACATCTACTTCCATGCCGAAAACTTGCGAATTCTTCTTTCTCTCGTTTCCATTATTTTCCATTCTTGTCTCTCTGCCAGTGTTTTCCTGTTCGGACCACGACTACTTTGCGAAATACATTGGTGACGTGTCAGGACACTCGAGAGTTATTCTAATTCAGGTTCAAACGAGATTAACGAATACCCCAGTGCGTGAAAAATACCGCGTCCCATTTTATAATACTACTTCAATTCGAGAGTCTGGCGAACTTCAAAGCTCGTTTGAAAATCAGTCCGCGCACCGATGCGTATGCATTCTCTACAGACAGAGCCGGCGAATTTTGCGTTTCGTTAGACCACAAGCCGAAGGATTTATTTTAATACTGATGGTGTTATATCGATGTTCGCGCGTGCGTGAATAAGTTTGCCGGCGATGGGCGAATTTGCATAAATTCCGATTCCATAAAAGTAGATTGTGGAACACATTTTCCAGGATAAATCTCGTGAAATTTCAAAAACACGTTAGAACTTTCTTCTTAGGTACTTTCCATATATCTCTGGCATTATCACCGAGCCGATAGGAGCCTATAGGATATAGGATGCTTCGGTGCTTTACTGCCATAATGTTAAGAGTCCATACGCGCGACGTCGACGTAAAACTTGACGATACAGCTTCATTCCCGGTATAACGTCGTAAAAGTTGTTCTTCGCGCAAATGAGCATAGGCTGCGTTACAAGTGTCAGTGATTTTTGTAATTATTATGCGTGATTCGCGATCTTAGTAAATAACGACGAAAGAAAAAAGAGAAGAAGACAATCATTTATCTACTGATAACTGAAAAAATTCAAGGAAACAGTGGGCCAAGTAAACCTAGTGATCAGCTAGTCACGTTGCGTGAATAATTAAAAAGGAAAAGGCGCGGAAGGAAATATGTTGCGTTCAATTGATTTGCGGAACTTTCTGTCACGCATTTATCTTCCAAAACGGACGTCCGGGCGATGTTGAAAAAAAATATAAACCAAATATCGACGAGGCTCTGCTAGGGTAAATCGCACAGTATGAAATCTAGACACGAGAAATAACAAAATCATAAATTAAGTAAAATACGAGGCTCGCAAAAAAAAAAGATAATGAGAAATGGCGACTTATCCAACTTTATTTGATTGAATATTCGAGGTTGGATTTGATACGCTTCGAGACTTTCAACTTTCATTCTCGCAAAATCTTCGTCCGTAGAATTTCTAAGTGATCAATCACTACGTAATATAAATTTTACGCTGATTATTAATAGAACACCCTTTGTTTGAGTCGCTGAATTGTTCAAAGATTCCAGTCTTTTTCATTTAATTCATATGTTACAATGTATATTCGAAAGTTGAATGAAAGAGAAATAACAAGATACTTCTTTGTTTTCATACGATAGACACGTAAAATTGATCAAATAAATCATGCGCACACGTCTATTTTATTAGAACCTGGGGACAACTCAAAAATTCTGGAACAAGCCCAAAGAAATTCGACGTCCATGTAGAATTCTACAAGAACTTGGATCGTCTGCCAGAACTCCCAGGAATTCTGACATCGTAGTAGAATCCTATTAGGAATACCCTAAGGCATTCATATATCTGTGTAGAACCTCGGAGGAACCTTGAATACCCCAATAGAATTCACGGGAGGAGAGGATGTGGTTCACCATGATGACTACATTAAGTAGTATAGGTCAACTAGACTATATAATATACAATTAAACTATACAATTAGACTATAATGGGAATAATCAGAAGAATAACGAGTAATTTTGTAGTTATAATTCGTGTCGTAATTTGAAAATGACACATTTTTCAATTGATGTACTTTCTTAGAATTGTGTTTTTTCAGTCTTTAGTTTTCTATGCGTTTCTATGCACTACTCTTTATATTTTGCGCGTCACATTCTTTTACTTTTCTTGCTTTATATTTCTTTCTTTATGCAATTTTTTCAATCTATCTTTGTTAATTTTATTGGAAAAATTACAGGATACTAATTAATTTTTTGTACCATGATGAGGATCTAATTAAGACAATTTTTCATTTTTACCTTCTCTCATTCCGTTGGTTGTGAGAAATTATGGCTATTTTACTCTTAGACATAATCTTTTATGCCGCTCTTAAACCTTGAAACAATTTCTCAAATCATTAAATTGAGGATTCAATTAAGGGACAAATTAATAAGACACATTCCGCGTATTAATCGCGTTATAAACTTTAATGTAATAGAGTAATAAGTCTCTCGAAATTCATTTATGCAAGTTGAGGAAACTTCCTCGGTACTTTATTCTCGAATACATGATATTCTTTACGAGCTTAAAATTCATCACTTCTTAATACCTTGTAATTAAAAGGCGAGACAAAGGGGAGCTTTCTCCTTGGTGCTATTCAGTTTTTCATTTTCATCGATCTATATTTATTCGCGATGCTCGTGCTCGAGCTACGCGAATGACTCGATGATTCTTCAAAATAACAGCAGCAATAAGATAATTCAGCTTCGTTTGTTCCTTTGGACGAAGCTTAGTTCGCACCTTCGGCATTTATGAAAAGCCCCTGGGCGCGCCGCAACAACCGCCGAGCTGGTACACGCTGCTTCAAGTTCTTCAAATCAGTACGTACCCACTCGACGGTGCCACTCCGCAACTTTGATCTCGAGAAGAAACGACGACTCGAGAACGACACAGGCCGAGGAGGGGTTGTTGTGTACTTTGTGTTTGAGCCTATTTATAGGTAGCGCGTGACCCGTATTATACAGGGATGCGCTCTACTTTTCTACATGCTAACCTAAAATTCGTGCGACTAAACGAATTTGAAAATTTCGAATGCTGGGCGAATAAGTACGACCGGAAGAGAGAACGTCTAACTTGTTTGCGTAAGAGTGAAGAGTAAGTGATGAGTAGATGCTGATATTGATGGATTTATGGGAAATGTAAGGATTGACAGAACGCATGTAATATGCAAAAATACGTACAAAATGTCCAAAGTAAAATTGTTAGGATTTTCTGTTAGAAAAGGTTTAGGATACTATCAGAGATGATTGTTTTTTTTTTTTTTGCGAGTTAGAAGCTCAAAAGCTTTTCTGTTATCTGAATGCCAAAAGTCAAGCGATGCGTGGCTTGTCGGATTTTGGAGAACATGCAGTTTTCAATGTTCATATTTTCAGATTTTCTATTCCTAAATAATAAATACTAAACAATCATACATAGTTTCTAAAAAAAATATGCGAACAAAAAACCGATCGCTTAACAATTCCCGTATTTAACTTAAATTCTATCGAGCTTTTCGCAGATTTTTCGAGAATGATAATAAAACGTCAAGAACAGTCGATATTTTTCGTATTTAAAGCAGTTTCAACGAAATCCGACGAAATTGTGGAAAGACTGCGAAAAGGATTTCTTTCGCTGTACATTTTTTTCTTTTTTTTTTTTTTTAAGAACTATTACATTTTCCAACGGGGTATGTTTGCATAACCTGATACGTTAAACGCTACAAGATGAAGGCTTTTTCGTCGAGGCCGTACTTTCCGGAAGACGCGCTCGCAAGTTCGCATATAGCACGACTGAAATTCAGTTAAACTGTTACTCGAAAGCGGCAGACTGCAAAAGCCTCCATGGAAACTAGCTCCTTTTTGCGAAGTAGATTCCTTGGGGTCCGTATTTATGCAGCATAAACGCCACACCGCGTAAGATGTCACGAGCTTTCGTCTAAACTTCACTTTTAGGAGATGACTAATCCTCAGACGTACTCTCGAGCAAGTTCTAATCAGCTTCCTGTAGTTGGCCAACTTTTACAAAGTCTAGAAACATATTCGTACGAAGCAGCTGTAAACTTATCTATTAAGCTTCAAAGATTGAATAATTTTGAAAAATATTTGTGGGGATATCACGTCTTCGGAAGTACAACGAGCAACTCAGTTTCTATCGCTTTCTTCCATCCCTCTTTCTTCCTCCCTCCCTTCATTCTCTTCCTTTTCCATGTTTTACTTCACTGCATTCCTCCCCACCTCTTCCTATTTTTCCATTTACCTAACTTTCTTTCATCGTGCATCGCTTTTTACCCTGCTCTGTTCTTCTTTTGACTATTCTTTACCTTCTCTTCATTTTCTCTACATACCTCAACGTATGAGTCGTAGGTTGTAGGTTGTAGGTTGTGAGTCGTAGATTGTAAATTGTGAGTTGAGTTGTGAATCATCGCTTTAGATGCTTTTGATTGTATCACGTGACTACACTAAGTTCTAATTAAATAGCTATAGTTCTCTGTGTTTAAGCAAAATGAACAAATCTATCAAATAAGGAAAAACCACCCTGTAATTCTTTACCTAACGTTCATTCCCCCATTCTTTACCTTTCATTCCATTCCTTCTCTTACTTTTTACCCGTCGTTCCGTTCCTTCCCCTTTCTTTGCTTCCCTAAAAACCTCAGCTTTAGTCTTATTTATATTGGATTATAACAAAAATAAATTCGGTCAGATAGAAAAGCATATTGACTTAACCGAACTTACTTACGTTAGTTTTTGAGTACCTGTCGCCAGCTGTTCGGTTAAACCGTGTTACCAAATGTATGCTTCAACGTTTCGTTGCTTTCACTACGCATTCTGGTTTCGTCGCTGTTTCCACGAGTAATACCTGTCTGTCAAACGTTCAAGATGAATCACCTCGTACGGCGCAGCGTTGTTCTTAAACGGCAGACGCGTGCAGCGTCTAAGTCGAGCAGATATTGTTCAAGGAAAGGCAAGGCTGGTGTCGATTTTCGTAAATCATCACGTATCAACGGCTCGCGATTTATTACACCTATAATGGAATCGACAAGCGGCTGCTATTTATCGTGCCATCTATAAAATTGTGTGTCGTTGGAAATACGATGGAAGCACGAGCTCGTTATTTACGAGCGTCGCTCTTAATGGGCCAGAAGTATTTCAGCGTTAACAAATTATCCACACTTTTCGCGCGTCCTCAACTTTTCTTCCACGTCCCCTCGTAACTTATGAAACATGGTAAGAAATTGTACAGCTAATCTTCGTCTTCCGTCGATACCCAGGTTTGTTAGAATTGATTTGAGGAACACGTGCGTCGCAGATTATATTGGAATAGATGAATTCTGACTTCTCAGAAGTAAAATCGATCACCTCCATTTCTTGACAGTTTCTCAATTTCATTACACGAGTCCATGAGGAATTTTCAATTCTTCAAAAATAAATTACTCGTTTCGCGAGTTCATTTATTCTTAAATCAAAGTTTAAGAACGATTTATCAATCCATCTTCTACAACGAATACTTTAAAAAGTTTTAATAAAACGGTACGATTATTAAAATTTTCATTTTCTGATCGATCCTTTCCAAAAATTACAACACTGGATTGATATATCGTTACTAACGCAAAAGAAAAACATATAATGCACGGAGTTCTATTTTTGTCAGCAAAACCAAAGTCGAAGTTTTCACACCGATCGACTAAATTACGAAGAAAGTTTCTTCGGTGGAGGACAATTTACCGATCCAGGAAAATATGGAGTCGAAGGAAGTTGCAAAAGAAGTTGGGAAAAACAAACGCCAAAATTAATCTTCGCCGCAGCGCCAATGTACTTCACGACGTTTAATTCAAGAGGAGTCTCAACTAAAGAAACCTCGTCCCTTTTTTTTTTTTTTTTTTCTTTACAATTCGAGCGAAAGTCACTTCTAGAACCCTTCTCCGAAGTTTCAATATCTCAAAGTGGCTGCGCACAATTTACCTTCGCGCGATGCTCAAGACCTATTAAGTCGATTCGGCCGGAAGAAAGTTTGAGAGCGTGGAAAGGACAGGGGAAACGAGACGTTCGGTTAACGAACGAGAATCAGCTCCACCGAGTCTCTACTATAAAATGGTCCCCACCTAAATAACGTGCACGGGCGTCGAATTACGTTCTTTATAATTGTATGCCAGGAACTTATTTATAATTATATGCCAGCCATTGATCGCCCTAATTGGATCCGCAACCGAATGCTAGATAATCGAACCAAGGGCCAATTTAAGACGCTGCCTATACACGCTGCGTCTGGTAAATCTCATTAGCGTCGACCGGAGGGTTTCGTGAAAATAAAATAAAAAAAAAAAAAACAAATCGAAACGAACTTCCTTCGAATACTTCGAGTCCTTGCGGCAGAGCTGTTTCACTGTTCAGGAAGCCGTGTTTCGATTGTGCCTTCCAAAACCAGGTTGCCTTATACCTTATCTGCCCTATCCGCCTTGGAAAAAATATCCTACACAGGTTTGTAAAGAGTTATTGAGAATATTGAGATTGAAGGCGGCAATGTAAGAAGACGTATGTTGTGTGCATATAGGAAATTGTCGTTGACCGTGAACAAATAACCTTTCAATGGTCTCGATGGTTCTAATGACTAGAATACGAATGTTTATGCAAATTTATGTTTTCAATTTTTGCGATTTTCATCTCGGTTAACTATTTAAACATAAACCACGTATCAGAATGTTCGTTGATTCGCGATATTTAACATTTTCATCGATACACGCATCAATAAGCATCGTATATGAAATAATCGCATTAGAACTTGATTTGAGCGTAGATAAAAGTATTTCAAATAAAATTTAGAAATACAAATCAGAACCTCTTGAACGTCGATAAGGCATTAATCATTATTTCTATTAAACTGAATATGTTACTATACTCCTATCATTATCAATATCTTATGCGCATAAATTTCCCGTCTTCTAAAATTTTGTTAAAATTAGAGGCGCGAGTGTAAAGAACAAGTAGAAGCAACAAAGGGTAGAATACGAGGAAGGAACAATATTTCACGGTAGATGCGTCTGATCTGGGTTCACGGGGTAAAAGTCGACAGATAATTATTTTCCAAGCGTTTCCTTCCGCGTCCCGGGAGTGAAACGCGACTCTCGCGAAATCGTAAGGAGGATATTAGGTAATGCTTTCCCCGTGAGATTTATGAGGCGAATGCCTCGACACGCAACCACCTTTCTAGATATGAAACGCAGCTTGGCAGAAGCCCAAATTGCCGAACGTCTAAAGACACCGTGGATTCTTATTATTTACTGGCGCGCCGTTGAATTCACTTGCTCGTGGTGCACGCAAATTTCCAACGGCTCGCTTCCAGTCACGGGACCTGGAAACGGTGCACATTTTTCTTGGGCATAAATCTCCTCCGTGGAAAAACGACCGGTTAGGCGAACTTCGACTTTCCTCTAGTTCGAAAGGAGAATGTCAGAGCCGTTTTATAGAGGCTGAGTTTGAATGTTGGCTGGAAATACGGCGTAAATCCTCGAGAAGTATTCGAGTTTTGATGCCGATAAGATATTATTACGGTGAAGAAATTTGGCTGTAACTTCTTTTTACCTTCGTATTGTTATCATTTTGTAGAATTCGCTTGGACTTATCAGAAAATAAATGTACATTCCTGTCTATAAATATCAGGATGCTTGCTGCTTTCATACGAATCACATACGGATTGCATATATTCATGGATTATTCGTGCCGGTATAATAAGTTTTCGATATTTCAAAACAGCGTCACGGATTAAGTTCCATAATTTCGAAGTATACTGTTACTCGTACCATGGAAGTTGTAAATCCAACGACTTCTGTTGGGAGAAAAATTAAGATCGTCAAATTGTCCTTTACGGCCAAATAGATTTCCATCAATAGATTAAGACGCTCCAAGTATTACAGATATATCACACGCGACATTAAATTTGCCAGTGTACGACTTCTGCTTGAACAATTTCCACCCGTTACATTCACGGATCATGCAAGTGTGAACGTTTTACTGCTTGTTTCTCTCTGCTTGTTTCTAGAAGGAACCATAAAAAAGAAACTACGCTTAAAAGAATAAGAGCAATCTCTTAAGATCCCCTTGAAGAACTCTTTAAACAGACCGCCATGAAATGCATTCTACTTTACTATTCTTCCCAAGAAACGATTCAGTTCACCGGTCATAGTTTACCTCGAACTCGCTTAATTTTCCTCATAACCATTATTCTTCGGAAGAATCACGGTCGCTGACTTACCGCCGGATCCCATAGCTTTAAATATTCATGCATCGTCTGCAATGCGTTATTTATCGTAATCTGATCGTTCCTCTATCTTGTTTCTGTCTGAATTATAAATAACAGAACGCTGGATGATCCGAGCGAGTAGCAGGCTCAAGGATCTCTTTCAGAGAGAGCGTGTCCCTTTGCGACAGTGCACAGTCGTACGTGCAGAGAGTCGTCTCTGATGCGACTCACTTGACACGATTGCATTTCGCTGATGCGAGCGAATGCGTCCTGTTATTGCAGAAACGACACGGTATACACGAACGTTAAGCTAATACAGGGAAATTCAGGCACAGAAGATCAGTTGCAACGAGCTTTAACCAAATAATAGCCGCAATCAGCTCTGTAACACATCCTTGGAACAGCGGTGATGAGTCATCCTGCGTAATCCATGTAATCCCGATCGAGAACGTGACCACAGAGTTTTGTAAATTAAGCTCCTTTTAATTAGCCGCCGCTGGAGAAAATTGGAGATGAAATTGCGCGACAAAGCAACCGCTCGTTTATTCCACCTATTTACTCCATTCTTTTTATCGCACCTGTCGCGTCGAAATCACTGAATGTAGATATGTAACGGTTTGTGAGAAAAAGGACGAGACACGAGTGGCAAAGGCATACAAGAAGTGGTCGTGTATTTTAGGCTTGATAAGACTTGTGGTGTGTTACGATTCTGTGATAATATGTTTCTTTCAAATGTGTGAATGCTGACAAGGTACAAATTAACAATTGGAAGAAATGGTTTTCGTTTTTATTAGATATTTTGCGAACATGCGTAAATCCTTTTGCGTGGTTTGGTACAATTTTCTTGACATTTTGTTCACCAAAAACGAGTAACATTTTGTTTCATCGAAACAAAATTCCATTCTTCTAGAGCGAATTAAATGTTTTGTTCACAGATTTCTACCTGCTTTCAGTAGCTTGAGAGGGAAACGGGTCTTCAAGATGTAAACTTATCCGTAAAGATGATTCATCGTATGACTATATATATTCGTAATTTTGAGAAAGAGAGAGATTTAATAAGTGCAACAGAAGGAAATGGCGAAATTGCACAAAAGATGTAATCTCGATTAAAGGAAAATAAGCAAATGAAATCGAATGTTTGACTGCAATTTACATAAACAAATGTGGGGAGGTTTGGAAACGTCGCTGCGTCTGCGCGCGATACAACGACCAATTTCCTGTAATCTGCTCTCGACGAAGCGTTATCACGAATTCGGCGTAACTGCTGTCGTTGACAGCGCGTAACTAAATATCAGTAAAACGCATTGTTTCGCGATCGACAGCGACCGCGGTTACATCGTTACAATCCCCGATTCCGCTCGTGTTCCGCGTACGCGACACATCCAACGCGTTGCCGTGTCGCCGACAAATTCGTACACGCTCGCGGTTCGTTCGATTTCACCAATTGCCTGATCAATGGCTTCCGTTACCGTTACAAAAATATTTTGTCTTAAACCAACCAACAGAGATAACGAAAAAAAAAAAGAATAAAATACAACGACAGAATAAAACAAACGGGGAGGTATAAATGCTCAAAAAAAAAAAAAAAACAGGATGACTTTTTTAGCGAAGTAGTATGTAAATTCTCATACAGAATATTATGAAAGAAGTTATAAGTACTAAATAGAATAATTTATTTGAGCCTTTAAAATTGTCGTGAGATGGAATTTTCACATATAATTGTAAGTACTAAGTACTATTTAAGTTGAGCAAATTGGCATGCATCTACCTGACTGTTTATGATTATATTTTTGTACATAGATTTGTGGATTTCAGAAAAATCCATTTTTTATTCAAACAAAAATAATAAACCATGGTTGGAAAAGATAAAAGTATAGCGTACAAATAAATAATTATAACGAATTCAATACATATTTACCATTAGTTATTATTTTTATAATTTATATTATATTATAATTAAGGTATATAATATATATATAATATATAATATATATTAAGGTAAAAAATGCTGGAAGTTAACAGTATTCGATAAATATCCGTATACCAATTGTTACTGACCAAGTCTTCATGTAACAAATTCAATACATATTTACCATTCGTTATTATTTTTATATTTTATATTATATTATTCGTAAGGTAAAAAATGCTGGAAGTTAGCAGTATTCGATAAATACCTGTATACCAATTATTACTGACAAAATCTTCACTTCCAACGCGTATATCGAACACAAAGTGGTTGTAGCATGTCTGGAAAAGAAAAAAAAAAACACAAAAGAAAAAGGAAGAAATGGCAGTAAGCTTTATCAAGAGCAAGGTTCCCAGGGGGAAAGAAAGCAGGCTTTGAGAACGTGTTAATGCGTGAACCGACTGTGTTCGCTACTCTAATCGCAAAGTTCGCAGGTTTTTCACGAAAAGTTTTTCCTAAGAAAGAAAGACAAGCAAGACCTTATCTGGTTATGCTATGGGCGAAATCCTAGAAACGAGATAACAGGACGATAGAACGAAACGTCCGAGAGAAAAGTGTCTCCTATGAAAGATTCGGTAAAAAAAAATTCGAAAAGAGGACAGTCGTGCTAAACACAAGAGGCAAAGAGTGTATATGCTGCAACGCAGAACTTTAGTTAAAAGAAGGCGCACAATTCACTTCGCTTAGAGCGGCACAATTTAGACATGGTCGTAGCTTCAACAAGCCGTAAACTGAAACTCGCGATTCTTGCTACACCTCTGACACCGTGAATCGAAGTTTTTTCGCGGTGGCTTTAATAAACCGTGCACGTAAAACGACTGTTTTGCCACGTTGTTTTTTCCCTTGTTCAGCTTATACCGTTCCTAACACGGTGAAATAATGGTGACATAAACTGGTGCAATGGTAGTTGAAAGTACTCAAGGAATTGCACAAAAAAGGTCATTCAAAGTTTTTCGCCATTCGACGAACAAGGTTTCCTTTCTATTTGTTTAATAGGATCAATAACGATATCGATAATTAGGATATGACGTAGTTATAAGAAACGTATAAACAGTGCAATGTCGTGAAAGGCTGTTCGATATTAATCGCAGAAAGGCGGTGCCGTCTGTAAAGGCGAATTATACCTGTGCCACTGCGCGGACGAACAGTGAATTAAGTCCAGCTATAGCCAGACACGAAAAAGGCGTATCCTTCTGGGAAGTCGAAAGCATTGCCAAAGGATGGAAACCCGACCTGGTATAACTACAGTGTCTGAAACCAAGCCAGTTCTACCATCGCTATTCATATGTTCCATTTCTTCCACACTTTTTCCTCATTTTCTTACGAACATATCAGCGTGACGCAATAGGTACGATGATTCTTCGGATATTATATGTATCTTTTATTAAAAGAACTTTAGATATTTGAACGTGGTACACAATTCGCAATATTCTTTTACGCGGATCGGTTCGATTAATTTCCTGTAAATAGATCGAAACATCGATAAATCTTTTAACCGTGAACTTCGTAGAAATGAATTTCTAGTTTTCTTAAGAATGAAATTTCTAATATATATTTAAACGAATGTTTTCATAACACAGTAGAATCCTTGACAAGTATTCCAGAGTTTCTTCAGACTTTTAGAACAATACAGTAACAGTATCAAATTCGAACATAAATGATTCGGTTTACTTATAGAGTGTGAGCAAACACGTGCATGTTGCGTACAAAAAATTAACTATTAACTACTATGTCGATACGAAAATGCCTGAATGTTCTGATAAGATTCTGAGAACCTCTGCATAAAGTAATACAAATTGAAAGGTAAAAAGATCAAACATATATAATTACAAGACTTCACCTAATTGAAACGTCTTTTGTTACTCAAAAATGAAGTCATCGTTATATTTATTATATTTGAAATATTCTAGAGTAGCAATTAAATATTTTCTACGGAAACTCGTTCTTGTCTCTTACTTCCCATATTCAGCCGTTACTACAAGGAAGACGTGGATTACTGTATCGATTACATTGGATTCATATCCAGAAACACAAAATGCAATGGAGACGAACAAACGTGAATGTAGGAAGTTCTCAGTGTACTCGGTTCGAACGCTCTAACGAGTTTGTCAAGTGATTAGGCGAATTAGTCGTCTCAAAAAGCAGTCGTCTTTCTCAGCCGGCAATTACGCGCACAATCGTGAGAGGCCCGTCACAATCATGACCCGCTTGTTAACGAGAGTGGGTACTCTCGGACCCGTTCTCGTGCTGATAATGGAACTTTTCAATCCAATCTCCCACGATTATCCTGAATAGTTTACGATGACGTGACGCGCGCACAATCTCGGTCGATCGAGCGTCATATCAAAACCGAAGTTGGAAAAAAGTAGAGGAGGAAGCCTCGTTGCCTCTCGTCTGCTAATATTTATTCACGAGAAATTACATTTCCTTGCCCGATAAGGGAATAATCATTAGAGTTCTACTGGAAACTGCCTACCCCAGCGAAGTTTCAATCATGGTTAGCGTATCTTTACGATTAAGCACAGCTAGAAAGTTCTTGGTTTTAACCAAAGGACTCGCAAGCCATTTTATCGACTTTCGATGACTATTTGAATTTCATTAGATCTGACTTGTAAATTTTGCATGTGTGGAATAAACTTTATAAAGGACGATCGGGGTAGTAGTTTTAATATAATAGCTTTAATAACGTAATATTGTGACGGAGAATCAGGAAGAAAAGTGTATAAGAGGTCAAAGCTGAGGACAAATTCTTCGAGAGATTAAAGGAATATGAGAGATTACTGATTCAGATAATTCGAATAATTAGGAGCTCGAGCTAGTGTCTCGACTTACCGAGTTATACGAAGTAGATAACAAAGCGCTGCCTTGAAGATTACATTAACGTGCGAATTCTAATTTCTGTTAGATACGCTTCACAGTAGTCCGACCTTTGCGGATTTTATTCGTCATAGGAAAGGAAATTTACAGGTCTATTTAACATATCTTCATCGCGTTGGCAATTGTAGGGAGATAAATATATTAAATCAAATGATAATGCAATAACAGTGAACTAAATATTGGGATAAAAAGCAATATCGAATATTAAGTACTTTTTACCAAAACATGCACGCTTTTCATCTATTTTCTCTTTTCATATGAAACCTTGATCTCTCGTTCATACGATAATTTCAAACTCTTGTTTCACGCCTCTAACGTTTATAGCTCAAATACTCTCTACGTGCGCCTCTATCATGCTAATGGAAACAGACATAATCCATTAATTCGCCTTGATTAAAAGCGAAAAATTAAAAAATTCCACTTCTGTGCAATTCGGAACCAATGACGAGTCATCTCGCAAAGTGCATATCCGTCAGTAAATACGCGTATTTTTCCATTTTGATCGGATTCCACCGATACGAATTCCGACAAACATTTGTATTGGCTTCAGAAACACTCGGATATTATTAAATAGCCTGGGTGTCGAAAGTCGGTTTTCGATCGAGAAAGCTAAACATGTTTGTAGTTTGTGCAAATATGTATACGTTTCCAATGCAGAGCCGGAATTTTTCGAAATTAAAAAAACGGGGCACGCCGACGCTTAACGTTAAACGCGTGACGTTCTAGCGTTCTCACTGCTGAAGTTGCGACGCCTGAACTTGGTATCTCATTTTATCTCGATTCATTCATTCACCTTAATCGAGTACAAAATGTTTTTTCACTTCTGTGCGATTTACCTGCGTATTTGGCTATAACTGGCAATAGAATTTGATTCGAGGCTTCCTCGATTAAAGAATCAAGAGAGTTGCTTGGATATAGAATCCAGTCCACAAAATCTGTCATTTTTCCTCAGCTTCTACGATACAACCTTCAATTTATTATTTTATATACTATTTTTATTTATATAAATATTTCGAAACATCTACTCTCTACCTGGAATGCACTGCGCAGAAAAGCCTAATTTACGGCATCCTCGAGTGTCTATCGCTTTTTCTTCATTTGAATTTCAGCTTTCTACTCGTAATCTAAATAAAAGTTCTCGTACCTACTATCTAGAACTAGAAAAATGTCCTTCGAGATTATTATACACACTATTACTATTAATACGCAGTATTATACACATCTATTTTTATGATTATATCGGGTTTGTCCAAAATAACGAGTTTCAGTGATTTCCACAAGTAAATACTGAAATCTACGTTGAAATTAGCCTTAATTTTCCAGAGGATTCGTTTCCAACTTTGTACGTACAGTAGAGATCATAGCACGCACCAATAAGCCTAAAGAACAAAACTTATTGGGATCAAGTAATTGAAACAAAATTTTCAGCATTCGTATATCGAACTTTAGTCATTTCGACTACAGCACGATTGAAAATCGGTCTTTTGGTTACTGTTTGCCGATAGATTCAAGTCGAAACGTTATATCGTAACGTTTCCAGAGAAAGAAAAATCGAGCACGATATCTGCAACGGAAAGTTTTCTGTAGTTTCGGCAAATTTATCAACAAGAAAGGGGAACTGTTTGGAAGGACGAGCATACAGGAAACTGTCTTTTAAAAGTTCCACGGAGTAGGATATGGAGCATAACGTTCGTGAGATAAAGAATATTGAGATTCGCGGATCAACTTCTAAATGGCTTCTTCTGAACACACTGTGGAATTAATCACGAATCCTCTTGGTTTCAAGAGTTGTGCAACTGTGCTTTAAATTATATTTATATTAAATTATATTTAAATCAAATTGACCAGTTCTACTGAGATTGAGATTGTTCGATTTCTGAAAAATTGAAACCTGATCATCAGACTGAAAATATCTAAGCATTTATCGCAACTGCGGATTTTTATGTAATTTTAATTTATCGGCGTAACTCGAGAAACGGATAGAAATTTAATTCGCTCATTAAATTGTATAACAAGTATGTGTTCTTTAAATCTCTCATAAATACATAAAAATCTGCGATCCAGTCATAGGTGTATAATTACATATACACGAATCTACAAGCATATACCTGTTAATACTTTTTATACTTTTGTGTATCATGTTCTTTAAATTTCTCATAAATACATAAAAATCTGCGATCCAGTCATAGGTGTATAAGTACAAATACACAAATCTACAAGGATGTGAAAAGATACAAAAGTGAATTAAAAAAGGAACGTTTAGCAACGTCGAACAAATCTAGCAAGAATTTCCAAGTGAGCTACTTGAAATTCCAGCGAAACCGCGAGAGCGAAAGAAACAGCAACGCAATCTTAACCACGTGAAACATAGTTTCGCGTCGAAATTTCGACGAATCTGTGGCGAGCGAGCGTCTCGCGTGACGCAAGGCTGCATTATTAACACGGTTAATGTATTAGAAGCGTAGCTAATGGTGGTGATGGCGGCCCGTCTTCCAAGTGCCTTTTCTTGTTCCGTGCTCGATATTTTGTCCACGTGCTGCGAGCCTGACTTTGTCGAATCGCTACCTACGATAGGTGTCTTTAATCGACGAAAACGTAAGAGGATCGACGCTTAAGCTGGAATTAAGAGTCGAGACGCGTGCTCTTGTCTCGGATGGAACACGTGACGAGAATTCACGAGTAGTTCGCCTGATTTCGTGCAATCCTCGTATCATTTTGTATCGAAGAGGCAAGTAACGTATACGAACGCTCGCTGGATTGTACGAACATACGGTGTACCCTTGAATACAAGTTTTAGGGCATACGCTGGTTTCCATAAAATTTTGATATTTAGCATTCACCGTGAAGTTTTATTTATTTTCGTCTGTGTTTGTTCTGTTTTCATAAAATTTGGTAAGTGAAGTTAATTATATCTTTTCTATGGTACACAGAAGTGTTTCTCACATTTTTCCAAATTTTTTTAAGGTCACGACTTCTTTTCACGATAGCTAAATAAAACGTGATTTCCCCTTTTTAATTGTACGTTGCGATGGACTTTAAATCATTGTTTGCCATTTATCAAGAAAGTTATATTTGTAACTAATATTGATTAATTTGCCTCAGAAGCAGACGTTTATACATGTAAATCAACGAGGAATGTAAGACTGTACATGTTTCTACATAGATCGGTCTAATTCCAGGAAAATGGATATTTCATTACTCGGTGAAATCGCGCGAAAAGTCGGT
This sequence comes from Bombus superbus, assembly GCA_014737385.1. Taxonomy (NCBI): domain Eukaryota; kingdom Metazoa; phylum Arthropoda; class Insecta; order Hymenoptera; family Apidae; genus Bombus; species Bombus superbus. The sequence goes on along the minus strand of JACXIK010000067.1, from coordinate 441,287 downwards.
AAGCACTTCTCGTGTCATACACGATTAATTCTTGCTTTAAAGAGGAGAAGTTACCATGCACAATTTTACTTAACATCGCGTTAGAGTACATATATTGTCTATTAGGATTGTAATCACGTTTTCTTCAAAACTGGAAAAATTTAAGTATTCGTAAAAAGTAATGGCGAAATAGAAAGTATCTGACATGTAGAACGCGAATATTAAACATTCCATCAAAAATTGCGTGTAATTTAAAATTCATCATTTATATACAACACTGAAGTTTCGTTAAAAATAAAAAATGTTCTATCTTTCTCGAGTAGGAGTGTAAAAACTAAGAGAAGGTGTCACAAGACAAGGGGTTAAAAAATCTTGGGATCTCGTGTTTAAATATATTAACGTCCTATTTAATTCATAGATATATTTTAAAAAATATTTAAACCAGTCCCCACCATAATTCGAATTTTTCCCAACGATTAGAAAGAAGACCTTGGTAAAAACTCACCGATTTTTCGTCGTTGCCTGGAAAAGCCCGGCATAGCAATCATCGCGCAGTTCGCGGAGAAAATCCCAGCGTCTACTATTCTGGAACAAAGATCGTTCACCTATTAAACGTCAATTAGAAATTAGACATCGTTGGAATGATCGTCGAATGAAAACAGATGGTTGGACGTGTCGCGTTTAAAGAAGCATCGGAGCGCAACACAGCGACCGCGGCCCGTGCCGCTGTGTAAACTTTGGCACGTGTTGCACCGGAACTTCCTAGCGTTTAGCGGCCCGATAAAATCTCAATTATAGTCGCTGGCGTGTCCTATGAGCTGTTGGCGATTGTGCACACCGAGTCACACGGTCAACGAACAGACATGATCGCAATATACCCAGTCGACTTCATTCCTTTTCCAATTAAAAAAAAAATTACTCTTTTCGAGTGCTGATATTTCACTATATATCGATAGAGATCGCGTCACTGTAAAGCGTTCTGCATTAATAAATACGATATTGATTGTACATGTTGAAGTGGTCATCACTTCTAAGAAAACTCTACATCTGATTTGTTTGGTTTTCTTAATCGCTTATAGCCATCTTGCAACACGCCTTGTGCAGATAACGATAACAGACTATAAACAATAGACAGGCGACGATGACTTCGGGGAGTTTAATTAAAAAGTAACATTGTCGGCGTGCGGATCTGGACCAGCTCAAATTGTATTCAAACTGTATACTTACACTTCTGTTTTAAATATATTTCTACTTTATAATTTATCCACGCGTTCCTCTATTTAACTACCCAAAAATAACCTTAACGGTACAGTGTCATAGGTAAGTAAATGTATGATCTATCCCTCTGAATCATTTTTGTTTTTCGTTATTATCTGTTTATCTTAAGACACATTTTTGAAGGCTTCACAATAGCGAGAGGAATGTTGTGTAATTTCGTAGAGCATATTCGCCAGTCATACAGGATTAAGTGTCGTTCAACGGTAGTTGACTTCTGTCAAGTTTATGTGCCCTTAACTTGGCCTTAGTACCGGTGCTTCGAGATTCGAAATATACGACTGGACGCACAAGTAGTAGTACGTGAACCTTTGACACGAGAGTTCTATTGTTCCCAAGAGTTTAGAATAATAGGTACAAATTATTGGATAAATGCCTTAAACGCCTCTAAAACTGCCAAGTGTCACCGAGGTTTAAGCAAGTTATAACGTATATCAGCACTGTATTCATTGTGAATATCAATTCACACGAAACTATACATAACATTACAATTTCTTCGGTCATTTCTCTCGCATAATACGAAAAAGAATTGGAATAATCCCCTAAAATATTCTAACTCCTTCAAAATAGTTCAAAACACCCATAATCCTGTGACATAGAGCTATATACACCATTCCAATCCCTAGACCGACGTCCAACGGCAGATTAAGCGAACCCAAGTCTGGCATTACGTACAAATTTTCACGCGAGCAACAGAAACGTTTTTATTTTGTCAATTTGTTTTCATTGCACAAACTCCTGTAACTTGAAGTCTATAATCTACATCAAATACTAATGCTTTACTAAAAATAGATAGAAAAAGGGATATCTCAACGATTTCGAATAGAGTCTGTCTTATATAGACTTATATACAGTCTTATACAGAACAAAAAAAAAGAAGAGAAGATTTCGAAATTCGTCTCAGAGACGAATAGAGAATTTATAGAATGGAAGATGGACATCGATATAATAGATTATAATATATTAGAATAAAGATATCGTCAACGCTAGCGTAATTAGCGGGAGCGGAACTCAATGTAGCTCCTGCGAAAATCCAGCAGGCTTATTCATCGATAAAATCTCAATTAGAGACTGCGACGTAGCATAGGAAGCTAGGTGTTCGTGAATTGATGCGAAAGCGGCATAATCGTCGGACAGATAGTTGGGGAAAACAAGGTAACAGGGTTGGAAAAGGGCAATTACCCAGCGAGCGCATTGGTTAATGGCACGGCCGTTGCAATTTTCCACGATAAACCAGCGTATCAGACAGGAAATTTAAGCCTTTATGTAAAGATACCGCGTTGAATCTGCTTCGAATTTATCTCGCCAACGTTGGTCCATGGCCATTTTCTTCGTATTCGCCACCGGTGCCTGTTTTCCATAGCGTTTCCAGAATGGTTTATGGTTTCGACAGTTGTACCGGAATGTGCGTGTCTAAACGTTGTCTGTATGGTCGCACCTTTATGTTTGCTGGAAATCGACGCGCGAACAAAATAATGAAAGGAATACAATCCTATGCAATTGCATCTTTTTAAATCCTGGATATTTTTTGCACGAAGAGCGTACTGTCCCTCGTGATAGTCGCAAATTACAATTTTTGATACGTCTTTTTTGCCACAGATGGGTAACTCTTCATATTTTATTCTTCTACGGTAAAATGATACGATGAGAGATTTTTCAGTAATGGCTGTGAAGAGGAGATTCTGAAGATTCCCTCGCGTTTGATTATCGTCGAAGTTGCACATTTGGCAACCAACATGAGCGGGTACAACTTTTGTGAAAAGATGGAAAAAAATTATGCGATGATTATATTCGTGATTATATGATTGTAGCATAAAAGAGAACTATGAATACGCCCCTGCTCTGCCTAAACGACTGGTGTAATAACTGTAACATCTGTGCTATGTATATTCTTCCCAACGATTGCCTTGAAGTAGATATTTTCTGTAACGTCATATGAATAAACACGCTAATGAATTAAGTTGGCAGAACTTTTTCGCTTCTGTTCGTTTGCTTGCATGCAATAGTTTGATGTTTATGTCCATCCTTTAGTCGTATTGAGCGATAGATACAATTCTCAATCTATAATCCTTAGCCGACTGTAAATTGACTAAATGGTCAAATCATTAGAAACTTTCATTTGTTATCACTTTCACAAAGACGAACTTCTTCGCCACATTTTGCAACTATCTTCCATCTAAAAAAATCTTTTCAAGCAATATACAGATGAAAGAGAATCACCTTACGAGTACCGCCACTCTCATATTTACGATTCTATTTTTAACAATTCAGATAAAAAGAAAATCGATAACCGTAATTCCCGAAACTACTTTCACTATAAAATCTAGCGAATTACAAATACGCGACATTACCAAAATTGAGATATTAATTGCATTAATAAAAGAAATCCTTTTCTCGCTTCAAAATGTCAGGTTTTGTGTTCTTAAAAAATCAGCGTTATCCAAATCCAGGTATCCAAGTGCGGACAACAATCCAGACTCGCGGAGTAGCCACGAAGTGAACGCACGCCGGCCAGGAAGGAAGAACAATTTCTAAAGTGTTCCTGTGACGTACTGGCGGCACGAAGTCGAGTCCCTTTCAGGTTGGTTGCTGGTATTTCGAGACACGAAAGACAGCTTAAACTGAATACTAAAAGAGGCGGAATTGAAGTGTTGGCAAATTGAAGTAACTGTCAGGCGTCACTGCTTGCAGAGAATTTTGATAAAAGGTTAAATGAAATCACATGTCGAAATTCATCGTTCAGCGAATATTATATGAACAAAAGCGAGAGATTGAAAGCGAAGAATTTGCTATATTCCCTGTAATATAGGTATGCATCTGTGTGCATCCACCAGTGTTCTGTATTAAATGTTTTAAGATATTGGCAAGACACGGAGACAGTTCATTAATCCTGCAATATATCATACATAAACATATATTTGGGAATTGAATACTTCAACCATGAAAATAAATAAAAATAGAGTTTGAATCTTTTTGCAATAGAAAACTATCAAAAAGCTAAAATATCAAAAAGCTACAATCTATTATAAGTAATTCAAGTCAAATTGAATAAGAAATGTAGATATATCTTACTCTGATACCTCATAATGAAAAAAGACGGTAAAGAAATAAGCAAGAGATTGATAGAAAGACAATTGCAAAAGGAAAAATACCATAGAAAGTATAGGAAATAAAATTTAGACGAGGGCATAATTCTCTAGCATTTAGCTCGCACGAATACGTAATTTAAAATTATCTTCAAATCTACGTAAATTAACAAATATACAATTTTACCGTAGTTCCACAAAATCAAGTACGCTTCGAATCGATTAGAACCGCGATCACTATGATCAGTAACTCTGACGAACGTTCAAACTTCAATCACCGTCGATGTACACAAACTCACGCTATTCTTCAAACTACCGCTGAAACCTTTTGTTACGACCGTTCGCGGAGAGACACGATCGCGAGGAAACGCGCCAACGAGAGGCGTAAATTCTCATTACGATTTTAGTAATCGACGCCACGAAACAGTCGTTCCCCTGTTTCGATTAAGATACTAGGGATGGTTAAATTGATTTTAACAATAAATTAACAGGTTCTATGTACACTAAATTTCCAACAACCTTTTGCACGAAGAGTATAAACATCAGATATATTAGCATTACAAGGACGATACCGAATGGTGTAATAATTAATGAGTTATAGATAAATAAATGAGATGTTAAGTAAGACCGTGATGTTGATTGTTAAGAGTGGGACTTGCAAGATTTAGACTGTGTTTGAGTGATTAAGAATGTAAATTGAGTGTCTCGACGTTCGCTTAGTAACCGTCAGAAGAGAACTATTGGAAACTGCCACTCTTAGCTCCTATGTTCCTTTGTCTTTTTCTCCTCCCCACCTTGTTTACATTTCGTAACCGTTGGTAACAGAATCACGTGATCCATCGTACGATCAGGATCAAGAAAGTTTCTATGATTTATCAGGTTTCTCGAACGGTAACGAACTCTCTCGAAGCGCAACATCGGCTACGTCCGGCAAATTGTATATATGTGATGGTCTTGTAAGGCGATCTTTTCTGTGACATTGTAGGACGCAGGAACCGTTGGGAACAGAGATATTGTTACCGGAGACGTGTAACCAATTTGTAGCTAATTGTGTTCTTCTGAACAGAGGACGGTTGAGAAAAACGGTTTATGGTAAACCACGCGGCGTAACACCTTAATTTCCTTAATCCGATATTCATTTTTTCTATTCGTATCTGTTCTTAATTTCATATTATTTCACCTTTCCACGAGCGGTAACGCTGCAAATTTCACAACTTCATCTTCGAAGAAACATTCGTACTCGGAGATAAGATCTAAAACGAGAAATTCAAGAACAGGATGCTTCGAGCGAACATTTCTGCTCGTTATCAGGTCGTTTGCGACAACTCGTCAGAGGAAGCATCGATATTTGCCGCAGCATTTCAACGGTTCTTCTATTCAAAGTCCGTTTCATAAAAGATTCAATGTTTTGTTTCACGGTTATTTCACGAATAAATTTCGAATCCGTCGTTTGCGCCGGGTCAGCTCGTTGCTGGAATTATCGTCACGGAAATCCGTGTGTGGAAGTAATTACTCTCTCCTTCGAGTTGAACGCCGGAGCACAAGCAATTAATCATCGCGGCTGCTTATCATAATTATTCGGACGAAATTTGCATCGGAAAGCCCGCGAATTTTCATAAGTCAAGGTTTATTCGACGCCCTTAAGTTTCCGAGGGAACTGAGATCAGCTTGACATATTATTAACTTGTGTGCTTTTGTTCTTACCATGCGTCTTTCGCGACTATTTCTGTGAATAATATGGGTATATAATTTTTTAAGGTTATTGTCTTGCGCTATGAGCTATTTATTACTAAGTTTGAAAGTTTGAACTTATTGTGTAAAAGTCAAGAATTTGAAAAAAGATATAGTAATGCAACAGATTTTGCTAAGAAGCAATACGGATGATTAAATGATCAGACCTGTGTATATTTATGTTCACGCTATTTGTTCTGTTGATATTTGTGTATTTAGAGGCAGGATCGTAATAGCTATTTACTTTATTAATTGGATTTATTTACCACACACAATTTGAGCAAACCGTTTATTGCACACTTCGTACATACATAAAATTGACAACTAGTGAAAGAAACAAAAGAGCATCTTAATACTATGATTGCATATAAAAGTCGCATCTAGTCACTATTTTTTGTGACTAGTGTATCCGCACTTAGATGGCGAGCGGGGACTCACGTTGTCATTTCAACATGTTCCCAACCGCTAAAAGAAGACTAAACACATATTCAAACTACAAACATATTCATTAATGTACGAAATGTATTAACATTAGCTATTTTCCATTTCAGATAATTTCAAAAATTTCTAATAATCTGAAGATAACACTATGATTCTACGAGTGATATCGCTGTAACTGTAAAAATGACTTGCCAACAAACTTCTTTTCACCAAAGACGCTAATTACCAAAATTAACGCGTTCAGTTGGTTGTCGATAAATTCAACGAGACAAATTTTTAAATATGTGAAACGAAAGTGAAATGCGGAAGGGGTTAAAAACGACCCAGCGGGTCCATAAGGCCAATAAAGCTAAGTTAATAACGATAATCGCCTGTTAAGTCTGATCGTGTAGTAACAGCGTGTCAGATACGCATTATCTCTAATTTTTCCATGCACACACTTATTATTATTATCGTTCGACGTGCCGGCTTGGGACAGATAACGCTGGACCGAACGATAATTACGGGCGCGTGCGTTTGGGGAGGTGTATAGAAATCGATGTAATTATTCTTCGTGTGACATTTTTCTCATGATGCACGAAATGCTCACGTACCGCGCGAGATACGGTGAAACACGCGCGCGTTTCCACTGACGAGAGAGATACGAACGAGAATTCGAGAGCGTTCACGGTCGGGTTAATCGGTGCGAATTACGTGCAAGAGGGAAAAAGGTAGCGGAACGAGTGCCGCGTGTTCGGAAAGTTATTCGGTACACAGATAGCGCGTGGAATTTATTTCTGCGTTGCTGAGAGCGATGCATTTCGAGAATTTTTACGTTTTTTTCACAGATAATATTATCTTTGCCATTCATTTCCGATAACCTAACCCCTTCCTCGTATTCTATGTTTATCTGCTATTGTATGATTTAAACGAGAGTACGTTTAAATTTCCAACTAGATCAAGTAATGGGGAACCAAATGCGACCTCTGCGTTGAACCTACGATTCGAGCGAGATTTTATTTCAATTTATTGCTCTCGGTGGGATTGCCCGTGAACTCGAGTATTTTAAATTAATCGTATTTCACGAAAAAATGTAACATCCCAAGAATTTTTTCCACGTATATTACATTTAAATATACCGTGTTATGAACAAAGCGCGGGATTTAAATAAATCGCGTTTTCATTAGTCAAAGTCAATATTGTTTAATTTTTTTTAATATTAACCTATTTCAGATTTTTACTTCATTTTCTTGTTTCGTGTGTTTGCGCTGCATTTTAATTTTCTACGAAATATATGATTACGGTAAATGACTTTACTTGTAATTGCTTTACGATGTATACATTTTCAGATTGATTTCAAATTTTACCAAGAATAGTAGAATAGTAGAATAGTAGCAGTGTCTCTTAGTACAGTGTTAATAGGATTTCAAAAAGTTTATGACACAATAACACTACTATATGTATACTACTATACGTACTATAGGTACGTATTACACAAGGAATTAGTTTATAAATGTCAACTGAAATTTCTTTTCAAGTTTCGCGTTTCACTATACTCTAGATGGCGGATTCTGATTTCAATCACCATTGAATGATTCGATCAGTAACGCCATTTCCAACAACAATACGTAGAACGACTTCTATCCCGAGATCCTCGGGTAAAAAGCTGCCGCAAAACGAACCGATAGTCCTACCGATAAGAAGCATCGATAAAGAATTCATTTCACCAATGCGGCGTGTCTCGATCACGATTCGATAGACGTGTGTATGGCTCGACGCGAACGAGTCGGTGACATTGGCGATAATCGAAAGCCAAACTTGCTGTTGGAGCACGAGGAATCGATCGACGATCGATCTTCGTCCCTAGAATTCCCATTAAACTTCTATAGAGCTACAAGTGCGTCGATTTCCTTTCTATTTTCCTTTGCCCCTTTCATTCACAATTCGATTTAGTAGTTTCTATTCGAGCTTATTTACTTTCTTCGGAGAGATCTGTTAACTATAAACTTGAAGCTAATTGTTCTTTCACATTTAAAAATGAACAACGAGAAAGAGAGAGAGGAAGTGGAAAGAAAATTAAAGGAAATTCGCTGGAAATTGCGCGGTTCTCCCCTAATCTCACGCTCGTCCACTATTTTACTTTGGATAAAGGCGAATGTATATATACATTCAGCTTAAACCACAAGGTTAGGAGCATACCAAATTAGAACATAAAAGAAAGAAGCGAGGAACAACTAGGTATGTAAAGCGTAGCAGAATATTCTACCGTAAGAAGGAATTTCTTACAATGTTTGCTTTTAAGAGTCGAATTCGGATAATAAGCTAAATTATTCATTCTTCGGCAATAGCTTTCGAATATTTGCGCGAGTTCACGAGGCAACGAGAAATGCAAACGACTAAGCTAAGGTAATATTCACGTCCCACTTTTCAGAGGAAGCAAAAGTAACAAGAAGAGCAGCGAGAGGGAAAATTTAGACCGTACCTTTCCGAAAATCAAGACCTTGTTATTGTATTTTCTGCTGTATAACGAACACTTAACCTTCCGGCCTGGCCAACAACGATAAGACGAAGAAACGAGAAGAGCACCAGCTTCGTGCAACAGCCTGCCGAAAATCTGCTTTCCAATAAGCGACACAGTATAGATTGTCCAACGAATTTTGCAATCCTGATTTCTGATGCAATTCTATGCAAAACAAGTGGCCCTCTGCCATCAAATCTCTTGTATCTCGGTAATTGCGCTATAAGCAGATTGAAAACTTGCGCCAGCAAACTTCTTAAGTAGGTACTAGAGCTAAATGTTTCGTACCGAATGATATTGTCAAGCTGAAGAATCTTGGAGCATCGTGGAAGCTCGTAGATGGTACAAAACGCAGAGTACAAAAAAAGAGGTTTCAGGATCGTATTATTTTTTAATAGTATAATACGGATATGTTAGGACTGATTGATTGGTGCCGTCGAATGTAGGCAAATGATTTTCCGGTGATTTTATCGACATCGGTTCGGAAACAGTGGCTGATTCGCAGCTTGGCGGTTTCAAAGGCGATGCTGGTGGTGCGCTATTCATAAGAGTGTATATTCGTATTACCAGATTGAGATATTCGCTTGTTATGTCGAGCACGTGCGCGTTTTCCTCTTCGTCTAATTCTTCTAGGTCGCATTGGATGTCGGTGAACTGATAACAAATGTCGAAGAGCTGTTTTTTGTATATCTCTAAGACGGACGTATTCGGCTGACTGGATTGTTCGTATTCGTCGAGTCGTTTGGAAAAGATTGCAAATTGTTCGATCAGGTGGTCTCGTTTCTGACACAAAGTACTAATTTTTTCAGCGGTTGCCATTGTTGTGGCGATGCAAGGAATGAGTCTACCTGGTCGTTGCGAGGTTGTAGTTGCTTCGATGCGCGCTGTTGCTCGTTGCGAGTTGTTGCTTCGATGCACGCTGTTGTTCGTTGCAAGTTGTTTCCTTCCTGAAGGCGACTCTTGTGATGCGAGATTAAGGTTGTTGGGATCTGCTGCGATGACGATAGTAGTGTAATCACGTGGCACTGTATGATTTACTGCTGTATCACTGATATGTACACTGTTCACTTCACTGTCCAGGATAAGTTCCGATCGAATGAGTATTAAGTAATGTGGCTCGTAAGACGTATCACTCGGACTGAGTGTCACTCGTATGTAGTGACTCGTAAGACGGTTGACTCGAAGGATTGAGGCTGTGACTGAGCCTCTCGACGTTTACTTTCTGACGGTCCGGAGAGAACTCTTGGAATCTGTCACATTTGGTTCCTATGTCTTTTTGTCTTTTGCTCCTCCCCACCAAGCATGCATTTCGTAACTGTTCATGGTCCTGATCACGTAGGCCATCGTTCGATCCAGGATCGAGGAGTATCTATGACTTATTAGACTTTTCGAGAAGTAACGAACTGCCGAAACGCAACACCGGCCACGTGCCGCAACATTGTAGGTATTTGACGGTCTTGCAAGGCGATCTTTCTGTGACAATGTAGTACTAAGGAAATCGTTGGGAATAGACTTTGTTGTGACGGAGGCACGAAATACATCGAGTATCTACTTTGTTGTTAACTGTATGTTTTGAAAGAAAGACGGTCGGAAGAGACGGCTTATGGTAAGCCTCGCGGCGTAACACTGACGATGAGACCCATTTAATACAATGCAAATTTGCGAGGTATAACGTGCATTATGAAAGTAAAGTCATATACAATAGAATGCCTAGGTGCTGATACAATAGCTCAGTATTCCAACATTCGCAGAAATCTTTTATGAATATATTATGCGTGTTATACGAAATATTTTGAAACTTTAGTAGCATTAATGAAATCCGACTATCATCGTTATGTTGATAAAGCTTGATTATCAGTTTACTTATGGTAACTTGTGGTCCAAATACTTTTGTGAACCACTACTTGAACTTCGTGGTGACAGTGTTCCTCGAGATCTAAACTTCAACGCAGACGTCGCGTAAAATATATTTTCTAATAGTTTTAATAAAATCAAGACAACACAGAGTTGTTGAAGGTCAGAGAAGGAAAAATGAAACTTTGCAATAAGCGAGGCCGTTTCTCGCAAACGCGGTGTTCCTTTGGTTCGTTTTCAATTTCGTCGCCCTCGTTCGGTACTCCAATCGCATCTTGTAAGTTATAAGTCACTCGAAACCGGATCACCACCGAACTCCGACCAGTTCGACATATTTTTTTTCCTCCCTCCATCTGGAAATTCAATTTCGTACCAAACGTGCATTCGTCTCCTTGATGCTACACTGTATCTTCACAGGCCTTAATTTCGGAACACTAATTTCGGAATATCGTAAACATTTATATGAAACGAGAATGATAAAACCCATCGATTAAAACAGAGTACAAATGGTTGAAAGCGTTGTATGGTTAAGAAATCGATATCGAACTGGGAGAAATGGAAGATATTATACTTGGTGACGGTGGGAAACTCGTCGTGTTCAGGGACACACGTAGCAAAAATTTTTCCAATAAATGGAGTCACGATACTGCCAGGAAAGCAATTTCTGACTGCCATTTCTCGCGCTGTTCCATGTGGTCGCATGCATCACGAAGTTCAGATTCGAATTATCCTCGATCCATTCTGGACGTCATCTAATACGCAGCAGTATCATCTTGTCTGACCTGTGCTTTGTCTGTTCTCAATATGATTGGCAAGTGTCTGAATTACAAATAGAATATGCACAATTATTGCAAGCAGTGTTGAAAGACTTTGACTCTACTCAGAAGCAATTTATTTAGATCGTTTGATCACGAGCGAAATTATCGACGATCACGATACTTTTGATTGGATTTAATTAGTAATGTAATCGCGCCATGGCTGTCACATTATTCTCTTTACGATGAAAACTACAAAATACAAACAAAAACCAAGTACTCTAATATCGAATGATTTAATCCAAATCAGTTACAGTTGTGACTATATTACGAATCATATTTCCACCAACACAATTAACGAACTGGTATCTAAACGTTATAACAAATACTTTTCTCCTGATATTTTCTATATTTTTACATATTATATGCATTTTTACATTCGCACTATGCTTTGTATTCTAAATACCTACTTGTAGTAGGTAAATCGAAATAAATGACTGTTAAATCAAGGAATTTTGACAATATTCGAAATTACCAGAATCTTATTGAACTTCCTCCGCGAATTAATGAATCTCATTACGAGTTTTATTAATTAAAATTAACAGGGGGTAACGTAAAAAGAGATTAAAATTAACAGGTTTAGCGTATATTATATATTAGCGTATATATTATGGATAGATTATAGGGAAAAAGCAGAAGGATAAGTGAAGATCGTTTTGCGATATGTCGATTCTACGGAAAGCATCTCGCAAGCACGCTTACTCCGATACGAAACGAAGAAATTTCGATTCGGCTGTGAACGAGGATAGCGAAAGCTGTTTGCATGCCGCTGTCATCAAATTTGCGTTATTCTTCTGGATCACGAGACCGAATAGGATCGTAAGAACGAATCCGTATTATTACGATGGTCGTCACGATGTCGCGTTACGCCAGCCAGGAGGATCTGTATACGCGTTTCGCGACCGCCGTAACGGGAATTTCTAAACAAGCATATCGTTTCAGTCGCGGATACGGGCGATACCAGAACGTGGTTCGTGCCAAACGACAGGAAAATTTCTCTCGAGATGCCGTTTTACGACAACTGCCGGACTAAACGTATTCCGCGAGTGAAAAAGCTTCTTTCATATCGATCGAGACTTAATTTCAATTGCCGATACTCGAAATAAGGGATTAGTACTCAAAAGAGTAATCGAAATTGCAAACAATAGAATATATAAACAAATAAATTTGGGAGGTAAATGAACGAAATATACGAAGAAATAAATTGGAGTTGTAAACGAACAGGTGTGAACGAACTTAAAGTTTGACAAATCAAGGATGCAAAGGGGAGCGATTGAAATTAATTTATTGCGAAACGCACGTTTCTGACGTATAGATTTTCGTTCAAGAAACTTTTGCGATCGCCCAGGACGCTAAAATCTAAAAGACATTCTTAATCTAATACCTAGTATCCATCAGTAACGACAAAATTATCACAATGACAAGTTTCATTTCGTCTTTTATTTCTATAATTATTAAACATCGTACTGCTTGAATTTTTGTCATCCATATATTTATTTAGGTACATGTTGCAAATTGGTAATTCTGGCGTTAATAGAACGCTAAATAACGACTTCGCCTAAATCCCTGGTATCAATGGTATATTATTAGGTTGTCCCGAAAGTTTCTTTCCTTTTGTAAGGAAATTATAGATGCACAACCTTTTTTCGTTTTATATTATTTTATTGAATCATGCACGATCCATTTTGTTCTGTTTCTATTATTATGATCATACGTGATTCGACAAAAATAATATAAAACAGAGAATGTGGTGCATCCGTTATTTCCTTACAAGACGAAAGAAACTTTTGGGACAAGCTAATATAAGCATAAAATTCAAATGCACTACATAATATGGAAACGAAACAAAAGAATTATACGTATTAATATATTAATAACAAGGAAATTGTCTTCGTAGGGATATGAAAATATGCACGTTAATCGATCTTCTAATTCTTACACAGAACATCAGTGACTATATTTATTTATGCGACACTATGTTTCGCATGGAAGAGAGTACGAAAATAATAACAAAGGATAATATAGCGAGAACAGGAGTGTCGGGAGGTCGATGTGGTGTCGCGTCGGTTTTGATCCATTCTAACGTCACCACAATGCGTGGACGGGCAAATCCACGTGTTTGTCGACCTATGTCCGACAGCTTTGACGTGTACCCGTAGGGACTCCGGTCACCGGGGGATCAAATCTGGAGATGACCAAACCGCTGTCCCACTACCATGGCCAATTCAGGACTGGCGCTATCCAATCCTGTAGGCGATCAGGTATCGATGTATACAACCGAGTTACGACGTCGATAACGTCTACGTCGTCGTATTACTCTCGAGCCAGCCACAAGATCGAGGTTCTAATACGCGACCGAAATGAAACTCCGTTCTTTATTAATCAAGATCACATTGCTTCTCGCGATTTCCCCGTAAAAGTGAAAATTAATCCCCTCTGAGACTAAAACGATCGACTCCATTGGGAGATAAAAATGTAAAACATTTGGAAAAATGCCGAAGAGACAGAGCATGTGGTAGAAGAAAATGTTAAAAGGTTCAAACTTATGGGTTGTCCTAATTTGATTACTAGATGTTGTAAACCTCCAAAACCATATTCTTCGTCTTCCTTTTTCGTTTCCTCTACCGATATACTTGCCATCAGAATAATAATCAAGCAGTTCTTCCAGTACTGTTGACAGTACACTCGGCGCAAAAGATATTAGAAAAAGATCGAAGCATGTCACGGTTCAATAAAAACAAATAACAGCAAACATGCTACGTTGCTCGATCTATTTACCACATATTATATATACATACTCGTCAGCCCTCGAATGTTTCACTCGAAACTTGTCAATTCCATCGACCACGAATGTCCACAGATTAGCCGGGACTCTTATTTCCGCGTCAGCATCTAGCATTCGTCAGCCGATATACTGGTACCGAACCGACCAAAAAATCCTGCATTTTTCCTGTGGTTTCTTCACTGGGAAATTCCACTGCCTATCCTGCGATTAATCTCTCCGTGGGCAGCAATTCCATCCGCGTTCGTCTGTTTACAAAAACGAATCACATACGTCGGAGGCCTTTCACGGACCTTTATTAAAACATTGTTGGTCCGGAACGGCGATGAATAGCCATCAAAGGAGAGAGAAAGAAAGGCAGAGGGAAGAAAAAAGGGAGGGAAATTTCGCGTTCGCGATCGATTGCGCAGTCACTTTGAAAAGAGGTCGCGTTGCGCGGATTAAAAAGACAAGGGAAGCTCGCGAAAAATGCCTGACCGCTCAAAGCAAGTCGACCACCTCGTTTGTCCAGCCGTTTTTCAGTTCCTTCGGCGTTGATAAAATATTCGCGGCTAAATATTTAACGAATCTCTTCCACTCGCCAACGACTACCAAATAATACAAAC
The DNA here is from genome assembly GCA_014737385.1 of Bombus superbus. Taxonomy (NCBI): domain Eukaryota; kingdom Metazoa; phylum Arthropoda; class Insecta; order Hymenoptera; family Apidae; genus Bombus; species Bombus superbus. The sequence continues at coordinate 426,222 of JACXIK010000067.1, read as the reverse complement.
GTGGTCGTTGCGCTTGTTCGTCGCGCCGTTTTCGATTAATCAAGATTACAGGAGTATCCCGCGCGCGTTCCCAAACAATGAAACAACGGTGTTCCATTCATTCTCGGCTGCGTGCACCAGAGATCCCGATTTTCGTTTCCATTAATTTCGTATAATTGTAAGCGGATGAATGAAGTACCAAGGCCCATTGTTCCGCGAACGAACGAACAATACTCGTTACGCGGTTGCTCCCTGTTGCACGTCAGCTCCACGAAACCAGTCCTACTTCACTTCCGTTAGACGCCTTCAGCTTCCTTCTCGAAGCCGCTCACGTACGCCGTAGCCTTGAAACGATTAAACGCAGAACAAGCATCTACGATCAACACGAATGCAAAGCAGTTCTCATGAAATAGATGATTACGGGATCGAAGACCAATAAGAGATGAACTCGGTGAGTTTGCTGAAAATCAGCGGTTGAATTCCTTGAACTTTGTCGATGTAATGTGAAATTAAAATGTTATAACGAGACGTTCTTTTTCATATATATATATAGAGTTTGTTCGGAAAGTACCTGACCATTTTGAGTATGTTGAGAACGAATCGTGTGACTTTGATATAAGCTAGAATTTAATTGAAACAGATCTTAACTTGTACGTGTGAACAATCACACCTCAGTTGCGTTATTCGATCAGCAGTGAAATGTTGTTGAGCGAGCGAGTGTATCGCGTTATTGAAAGCGATCAAACGAATGGATCAACGAGTCTGTATTAAATTTTGTCTTAAAGTTATAATATATTCATCAACTATTCGAACGATGCACAAGACTCGCGAGGATGATTCAATAAGTGAATTTTCTTCAATAAGGTAACTTCACGAATGAGTTCGAAACCATCCTATGGATACCACGCTTTTCTAGTATTTTCAGTAATTTCTGTGACGTTTAATTACTCAGCCGATTAATCACTTTTGGAAAATAAATAGTATTAAAAGTAGCCGAAACGAAAGCAAGACAATTTTCCATAAGTGCTTAAATGTACCGCGAAAAAATGTTTGTTTCATTAACGCAATACCCAAAGAAGCGCACCCTACCACTTTTTATAACCGATGTCTTCTCACAGAACGTATGATTATACGTGGTCGTTAAACGATTTAAAACCAGATGTCGGTGCGACAAAAAATTAAAGCGTAAGCGTATCAAGCTTGAATATGCACAGATTAGTCAGAGATTATATGTATGATGCTCACTGAGTAATCGTTATTCTACGTTACACGCGTCAAATACGAGACAAACGAGTTTTTTCGTCGACTGTGTTTCAATTAACCCGAAGGTTAATTAAAACGTCTCGTAAGCGGATATCATATTGAGTAAAACATAAAAAAAAAGATATTTATATTCCTCTTTTTCGAGGTCGTTGAATAAAAGAGCATACATTTCATGAATAAGTTTGAAACGTTCGTTTTCTTATTTATAGGCAATCAAAATTACGAGAAAATAAAATTTATAGCTAATTGAAATTGCTAGACACAGGGCTGGAATTACGAAGACGATGCATCAAACAAGAAATCTAATTACACGCAAATTAGGATATCTCTTGTCATTACCAGGAGGGCGTTAAAAAGAATAAAGTAGAATTTTCAAATTAAAGGATCTTTAATTAAGGCAGAATGTTTTACCGATTCAAGCTCAACGAGCCGTTATTTCAACGGTCCTTGGATTGAAATATTCGTTCAAGAATTTTTCATCTAAAATAGAAAAATTGTACAACTGAGGTAAACAAAATTTTGTAGCGAAGTACATGACACGATTGACACAAATAATCTCAAATTTTCAAATTTAATTACTATAGAATGTTTTACCCTAACGGAGTGTCATTTCATCGCCTCTTCCGTTCAAGTATTCGTTACAACATTTTTAGATTAAAACCAACAAATTTCAAAATCCACGTGAACAAAATGTTGTAACAAAGTACGTGACGCTATTGATGGATCTTTAATTAATATAAAACACTTTACTGGTTCAAACTTGACGAGATGTCGTTCCAACGGTTCCTTCGTTGAAATATCCATTAAAGGTTTTTAATCTAAAATTGAAAAATTCATAAACGAAAATGGATAAAATTCTGTAAGAGTATGTAACGCGATTGACACGAATAATCTCAAGAGGAGTAATGCGTGTGTCATAACAGATACACTTAATCAGGAGCAACAACCAGCGCGTAAGCTCGTTGTTTCGAAGTCATTGAACGGATCAAGGCGTATATAATCACATATTGATTGATTCGATCTATCACGCAATTATACCGACCAGTAATCTACCCTAATGTCTTATCGAATGCAGAACAATCCTTCCCAATCAGCTGCCCGGGGCTAAATTAATTAAACAGTATCGTGTGATGATCGGTTTGGTAATCAGTAAATTAATCCGTGCCATCAGTTATTATTAATAAGCAGAACGAACAATAATCTATATAGCACTCTTTGGTCAAAGTACCCTACAATCATCGTTGCCAAACCTACTCAATATGTGCAACTCCAAATCCAAATGCATAATCATTTTATTACCGAAAAGGACTACAGCCTTTGAGCAACTGCTAAATGTAATATAATTATAACGTTGAAGGTATGATTATAATCATTAAAATATCAAAGTTTCGTATTAATTAGCGACTGTAATTAAGCATAACGTAACTTAACATTCTGAGACTAATTGAAGAAATTCTGTACAACTATTTTATTCATTTTGCACGTTATTACACTCTGGTTGCGATAAAGACTCGCCGATCAACTGTCGCGTAAAGCGAAATGTTCGCTCGCAATTCACCGATTCTATCGTGAAAAGTTTGATTTCCAGCTTTTCTTCTATAATATAGAATTTAAAAATTCATTTCTTTTAGAAAATTCACACTCACGCAACTAATTGTATATTATGAAAACTTTTACTTCTTTTTTTTTTTGTTTCCTATAATATAGAACTTGAGAATATATTTTTTTTTTACTTTGAAGCATTATAAACATAGAAGTTTACAAATTTTCAGTAATAATCACGAACTAAACTAGCTTGAGTTTGTTATAAGATACACGATAGTGTACCTACTTCTGAAACTCGCTGGAAAGCAAACATCCTTCTGAAACCAACTACCACAAATTATACAGTAACGATGACAATATAACGAGATACCAAGTTACATCTTGATCCCGTAATTAGGCCACTCTGTCAACGTCGCGGATAATTGGATCGGATTGACCGATCCACGTGAAGGTGGACAGACGGGCGCACGATCGCGATCACTAATCGATAAGTCACTTCTAACACGGCATACTGATAACACGGCTAACAGTCGGTGATTTGAACGGATTACCAACAACGGATGATCAACAAGCGCTACTTCCGATGTCAGTAGTAAATATTCCAGTGGTAACTGTCAAATTAACTGGCAGATTGAAAATGTGCGGAAAGCATGGCAGTCCTCGCCCTACTCTGTTGAGTCGAGGGCCGCGTTCTCTTTGAGTATATATATGTACAAGGTGTTCCATTTCAAGCTTCACGCGTAATTATTTCCTGAATTATTTATTATTCACATAAATGTTTCAAATAGAACTTGCTTCTTCGAAAGGGACATATTACGACGGTTATAAATGAAAACTACAAGGAAAGAGAACAAGTTACATTTTCTATTTTTTACGACAGAGTAGTTCTAACATTCAGTACGCTGTTAATCAATCCTATCTCTATGTCCCTGCGTTTGATCTTGCAGCTAAACATGTACGAGTTGATTTTCTCCTTTCATAGTTTTAAACTACAGTAGGATATGCTACAACGAACAAGGACTATAGCAATCAGTACTTACGAATAACACCAGAATGCTGAATGAACAAAGATGCTGCAACGAGCGTAGAAGAAGTGTTATCGATCGATTTGATGTTATCAATTTTCTTATTCCACTTTCGTTACCCTGGTAAACAGTAAACAGTGATAATAAATCTGCTAATCTTTTTCCAAGGAAATTTAGTAATATACGAGATTTCCTTCGTGGCTAGAATTATTAGCTTTTCACTTTCGTTATAATATGTAAAATAGATTATTAGTTTAGTTCGATTATTCCCTTATTGGTTATTTCTAATTGCGTGTAAAGCTTCAAACGAGACACCCTCTAGACACGAACCCTTAGACCGGAAACTGGAACGCGTGTATCCAGCGGTCCTGTTAATCCAGCCACGTCAAACAGCTGCGTGCTTTCCAAGTAAACTATACCACGTTGCGTCGCGAGCCACATTCGCGTTTGCGTTCATGTTCACGTTCACGCGTGTGCTGCATCCATCTATCGCGTAGGCCACGTGTGGCTGGGTTATCGCGAGCCTAACCCGTACCCGTTATAAATCCAATCGGATTTTAAAGCTCTGCGGGAGCACCGGTCATCCGGTTTGCCGATTGTTACGACGTGGAAACACTGTCGCGATATTATCCCTTCCTCCTCTGCTTTCTCGAACAATAACCAGCCGCAGATTAAAGTGGTCGTGGATTTTCAACGCGAATCGCTGAAATTATCGATCCAACTAACGTTTCTAGAAGCTGTATCATGTACCGTAGAATTCCGCTAACTGCAGGCTAGGATTTTGCTTTGTTATGTAATCGTTGCTATTTTCACTATCTTGAAATTGAGTTCGTGCAACGAATCTTTGCTGTTGTATCACTTACGCACAGGCCTGTCTAATAAAATTCACTTCGTTTCCGATCATTGATAACATTATTTATTCGACCAATCTCGATATTTCTGTTACTGGATTTTCCATCGTTTGTTCCTCTTTTCTTTTATGCCTTTCGTCGATGATTTCAAATCTTGAAATTTATCATTTCATTTAACACAAGCTTCCTTCGATTGGAATTAAAACAAGCTTCTCGCAGTATTAAATAAATAATAATTGTAGGAAAGTAACTTGGCTTGGGACTCGTGGGCACGTTACACAAGGCCTGGATCCTCACGAGGTCTTAATTGTCTCTGAGACACCAAAGAGGCTAATTAGGAAGGTCATAAACTAATTGTCTACATAATAATTCTTAATCTGTTATTATCTCTTGCAAATAAATTCTACAATTCTTTAGCGTGTGTTTTACATCGTTCCCTTACATATAACGTCTTGATTAACGAATACGTTCCCTGATAGTTTACATTAATTACCACCTTTCCTACCTATGATTTACCCTAAATCATTCTATGTGGATATCTTTCATGACATTTTAATTCAGGTGTCTATCTCTTCAAGTATTTGTAAAAATCAGATAAAAGTACAAGCAATATCGTCATGTAAAGAATATCTAGTAATTTATTTCTAACGTTAGCTGACGTTCTGAAATCACTAGCGTACATGGACCAAAACGTTTGCACAGTAGATATTGGCTATCCCAGACGGACGAAAATTTTCAAATCTGCTACGTGACTCGACCTATCGATAACGTACAAGAATTAATTTCGTGAACTCTCACACGCGTTCAAACTTGGTTTCCAGTTAGAATCGAGCTGTTGTCGATGAGATCGGAATTGACCTACATAGATGGAAAATTATGTGGTCTCTCGAGCGACGCCGAGGGCAAATCGCCTCGCAATACATACTCGTCTCACGTCCGTGACGTCGTGCGTCAGTGTTTGATCTTGGTTAACCTTGATAATGTCCTCGTAAGTTGTCCGAGCCGCAGTCATATTTCCTCAGCGGTGTGAAACGTACCCCTTGAGTAGTTTCTGGTGGAAAGTTGGCACGTCGTTAGTCAACAGACTCAGGAAGCAAATGGAAATAAAAATTTTCAAACGGGAAATTTTAATCGCAAATCAGAAAGTTAACGCCCAATAAAAAGAAACGAAGATATTTCCGTAATTACAATTCGAAAGTAAATTACGTATATTACGTTTGTTCGCCATATTTAATACTTGGCGAAGTAGAAATTATAGTATTTCTATCTGCGAGCAAGAATCGTGATAGATGATAACGGAATAAGAGAAGCGACTAACAATTTAACACGAAATTAAATTCCTCGTTTCCTTTCGTTTCCACGTTTGGAGCTCTCAATTGGACAGATCGTCAGTCCTTGAATCTCCGCTCTAAAAAGCCAAGAATTCTGTGCTACTCTTCGCAAACAGCTCAGTTTTTCAACCAGTGGGTGTATAGTTTTGATTTAAGAGCAAAAATAGCCCCGACAAACGAGAAATAAATTGTACTGGTTAATAAACGATCCGCCATGGTTTGCCTGGACTAAATATCTCACGAGCAATAAACTACGACCATTGTCATAAATTCGAATGTGTTTCCCAAAGTAGTTAATACTCGGAAACGTTCGTGTTGTTATCGTAATCTTCTATCGAAATTATACTTCGATATTTACCCGAAAGCAATGCAAATGCATTACGCGCGTGCACACAAATAAATTGTAAGAGAAATAAGTTAACGGTGCTGGTGTACGCGCGTTATATCTACCATGTAACTGCAATGCGGTTTCCCCATCGGCAGGCAAGATGCATAATTAGAGAAAATGTATACAGTGTAATCAATGAAATTGCCAGATAATATAATTGACGTTACTTGACATACGCTGTATGCTTAACAATAGTACAACTCCTGCGTCGCTGTTCGCCGACTACTGTACAATATAACATCACTTTTAACGTCCGCGTTTGAGAGACCGTATCGCTAAACTAAGTCGACGGCGAAACAAAAGATTACGATTGCGACATGAAAATTTTGTGTAATAGCTGTTCGGGAATATAAAGTGGTATATACGTGTCGATCAACTGCGTATATTCATTTAGACTTCACTTTTCAACATTTGTATTAATAAATTATAATGTAATAATATTTGTTAAATTACCTAATACTTAATAAATGACGCATAATAAAAGAGTAAAGTCACATGTAGAATATTTAAACAATGGTTATAAAAAGTATTTGCACGCTGTATTTATTATAGCACTTATATTGATACTAATTAATTAACACTAAATGTATTAAATTAAATGAATATCATTCTTTTCTTGAAAGAATTATATTTTTGAATCCATATCGGGTTATTCCCTTGTTCAACTATTTCTTACCTTTTTTAGTCACCAAATAACATAATAGTGGACAAAATTAGCGAAAATAGACTCATCATATTTTTCTCGCGTGATTTTCTTATTTAAACTATATATTTGAATAAATTAACGTCAGTACATTTGAAATATTCCAAGCATATTCGCTTTATAATATACCGAGCTATTACCGATACTAATGTGTACTCAAAAGGTTTAGCATATCGAACCAGCCGATACAAGAAGCTTATAAAAAGATTTACGATACTTTGAACTCCCGTTGAAGCAAGAGAAGCCGCGTTTGTTAAAATCAATCACGGGAGAAGGGCACACTCGTCTCTCGTTACACTCATCCCTCAACTGCAGCGGTATAAAATAGCGGTAGCGGTGCTCGTCGCAATTTAACAGGGTTGAAATATCGCGGATAGCATCGCTTTATAAGAGCGAGATATTAAGAGCGTAGCCAACAATTTTACGGTCCATTGTGCCAGAAAACAGTCGGAGAAAATGCCGCGTGTATCGACTCTCTATATTTCTCGTTGAGAAATCATCCACCATACGATACGTTACTTTATCGAGCTCTCATGGCGTGATCATACCGTGGGTAGTCGTATCGTTCGAAGTGAAAATAGGCCGAGCTCATTACCGTTCACGACAAATTGCTATCATTTAATGCTACTAAAAGATCACCGCCGGAGTTAGAAGCTTTCGTGCAACGACTCCCTCTCCGTCTCTTTACTTCCACTTCAGCCATGCCTCGTATATAGACACGGAACAAGCCATGGAATCGCGCCAAAAAGTTTCGAGCAACTCGAGTGCTTCGCTTGATTCGAAGAACACGAGGAGAAAACATCGCATACCGCTAACTTTGCCGCTGCTAACCGACTCGCAATGCGCTGCTCGTTGAAAAATAATCCAGAGAATGGGAACTTTGACTCACCCCGATTCTTCTGTGACTCCTACTTGGCCGACCTTCAGATAGTTCGGCGATGAATGGAGCATCGGATCAATGTCGCGATACTACGTTCCGGATCGTTTCAATCTGAAATCGAAAAACGATGGTGTTTGTATAGCTGGTATTGTTTGTAAGTACTCGACTTCAATAGCTGATGGATTACTCGAGCGTAAATTTCAGACACGTATAATTTCTAACTAATAATTTTTTGATACTTCGTCTGTACCACGTCTGTAATTCAACGCAAGTTTTTAATCGAATCTCACCGAGTGAAACTTTCGTTCTGGAATTAATTTAGATTCTTAAGTACATGCTATAAGACTTAATATACTGACGCATTAGTCGCATGGTATTGTGATTTAAAAACAATAGTCAAAAATCAAATTGTATATATATATATATATATAATATAATAATGTATAATAATAATCACGTGTATAATAATCACAGTAACATTGAAAACGATCCTTTAACTGTTTTGAATATCGGTATAGATATGAACATATTCATCTCAACAATTTCCCCCAAACATCGAAAACGTCGCGTTCGAACGTTTATCAAAGTCTGGCAACTTTGTTCATGCTCAAGAAGTTGTACAGTTGGATTTTGGAATTGGAATTCCTGGTCAAACATCACGTACGGACTCCGTTGATACAGAGATGCTCGCCGAGTTACAATTTCTGATCGGCTTATACGTCCACACCTGCACCCAGCACGACACCGATAGCGTCACGAGGATGCCATGCAATTGTCTCTCACCCTGTGGGTATAATCATCCCTCGTGGCGCGGTGAAATTTCACATCTCCACGAGTCAATGATCCACCTGCTGTCTCCAATGGACCCATCGTCCTCGTCGTCGTCCTATTTCGTTTCGTCTTGGCTGCCACGCTACGAAACGGCGTGTAATTCGCGTTAAAAACCCAGAAATGCATTTTGACGCGTGGAATATATCGGTAGCCTACGCTTCATTTCCAACAATGCACGTTTTATCGTCTTGAGGTGCAGCGAACTCAACAGCTAACTCTGGTTTGTCGCTATTGGTTTTAAATCCAACCGGTCGATTGGCTCGAGTGTTACCTGCGATTCAATGATTATAACTGTAGATTATAGATACTCTAACGTCCCTTCACACATGATCGTGCCCTATATATGCACATACGTATCGTTCTCAACGTCTTTCCTTCTCCTTTCTCGATATCCTTTGATTGCACTAACATTCTTGATGACAAACGTTGCTAACGTAGGTTAAATATGTCCTACTTACTAGTGGAAAGCTATGGAGTCAGGAAAGGAACTAGTAAAGGAGTGCATAAAGGAAAGAGAGAGAAACTGGGGAAATGGACAAGAAGGGAAAAGAGCAAGAAAAAAAAGAAAAGACTAGAAGAGGCGAGAGATGGAGGAATACAGACGGAAACGAGAGAAGATCAGGAAAGGATGACAGTAGAGGAAATTATGGGAGGAAGGAGAAAGAGAGAGGCGAAAGAGAGGAGAAAGAAGATACGGGAATCAAAATATAACAAACATTACAGAAAAATTACCAAAGAAGAGTTGCCAAAATACCTAGAAGGAAGGATGAAGTGGAAGGATAGAAAAATTATAGCAAGATTCAGGTGTGGAAATGAGACCAAAGCAAAGGAATACTGGAAAGAAGAGGGGGAGAAGAGATGCAGACTTTGTAAAAGGAAAGAAGAAGACCTGAGACACGTAATAGAAGAGTGCGAAATAACGGGAGGGTCAAAGGACACCGAAACAATACTAAAGGAGACGGAACTAAAGAAAATAATGGAAAAGAGAAGTGCAATACAAGGAGGGGAGGAACGACAGTAAAGAAGCACAGAAAGGAAGCAAAAGTACAAAAGTAGTAACAGCGGTAGAAAAAATAGAATATAGAATAGAGTGTAAGAAATAGAATATAGAAGATAAGAGGTAGATATAAGAATAAAGAGATAGATAAAGTAAGAAGGTTAGTTAGACATAAGGGAAGAGGCAATAAGGTAATACATTGTAAAATAACAAGACTGATAAATTGTAAGCGAGCAAGGCAAATGAAATGTAAAACCAGAAGTCCGTCCAAAGCCGAAAGGCAAGGATTATGTAATAATAAATAAAATGTCCTGCTCGTCATATTGAAAGCGCTTTAACGCTAGAATTACCGACGAGTAGATTAGATTTGTACCAAAGGAAACTGGAATAAGAAATAAGCTTCCAGTCATGCATTTTGTAAAAGATCGTTCAAATTATGAATTGGTCATTGTGTTCGACCGCTTCGCGGAGAGACGCGTTCGCGGTGAGTCGCGCCAACGAGAGGCGTAAATTCTCGTTACGATCTGACGATCGACGCCACGAAGTCAATCGATCCCCTATTTCGAGTAGGACAATAGAGGTGATTTAATAATTATGACACTAGATTAACAGATCCAATACACTCTATATTTCCAACAACTTTTCTCGCGGAGGGTACAAACGTTTGGAGATATTAGCGTTACAAGGTGTGATGTCGAATAGTGGAATAGTTAACAAGTTTAAGATAAGTTCGGAACTAATAGTTGTTAACCCTTTGCGCTCGAGAGACGACTCTCAGCCACCACGGGGTTCCGTGTAGCAACTCGATTGGAGAGTGAGAGTCACCAGTCCTCGTTTATGCTAGATTTTGATCTCTCCAACTTATGAGAGCGCAGTATTGGTTCGTAAATAGATTCCTTAGCTCTTTATATTGTTTGTTAAGAAGCGCGAAGTGTTACACTTTAAGATGCAATTATAAATTACATCAATCATTATATACATTTATGTTACCTACAAGACACTCGTCACATACGCGCAGAACCATCTCCAGTTGCTGCTCCGCCCGACTCGGAAGGTCATCGAGCGCAAAGGGTTAAACAAGACTATGATGTTGACCGTAGGAAGTGTGGCTCGAAAGTACTGTTACTCGTAAGAAGTACGACTCGAAAGTAAGTTTCAACTGCGATGCGATTACGGAGGAACGTTAGTATTGGGTGTGTCTAAGACACGAGGAAAGTAGATTCGTTGATGACATTTTTCGTTAGGAAGGTGGGGGCAACGGGCATCGATGCTAAATAGATAGAAGAAGTCAGCGGGTGAGGGTAGGTGATGGACGCCTCCAACCAAACGCTGATCGTGAAGGGCCTAGCTCATGGAAAAACTCGCTATCGGAACGAACAATAATCCTAAGGACTGTTTGAAAGAACGCTTATAAACAAAGAATACTTGGAAGACTAAAGAATCTTGATTGTTAAAATACTAAGATTTGTGACGTGTCCTCAGGCCTATCGAGGGTTCCAAGAAGGACACTTAGATATCTGATAACCATCTCGATTGGAAGGGTGGACTACGGTTAATGTTACGGGGCGCAACATATTGTGATCATCTTTTGTCTCTTATGCCTTTATCTATTTCCTTTTTTCGTTCTTGTTTCCTTCTTGTAATTCCGCGTGTTTATACCTGTTTTAGCGTGTCGAAGGCACGAAACAAGAGATCGATGATCATCAGCGTCAACGAAAGCTTCATAGGTCAAACTGAGAAAATACAGAATACAGACAGAAATAATATTCGCGTTTAAACTTAGACGATTGGAAAAAGCGTGTACGAGACTAAGTTAAAGATTAAAAATCGACGATTAACCAAGAGTTAAAAACAGTGTCCAAAGAGGATCTAGAGTGGCAGTTTCAACCTGTTGCCCAAGTATTACTAAATTACTATTATCAGATACGACTTTCCTTATTTTATTCAAAATTTCACGAGTCAAGGCACACCTGCTGAACTATATTACTCTACTGTTCGTCCAAATCACGGTATTTCAAAAGCCAGGGTTTCCAGGAGAGCCGACTGACTGTCCATCGGGTCAGCTACGTTGCTGCGAATCAACGTCACAGACCAGGCCACGAGGAAGTTATCGATATTCGCAGGTGCGAGAGGATCGCTGATAATCCCCTCGGCAAAGCTGCCTCATCCTGGATCACGAGGAAAATGCCATGGGCATCGAAGTCTGGAAATCCGTGCATTTACGTTTACACGAAGATGACCGGGCGCGTACCTGCGCGCGACACGAGAATGGCGGGCATAGACATTGCGAATTCCGCGGTGAACTGTCCTGGTCGAAGAGCGGTCCGTTCGTTTCCAAAGCACACCAATCACGCTGATGAACTCTAACACGACAGGCCACGCGTGTACAAGCGCGTATACATGCGAGCCACCTTGTCCATCCTTGGAAACTTTCTGCCTGCCTATTCGATTGCTCGTTGTCGATGACCGACACCGCTAATTGTCGTTGCGCTCGAAAAATCAATATGCGCGCGATATCTACGCGATATCCATACACAGACATGCTCGTTTACGAATTTTGCGAGTTCTCGTTTTTTTTTCCTATCGTTCCTTTTTTATTTTTTTTTTCTTTTTTTTTTGCGTGTTTTATTCGTTGTTCCCCGTTGGGTTAGTTACTCGACAATTGATCCGTTTTATCCTATCGCCGACGTTTGCGTAACGTGTGCCACGAACTGATTCACTCGGCTCATACGGCGAAAAGAGACGTAACCGCGTAAAACTACTGTCCCGCGGAATTCCATTACTTGTTTCCACCATAATCTGCCACCGAGGGAACTTTCTCTTAATTCGAGCTATGCTCGAGTTTTCTGTAAGGATATGATTACAGTGGATGCGATTTCGGATAATTGGCGATAATTCGACTAACGAATGGGACACGCGAAGACCGTAATTCGTAGACGAATAACTAGACTGGGAATTTTTATGCAGATTTTAATTTTCATGAATACAAGCACAGAAATGGAATCTGAATGTAGTTCACCAATTATAAAATTCTGACGGCTATTATTTTGGAAATTCTATACATTTTATACATTTTCTATGCTCTTTTTGCGCCTTTAGATTTCGTATTATTGCATGAAAATCTGCACTCCGCTCGCAAAAATTCATCTACATACCGAGTTCATCAGAACGCTAATTCCTCCGAATATACATCCACTATAACTATAGCCTAACAGATCGAAAACGATCGTAAAAATTGTTTCCGTGAGATGAAACGATGGATCCAGTTGCTTGTTCGTTCAGTGATCGACTCAACTGGCTAAAGCGACGAAGAGTTAGATGGAGAATTAGCAAGAGTGTATGTAAAAAGTAGATATTGCGGGAAGATCAAAGCGGAGTAAAGTAAAAAGCTGGAACAGGAAGATATCTCGAGAGAGACTGCTTGTCTTGCAATTACTAGACTTTGACGCGTGGCTGCGAATACGAATAAAACCGCATCGTTAAGGGTCGAAATGGTTGATAATTGCTTGGGTTAGCAGCAAGCCAAGCTCAAATCGGTCGATTTTGGGGTTCTCCGCATCATTTGGCGACCCAAGAGAATTCCTTGACTCGTGTTTACTGCGGATACCTCTAATCGTGTTTGACATTTTCACGCGCAGCTGCTGGCATCTCAAACTTTGTCGCTTCGCTGGTTCTCCTTGTTGAATTTCAATTCTTGCTAAGTGGTAGAATGTTGATCGCCAAGACAATTTGAGCTGAAACTTTCCCCGACGTCAACATAAAAACACCTGTTAACTGATTTGACCCGTCAATATGCCTGTTAATAGCATTGAGTTCAATGTATTTTAGTTTTGATCTACCAGTTATTACTTCAGTTATCTGCTACATTCTTAAAGAGAGAATATTTCTGTTTATTAAAGAAATTGAAAGGAACGTACGTAAAGGAAAAAGAAGAAAAGAATTTTGCGTTCATTGCAATTGACAGTCTTTCATAGGTTTAGAATTTATTTATAATTTTATAAATGAAAATAGCTGTATCATTACACCTAACGTGTCATTTATATTTCTTAAGTAAGCTATTTTTCAACGAAGAATTTTTCCAGGTAGTAATACGAATAGTTATACAAAACTGGCTACGATATTCAGTCTCTCAGAATCCCAATTAATCAACTCCATCTTTTGTAATTTCTCAATGTCATTACCCAAATATCTATACAACGATATTCGATTCTCATGAATGAATCAAATTCAATTCCAATGAATCGAAATTCGTTTGTCACGAAGAAATGTCATAATTAGCATAAAATTTCAAGATAAGTTTTAAAAGATCACGTTAATAATAACCTACTTTTCAATTTATCAACGTGGCGTTTGAACGATTTCTGCGTAACTGGCGTTACGATCAAAGCGCGGAGGAATTTTCGGAGTGATCGACTAACGATTCGATAATTTTCCTAACGATAGAAGGATCGATTAACGGAATGAAAAGAATTGTGCAGCGGCGGTGATCAGTGTACACGTAAATTGGACCGCACGATAGGCTTCAGTGTCGTTAATTGCAAAATAGAATCCCGATAATTTCACGAAAGATCCTCGCCGCGAATCGCGTGATTCGCACGGACGTTCGATATTACGAGGCAATTTTTGTAGCGACTAGTAATAAGATCCAATAAGCCGTCGTGGAACTGCTCCGATATCCTATGCAATTTATTGGATTGGCGAAACGAGATTCCGCGAAGGAACAGAGCGGCACTACTGATTTGCCAGAGCTTTCGCGTCTTCTTGATTCAGGTGCAACAATATCGATCGATCCGTTATCGACAATTCCAAGTGAAATTTACGAATAATTCAACAGGAGTCGTTGAAACCTTTATTCGCGCTGATTTCTTCCAGATAAAAAAACCAAGTTCCATATTGGCAATAGTTTGTTTCTTCGAGTGGTATGGATCGTTGACTTTCATTTTTTCACCATCAGGAGTATTTATAACGATGCATTTCTGCAAATTTCAATGATATTTTGTACTCTATTTTTTCATATAATTTGCACTTTGATTTCCTTGATGCAAATTTTATATCTCAGTCGTCGATAGTTGTAACGTTAATATATATTTTAATTGACATACGTTGCGTCCGATGTTTCCATAATGATTGGAATTTTTGATGGAATTATTTGACGAAAATTGTTTCAATAATGCTATTGACGTTTTGCTTTAAATAACGCTTGAAAAAAGAATATGCATTATGCTCCGGTATTATCTGATTGATATCGTTATTTATTTCTTCGACTAATGATTAATAACCAAGCCGAGTGCAAACGCTGTTACTGAAAAAAGCGAATACATCATTGCTAGAAAGAAAATGAGAGTTTTACGTTCACGAAAAGTGCCAGTTTGCTATTCCGTTGAAACGTTATTTTGTCTTATCTTGGAAGACGATCGAAAAAAAAACCAAAAGTAGTAACAAATAGAATTTATTTCGTGGTGTGGTATGAATATCGAAACGGTTGCACAGAAACGCGGGAATGCCGCGTTCCGACAAATTAACGTTACTAATGTGTATGTATCTATACAATGTACATTACCGATGAAATTATTGTCGATACGGTATTGTCCAAACATTCGCATAATTAATTTCAACGACTACAAATGTTTAGACTCTTTATGGGGCATACATGGTGTTTGTATTTTGTATTATGAAGACAAAGAAGAATGAAATTCGAAACTGGCAAGATAACAAATAAAAGTCAACAAATTAAAATATTGACACGTGATAAATTTGTCTGTTTCATTGGCCAGATACGTTTTCGATAAATTTATTTACGAGTTACATTTTCATAAATTTATTTCTCACAGAGAGACAAATTTCCCAAAATATTCTTTACGATATTATCACCTTTCTATACTTTTTAATTTACGTTGCTGACGAGTACACTGTAGACGTTTATGCAAATTTATACGTTTACGAATATGATTAAACACCTACTAATTATTATCGCGAGTACCTAACTTATTTTATGTATCTTTGCATATGACGCACACTTTACACATTTTCGCATTTTCAATCTAGTAATCAGTATAGCTCCTGCGAGTCTTGTATGTAGAAAACGAAGCAAACGTTAATCTATCGTTAGTTAGTATATCTTCGTTACCAATTAGAAAAATTCAAATATAGGTCATCTCGGATAATGAATCGAATAGAATAGCATAATGTAAGATACTCGATTCCAGCCAATGCAAAATTCGACAGACAATGAAATCCAATTACTACGTTGAAGTTTCTATAAAAATATTTCAGTGAAGCAATATGGGGGGAAAAACGACGATACCGCGATCAAAATAAAACGATAACTCCATGGTGCGCGCCATTTATTCCCTAATGTCCTAATCCATTTCCGATCGCAGCCATCGCGTATACCAAGGAACAGTACAGGACGTTCTTCATAAATCCATTCGCTCTAATTTTTCCTTCCAGTTGTATAAACAAAAGATATACAATTTTTGTGATACGAATACTGAGCTCAAACAAAGTAATGTTTCTTTAAAAGCAAATTGCATGTGTAGTAATAACGAGGAATATCTTAGAGGAGTTTAAAATTTTACTCCAGTCTCGAATATCTTCTGAAACGATTTGATAGATAGAGACGCTATTTATTATATCGCGTCTTAATTTTGTACATCCTCCTTGTTTTAACACGCTTTCGACGTAATCCTCATATCATGCTATGGAATAGACTATATATGTTTTTAGAGTAGATCGTTTGGAATAAAGAATATGAAAAAGAACAAGAAAGTGTACGCTTCAAAAATTTAACTGCGTATACACAGGCGTGTGTATATTACATATTAAAAACTGAATGTTTTTCCACTTTGGCCAGAGTTCAATTTTTAATGCGTATACCGTTTGCTCACCTACGTGTCCTTTATTCTAAGGACTCTTTCACTTTATTTAGGCAAATCTACCCAAAACCTTGAGTAACCATACATATTTTTCGTATGTTTTAATTTCAAGAATGTCGCGTCTTCGTTCTTCTAAATTCAATCCCCGGGATAAACATTCACATTAAATTCCCATTCCTACGCTATATTATTCAAAGAAGCTCCTAAAACACAAACGTTTAACTTGTCTCTTTCCTTTCTTCTCTTTGTCCTTCTAGATTTTCATAAAATTTCCACCGAGACTTCACGGATCATCAAAAGATACGCCTTTCATTTCTCTCACTCTATAATTCCCGAAATATACATAATCGCGTGATTTTCATCCTCGATCTCATTCACGGTGAAACGATAACAATCAAAAGATCGATCGTTGCCCCATAGCAAACCAGTCCAGCGACCCATATCGCGAAAGCTTCTCTTTCATTGTACGTTCGCACAATCGTACGTTGCTTTCGTTTCAAGGAAACTTCCGGGATTCCTTTGATCGGTCGATCGATATCGTGCAATACGCGCGACGCGACCGAGACGCTGACACACGGTATTTGCGTTTCGACGAAATAGAACGCTAATGGCTTTAACTTGCTCACAGCGTCGGCATCGAGCTGGAAATTCTCCACTGTCCGCCGTCCGCTTCGTCTCGCATCCTGCTTCCCTACACCAGGGAACTGGACCACTGGGACGTCCATTTCGTTGCTCGATTTAACGGAAACTGATTACCTGCAGCAGATCGGCGACAATAAAACGGAAACCGCTCGCATGGAACGGTTAGAAAGATCTTGAAATTTATTGGACGCGTTGCGTCTCCATACGGTTACAAATTTATAACCGGTTCGCACGATACAGATTTTTGACCGATTCGGTAACTTCGCCGAATCACTACCAATCGAAAGCGGCGGTCATTACATTTCTGTATTTTCTCTGCGTGTTTAGCTCCCAAAAAACAACGACGAATCGTTCATTCGCCGACAATCGTTTGGTTGTCTACATGGCAGCACATACTTACGTGCGTTTCATATGCGCGTATACGGTGGTTTTGTCGATGTATAAGGTGATTCGGAAAAATTACCGAGACCGTATCGTCTGAACTGGCTGTTACCTATTTACGCGTATCTATCTGGTACAGTGAGCTTAAACCTTTCTCGTTTCATGCCATACGCGAGCTAATTATTGAAATTCTGAGGCAGAGCAAAAAGTATATTTGGTTCATGACAGAGCACTTCGATTTACTTATGCAGCACTCACGCCGGACGCCTGTTGTCGTTTCTAGGTGACAAGCTAAGGGAAAAGAGGTCACTGAGCCTGATTAAATAATCAGATAATTGTCAAATATTTTCAAAATTCTCGCGGTTGAAAATCACGGTTCTAGTGCAACTCGTTGCTTGTTTAACTTTGTTCAGTTCCAATTTAGAATTATTGTCCTTGCAATGAATAAAAATAGGTAGGTATTTTTTCTTGAGGTGGAGAGTTTCTTAAAAGCTAAACTGACCAAATTTATTCTTTATGAAATTCTCAATTTATTACCAGGATACATGATCGATATTCAACATTCTACGGAAGAAAAAACGTATCTGTTGAATATTCGTGTCATATTTCTGATAGCGAATGAATTCATAAAATACAGGAATAGACTTGGATACATGATGCCACGTGGAAATTTAGATACTTGTAGGGAGAATATGTTTTGCGAAGTCTTTAGGAATGTGATATAATTGAAAAGTGAAAGGATTTTGTGAGAATTGTTGAAGAACTGGAGGAAGGTGAACAGATGCAAGGTTGCAGAGAGACAGAACTTGAGTGACTCGTGTTGACTGAGACATACATATTTCAAACATATTTCACACGCATTACATACATATTTCAAATCGCTTTTGCTTTTCATTGTGAAATATAATCTTATTTACTTTTTACTTTATTCTACAGTCAACGAGCAAAAATCTACCTGCAGCCCAACATTCTTATGCTGTCTCCGACTGATTCGATCGACAGTCATTGAATTGAATTGAACGCGAAGCAATCGATCACACAGAACATCGTTTCAGTCAGCGTCAGTGTATAGACGCAATTTGCCGCGATGCGATTGGCGCTTGGAACAAACGAGAAACCTTCCAAGAGTAACTTTGAACCAAGGCAAAAGCAGCGTGTCTCCTAAATAGTTAGCTGGATCATGTTCGATCGACGAGTCCATGTCGAAAACTAAGCGGTTCAAAGGAAACTGACCCAACTGGCTTCAAACGGAAAACCAGTCTGATAAACAAGGAGGAAGTGGTTAGAGAAGAACAATGTGGTTAGGAGGTATCGCTGGACGATAAAGTGACTGGATGGTTTAAAAAGTAGAGAGCGCTTGGGTGGCGAGATATTGGATAATTCTTATAAGCGATCGATAGATTTTTCATATACGTGGTTTGCAAAGATGGTAGAATAATAGTTTTGGGTCTGATAGTTTTTGGCTACCAGAGAATTTACAAGAGTAGGGTTTTTCAGAATTTTTTCTGATTTACAAAATCTTCGGTATTACTATCAGTGGACGATTCCTATAAGATGTGCAGTGTTTTGCTGTTTTTCAGTTTCTAATTTAGCAAACCTATCGTAGATAATGATTAGAATGTTTATGCTCTGGATGAATGGTAAGAGGTTTAGTACGTTTCACTGATCCCAACGATAAATATACAAAGCGAAGTTGACATCTCACTTCAGGAACAATTGATACCTCGGTTAACTTCGGAGAAACTTGACAACGTTTTAGGAAAGTTAAATCAACACGAGTCTTGATTCTGTTTGTAAATCATCGTGAAATTAACGAAAGCTCGCGGAACATATTTAGAGAAGTCAGTTTGTTAAGTAAAGTAATCGTCGAGGGAGAAACGTGTCTGTTGATTCTACGTCTTCCTCTTGAAGACTTTTTTTTTTCATTTCTCGTAATGCAAAAGTTCGCGACAATTTTGATTTCAGCGACGAAGTAACATCATGGTGAGTACGATGCGATCGCTCTTCTTTTCGACAGGTTCTTCTATTCACTGCAGAAGAAATCTTCAAATGCTTTCTCTTGAAGTCGTTTTCTTGTCTGCTTGAATGGCGAACGATTTCTTCTCGTGCCATGTAAATCCAGCTTTCTGTTTGCAAAACCTTGGCGTACAAGTTAAATCAAGACTATCAGTCGTTAACACATATCTAGAATTTTGTTTCCTTCTCTCTCAAATATACACCTTTTGCTAAACATTTTCTGGATATTTGTTTCTAGTGTCACACGATGCGATCTATTAGTAAAGATAAAAGTTATTTATCGACAAATGATTGATTGCCATAAATCGGCTAAATTGTCCGGTTATTTACGAGTTGCAACACAATAGTGTAGAGTATACGTGAGAAGGTTCGCGATATAACCGCTGTATTTCTTCCAAATTTAACAAAATAAGAAGCGACGCTCTAAAAAAAATAACGGCACACTTGAAAATCGTGCAATTCATTGGATATTTCGATCACGCTACAATATTGTTTAACTGCTTTCAAATCTACGTTTTCAATCTCGATTTAATTCCACCATAGCAAACATTCGATTTCGTACAATATATAACTTCACGAGCTACCAAGAATACTTGAAGCGCGATCTGTAGAAACCGAAACCAGTATCCAGCGAGTAAGATGGGAAACGTACGTTTCCTGGTTGAGCCAGCCATCAAGTCGGATGATAAATCTATACAGGAAGAAGGGCGACACGGCCATTATTGGCGTGGAAAGAACGCCGGCTGGTTCGATCGGCCTTTTTGGACGCTTTTCAATTCTCTCCTCCTTTTTCCGAGCAGCGAAAAACGAAGTGGACCGGGATACGAGAAGGAATTGGTCACGAACTGTGACTAGCCGCTCTGTTCTTTTATTTTTTTCATTTCCTCTTGTTGTTTTCTCTGGGACGATCAATCGTAACGTAACAGCGACCTGGTCGCGCAATACTCTCGAGTGCCGTTAGCCTGTTAAATTTCTTTCCTTTTTAGTCGACTAGAAAAACGACGCACCAGAACTGACATACGAAAGCTAAAAAAAAGAAAAATTAAGATAAGAAAAAATAGCGAGAAGAAAACAAGGGAAGAAGTTTCGAGTTGAAGTCGAGACAAGCCAAAGTGCTTCGGACTCACCTAGCTTCGACTCGTCGAAAAAGTCTGCACAGCTGAAGACGCATCAAAGTTCACCGGCTGCTTTTTCTCCGTGTTTCCGCGTCGTGAAATTCGCCTCGCGGCGAGATACGAGAGAAAAATGACGCAGAATGTTCATCTGGACCAGCTCCTCTTTCCTTTTCTTTCTTTTATCTTCCGTCCTTTTTTTCTTTCTTCTTTCTTTCTTTCTATACAGGGAAACGCCATTACGCCTAGGATTTCCATGGAGGTTAAGATCCACGAAACACCACGGGTATTTTCCTCTCTCTTGCGACTCTCTACACGGGTTACCTCACGCAGCTTTATTACTCGAAATATTCCTTGTGTTCTTCGAGCGTAAAAACACTTTTCCTTGGGTTAGCGTACGTTTTCAACGCGCCTGTCAGAGAAATCTGTCCGCTTTACGACGGGATATTATCCCTCGTGAAACAGAATATCGTGTTCCATTTATGGATAGGTCAATATGCCGCGTAGTTAACAATACGACAACGAAAATATTCCGTTAACACGTAGGAACAACGCGTCGCGTATTTTTTCGCGATCAGTGCATGGTTCCTGAACAATTAGAAATAAACATATAAAAAAGGATTTGTCAGAAAACGAGTATCGTAGAATAATAAAGAAACCTAATTTGACCAATTTATTATAATATATAATAGTTTATGTAACTTGTTAAAACAAATTACGTCTTTCGATACGTCGATCGCCACGCAGATTTTATTCTATACATATTGTTTAACCTGCGTACCGCAATAGACTGAAATATACTGTACTATAAAATTTCATTTTTGCAAAATATTGTACGTATTGTATTTGCATACTTTTCTCTGATAATATTATATAGATCACTCGTATTGTTGGAAATTGTTAGTCTACGAAATTTATCATTTTAATTGTTTTATTTAATTATTCTAAACATTTTTATTATTCTAGATCTTAATTATTCATTAATTATTCCAAAAAGTTTGATAACATGGATCACCGATGACTACCGTTGCAGTCAACGTATTCGTTCTGACAATACTATAATATACATACTATTCAGAATATTAAATATATACGTTAGCAATTAATGCGACGCATACTTCGAGCTGTTAACTGGGCAAATTATTCAAAAAGAATTCAAACGAGTATAGAGAAACCATCGACAAGGAATTTTCATCGTGAAAGCCTACAAGAAGCTGGGCGAAGTAATTCTGCGAAACCTACGCGCGGAGACGGGGCAAAACTAGCGGGAAGCCGCGAACAACGAGAAACGCACGAGTTTCGCAGTTTAACTGGCTCAAACCGAAAAGAAACATTTCATCACCGCAGAATACCAGCAGCCATCGCGACGAGTCGCAAACTTCGATGCTATCGCGCGGCGAGGGAACGGATTAAAAAGATGTTTGAGAGGGAGAAAGTAAACAGACCTTCAGAAGTGTTCGATCGATTCTATAATACATGGGCCAATCAACTTCAACGCTTTCTGAATAATACAACGCTAATAATGTATTCTTCCATTAAAATCTTGTAATTATTCAGAAAATAGGGTTGATCAATTTCACTTCTGAATGGCTTCTAAACAAGTGTAAACATCAATTACGTACTCTATTATAAAAAATAAGAAATTTTCGAAAAGAGCAGTTTCTCAATAATTGAATTATATAATAATTCTCGTGTTAAAATTACGATATTTTCAGTAAATAAAATTGATCGGTTTGCTTCCTCGATGGGTCATGTAATAGTTAGTGCATTCTTGTACGTGACAGGGAAAATCGATTAACAGATGTACACGTAAGATCAGTAGTAACAGCCAATAATAATGAATAAATAATAAATAAGTAAGGGCGACCGTAATTTTCTTTCAACAGTATTATCTGTATATTGATTTGCTCTATTTAGATGGTAATTAATTGACAGCTAGTGAGTTTATTTTCAACTAGTTTCATTCTAGAAGATTTCGTTATACAGGCAAGGATGACCAAAATATTTCCAAAATACGTGTATTATCGGTTCTGAGATCGGAATCATGCGTATGTTGTTATCGTATCTGCGCTGAAGAATTCTTATGAAGAAGATCGATATGAATTCGAGAATTCATCAGTAAGAATAACCATAAATATTAGTATAGTAGCTGCGATAACCTTGCATGTAACAGGGAAAATCGGTTATAAAATTTCGAAAATTTCAAGCAAAATTACAGTAGGGGTAAATGATTCATAGCTAGTGATCGGACTCAACCATAAAGCAGCCCACGCCTTTCTTTCTAGCACATAATAATCAGAACTTTAAATAACAATTACCAGTACAATAATCAAGTATCTTCATCCAACTGCATTCTCTAATGAAAAACACGAGAATCATTCAAGATATACCGCGGTTCGTATTTTTTATCTACACGTAGAGACGCAGCAGATTATAGTTTCTTCTTCCCGAGGAAAGATAGCAACTCTGGCATCACATAAAATCCGATTCACTCAGTTTTCGTAATTCCTGCTGGATGAAATGCTGAACAAAAGTACGCGAAGCCTGGTTACACGACGATATTATCAAGTAGATGGTGTAAAAAGGTTAGTTGAAAATACTGGGGTGTAACGTTTTTATTTACAGCGAGGAACAAGAGAGCGGTGGATACGAAACTCACACTTTCGTAAAACTCCCTTCTTTCGACTTTATCTAGTAGCACCTTCGATAAAGAACATTTTGCATCGCAAAGAGTTTTTAAAGATAGAAAGAATTCTAAATTATTTCTGACCATTTTCCATACAACGAACTCTGTCCATTAATTAACCCATGAGCAAACGAAGCTAAATTAACATGAACTCTCCAAAAAAAAAAATTGGTCCTTCGTGCATTTCTCGACTTTATCAAGTTCGCACCATGAAACATTTTCGAAACACATCCTCTACGCTGTTATTTCTAACAATATTCCGTAGAGCAAACTCTGTTCTACTCTTCTATGTTTTCAGGTGCCTTTCATCCTCCCATGCCATGCGTTCATCTCTCCATGGACCAACGAAACTAAATTACATACTCTTCGGAGTGTTCACCAGAACTGCGTTCTGCAGAAACTTTCCCATTTTAAATAAGAATAAATTTCCCATCTCGGAGAGCAGCTAAAAGTGTCCGATCGAACGCGGAAGTTACACGATGGATTGAAAGCTCGGAGGGACCAGGATTTCAAACTCTAGAAATATCGCACGAACGCCAGGAACCTTTTTACGACCCTCAAGGTTTCTATCGGTTCAACTCGGTCACTTACACTCGAGTTCAACTTCATCTTCAGGCTTGTTCTTCTTCTACGCTACTGATACAACCTATGTAAAACGGCTATTAGACCGATTATAACCAGACCGGTCAGATTCGTGTAAAGACTCGATCTTTATTTTATCACCGAGCCACTTCGAGTAGGTTTTCCAATCAAACGATACATGGCACGAAAGACAACGGGGCTTTCGATCCCTCGGGCAACGACGTCGCGAGAATCGACTCGAATATTCCTCCTTCGTTGTCAGCTTGGATTCCTTCCGTTCAGCATATACTCGATTATAGATGGCAACACGTTGAATCCCAATCGCCTGAAACTTGGACGTATATCACGTTGACGGCTGTTCGTTGAACGTGTCTCGTGTACGGAAATTTCACTCGATGACATTCAACAGTCGGATAGCATAATTAAGAGTAGCCACTCGCTGCGTCTTCGCAATATGGATTATTCTACTTGGTAATATAGTCTTGACAGAGTTGAGGTAAGGACGTGAATTCTGATTGTGATGGATTGATATCGAATATATGAAATTAAATGGTCTTTCGGAATGGCTGATTGTTTTGATACTCGGTTGGTTACGTTGCAGACTCGATACATTTTTAGAAGTTCAAGGCATTATTTGTTTAAGCCGTGCGATATCGGGAAAATCCCGACAAGTAGAAAACAATAAAAGCGTTGACAGGTCGGGAGAGATGGAAATCCCGATGAGTCATATACCTATGGCTCTTTAGGACATGGGGTAATTAAAAAGGTGCGATTAACCATCTTAGGTCAAGAGCTGTAAAACACAAGTGCGTGGGAGGAATACCAAACGGTGCTATAAAAGGTAGCCGTTAGTGAGTCGCGACAGTAGTTATTACTCAGGAGTAGTGGAGTAGTTGCTACTCAAGTGTTGTCGAGCCGCTATGAGTTGTCGCGAAGTTGTAAGTTATACGTTGTAAGTTGTAAATTGTAAGTTTTAAGTTGTAAGCTGTAAGTTGTAGGTTGTAAGTTGTAAGTTGTGACTTGAGTTGCGAAGCATCAATTTAGTTGCTTATGATTGTATCACGTTACCACACTAAGTTCTAATTAAGTAGCTATAGTTCTGTGTCTTTCAGCGAAAGAAACAAATCTATCAAATAGGGAAAAACCACCCTACAGTTGGATAGTTAATTTAATCGGAAATGGAGATTAGAGGGGGAATTGGGTTTTCTAAGGAGATTTTAGTAATCAGAGAGTAATCAGAGAGGTGTAAAGAAATGCGCGAATGATTGGATTTCAAACGTTAGTAATGCATGACAGGATGCGGCGGTCAATGTAATTAAACGTGCCCTCCGTATGAAACTCGTGTGTAGTTTTGTATTGTTAAATTCTTCTGCATCGTCGAATCGTACATAATACTGTATCGAATCGAATTCAACAATTATTTTGCTAAATTTACTTGTCAAACGATACATCAACAATCAAACGACGTTACCCATGTAGAAATAATCCAGCAAAACTCTTATTTCTCAAATTAAATACTCAAATTTCCTTCCGTCCCAGCTTGTCCGAATATGCATATATATATATATATATATATATATATGCGTACTTCGCTCCAAAAAACTGAAACGTATTTACAATTCCAACAGCAATTAATTTGCATGATAACAGGGTTAGAAAATTCTGGTTTCGCCATACTAGAAAGAGAAGGCCATTTATCCAAGTCGAAATTTTCAGTTTACGGCAAAACGAAGAGACGAGAGCAGTGGAACCGGAAACGAGTCTCCAGCAAGAATTGCATGGCGCGACCTCCTTTGGTCCAGGTTCTTATTAGCAATTCCGCGATAAGACACGAAACGTTTCTCATGGAGAAACAAGAAGCGCCCTCCGAGCGAGGGTATATTGTTTCAAATATCAAAACAAAGTTTCGAGAAGGTAAGGGCATGATGGCAAAGGCAGGAGAGATAGTCACCTCGTGTCCGGATGAAGGACGAGGCTCATGGGAAATCTTATGGTATGCGGAACCCGAACGTAGCTGGATACACCGAGGTCGAGTCTTAAACTTGCAGTGCTCACACTCTTATCGGCCGTTTGCGTCGAATTTAATCGGCCGATAAAACACGCTACCGCCATCTGACTTACGAATATTAGTGGCAGAATGTTCGCGTGAAACTCGCGAGATCTTATGCGCGAAAGTTTCAACGCGTTTGCCAAGAAACGAGTCGAATTTCACCATGAAATTTTCATTGTTATAGACTGCAGGATATTGGAACGTTTCGATTATACAAGGGGATGATTTACTGGAATTAAGAACCTGGATTGCGCGATGAATACAAGTTTCCAATTTGCATCTAAATTTTGATAATTGACAGAAGAATTCTATTTTATTTCTATGTACATATTATACGTATGTATATAATATATTGCCTTGACCAAAGTTTCTTGCATTTACTTACAAGAATAAATATATAATGTAATATTAGAAAAAACTGAAAGATGTAGTAAATATAAAAAGTTACCATTTAATTTGATATTTTCGTATTATCTTGAAAGTTTCGTATCTATCATAATGAATCTATGTCGCAATAATGGATATAGTTCTGAAAATCAACTTGTTCAAGACAGGCACACTTTCTTAGAAGGGAACAATTCGTAACAGCTGGTCGTCTGTCCGGCATTAATTTGACGGTCTCAAAAGCAATTTGCTGCCTTGTCACCGAAGACGAATGTTACAGACGACACAGACCACGTTTCTCTCGCGTCTCCAGTACTCGGCGTGTTCTCCGTTCCTCCTTCCGAGGATCAAGCCGCCTGGCTCGCTCGATTTCGAGCTAATAAATCGACAACGCGATTGCGTTGGCAAATCACTCAAATTCTTCGTATGCTTAGATCATGAAGATCGAGTATCCTAGAATAATTTCGTAATGGAACTGAACAAATTAATACGTTTCGATTGAATAGCATAGAAATAGTAGAAAGCTTAAGCTGCACTCAGGTTTTTGAATAAAATGAATATACAGTACGTTTTTGTATTTGAGACA
Source organism: Bombus superbus (assembly GCA_014737385.1). Classification (NCBI taxonomy): domain Eukaryota; kingdom Metazoa; phylum Arthropoda; class Insecta; order Hymenoptera; family Apidae; genus Bombus; species Bombus superbus. The sequence continues at coordinate 399,115 of JACXIK010000067.1, read as the reverse complement.
GTGTCACGCTAATCCAACTATATTTCTTTTGAAATTAGTCTATATAGATGTACATTATCCTCTTGCTCTCCTTTTATTTTCTCGGAATAGCAAAGACTTTGTCTGACACTGTTTTTAATCCTGTAGAATTCCCCTTTTTTATCCTTACTCCCTTTCCATTTATTGCGTGCCTTTCTCTCAGTATTGAGCCTCTTCTTCCTCCCTTGCTTTCTGTACTACGAACTTCTCATAAGCCAAATTTTGATCAATTGCATCATTTATCAATTTTGCCACTTTTATTACGCAATAAATGTTCAATTCTTCAAAAACAAATTACTTGCTTTCGCCAATTTATTTGTCACAAGAGGATGAAATACAACAGCAAATTCCATAATAAACAAATTTTTCTTCTGCGTTACGATTTTCTGTTCGATGATGTGGCTGATCAATATGGCTTCTCAACAGTTTACTTTACCATTTTCTCTCTCTCTCTCTCTCTCTTTCTCTCTTCCTACGAACTATATTAAAAAAAAAAAAAAAAAAAATAGTACATACGTACGCCGAGCACTTATCGAATGATATTAAATCTTACCTGAGAAATGAACTTTACATCGATAGATCTCAGCTCATAAACACCTACAAACAACTCCATCCAGGTAACGACAAACAGACAAAAGCTATCAGAGCAAGCGTTACATTTAGCCGCGTTAATAATAAACAACCTATTAATATACGTTACGCAAACAGGGCTATTTCGCGCGACATCGTTACCAGCGTTGTTCGTGAATATCAAATTTGACAAGTGAGATGATCGATAGACCGTCAATCATCCACAAAAGTATTGAAAGTATCCTCTCGACGAGAAGAGAGGTGGAAAGAAGTGGTTGATCATTCTTTCGACGATTATTTACGATGACAGCCAGGCGAAAGAGTAACCGAGGTCGAAATGGAGAGAGAGAGAGAGGGGGGGGTCTGGACGAGGGTTAATCCGAGACTCCGGCAGAGATTAATTGTTCTCCTGGAATCCGAGCAATGATCCGTTTCGTTTACGCGAAACAGCGTCGACTAACCGCCGACAATTATGATTATATGACCGAGCCGATTACCGACGCGACACGGCGTTCTAAGTGGAACAAACGCGACACGCTCTCGATTTTCAATCGAGATGAGCAACAAGCGGCGAATGAAATTCCAGACAGCTCGGTTTATATTACTAAAAGTCGTAAACGATCGTTGAGAATATGATGTATAATTTTCGATAAAACTCATGATTCAATTTGCAGTAATAAAGTAATAAATTTAAACTATATAGTCTATAGTTTAAAGGCGATGTTTAGTGACAATATCGATATGTAAGCATTGATCTTATTCTATAGGAAGGTGCTTAGCTGTGCAAATTGGTTCACGTCTTCTTTCTGAATAAAAATACATCGCGTTAAAAATAGGGCATGAATTTTCATTATCGAGCGAAAATGTCATGTTATCGGCGAATCTCGAAAGTCGAACTGGTCGACTGAATGAAATTTCTCAATTTTATTATCTGGGCGATGGGTATTTTCAACCATATTTTCTTAATAAACTATCAAGGTGGCCAATGTTTACAGATAATGTAATATTCTATTAATAAAGTGAAAAAGTGAATGTCTTTGATCGAACCATTAGATATTAAGATCAAAGAGTCGATGCTACTCAAACACGATAAACGACGTCGCGTTACACTTGCTTGCACGATTTCTCGGAATTAAGATAAATACGTAAGCGATAAAGAGGATTTCGGAATAAAGATTTTTTTGCCAAAGAAATATTGGCGACTTCGAAATGCATTGCGACCTTTACTATGTCAATGCTTGAGCGCCATACTAAAAATTTCAATCCCTTTGTATTTATATTATTCAAACTTCAACAAATTTATGCTTAATTGCATTAAACTTCAATATATTATAACACAAATGTGAATGTGTTTTAATAGTGGCCAGATTCAAAAACACCGCTTTAATTCGCGCGGGTACAAATTAATATATGAAGGTTAATAAAATTATATATATAGCAAACTTGTCACTAAATTAAGATACGATTGTTACAATTAAAAGTGGAAATAGACTATATATTAGTTGTATTTTTAATTTCACGCAAAAGCTTGCAAAACATTTAATATGTTGTTTAATGAATAATCTTAACCGTTTGTTACGACCGTTCGCGGAGAGACGCGATCACGATTAAACGCGCCAACGAAAGGTGTAAATTCTCGTTACGATATTGACAATCGACGCTACGAACACAATCGTTCCCTTAATTCTTTTCGGATATTAAGGGTGGTTGTAATGATTTTGACATTAATTAACAATACCAAAATATGTATTTTCAACAATAGTTCCGCAGATAATTGACAATTAGTTATTTTCGTCGCGATGATACTATTAAATGTGTGTTATAATTAGACTTGAATTCTTTGATATATTCGCCTTGACTGCGCTTAAAGATTGCTTGCGTTTTCGATGTATGCCTTCTGAAGGTTCGGACAGAACTAACTGATTTTGACGCTCTTAGTTCCTATGTCCTTTGTCTTTCGTGACCGTTGGAAACTGAGTCACGCGATATATCGGATGATCCAGCATCGAGAAGTTTCTATGATCGACTCATCAGGCTTCTCGAATGGTAACGAACTTTCTCACGAGGTATCGATATATCTCGAAGCGTGACATCGGCTATGTTCCGCAACAATGTAGGTGTTTGAAAATGTAGTAAGAAGATCTTTTCGGTGACATTGTAAGACATAGGAACCGTTGGAAACCGACGTTGTATTGTGCGAGATGCAAACTATGTCGTGTCGTCAATTTGTAATTAAATGTACTCTATTTTTGGAATGACGGTTGAGAAAGGCGGTTTGCTGTGAGCCACGCGGCGTAACACCGTTGTTGCATATAAAATACAAACAAAATAGAATTTGTTTTATACTTCCTGGCGCTTTTCGAAGTCGGTAATATTTTTTTGGCAAAAGATCTTTTATTTCACACTTTTTAATGAAACGATCGATATTACAAAGCCAATGTAAAATGGTTTTTATTATCATTAATAAGGCGGTCATTTGTTCCTATCTGTTTATTATTTTTTTCAATTCTCAATTCTTATTAACGACTTAAAAATTGTATGGGCCGCATGCGCACAAAGAACAAGTTATGGTTTGAACAGTGATAGAGAAGGACATTTTTATGACTTAATAGTGTATCACATATGATTTCGCAATGGAAGTAGACTTATGGCCGAAAACGAATCCGCAGGAATTTTTCCAGCGACGTAACCGTGAATCGAAGCCTATATCGAGAAACGTAATTTCAAGAGGCTCGCTCAGGCTGTTACTTTGAAATTATCTCTGACGACACGTAAATGAACTTTAGCAACGATAAATTCTTTGCGATAACAATAGTTAACATATATTAATGAACAAATACGAAAAATTGTGAACTATTGTTATATCGGTGTACTGTTCCTAAAAGATGCGAAAGGTTTCGTTCCGATAGCTCAATTTAATCGTAAGTAATCGATGAACATACATAAAGATTGCAATTTTGCAAAAATGCAGCTTACAAAAAACAAATGCAACAAAATGTTGTAATTGGATCAGCGGGAGAACGTGTTCTGCGAGATGTAAAAGAATAAAAGAATCGTCTTGATTGATCAAGTTGCTCCGGAGAAATCGATGAGCATACACGAGATCGATGCAAAAGTATTAACTTAGAAAGAACAGTCTATACAATACAAGATGCAAAAAGATGCTTTAGTATTATTTGATAAATACATACGATATGTTTAAATTCAATAAGGATACGCGGAGATAAAAACGAAAAGTAGCTGAGTTCTCGATCCGCGCAGAAGTAAGGATAAAATGTTGTAAAGCGTCGTGTTGATTCGATAAGTGTCCATCGTCCACGAAATACTACATTCTTTTCTAAGAAATATATTTATCAAATTTCATCCATGAGGATGGACGAACGACAAGAATTAAAGCGCGATTTAATTAAGACGTTCTATCCTCGACCTCTAAGGCAGGGATGGCCAACTTCATTATATGATCGACTACTTTTCTTAAAAATGTGTCTACTAAAATCTTGATACTTAACACGTTCAAACATGTGTCTTGTGTACTAATAAGTGACAATGGGGGAGGGGGTATTAAACCAACATGATATTTTATTAATAATATTTATAGCTACTACGATACTAAAGAAGTCACGACCGTTTCTTTCTATGAGTCACGGTTATGTCCTTAAATCTTTCATTGGTACTAAAACTATTATGAATTAGTAGAAATAATACACGACGACAACCAAGGTACCGACGAGTGAAAGAATGAAAGACTTAAAAAAATCTTTGATAAAATGGGAACAGCCTTCCGCGAAAGTTTCCATTTATGCTTCCACCACGAACTACGGGGGTCGAGCTGTGAATTCGACGTCGAGCAGTCTCTCCATTTCGGAACGCAGTCACGCTCAACGATTAAAGGGCTTAAAGATTTTAATTGCCACCACTACGGCCGCTGCTGGTAGTTCAGAAATTCCAACAGAACCAACAGAACTCTATTATGAAGGGAAACGGAAGGAATCGGTGACTATGAAACGTTTCGCGCCAACAGCTTCAACCATGCCTGCATCGCTATTTTATTGGCGCCTGCAGTCGAAACACGAATTAAAAAATCGCGATATTTTCCTGCTAAGATCGCCAATTGGCACGTTGTTGCGACAAAAAAATTATGAACGTCTAAACGATTCTTCTTGGTCTGATATGTTGAGGTTATTTTTGGGTAGTTAAATAGAGAAACGCGTAGATAAATTGTAAAGTAGAAATATATGTAAAACAGAAGTGTAAGTATACAGTTTGAATACAGTTCGAGCTGGTCCAGATCCGCACGCTGACAATGTTACTTTTTAACCAAACTCCCCGAAGCCATCGTCGCCTGTCTATTGTTTATAGTCTGCCATCGTTGCCTGTCTATTGTCTATAGCCTGTCATCGTTATCTGCACAAGGCGCGTTCCAAGATGGCTATAAGTGATTGAGAAAACCAAACAAATCAGATGTAGAGTTTTCTCAGAAGTGATGACCACTTCAACATGATATCCAAAATCTATTGAGTTTGCTTCGTTGAGTTTTTTTATACATGATTTGAATTGTAGCATTATTCGAAACACAAGTATAATCCGCCAATTGTGTCTGTTGTAAATTTTATCTGGATGGCTTTGTTCTTTCGAGGTGCTACGCCGGGCTAAGCGTTGAGCAATTTGGCTCATTTGTCAGTTCTCTTGCCAGAAGACTACTACGCAGCTAGATGCTTAAAAGATGTCCTTGATACCGTACATGCGCTGTGAGGCACCGTGACGTTGGCACATCGGCCACACATGCGTATTTTCTAACAGTCAGTTAGAAGAATATTTGACTCATTGATACCCGAAACTACAAGCATAATATCCGCGACTCTTAAAATTCGTCGCTGACCTAAACTCGTGGCTATCGGTAGACCAATGATTGTTTAGAGGTCTTGACACGTATCATTATCACTATAGAAAACGCGAGTCCGTGACACTAACACGTTTAAAGAAGTTTATTATTATTGTTATTTATTATTTACGACAGTCAATTAAAAATCGAAACATTTAAATGAATGATAAAGTTTCATCAAGGAACATTAAATTTTAAACGAAAATATTTTATCGAACAAATATAAAAAATACCTTTCATCGCAGAATCCCACGTTTTTCAAGTAAATTATCGGCAGAGCGGTTTGAAAATTCCCGCGCTGATTCGTCGATTCGATTGCATGGACGCGCGAGGGGTGAATTGATCAAAATGCAAAGTCACGCGGCATGTCGTCCAAACCGTATGTCCCTATATTTTTTTCTCGCCAAATTCGTAAAATGTACCATCAAATTCAGTTTATTAAATTCGTGCTCGGCGAGGCACGTACACGTTACGCCGCGCCGATGTCGAAAGTTAGAATTAATTAAAACCAATTTCCAACAGTGGCAAAACTTTAAATAATTACGTTGTGTGGCGTGGCGTATGACGCGCACGTGGGTCTGGTGTGATCCAGCGAATGGAATTTTTTAGTTTGTTCCTTGAAAAAAATGGCAATTAACGAGACCAAAATAAAGGTAGGTATTAATTTAAGCGGGACGAATGCGTACGCAGGGACTAGTTACGTCAATATCCATCTTTCTGCAAATCGACAGTAATCCGTGCAATAGGCAATGAAACGAAACTATACGCGCATGATCATTGGAATCGACAGTTTTCCCTGGAAATTAGGTAATCCTGAAAACCAATCGTCCACGCTGTAATCACGCGACTAATTTGGAACGGCACGCAGTCGACGAGTATTTAGCGAGTTGAAACGTAAATCGGCGTGCAACCGGTTTACAACGGATTAATTAAATATCGTGATCGGTTCACAGAGATACTACCGACGAGGTTTTCAAATCGTCGGTTATAGTGATAAATAGAAGGGATGAACTTCTATGTGTGGACTTAATCGCTTAAAGCTTCTTTGGAATTATTTGTTGCGACGGGATATAACAGAACTTGCGATATCCAGTTTTTACTTGTTTCGTGCCAAAACTTCTATGTGTATACTAAGTATTTGAACGCTTCCGAATTATTATAAATACCTTTTAAATACTTTGTAAATATATCTTAATATGTATATAATATCAATCTTCTGATCGAATTGCATCAAGTGTATAAATACTTAGGTGAATGGTAATGTATAGGACGTATGAATATTTCTCTCCCTTTTACACGATAATACTAAACCGCAACGAATTAACAAGGCATTATTCAGAATTGATACGCGTTAATCCAGCCTAGCCGTTCCACCAACCATCGATTAATCATCGATATCCTCTATTAAACAATGACAAACTAGTAACCGAGTCTATCTAACTACCATTTGCGAAATATTGGATGAAGATCAATAACTCTGAGCTTCAAGGAAAATCAAACAGCAAGAAGTTTTGCGAAACGTGTTAGTTAAGACGATGAGAAAAATTCTGAAAGATATTTACTCGAAACTTTTCTTAGTTATATCGCTTGGATGCCAGCTGAAGAAAAACAAGGCTGGATTATATGACCTTTTAACCTTCACTCAAGAACCTTGTTTTCCTTGACCCTTGTCACTTTTTACGCAATTAAGAAGGTTCTGAAGTTGAAGGAGATATGGGGGAATCGTTTACGATTTTTGTTTGTTGAGTCACATTTTACAAAGGAATACTCTTCGCTGTCTTTATTTTCGAGTTACCTTGTTACAAATCAATTATTTCATTCGCACCATGTGTACCTTATAATGTACAATACTACATTGCACATAAATTAAAATTTGCCAGACTTGTTCTGTAAATAATAATGAACAGGTGCCAGCATACCTCATCGTATTCGAACCGAATTCATCATTGTCATTATCTGACGCATACAAAAATAGAGTTCGTGAATTTCAATTTAAAAATGTATGTTCATTACCAACGTATACGATAAAATTAGGCCATTCGACACGTTTACGAAAGCTTACGAAAGTAGCATACTCGCAAGTGGATAGGCTAGGTAGCAGCGTGAAAGGGCCGTATTGCCAAGATCCCAGTCGCGTTTCCAAATGAAACGGCGATATTCGTGGTCTGAGGGAAACAGGTGAACTGTAAAATCACGACTCGTAAATAAAGCGCGCAGCAGATGTGCGTGCAACCGAAGCGATCGGCTTGATGTGCGTTGGCTCTCGAGAGGGTGTCAAATCGAAAATCAGAATACTTGCGTGCCTCGTAAATCCCCTACGATCTTTCCAGCTGCGCATTGCTCTGAATATCGCGTTTTTATAGACAGGCTGGTATTACGGGTGCAGCACGTAAACAGCCGGCTCGGATTGTTACAGATGGAGTTTGGATTTTCATGGGAGTTTTACGGCAGCGCGCAACCCCGACTCGGTATTTTGCGTATCGCAGAGGATCGAGAGAGCGTATACTCGCCTCGAACTCAATTGCAAACGATCTCGCTTGGGTGGTATATGTATAAGCGTATCGTTTGAAAGCGTATCAAAAGTATTTCCAGGCGGATGAGTTTCGGCTAATAATTTTATAGTACGCGATTGACATTGTAGATTTCGAAAGGACGGTCCGTGTCAACTCTTTTCAATTGTAAATATTATAAAATATTCGGAGAAGTGTAAATGGTGTAAAGGGAAAGATGAAGATATTAGGTTGTCCCGAAAGTTCCTTTCCGCTTGTAAGGAAATAATAAATGCACAACCTCTTTTCGTTTTATATTATTTTATTCGATCATGTACGATCCACTCTGTTCTATTTCTATTATTATGATCATACATGATTCGACAAAAATAATATAAAACAGAGAATGTGTGCATTCATTATTTCCTTACAAGACGAAAGAAACTTTTGGGACAACCTAATATTAAATCCTTTTAGCGAATTGAAAATCTTAGGATAGAAATAATATTCTGTTTTATGACAGCGTAATTATATGAAATTTAGGTACACACATAAATGACATATAAATATGAAAGGGAATCTTTTTTTTTATGTCACATCAACCACTTTTTGGAATTTCTATGGACCGTGGACTACGCAAGTTGAGAATTGCATGTTAATCATAATTGTGAGTAGCTTTTCTGCTTTAGTTCTTTCATAACTGGAATCTTTGTAAGACATGACAGTACAATATATTTTTTGTACCATTTCTCAGAAATAAAAGTAGAGTGATTTATGGGCTTCACCATCCACATTAAATTTATTTGATGCAATGAACACCTAATAAAATTTAACCTTTTGTTTCCTGCAGTTCTTTTACATTTTCTTAGAAGAATATATTTTCATATTGCCCATATGACATTGGTTAAATGACTCTCTGTAAAAGAGTTGAAGAAATATTTACGCAATTGTAACACAACTAATTATTTCCAGTTGCTCGTCAATGTTAATAGAAACATAACGGACAGTTTCGTCTGAGAGCTTGTCACGAAGATTGCAAGTAAAAGAGGTGTAGGAATTGACAATAGACAAGGAAAATTGACTTTCCAGACTTAAACAGAGCAGTTTATATTAACAGTTCGCACCACTTCCTACATAAAATATTCGAAGAACACAAACGGTGGTTAATTTAGGGGATATTGGATGTTCGATTAATTATTGCAATTCCCCTGACCAGTACTGACCACTATGCATCGAATCCGTTCCCTCTCGTCGCAGATAAACATCCAGCTGAACTATTACACGTAGCATTTGAATTTTCATAGGAGCTTTGCACGGATTTTGCTCGTAAACTCTAACTGCAACCTCGGTTGTTTCGCGTATTCTGCCGGAAGATTGGACATTCGCTGGCACCTCGATTGAATTGGAAACGAATCTTCTCTCCCTCCGGCTCGAATCGAATTTCCATTATAACAAAGAAAAATGAGAAAGAGAAAAAGAAACAACATGATATAAACGACTAGACTCGCGCGAAAGCTTCGCTCTCTCCTCTTCTTTTTTTTTTTAATTTCTCACGCGAATATGGTCATTCGTTGCTCAGTGTCGTGAAAATAAACATTGTCTTACTGAAAAAAACCCGTTTCATTAATCCCTTTCAATGTTTCTCCTTAATTCTCTTTGCCATTTAATTAAGAGCAGTGTTGTTTTAACGTTTCATTATTTCATAGAAATTTATAATAGGAACGCTATGGACTTTTCCAACAAGTCAATATACGATGGTTACAAAAGGTATCGGTACATGTTCTTATTTTTCAACGAAGCGTTTTTCTTTATCAGCTTCCATGTTTCCTTTTCGTTTAATAATTAATATTTAAATACTGATGAGTATGATGATAAATAATATAATGATAAATACAACGGTGTAACGTGCATCTATCTTTTTCTACTTGTTCACACCGAGTGTCTGATTCATTTATTCAAATCCACCTACCTATACTAATCTGAAATAGACTTTCAGATTGTTACTTAAACATCTTTTAAAATTCAGCAATTTACAATTAGAAGGCAAAACATTCGTCGAGGGTCGTTTGTCAATGCCGTCGGTTTCACGATAAATTATAATACATATGTATAACGATTGTACAAGCGGCCCGTGAGAAATATCAACGGTACAAATATATTCGTGAAGATACGGTACATGGTACGCGAAATATTTTGAAGGCAAGCAAGCCGGAACGCCGAGCAATGCAACCAGCAAACGGCCGAGCTGACGGACAGCTGAAAGGAGCTCGAAAATTAATGTACGTCCATTAAGAGTCTGCACTTCCACGGTTCCCAACCGAATCGATTCAATCCTCGCCGATGTAAGATTAAGTGCTCCTTTGTTGGCTTCCGACGAGGTCGCGATTACGTCTGACAACCATCAACGAGAATTCTGATGTTTGGAAACATCGCGCGCAAACCGACAAGCACACGATGCACACGATATTACCTGCTACCACGCTCGATGCAATTTGTTTTGTTTGTTGAAGAGATTTCCAGATGAAAAAATGAAATGTATCGCTGAGTGCTAATACGATTGCTTCGAGGTAACAGCATATTTTATTATAATTTTGTTTAGTTTTTATTCGAGTTTATCTAATTTTATCTTCCGTTTTTTATGCAGGATATAATAGAACGTAGAACGAGGAAAATATTTCAGTGCATCGATACGAAATTTGAATTTTGTTATATCGTTACGTGTAAAAGGTATATTACTCAGAAAACTTTTATCAGATACATAGTCACCGTATATTTCAATTTTGATCGTGAGTTAACCAGATCCTGCGAGAGCATTCACTGAATACAGAGTAAGCAAAATGTTTCATACATGTATTATTTATAAAGCGTGTGACAAAATTTATTTATTTTATTTATTTAGAACCAGACGAGAGGTTAATATACATGGAAAAATAAATCGAAAATTTAGAATTAAATTTTGTTATTTGCAACTTCGATTGTCTCGAAAACGACGTTCCCGATTTAAATAAAAAAGAGTTATTCTAGATTTCCAACTTATTTGTCCAGTTGTACCTCGTGTTCTGCAACACCCTAGATATTCAGCTTATTTCTATACATTTTCCTTTTCTTTTTTTATATCTTCAATTCACTGGTTCACGTATTGAGCGTGCGTATGAGCATTTCCGATTTGTTTAGTCGTACAATTTATTTATTTTACGTTAACCACTGTAAATATTATACCTGATCATCCATCATTTACAATACTCGTATCTAATACGAAATATTCTACAGTAATACATCAGTGAGAAGATCATAATAGCAAAGTACAACTTAAAATATAAAATAGTAAAGTTGTAAAGTAAACTCCAATTTCGCCGAAACTGAAGGCTAATCGAATCTCCTTAATTCAACCTAATGACAAGAGTAATCATTGAACAAAACGACTAAACCGTTCCTGCAGGACTAAGTAAACGGCAAGTTCGTGTAAATAATTTAATTTTCGACATGGAAACCAAGTGCACCTTTTACATCAAATAATCGTACGTTTCTCGTCTCTTCGACGTCCCTGATTGGAACATCCTAATGGGTCTCCCTCGCATGCAGAAAGAGGCGAGTTTGTAAGCGGACAGAATGCACTTATGAACACTTACGATCGACAGAATCCTTATGGAGAACCTTTGACGAACGCTGGCCACATTTTAATTAGGACATTTTTATCCACTGACAGCTTCGAAGAATATCACGCCGATGCCATTAGAGGTAATGCAAACGCAAATAGGAAATTCTCCGATCAGAAGATCGTTATTTTGTCTTCCGATCGTAATATTTTCGGAGCTACTACTCTGACTATATTGTGCACTGAACTCTCTAACAATAAGCCGACTGAACAATCTGAAATTTCGTGCAAGACGCGAACGCAGGTAGTACGGTTAGTTCATAATCAATATGATAGTACATGTACATTAATAATAATTAGTAATACATTAGCAACGCTATGATTTACATACGTGAAAATACGTACGTGTATTCTATTATTAAATCATTCTATTATTAAAACCTTCCGTGATCTCCTTGTTAATTTTCAATTTTGTTTTAATATCAATGGAAAACTGGGTCCTTTACATTTTCTGTAAATTATGCATATTGATAACAATTCTTTCTTATTTTTCGCTTTGAGAAACTTTCTCTCGGTTCAATTAAAAATTACTCGAAATACGCACGAGAGTCAGACCGAGTTGAAACCGTGTTAAGACAACCTCCCATGGTTTTTTCTACGTGACAATGATAAAACGAAAAGCAGAAGACAGGAGAAAGAGAATAAAAAATATATAAATGGTAGAAAGTCAGGTAGAATCATTGGACGGGATTTTTTTCTTTCCTCTCCAATAACTAGACCAACATCGAACAAAAGCGTTATCGATTTACGAGAGCTGTGCTCCGGATATACGCTCGCTCCATAAATACGAGTCGGACACGCAACTCCTCTCGATATCGGCTATAAATACGTATTTTATCTGTCGCGGGATTTCAAATGAAAAACAGTCGTCAAGAGCTCATGGGATTACTCGTGAAAGGGTGGACCGTTTTCAAGGGTATACGGAGGTGGAAAACGACGCTCGGGGGACGAGCAACGAACAAGGTTTTCGTCGCACGCGCCTTCGCGCCGCGTTCTCATCCTTCGGAGAATTCATAAGCGGGAAACTTCGGTGCCTATCGGCACCCGCTGCTACGTGAACGTTCGACGAAATTAAATCTGGCAGGTATTTTCGTGCTCTACGGGCACAAAACGATTAACGACGGGTACGAAACAAATTCTGAACTGGTACGACAAATTGATTTTGTGTGATGCTTTCAAGCGTTATTCCTACGCGTTTTACATGATGAGCGAAGCCGAGGATTCTAATCGAGTTACGAAGATTTTTCTTCGTTTTGCTTTCATTGCTTAGTTTCGAAGGATTTATTATTTGTCGTGGCTTCGAATTGGATATTATTTTTACATATTTTGTTTTGCGAGAACAGTTGAAAATTCTAATCAAGATACGTAGGTATTTCCCATTTTGTAACGACTTTGTTCGTCATTACTTGCTGCTCAAGTAATTTTTTCTTTGTCGAGGATTATATAGAAATATACAAAGAATATAAATTGGAAGTTTCAAGTTTCGTATAATGTATTCCGGTTAAAGTTCACGGTTGATGGCAACGAGTTTCCAAAACAAACTATATAAACAACTAGCTTGTTAGAAATTCAGGCGGAAGACAAGAGAACAAGTAGGCCCACAAAAGAAATAAATCAGTAGCAGAATCACGCGAATAGTCGGCGAACGCGACTTGATTACTCGCTATCGATTCTGCGATTATTACACGAAACGCGAATAACAACCAAATAGTACACGAATTCATTTCCCAACGAGGTACTTTTGTGTACCTAATATATAATATGTATTAATATTTATCCCTAATTCATATCCGCATATGCGTTAAGAATTATAGTTTTAGTAAATGTTTATTAAAATACATATCAAATAATAGTTACCATGAACGTGGAATATCGCTCTGAAGAGCTAATTGTTTACTATCTCGACACGAGATGCTCACGAATAGCGACACGTCTCCAGGTAGTTTCTGTGTGTAGCTTAGTTTAAAGGGAAATAAAATTAAACTCTCTATCGTGAACATCACGTAAGGTCTAAGTCGTTCTTCAAGAAATCGAGGGTTCCGAGTTTGCAACACCTCCCTTAGGGTATTTGAGAACTTTAGCAGTGAGCAGATTATTACAAAGATGGAGAAGGGGAGAGACACGAGGAGAATGAGAGATGGGAAGAGGAGGGAAGAGAAAGAAAGCCTCGGAGGCTGAGGTAAGTATTGATTATAATAACACTAGTAGCCAAAACGGTCTGAAGACGTGCATGAGGATCCGTCCATATGACTTTACAAGAACGGCTCGAGGAATAAAAGATGGCTCTCCCAAATCCTACATCCTTATCTGTACAACTCGCCTGTATTCGACTGATAACAAGGAACAAAACTGTATGCGATCTAACGTATAGCCGGTGAATAATTTCAGAATGGCGAGTCTGGAAAGCTCTCATAGAAAGGTAGATAAGGTTTATTTCTAACTACTTCTTCTTAGCCCGATTTAAGACTCCCATCGGATCGAAAGACACGTACTCGCTAAGATCTGTAATTTAAGCGAATACAGTTAGTTTTTCTTGTTCCATGTGTACTTCGGGCAAGGTGTGTTTATTCATCTTTCAGTATCCTATTTCGTTGACGATTTAGTGGAACAAAAGCTATAGATTTTTTTTTCGAAACAGCAGTGCACTTTTAATCGCGATGCTTTATATTCTTCGCGAAGGAAACCAAATAGCGAATGGATGGAGATTTCGATAAATTTTTAGTGTTATTTCTGGAAACTATTTTTAGAGACTTAGGTAGCCATGATCGAGGTACGCTCGCGGCTTAACGGATTCTAATATAAATAAATTTGATCGTAGGGCACGAAGAGAGAGTCAGTTTGTATAATACCGTTTCCAATATATGATCTCTCTCTTTCTCTCTGGCGAAAACGTCAGAATCCTGGATAAACCAACAGCAAATATCGCTCTATCATTATCGAATTCGACCCAGTAAGTCTGATAAAATCAAATCAGCGATAGAAGCTGCCGCGTATCCATTACCCCGTACGATATACACAATACGCCGCAAGCCGCGCATAAATTATGTCGCGTCGTTCTATTTAATCGATCGCAAGCGTATTAAACGCATCGGCCTCGTGGCCGCCGTCATCCGATGCAATCGATGAAAGCTTTTAGCGAAATTGAAACGTCTTTTCGTTAAACTTCACCAAAACCCCAAAACCGTCAACCTTTCATCCGTCTTAGGATTTACGCGACGTTGCACGTCTAAAACGTCCAGAACTGTGTTACGTTCTTAGTGGATATTTCATGCTATCCGTGTTTCGTGTAAGACACTTCTCTTCATAAGGTCTATCAAAGTTCCTTTCATTCGAGCCAAAGATCCTGAGGCGAATTTTCAATCATTAGCGATCTTTTCGGTAACTTTTAAAATTCCTTTGGGTTTATCGTCTTTTTACGCACGAAATTATTTACGCACCAAGAGTACACAAGGTTTGGAAGACGCTCAGCTATTCCCTAGTTAAAAGGAATGTTCTAGACTTCCTAGTTCTTCTGAAGATATTCTTCGTGGAATTTTTCATAATTATCTTACAATCGGTATTTCTTCCATTTTATATAATAATTTCAAGCACAGAATCGTGTCACAAGTTCTGTTGCAACCATAGTAAATTACCTCGTCACGTTTATCTTAATTATGTTCACTGCTTAAAGTCTTCGTTTCGTTTCAACAATGCCTTTCACTCTAGATTTAAATTGTAGGAAAATGACAGACTTAGTCGATGCAATATGTTAACAAAACCTAAAAAGAAAATTCACTGGCCTTCAATCGCTGTTCAACCGTTCGCGGAGAGACGCGGTCGCGAAGAAGCGCGTCAGCGAGAGGCGTAAGTTCTCGCTACGATTTCAATAATCGACGCCACGATACAGTTGATCCTCTTATTTCGGTTAGGAGAATAGGGGTGGTTGATTGATTATGACACAGGTTTAACAGGGTTTTACAACACTTATCTCGCGTATTTACACAGATTTTGATATCTTATTATTACACGATTAGCGTTATAATTAATGACTTAATGATAAGTTCCGATCTAATGATAATACAGTATTGAGACTCGAGTGTCGTTACTCGGGCAAAGTGCGTAATTACGATTCGTTAGACGTACGATTAAAACTGAGTATCACTCGTATATAATGACTCGTAAACCGATTGACTTAAAACGACGTTAGTTTGACTCGAACGCAGTAAGTGAATGTGAAGAGGAATGACTTATCAAAAGTTACGTGTATGACGGTTGACTCGAAAGTGCTTTTCGGCTGTGGCGTTGTTGCAAAGGAAAACTCTTGTTGGGTGTGTCTAAGATACAAGGAAAGCTGATTCGTTGATGTCCCTTTTCGATAGGAAAGTGAGTTGACGCTAATTGGATAGACAAAAAACAAAAAGTCAGGAGTGTGGGTAGATGGTGACCACTCCCAACTAAACGTTGATTGTGGGGACTAACATCTGGTAAAACTCGCTGTTTCAATTTTCCTCTGGAACGATCAATAAATTTAGGGACTGTTTTACAGGATGACTGCTAAACGAGATCCTCGATGGGTCCCTAGGTCTATTGAGCGCTCCAAGAAGGGTCTGTGCGTATCTGGTAAACATCTTGACCGCGGGGTGGTCTACGGTTGTGTTACGCGACGTAACAATCGCTATATGTAGACCCAATAATATCATGATCATACACTAATACGATACAGTTATTTGCATATACACTCCGAGGTCTGCTTTAAACGATTACCAAGACACATCAAAATTATATGATACGATTTCGAGATACTCCAAGTACTGTATCCTATTGGCGAAAAAAAAATTACCTTGAAAAGAAAAAAGATCATTTCAATAGATTCAAAGAGGACGGGATGACACGACGTGACGTGGAAGGAGGGGAAATTTTGCCGACAGAGGAAGGCAAGGCGAAAAGCAATTTGATTCACACAATATCCAGCCGCGTAGCCGGTGCACTGGTGGTTCATGCAATCGTGTCTGGATAGTAGGTACATCGTTTTGGCGTGTTGGCCGGAGCTCGCAAAATATATTGCACTTTCGGGACGAGGTCAGCTGCGACTGTAATTTTGGTACAACATTTATCTCGCGGTAACATCGCGGCTGAGATCTTTATTGAGTCGGATCCAAATATATCGAGTTTAAACGATCCTGCGTACAAAAGCAACCCGGTTGTGTACAAACCGTGCCGGCTGTTCGATCTTGTATCGCAAACGGTGGAATAATTGGAATTGCTCTAACACAATGCTCGATTTATCCAGCACGTGGACCAAAGAAAAAAAAGGGAAAAATGAAAAAGGAAGGTAATATAAGGGGAATGTTGGGGCTAACTATACTTCTTGTTCGCTTTGGTAGGCGAAACCGATAAGCACTTGTCAAAGTAGCCCACTTTGCTTGAAATTTTTGTAGAAAATAGCTTACACCATCGAAACGTATCGAATGTTAACGTATCAAACGAGCTTCCCAGTTTGAAATAATCTGTGTCACGAAAAGTGGGTCGAAATTTTAGTTTTGCAAGAAGACCGTAGAAGACTACGATCGATCGACGAGTTTTCATAATGAGAAACACGATGTCGCGAAAGTAGGGCGGTTTTAATCGGTACAAATCTAGGCAACCGCTTCTTCGCATTACACCCGGTATGTCTCGTTTACGAGAAGCACGTTCGCTTGACACTAAGTTCATCCACGAGACCTGTGACTTTTACTTTCGTAATTCTCGCAGCACCACGAACAAATTAGAAACCATAACGAATATTTAATTAGTCCCACTGCCGTTCAAAAGTCAGTAAGCTACGTGCTTCGATACTGGAAGTAAATTACCAACTTTACGTTACATGCATTTTTTGGCAAAACTGCTAATATGTCAGTATCTTCTATCTTCGTTGCACTTAACCTTTCCCGCTTTCGAAGGAGGACACTAATCACAGTGTATATCTTTTTTTTTTTTTTTATTTATTTTATTTAAATTTTACAATTTGTCCAGTAGGTCATTTGGTAAAAAGTGTATATCATAGCTGACGAAAGTAATTGAATACTTACTTTAGTATAATAGTTAGAATATAGTACTTACTATAGTAGTTATAATATAATAAAATTTGTTTGATTCTTCGTCCTTCAATTTCATTCTTCCGATCGGTAAATAATAGATGACATCTAGTTTGTCGATTCGGTAAAATCTAAAAATAAACGTTAATATATCGGATTAATACCCGATTCCAGTTCGTTGGAGCTGACGAATTAGGCATTACGAAACAATTCGTGATTCGCTACGGTACCTGGCTCTTCCCCGAATTTCCCACCACGGTTGAGAAATTTGAAACCACCAGGGTAATTAACTGTCTCCCCGAATAACAATAAGATAACAGTGTCAAAGTAGAGGGTGGAGAATCGTGCGCTGTTGCTTCGTAGCAAACAACGCTGTAACTATTCGTATTACAATGTAGGCTTCTTGTTCGTATCCTGTTACGTCTTATGATTAAGACTTATACGTATATTGAGTTGTTCGCGTCCTAGGCTCTCGTAATTGAATTGGAATACGCGGATTCTACGAGAATAAATGGCACTCGGCGAATGGTGAAATTATTGTATGAAAGCATACGAATAAACAATACGGTAAATGTTGTATGGCTATTACATTAGATAATAAAGATATGCTGACGATGAGCGTGCAAATGGTAACACTAAGCGTTAAGCACGATTGTATTCGAAAACTTGTACACATCTTTTATGAATATAATTGGTTCTTTCGTAGAGGGGTTAGGCACTTTTGGAAAAGAGATATTGAAATTCGCTTTTTACGATGTTTTCTACTGGACGATCAATTTTCCGCTATTCGAAATATGATAGAATTGCTTTCATGGGATACTATATGGACTGCGTATAAAATACTATTGATAAGAACAGTACATACTCCAAGCATTCGCTGGCAGTCTCAATTACACGAGTTCACACGCTCGTTGGCGTCGCGATTTAATGCTAAACGCTTCGTGTGGGCTGCGTTACAATCACGTGTCCAATGTAACTGTTTTACAGGCAAATAGATTCCAATATCCCGGCTAAATCGATCATTCCGCGCTTGAATATAAATTATCGCTCTTTAAGATAAATTATTTTTTAGACTATGCATCGACGTTTGTAAAAGACTTTATTTTAGATTTGTTTTATGGAAGATCAAAGCAATAAAAAAGGTTTGTATGTTGGCTGTTTTTGATTTAATCGTGAAGATGATCTCAAAAGCTAACAGACGTGTATTACGAATACTGCAGGTTTCCATTACGATATAAGTCCGCTAAAAAGAAAAAATATCTAGTTGCAGAAGGAATTTTTAAAAATTTCTGTCTTCGTTCTTCAAATTCTTCGGCTCTATGGTGCTTCTGCACAGTAGTATATAGCGCGTGTTCGTAAACTAAGAAAGTGAATTTTTGCAAAAATTTGTTTAACACTGTAAACATCTTTCTACATGCCATGCATGCTTGTTCAAGTTGTTTGGACTTGAAAATCGCAGAAATATCCGTGTATCTCGATAAAATTCTTCTTGAACGTCAATAAAATTGCTGAGCTGCTGGCAATAGTAATTTCGCGAATTGCTATTAGCTACGTTTCCAGGATGATCGTTTGCTTCTTTAACGCGAATTCGAGCCTAAGAATCCCGAATGCATCGAAGAAACTAGCCGTGAAATGTCTTTTATCGTTATAACGCGTCATTTCTACACGGCGTTACTGTCACCTTTCTACTTAGCAGTCGCAGATAAGAGGGTTCCAATGGTTAGCGACGCCTTTCTGCCGGCCGAGGCGGTGCGTTCACGAAGAAATTTATCGCGTGGAATGGCCAGTCATGAACGTTACCGTTCTAACGTTATGCTCCCGTAAACTTGTTAAAGAGTCGAGTGGAACACTCGTTCACACAGTTCTCCGGATCTCCGACTTTGCACCGTGTCCACTGCTTGCTTCTGATTTACTTGCTACGTGGAACTCGCGATTTACACACGATGGTAGTTTCAAATGAATTCAGTTGGTATTTGACATATTTATAAAATTCATAATCTGGAATTTTGACGGCTTGTATGGATACAAAATACTCATGCTAGATCAGTACATAGGCAACAATTTGAGTATTTTACGTACAATTGTAAAAAAAGTTTCTTCGAGACATGGTATATTTAACCAAAGTAATTTTTATATGATTGAATACACTATCCCGACGATTAATTGGTTTCAGTATTTATAAGAATTATCGGTTTCTGGATTGCAAAATTCTTGGAATGGAATTTTCTCTTAAAATAATTTATGCATTAAAAGATCGTTTAAGTAGAATATAGATTACTTTCCATCTTCCTCAAATGTTAAATTTATGTTTATTTGCATGACACTTTTTTCAATTATAAACTCATATAAGAAAATTATACGAATACTCTAATTATTCGTGATAATCAATACAACGAGGTTTTGATAATTTTATTAAAAATTTTCCTACCACTTAATACAAATGTATAATTTATACCAAATTTCATCATCTTTAATGCAATCGATAATTAACTGTGAAACAAAATCTAATAAGTAGTCAAACATTGTAGGAAGAACATTTCACATGCACCGATTTATCAAAAGAAAAACGGCAAAATAATAATAAAAAAAATGAAATAGGGACCAAAATTTAAAAAATGCTGAGGTATCGCGATTCTCCGTCGCAAAAACGAACATTTCGGATGACAAATACAAGGTTCTATTGGAACGACCTCCAGTGAAGAGAAAGGTCCGTTTCTAATCACATAGAGAATTCACGGGAAGCGGAGAAATTTCTTCATAGCGACAACGATGCCGTACGATTCGGTCGCCTCGATCTGTCTTCATGATTTCGCAAAGCCAGTAGTTCATCGAGGCCGTTTCTGCAAGCTCGGCGCTCTGCGATCTTCCCATTATTCTTCGTTCATGGAAATAACATCGGTCCTCCTAACGACATTCGATTCTGCTCTATGCGCACACGTAATAAACATTTCCACGGAACCTCGATTTTCGACTCTGTTCTAATTGCGTTTAACTTACAACCATCGCATTGCAAGGACCAACTATCGGAAAGTCTTTAGAACTTGCTGCGCTCTACTCACAAAAGGTACAATTTTCAAAGAGTTGGCGTTGGTGACTCACATTGGAATAGCGTTGTTATTGAACAAACGCGACGAAGCTTAGAAATCTCATACGATGTGCTTTTTATAAAACTGTAAGTTTAATAACTACGGTTGTCAAGATAATTGGGTGGCCGTTAGTATGACATGTTGTTTCATTTCATCTTGCAGAAATGTCTTTATTTCTTTTCAACTGTGACCTGCAACATCGTGTTACAAAATCATTTGCATCTAATTTTAATTGACAAGTCTGTAAATTGTACTAGTACCTTGAGACAATTTCTGAACGTCTATGTAGTGAAAGATAATTAAAAATATACGATAAATATCATATTCTCTGATATATTCTTTATATCGATCCACCAACAGTGCATTTTTGGAGAATCTGAAGGACCCTTTGTAAAACATATGGATAGAACGTGTTCTTATATTTCTTTCAGTTTAACTTCTTTCGCAAAAAAAGATTATTTTATACCATAATTGCCAACAGTTTTAGAGTCGAAGACCCGAACGTCTCTAGTTCGTCAAACCGTTCGTCCGAAGGAAATTTGCAACAGTATTTCGCCATCAGATCGCTGTTTATGACGCTGTTAACGTAACTACTCTGTCTCTGGTACGCAATCTAAAAGCCAATAGCCGTATCTGTGACGATGTATCGCTTTTGCTCGATCGTACGTAGACTCTCCGTTACGATTAAACGTCGAGAAAGGTTCATACTCCTACATTTCATCAAGAATTGCTATAAATCCGGAGACAATTGTATACGCGACCATAACTCGAGCCGAAAGGCTCGAACGAGGGCCAATTTTTTCCTTCTGATCACGTACGAACAGATATCGAGAGGAATATATGGAGAATTCCTTTTCACCTCGAAAACTATATCGAACTCGCTACCATCCCTGAGGCTTGATGTATCGTTCTCTATACAAAAGATTTTTCTCTGGCGTGCAGGCTATGCCTGTCGAAGAGGGGCACTTTTATTGAACAATTCTATAATTTATGACGCCTAGACACCTATAAAATTTCGCGACGAAATTTCAATTCTCTGGCTCCTACTCTCGCCACATGTGCCGAATTGCTTGATCGACATCGATTCGATGGCGAGTACACGTTACTTGAATTTGTCTTGGATATGATGATTACAAAATTTAGGAAATAAATATTAGAAATTTAGAAATATGACAATATTAACCCTTTGCGATCGGATATCGTCACAGTAGCCATATCCAAAATTTGTCTTCGAACTATTTGTTAAATATTAATTGTCTCGTCTAAGTTTATAGTGCCACTAGAAGAATATAGTGGTTAAAACGGAAATATTAAAATATTAGGAGGAGATAATATTTTAATATTTCTGTTTCGAATAAAATAGTTGTAAAAATAAATTGAGAAGCTTCCTGGAAGGAGAGAAACTTTTACCACCACAAGGGTGAACTAAACAAACTGCGTCAAAAGTTTTTTTAATATCAGCTACGTCTAAATGTATTATTTACCAACTTGTGTGCTGCTACCTGCTGCAAATCGGCTGATAACTCGCTTTTTCTAAAGTCCTCGATTGTTCTTAATTTTAAAAATACGTGCTTTACCATGTACAAAGAATTCATATAACAAGACATTTCTATTCGATAAAGTAGAACGAAGATCAATGCTCGAATGGGGAAGGAGAATCACGTACGTACAATGAAATCGCAGAGGGAATTTTACGTTTAATTAAAACACAAAATCTTTCATTTGGCCGGGACCGATTACAGTGATTTCGCCAGAGCGATTCGAAACGGTCGCATTGAATAATTGCGAATGGCCGGAAAAATTATTTCACGAATTGGACACTGGTCAATTCAGCGATCCATCGAAGCAGTTAATCACAGAGAGCTCCGAACCGATTCGTCAACGATTGTCCGACTTCATTTCTCTATCATTTCATGAGCCGCTTCACGGAATCTACTCGTTAGATTTGCGATTCGCGCGACGAAACGAACGTCTCCAGCCACGGACTTCCGCGTTCAGTCCATTTACACGTGAAAATGAAATAAAATCCTTTTTGTACGCGAAGCAATGGGAAATAATTTGCGATGAATAGCAATGTTAGAAAATAAAGTAAACCATTTTTTATGACATATCTATCATAGGCAAGGAGCAAACGATTCGATCTTTTATGTCTTTTAACTTGGAAATTATAGAGATGCGTATGTCTGTAGTGGTTTTTGGTCTGATAAATTTTTCACTTTATATCTCAAAAATGATGTCTTCGAGAATTCTGAATAATACTACGCGTATAACTATAACGGTATTATCATAATACTGATATAATATTAAATTAAAATTCTTCGGATATTTCCTTTGGCGTATACATACATTGAAAAGTCAATCTGGCTGGTAGAATTACCGATTTCTACATTTGAGATCAAATGTAGGAAATTCTGCTTAAGAAAGCAATAGAATAATTTACAAACTCAATATTAATGCTTTACGAAGCAATTGCATGGCTTCAAATTACATAAATTAATTGAAATTACCTTGCCAATTATGACTGTCAACATCAAAAGCTCGCGTGTCACAGTCCATCAGTAAAATGAATTTATTCTTCTCTCATTACCCAGGAATGAAATCAATAAACTGATGGAAAAAGTATCTAATTATTTGTAACTTAATTGTAAATGAGTTCTTTTATTAGAAGTTTACATTATTAATGACATCGCCATTTAAAAATATATTATTTGCAAGTATTATAGATATTTGTACAGGTGAACTAAACGTAGCATGGAATATCAAGCTACTGCTTAGTAAAAATAAGCACCGCCAATCGTAAACAAATTGCAATCAACTACATATAATCTTCCTCTAATTCCTCCTAATTCGAAAATTTTAGTTTTTAAAGGTTCACTGAACAGAGGGGAAAAAAGCAGATCTTCTCTCGCTGATTCGAGCTGGTTTCAAATTTTCGTGGTTTATCACTGGCCAAGGATGTATGCATGTGCGAAACCAGCGATCGGGAATACATTACCGCAAATAAAATCCGTGAATTTGATAAAAAGCGAGGGAAAAATCGGAAAGGGAGAGCGAGACCGTTGTAGGCGGCCGGAATTCGCCGAGAAATCAATATCTTATCTTGTATTTTTTTTTCCCTCGATTCTGCTTCTCCTCGCTTCCAATTCGACTGTTTTATCTCGACGTTTCCGCTTGTTCAATTTTCACGGGACTCGTATCTGCTATCTTCTTTTCCACGTGCCTTAATTAAGATTCGTTTACTTGCGACCGAAACCTCTCGAAGTATTTTATACAGATGAAACGAGAGCCAAAGAGAGCGAATTTCCTATTCACGGCCGATTCCACGTATCCATTTCGAAAGCTCACCTACCTAATCACACTGACGCAGCTATGTATTTGCTTATCGCGTGCGCTAATTGCATTTGACGAGCGCCCACGTCGCCGGAACACCGCGTAATTTCGTAAACGGCCGTCTCCTACATATATCGCCAATTATAGAGTTCATGGTGGATACTCATTCTGAATGACGACGTTGAGTCATGAATCCTCACACGAGTAATTACACACGCACATTTGCGATTTTTAATTCATCGAATACGGATTCGTTTTCATCAATCTTTCTGGCCAAACGCAAAAAGACGATAAAGTTAGATATAAAACTTTTACTGTTACCAAAGGCTACAACACAGCAGTGAAATATTGACCAATTTATGTACTTTTACTTAAAGTTATTAAGATACGAGCAATTGAAAATTATCCATATTTAGTTGCATTTATATGAAAGTGTCGTTCAATTTTCGTAATGTTTCTATTGTAAAATATCTAACACGTAAAGTAATTCACTGCAAACATCGCTTTTTACACAGAGAAGAATTCTCGATCTTTAAACTGTCATGTGTTATAAGAATTATAGGAAACATCTTGAAATTTCATTAGCACTGTAATGAAAAACGGATGCTGTGATTGTATTAATTATATTATATTAATTTAATATTAACGTGATTTTATTGATTTTATTATATTTATTAATACAATCGTGAAACTCGAATCTCATTACAGTGCTAATGCAAGTTCCAAACGTTTCGTATAAAACACATATTTATGAAGGAGGTGGCAACCTGCTTTTTCATATCGGTATCAAGAGAATGCAGATGCAATGGCAGACTGAACCTTTTCGGGCTCTTTCGACACAGTGTGTGGTGGTTACCGAGCGTTTGTCGACAGTTCAAAGACCAATGCGCGTATTTCCATCTGATACGCTCCGGTTCGCTCTATTGATACCACACTGGCATAAAACCCGATTTGAATCCGGCAATGAAACTCATTCCGCGATGGCTGCAAAGGACGCAGTCCACGAAATCGGTTGCCGTTGTTCAGTCGATGTGCAATGACAGGAATGATTCGCTCACTGCGTGACCAGATCCTTCTAAGAAGCTTCTAAGAAGTATATTCTACAATTATATTATCTCATCTACTATCTTCTTGGAAAAGCAATTCTTCGGTCTCCAATTAAATAGCAAAAACATTCAAGACTATCACTATTTCCCCATTTTCTTAAATTCCTATTCTCCGTCTATCAGTGACGTTGACGATGACTCGTCGAAAGGGGAATTCGAAAAATGAAAGATCAAGCATCGAATTGTTACGATTCGAGAAATTTGGATCGCATCCAATGGTGAGCCACGTAACGGCGCATAACTTGCACGCTTTCGCAACAAGCAAACCAACAACGCCAACCGCACGGAGGTTCGCCGATCGTTTCATTGTTCGCCGTCGTGGGCTTAATCGCTCGGTCGAGCATGAAAAATACGGGCAACCGAATGATACGGTATCGGAAGTAGATAGTAATTCGCCTACGTCGAAAATGTTGAAGCCATGTCGCAAACCCTGTGAAACGATAAACGCTGTCTTTTTGTTCCATCAATTTCAACAAAGAAAACGCATTCGTTTCCACTAGCACTGTGAATTTCGTTGCGTTCCATCCTGGTCTTTTCGTTTGTAAATCAGATGGCAACGAACATAGTTGCAACATCAGATGTGAGAAAATAAACGTTACCCATCTCAGAACGGATTTTTCCTTTACCAATGAATGTAACGATAGCGCAGACTATAATACACTATAGTTTGAAAATATATAAATTAATGATAATTTAAAAAATGAAATGTGCGTGTAGTAGTTCTATTTACGATAGGATCTTATAATCCTGAATAATGTCACAGATACTATAGCAATTTAGTCATTTTTCTAAATTGTATCATTAGTCTTCCACATTTAGGACCATGTTAAGTACATCAGCTGTAATTTTACACACAAAATTTTTCTCCAATCTTTTTCCTAGCAAAGAATTTCCCTCGTCTCTTCATTCAATTTTAATACGAAAGACTTTGAACAAAAGAAAATTAAACGAAAGTTAACGTTTTATATTAGAAAAATATTTACAAATTTACATAAAGATTTCGCGATTACAGATCAACCGTTGAATTATCTTGAAGCATCGACAACTTGTCAAAATTGTTGTCTGCAGTTTACCGCGAAACGCGAGTTACAACTTACAAGTTACAAGGGTTGATGGCGTTAACAAAGCCAACGAAAAAGGAACAGCAAGTAGATAAAACCCGTTTCAGGTTGAATGCTTCGAAAGCGTCGATCAAAGGACAAGAAAGAGGTTCGCCTTTTCATCAAATACCGGGCAACTTTCCAATTACACCGTTATGTTCTCCAGACGATAGCTGGGCCCCCGTGCCTCTGCCGAACTGCGGACAATCCGAGATACTATTATAGAATAAGTGCATTCAAGTGAGAACGTTACTAGTGCAACCACGATTCGTTTTCTGTGAACATTCGTCTATGAAACGATATTATTCTATATAATAATATGATTTTATTTTGTGTCATGTAAATGCACACTTTTGTTATCTTGCATGCTTATTAATTTTAAATATTTTAAACCAGGTACAGTCAAGTATAATTAAGCATAATTCAAGTATAGTCAACTATAATAATAAGAAATATAGTCAAGTATAATCGGACCGGCGTTCTAATCCAAAGATAGGTGGCAGGCTTCCAAGACCCTAACCAAGTTGAATATAAAATTCTCAAAATTGCGAGAAAATTATGACAGTAGTACTACCAGTACAAGTACATTAATATGATCCTCAATCCGCCAATTATTCAACTATAAAGATATGCAGGGTGTCCGAGTTGAAGCAAGTCACCTGAATATCTGCTTCGTTTTTATGATAAAAAAAATTGGTGAACTTGTACAACCGATGCGTCCACTTATGTTGCATATGTTGCAAAGCTCAACATTTTGAACTTTTTCTTATACATAGAACCGTCGGCCGACCTTAGTTTTCCAGATATTCACAAAAGCTACGAGTACCGATACAGTGGATTCTACCTATAGTTGTGCGCCTGTAGCAGCGTATGCGTCAGTTTTGCCAACCGCCGACCGCTTATCCTTTGTTTACCAACGAGGGTCGGACGAGCTTAAATGCCCCCTATATAACGTGCATATGCGAAGCTGCAAGAAATAACTACTGTAAATCACTTAAAAATGAGTATCATCAATGTATTTGGTTTGGGTCAGTTTTTTTAATCCAGCCGCCACGAGGTCGGATAATAGATTATTCGTCCAACAATCCTTACGGCGACTGGATTAAAAAATTTAACTCGAGCCTAGACCAAATACATTGACGATATGTATTCACTTTTAATTGAATTATAGTAGACGTTTCTTGCAGCCTCGTATATGCATGCTGTGCATATTAAATTCGTTAAATTCGTCCGACTCTCGTCTATAAACAGAAGATAAGCACAACTATAGGCAGAAATACACTCTAGCGATAACTGCAGTTTTTGGCAAATATCTCGGAAACTAAAAGAGACCTCGGTTATATGTATAGGAAAAAGTTGTTCAAGATGTCGAACTTTACAACACAATCAAAAATCATAGGAATCGGAGAGAGCGAAACGGTTCTACGAGTTCACCGAAAAATATTTATGGCAGTTTCACTGGTTTTAAAGAAGAAATAATCTTGGAAAGAAAATTTTTTGTCAGGTCGTTTTTTCTTAGCTTTTCCAAGATCACTGGTACTTTTCATTATTGTATTCAGTATTGTAGAGGATGGAAACTTGAGTATACCTGAACCATGACTTTTAAATGACCTTCAGATGACTTTGAAAACAAATAATACGACGAAATTGCTAGGATAATACTCAAACTTACTACGTATGGTTGTAAATGTGCAAAGTGATATCGGCGGCAGCGATATACTTTCTATACATTATTTCTGACACTATATATAATATATAGATTGTGATCCTCTCTCAGTTGTTTCATCAGGTATAATAGCCTATAATTATTTACCCGTGGTAGTAATTATACAAGTAATAATAATTGTACCCAGAAATAACTGTAATGCAACGAGAAACTCTAAATTACATACCAAAATAGCCGATTCTCCTTTCGATATGGTACACTTACTCTATCTATCTAACGTGCACTACCTATCTCCATCATTGTTGCAGAGAATTGCAGTTGACAATAACATCTTATCTACAGACGGTGTCTAACGGACACCGATTCCGCGGACACGCTTCGTCATATCGAAACTGTTGACAGAAGCAGACAGTCGGGCGCATAGTTATCGAAATGTGCATATATGTACTAACAAAGATTATTCACCGTCGGAATTAATATCTAATTATGGATATGACGGGGAAGGAGGAAGCTGTCGGTAACAGTATTTGAACGTCCACTGTGCAATACATACACCGCTAGCTTAGCCGATGTTAGCGATGGTGGACAGAGGGAACAGGAATCAACGTAAACCGATTGTGAATGATGCAGCCCTGGACTCTGGACTCTAGACACGCGGTATCCCATTTCCATTCGAAATGAATCCCAACAGCCGAGAGTGGCCGCACTTCCTCGAGATTTCCGATACGGTGCTTGCACGTGGCGCTCATGAACCCGCGAAACTCGACGCCGCTTCCTGCATATGATGCTTGTTATGCAATCGAATGCGGATTGTATTGTGCGACCGACTGTCTCTACCACAGATCGAAGTGACAATTATGCCTAAAGGACCATCGCTTGTTCTGGTTCACCATCCTTAGATGAGATCAGATCGATACTGTAACGGTTTTTTTTTTATGTAGTGGATGTGAAACGACGAGTGTGAATAGGAACCATAGACTATTAATATTAGTTTATCTTGACATTTTTAAGAATATTCAATTTTAATTTAAACGTCACATTGCTGTATGCCGTTGTACGTGTAGAGCTGTATGCTGTATGCTGAATACATAAGGCGTCAGAAATATGCGAAGGATATTCGGGCCGTTTATTACTATACAGGCGAAAATAGTTAACACCACTTTCTCAAATTTTGCAAAGTTTGATACCAAAACCCTTTATTGGTACTATCTTATTTTTGAATTTTATCAATTTTCTATATTTTTCGTTTTGCGGAGTTTGGCAAACAAGAGATACTCGTACACTTATAAGACCTATTCTAGGCCATAAATCAAAACGATGAAACGATCATGTACAAAACTTTAAGATGATCCGAAGTTCTGATGTGAGATTGAGTTTACTTTCAATGATATGATGGTGATCTTGTATAATTATGAAATCACTGAATTATTTTCTCGAGATTGATTTTTCCGAAATATTCATTTCCAATCAATGTTTGTTTGTTTTTTTTATACTATTTGTAATATAGAATATGTAATTTTTGATACTGTTTATAATTAAGAACGCAATGTCTACTATAATCGCAAACATGGCGAGAAAAATCGTTTAATCGGACAACATCATTAACACGATCGCTTGCTACGGAAGCAATTTGCTTATGAGTTTGTAGTTTGCCGTTCGCTGCATTTCATTCCCTGAATTTTAATTAGCTTGCCAAGCTCACCTATCGTAGCCGGTTTACCATTTTCACAAAAACAAGTTTAACATCGATGCTCATTAAATACCCTCGAATGTTCGTTCTCGGCGGTCGGGTTTCGACTGAAATTGTATCGAGCCAGAATCGAAAGGTACATATCTTTTTACAAATAATTTAGTTCTTAATACATATCTTTATAAATTTTTAAAGGAGAGAGAAGTTAGTTTACTACAAAATGCATTTATATCGAGAATTGAAGATCAGCGTGGTCTAATTGTAGTCAAGATTTTGAGACTTTGAATTTAGTCGCGTATTTGGACTTTTAAAGTATCATCCTTTTAATATCATAATTAATTAAGTTATACCTTTATTTTGTGTCACGTTATATTTTTATGACTTGACAAAAATAATGAAACGTTTATTATAGTAAACGCAGAATGTTATTTTATGGAAAGCAGCAATGGACCAATTCTCATCACCGTGATACAAGTCCCCCACAGATTCTCCGTTTCAAATTTAGCAAACTTCTGTTTAGTTGTATCAAGTCGAAATAAAATCGTTAAAACGAGTATAAAGTATATAAAAAATAATTAATTGAAAATTTCGTTGCAGCCTTTTGGAGAACTTTTTTGGTTGCCCTGTGGTTCGGAGTCAACACAAACAGAATGAAGGAAGAAACTAACGAACAAAAGTTTCTCTCCAACTCGACAATTTAAAACTGGAATCCCATTCTCCATCGACTGTAAATCGGTTACTTTCAATCGACTCCCTTTCCTCGGTTTTTATCGCAATTCCGGATGCATTCTCGCAAGGAGAGAAACTCGACGGGAACTATCATGAGGTCGGCCAGTCGTTTCGAGCTTGCCAAGTCGAAAAGTTTCCGAATGACTGATCGAACGCGATTCGTTTGCGCGGCTGGTGATTCCGTTTAAAGGATTTTGTTGCAGCAGCTTCTTCTTTTTCCTCTGTATCAGTCTCTACTCGTCTCTTGTCATTCCAACGATTTCAAACTGAAATTATATTATTGTACATTTCAACGATAACTGGCACGGGTTCTCGAGAGAGGTATCACGTTTTATCGCCTACGATATATAGTTTATAGTACCTATTTTATAAAGTAAAATTACTATTAAAATATATAATATAATAAATATATAATATATTATATATTTTATCAGTAATTTATAATATATTATATATTTTATTAGTAATTTTACTTTATAAAATAGGTACTTCAAAATTATTCATATAGTAGTACCTACTTTACAAAGTAAAGTTACTAATAAAGTATATATCATATATTATATATAAATATTATATATTTATTAGTAATTTTACCTTATAAAATGGCTACTTCAAAACTGTTCATATAATTCATATACTACGCACAAATATCTTTTTTAGTCATTATGACATACGTACATCTGCAGAAATCAAAAGAGTTCGCATTTTTGTAATTAATATCAGGGTTCCATGAAGGTTTGTTTCATAGCAGACTTTTAATGAAGTAGTATTTTAAAATACCTTCCAGGTATGAAAGGTGTCGATCAAGGGTATCATCCGTAAACGGGGAAACCAAAACAATATAATTGGACGAACACTGATTGATGATGATTTTGGACACGTGGGTGGCCACAATTTCAATGTTATATTACACGATTCATCATGTGGAATGATACATCGTTTTCGCACCGAAAATTTTCAAGCAACCCCAAAATCCATTTTCACGGCTATAAGCATTTAACATTTTGTGGGGAAAGAGAGCAGTTTGTGTAAATCATTGAAAGGAGACATTGTCATTGAAAAGATACATATACGATCTTGTATATCGAAAAATTGGTTTAATTGATGCCTCAAAACCGCAGATTGAAGACATATTAAAACCAAACATTTTTAACTTTCCTTTCATACGAGACAAGACACAATATGAATTACATCTATATATTAAAAATTAATTAGATATTACATAAGATATTTCATTCAAAGCGCCGAATAAATAGAACATAAATACAGCTCGTCGTTTCAATCGTAGTCTCTATCAAAAAAAGAAAAGTAGTCGAAGGAACGTTGCATTCTCGTTTTCTAAAACTCAGGAATAATTATTCAGCATGCGTGCACGAAAGCACTGATACTTGTTAATTAATATTTCAAACAAAGCAACCGATATCTCGATACATCGTCAGCAACGTTCGCACATAAAGAGCAAAGTCTGGTTTGGCAGACCGGTCGAGATATCCCAATCTGTCGCGAGACTACGTGACTCAACTTACATTAGTCTTATCGGGGACCACGTTATACCGGGGCGAGGCTGAAGTTGCCAGACCTAAATCGTGTCGGTGAGCAACTGTGCAGATCCAGGAGTTGACGCGCGCTCAACTTTGAAATCGGCTTGCATTAATATAACGGAGATAATACGGTGCCCGAACTCCGGTTTCCTGGGTTCACAGAAAATCGTGAGTTCACGCGTGAACGGAGTTATCGAATCCTTCGCATACATTCTGGAAAGATATGCATCCGCGAATACCACGACCATGGCGAACAGGAACGAAAATGTTCGTTGTACGAAAATATTCCCGAGATAAAAGTGTTGAAATCTTCCACTCGCAATCGTGTACTTGTATTCTATACATTGTGTTCTATATTTTCAAGCGCGAAATTCCTGTTTGCTCCGCAGGTTCCATCGAATGCTCTGATCGTTTATTAAACTAATGTTACATGTTACCATTACATTGAAGCTGATGCTGTTTCGAAAGAGCCTCAATGAATATTTGGTCGATCATTACTACGTTAGTAAAATATATATATATATACACACACACACACTCGAAGACCAAGGGAAAAAGTGATAGGTGCTTTTTTGTTGATTTTTTAATTTTTATACCATTTATTGGCTGAAGGGAGTGGTTAACCCCGCAGTGATCTTTAAAATTCGATGTATCGATCTTGGTCTTGTTTTAATAGAAAAGAAAGACTTTTAATTTTTAGGATTTTAATAGCTATAAAACCGTTACACTCGCCCTCCATATCTGTGACCTGTGGATATACGAAAGTCTAAACTGGACCAAAACCGGGTGTACGTAACAATAGGTTGAAATGGAACAAAACCTACATGGATTCAGACAAGACCGTACAGTTTTTAAAACAGAACGTTAATAGATCAAGACAAGACTGCCTAGGGCTTGGAAAAATGGATAGAATGTGAGCTTGAATCTAGGTAAAGGTAAATAGAAGAAAAAATATTTTTGCACGAAGTTGTATGACAGACATAAACAGAAAAATCAAGCGTCTATAAGAAAAAATTGATGTAAAATATTACGTTTAATGCATTTCCAGGAATTTGTTGAACTATAGATTCAATGAAAACGATTAATGCGGGAATCAGAACGAGAAAGAGTAATTCTAAAGAAATACAGACAAACTTATCATTCAGCAGATGAATACCATAAAATGGCCAGTACAACCCAATCACTGGTATAATTAACGAACCACAGACGCGATAAGAATTTTTTATCACCGACTGCACGCATTCATCGACCGACTATGCGCACGGAACTTATAAAAGTTACAAAGGATCTGACTAGAAACAGCCATTTAAATATTCAATATCTGGCGAACGCTCCAACTGAAACTCGTCAGTTCTCAAACGAAAGTTAATGCCTCGATCCGATTCCTTAATTCGACACACTTCCTTCCATCTAAGTATACGAAGCACTATGAGATTTACTCGCAAGGTGGTGAAAACGCGGCCCCAAGCTATTAACACGTTTCTATTATGGATAGGAAGACGATGAAGACAGAAACGGTGGAAAATTGCAATTTGCAGAAAACTATAACAATTATAGAACGTTTCGTCCTTTGCTCTCGGCTGTGTCTATAAATACACACACGCACGCACGCACACGAATGACGATGAAAATCGATGACAGAAGTAAATTAATTCCCTCTAATTTGGTTTAATTCAAACCGGTTCGACAATGATCCCGTATAACGATATAAATACCGATTTACGAGATATTTAAACGTGTCCGAGATTCTTGAAATTCTACAAAATCACCGAATTTTCAGTGTAACCGATCCGTTAATTAGACGGTAGCTTTTCCTGATTGCAATTCGATTTGTTCGAACCCGACTCTCGTTATTTTCCAAATAAATACGAAACATTGATATTGTACAATAGTTCTCACGAAAGTATTCGTACACTCATAGAAACCTTCAATGAATGTATTATGTGTATTATGTGAAATGTTTTGAAATTTCGTTACCACTGCAACGAAGCACGACTGTCATAATGATATTGGTCAAATTAGAAACCAATTTGAGAATGTATGCACATAGAAGCTACGAGATAATTCTTGCAAACATATATTTAAGAGAAAAAATTAATATAAAGCAAAAATATCCGTTTTAAACATACATATGACAATGGTAAAAAAATGTCAAGGTCTATAACATTTTATGATTTATCCATAATCCACCGAATGTGTTTAATCGAAGAACTTCGAATTGAAAATCGACATAAAAATAAAAGGAACAACATTGGAATAGGAGCCATATTAAATGGAATAAAACCGACGTTCGTGAGGAAATGAAGAGCGAGTTCACGAAGCGGTAACACGTGGCTGGGACTTTACTCGCGGCAGTGTCAGGAAACGACAAACGAGTCGCCAAGCTCCTTTTGTTATAACACGAAGACCGATAACGCGAGAACTCGCGAACAGAGGTAAGTATTGTTAAGCAGGAAATTCGTCTTTCTTACCCCTTCGAGAGACGGTCAATATTTGCGAGTTAGTCTCTCGATTCGTTCCAGGAATTTCCTTCCGTTCCCCTTTCCACCGAGCCGAATTATTATCGAGGAAAATGAAGGAAATGAGAGAACCCTTCGTGACAACGACGATACCTTGTTCGGTTTCTGCTGGCAAAAACCGGTCGCCTCTTCGCTGCTGCCTCTCTCACCCCTTTCCGTACGCCATTCGACTACGTAATGAAGTTTGAGGTTTAACTAACTAGCCGTAACTTGGACGCTGCCCACGTAATAAGGATATCACGGGGGAATAGTGGGGATAAGGAGATCCCATAAATGGACCGTGTACCTTGCTTTTGATAAGTTAAGGGAACCGTGTAAGGGAAATCGAATTAATAAAGATTGTTCAAACGAAGAAGGGAAAAGAATTCAACCCGGATGAAAAGAGTGACGAGGACTGTAATTTAATTACTTTACTTGTTCGAGAATTCTCTTACTCCCTTGGTCCTAATATTTAGCAGCCAACTGCCACGTCTACAGGTTAGATCGTGAATGGAGAGAGAGAGAGAGAGAGAGAGAGAGAGAGAGAGGGAGAGGGAAAGCCGGTAAATTTGTTTTCCCTCGCGTTGGAAAGCAAGGGCTCGTCTTATTACCTTACCAGGCGGTAGATCATAATCTTTCTCGAGCTTTCTGACACTCGCCCGTTGACAGCTTTTCATTTTCCTCGCGTTCGGAGGGATCCATTTTCCATGTTATATTTACATCGAAGAAGAAACGCTTTATATGTATATGTACGTTATATGTATATATTTTTTCCGTTACATTTGGAATTCAGGGGAATTCTGCTATACGCGATCACACGGCAAGTTAATTAGACCCACGCCACGGTTCGAACGATATTTAAACTTCGCGTTAATGCGGGCGCCATGATCGTAGCCAACAAAATGGCGGTGAATAAATCAGCGAAGCATTTACTTCGACGATTAGAATGTAGTAGGAGATCGCGTGAAACCAACCTGGCAATCTCTATTTTCTGCTGCAGAACACCGGCTCCATTCGAATCGAGCTTTTTCTTCATTTGGCAAGACCGAAATATCGCGAGATCACTTCCACGGTGCACAAAACATTCTCCAAGATTATCTACTGGAGAAATGGCCAGGAATTTTTAATTTCTCACCGTCTACCATAAAATTTTGCGTCTGTCTTTCTAAGCTACACCTCATTATGGTTTAGTCCCCTCTTGGTCCCAGGCAATCCTGTATTTCCTTTTCTCTCTTCGATATACTACCTTTGCACATTGCTTTCAGTTTTCTCCTGCGTTTGTTTCGCTTGTGATCCAAACTAGAAGTGGATTAATGTTTACGTGTAGAGTCTGAAGTATATTCGAATTGAAGTGAGATACGTCTTATTTTCATTTTATTGAGCAGTTTTTAATGCTATGCTCAATCGGATTTAATAACACATTCGGTCACATTCTTATTTCATGAAATAGCTGTTTCAAAGTTAAGTACAACAGGTCGTAAGGTAAAAAATATCCGTAAGAGTTTCTATAACCATGCTACCGAATATTCCAAAAGAGGTGAAAAATAAGGAAAGAACAGTCAACGGAAGAGAACCAACAGCGTATCGTTGGAATATCACGACATACTCGTCGCGATAAAAGCAACTCCGATCGACCAAAGTGTTCGGCACACTGAAAGTCTGAAAAGAAGCTCTTGAGCAACATTTTCTGGAGTCGCAATATTGTCTTTGTAGAAACAGTTGACAATAAATATAATATGTGATGGCAGAATTATGGTCGTTCCGATACAAAATGCACAAGAGCAAAGGAAGCAAGGAGCAAGGAGCACTCGATGATAGGACACGAATTCATCGGACGTATTTCTAAGTCCGAGATAGATGAAAAATAGAAATGATAAAATAATAAAAGTGGAATTAAATTTAAGACCTACGATAGGAAAATAATCATTTCCTTATCATTAAAATTTTCTGCCTTCTTGACAAGTATACATACGTTTCCGTAGGTAGTAAATTCTGAAAGAAGAAATTTGCTTTATACCTATACATGTAGTAACTAGGCCACGCAGAAAAATTTTCAATGTACAAAAACGTACAAAATAATATGTAAAAGTATACAAAATATTTCAAGTAAAATACTCGTTATAATGTTTAAAAGGTTCCTCTTTGCTAAAGGGCCTTTAGTAATCTTCAAAAGTGTTTTATTTTATTTTACATAAATATCCTCGATTAAATAATAAAATTTCAAATACGAAATTTGTGGCATTCAACAAATTGATCGAACTTTTGCTCAAACTACTTTGTGTCGACAGAAGTCAAGTAGAGATTCATCAATGGGAATAAAAGTAATTTATTAGAGATTATAAAAGAATATTTGGGCGACTGGTTATTTCATCTTGACAGTTTAAGAAGTGAAGAAAGCAAAACTTCTGAGACGGTGGTTGCGCAGGTTCTCACAGTACTCTAGGGTGCATTGACCGAGGAGTAAAGGCGGCTGATGACAGAAACTGCAAAATGAAGGTCTAAGTAGCGGAGAAGCTTGAGCCGCCACGTGTGTATTCCGAGAAGCATGTGGCCGGGCTCGACGAGTAATCCGGACTACCATTCGCAGCCACGAAAACTAAGTACGTGAAACGAATTATTATCAGACCGCAGAACGAGCTTCCAAGGCGTGCACCATCTACGGAAAGCTTCGCTATCAGCTTTCATCCTTCCTTCCACGGACCGGTTTCTGTGAATTTACCTTAGCCTCACCGTGTGCCGTCCTCCTTTTTTCAACTCGATTCTCCTCAAAAGCCCCGGAAATTCGTACTTCCTGGCACGGTTGCTTAAATTAGTGTGTATGTGAGAATTTGACGATCGTTTCGAGCGGAAAACTACGGTATGCGGATGCAACTGCTTTCCAGACGGATTCGTTTCTCCACGCGGCGAGCATCCGTGTCTGACGTAGTACGCCTCCGTGGCTTAATCTACTGCCAACTCCCGCGTCACGAATCCTTCCTGGCTTTGTCCCCATCTATGGTAATGTTGTATATGATAGTATCGCATGAGTAATAATGCACCAGTAGCTATGTAATTAAAAAAATAAAAGACAGCCTATCATTTATGCGATAAGTTGCGAAAGAGCAACGATTTTTCTTTCGAAGAATTTATAAATTAGGCATTTATTAATTAGACTACGTTGCAGCTAATGAAAGTGTAAGTAAACTTATGTGGATGCTCAATGGCTAGTGACATGTAGAGAAGGTTCAATTGTTTAATGTGCGCAAAGAATACATATTACAGAGTGGAAATATTCTTTTCGAAAATTCCTAAAAGATCTAACTACAAAATGAAAGAAATGGTGGTTCGGCATTCATCCCAAAATTTTAAGGAGTAACGTATAATACATATGTTCGAGTGATTCGACGACGTAATACTGCATCCAATAAAATTTTTTAATCAATAATTGAAAAAATATTCTTATGTCTATTTATTTTATATCTCAAAATATATAAATTGCAAATATCGACTGACTAACACGTGAGCAACGAAGATTGTAATAAAATCAGTACAAAATTGCAAAATTGTCCGAAATTACGCACAACAGAGGACCCTCAACGTTGATTTTAATTTGACAAAACTTCCATTAAAGCAAAATTGAATACTCGGTAGAAGTTGGCCAGGAATTCAGGTTCAGATACCAACCAACGTCTGGCACACTTCCCCTCGTGAGTATTTTCCGTCTCGTTCACGCCAACTTAACGAATCCTCGGAGACTGTTTACGAGAATCTCACGAGCATGTCCTTATCCTTATCCTTACGCCTGTTCGATTAAACCGATCACATTCCACTGCGAAACGACAGATCGTGTCTACTTCGAACGACCTTAACATGTAAAATTCAACGACCTACGAACAGTAGAGAAAGAAAGAAGTGTAGCCCCCCTTTTACCACGAACGTGTCGGATATTTAAGACTTTACCAAGAGCTTTATGCACCGCACGTCCTAGAATCCCGCTACAGGCGAGAACGCACAGCTCGGTCAAAAATTCCTTTGCTTTATGACAAAATACTCTGCTACCGCTTCGTGCCCAGCATGTTATTTCGTGACCGCCAAGGATCCATCCCTGTCGATCCCAACTGGCGGCCTTTTTCTATCCATTTGCACCCAACGCTCTAAGTATCCTTAGTGCGTTTCATTGAAATTCGAACATTTCATGGGAAAAATCACGAAAAGACGTTTAACAACGTGATGAAATTAATTTTGCATCGAGCCCAGAACGAAGTTGCGTTGCCAGTTATATCATAGGAAATTTCCTCGTGGTCGAAAATAATTACAAGTACCATGACACGAGATGAAATATTTAGCAATTTCAGTACTTCAGACGCATAAATTAGGTTTCAGTTCTAAAGCATAATGGGTGAGAAAGGATAATGTCAAATTATGAAAAATACTTCGATGAAAACGATGATGATTCTGAGACATTATAATGACATTCGC
The DNA here is from genome assembly GCA_014737385.1 of Bombus superbus. Lineage (NCBI taxonomy): Eukaryota > Metazoa > Arthropoda > Insecta > Hymenoptera > Apidae > Bombus > Bombus superbus. The sequence goes on along the minus strand of JACXIK010000067.1, from coordinate 360,244 downwards.
GCTAAGATCATGAACTCTTGTTCGTTTAATTTTAATCCCAAGAATATTTTTGATAGTTATTCAGAAGTGTACCAGAACGCCATTTACGATGATTTTTGAGTATGTTATAACACCTTTTTCCTATACATATAACTGTCGGTCGGCCTTAGATCCGAGATATTCGCAAAAAACTGTCGGCAGTCTCAGATCTGCATACGATAAATTCTGCTTATAATTGCCTATAATACTCATTTTCTTTCATTTCTTATTTAAGACAATTCAAAAATACGTTAACGGTCGGATGATCATATAATCTCTAATTCTCTAATACCTACCGCAAATTCGAATTAATTTACATTCAAGCGTTCAAATTATATTCGATCGATCGTGAAATGAATCAATCAACGCAATAATCCCATAATGCAATAAGACTAAATCGTGTAAAGCTCAGATTGGTTACGTATCCTGCAGAAATGTAACACGTTTCTTTCCGCGTTATTCAACGTGAAAACGAACGCGAGCTGTTGTAAATACCGACTAAGAAGTTTCTCCGACCCGCTTTATAAGAACACGGGAAATGATAGCGCACACGCGCTCAAAATGTGCGGCTCGTTGGTAAGAAGTACGTGGCGATAAATCCTGAGCGTGACCTGGGCCACTGGCTTTCCCGCAGCGTTTTGGTTTGCTTGTGCTGCAGCTTGCTCGGCCACCGCTGAGAACCAAAATATTACCTTGTTCCATGCACCGAGGACAATCCGATCCGAATAATTCCGCGATGGAAAAACTGTCCTTCAATGGGCGAACGATACGCCAACCATAATAGGTGTGTGTAATCATAACAAGTTACGTTGTTGTTTCAAATGTTCGGACTAATAAATGTGAGAAATGAGGCGATGAGTAGCTGAAACATTATGATAGGTTTGAAAAAAGATACTGTTAGGTCTCGTGAAGTTTATAGAGATTATATAACAAATAAAAAACGCTTTACTAAAAAATACTAACCGTCATAAATATACACTGCATAAATTAATGTTTAAGTCAGGATCATATTCTATATCGATTTAATTTTTATATCCACTTCTTATATTTATAGATTTTCTTTCTTTTAACGATTATTACAAAGTCAATCTTCGTTATAGTGTTAGACGAATAACACGTCAGTTTGCGTTAAATCTATAGGTTTTATTCACTCTTATTCACTTATGTGGTATAATGAAATCCAATTCATAATGGTGATCCTATAATTGTTTTAAATAGCGTATCTATTGTATTATAATAAACAGGAATAAATATAAGTTTCAATATATTATTGTAATATATAAAAATTATTTTCTTGTGTCACGCTTTCTTCATTTGTTCGCTACTTGGCTTAAAATTTGCACCAACTACATGGATGCTGTATATAATGATATTATGATTATCTCTGTAACTAATTAGAAAGGCTAGAGGATCGATTCAATTTCAAAGGAGTTGTTGGACGCCACTCGGAATTTTCACAGGGAAACCTAATACAGACGAGTTTATCGAGCCCCTAGTAGGATTTGAACCGTTGTTGTTTCCACCACATGCGTTTTCACGGATTATGTTTGGGTTTCGACGAAAAGCACGTGAACGGGCAGATTGAAATTTCAAGCGTGCGATTTTGCCAGTGCCGAGTGAGTGTTTAGATGCATTCAAAGGGGAATGTTTCAATGGAGACTTTCGTTTACTTTGAAAATGTGTCCTTTCTTGCCTGATATCTTTATGTGACATATGAGAAACCAATGTTTTGCCTGAAATATTGAAACAAATACAAGAAGAAGAATGTCATCTGATTATTTTATATTTTTCTAACAGAAATATTAAAAAAAAGCTTTAAGAGCCAATTTTATCTTCTTAGAAGCGCACTTTGCGATAGTACGAGATTTTCTTACCGTCAAGAAACCTTTATACAAAGGGCTTTTGGAAGCTGCCAATTATCTTAACGATGCCAGTCGGCTTTAGAATTGAAGCAGAAGAGTCACTGTTGGATGCTCGGTTATCTAAACCCCAACATACTAATAACAGTCATTTGTGTAAATATTTCTCCGCTTCTTAATCATCTGATCTTTACCTCTTTCAAAGTTCCATCTTCATATCAGGTTCTATATTTCATTTAGATACACAGTACCAAATTACTATAGTCATATGAAAGTAAATTTAGTTAGTACAGATAGATTTATTGTAATTTCAATCCCCATGTGTCGTAGAATGGACTTGGCTTACTTGTTCCTTGTCGACATTCACCCCTCCCCACGATACCTTTGAACTGTATTGCACACAATACTCTTATTGGTTCTATTATTTCTCAACTTCCTTTCACTCTCCTTCTCCTAATATTAACATCCATATAGGGTTACAGATTATAACGAGCAGTGACACAATACAAACAGATGGGCCAGAAACATAAAAAGTACATCCATATATATCAAAGTCTGAAAAACATCTACCAATAAATACCGCTAGCTAAAACTGGATTAAAATACATCTAAAAAACTAGACAGGAAGCTACCTAACATAAATATAAATATAAATAAATATATACGACTATCTGTGTATTCTTGCCACATTAATATTATATATATACATATTAATAGCCGTTGAAATTTAATTAGTATACAAATACTATAATAAATACAATGGTGTGCTAGTTTTTCAGTCACTGTATGTACATGTAAGACCATATATAATTAATGACATTAATGTTATATATATACATATTAATAGCCGTTGAAATTTAATTAGTATACAAATACTATAATAAATACAATGGTGTGCCAGCTTTTCAGTCACTGTATATACATGTAAGATCACTTCAATACATAATTAGACAATTATATAAATTTGTCACTTTTGAACAAAGTTCCTCATGAAAAGTTCACACTGTTTTGTCGCAAATTATAACGTATTGGAAAATACTGCTCTTGAAATTTGCACTGTTGCGTTCGAGATTAATGTATATTCATCGAGCAAAAGGTAATGATACTAGATAAACCAGTTACAGTTCGTAACGGTGTCCCATCAGTCATCTCTTTTACTGACAATAACTTCCCAGCGAGTTAAATCACAAAATTTGTAGCTCACATTCTCTTTCTCCCATTGTTTCGATAAGAACGCATCCGTTATACGAATTAATATTAAAGTCTGAAAAGCAAACCGAATCAAATCTCATGGAATCGTTCGAAAGCGCGAGTATTATAGTTTCTCTCGTCGACAAATCTACGAATAAACAAACTAACGAAATTACATACAGGGATGTAGCATTTATAAAACCTCGCCTCTTCGTATCGCGTTAAACAATCATATCTAATTTGAAGCATGTGTCGCGATCACAGAGGATTGTATAATCCATACAAACGGTACATGTTTAGAAATCGCACGCGATCGCCAGACAAAGCACAATTAATTCGAAAATGAAAATTGAATCGCAACAGACCACGTGTTGAATCGCAAATGACATTGTGTAGAACCAACTTTGCAGAATTACACGTATAGTATATAAGAGAACCATGTTGCAAATGTAAACTGCATCGTTACTGCATCGATCTATGAAAATTTTTTTGGAGATTACACGTCAAGAAGACCCAACATCGTATTAGCACAAATTACAAAACTGGTAATTTGCCAAAGTGTTGCAAGTGTTGAATTCCAGGGTATTGATCGAAAAATTGGATGGTTTTAATGCTAGTATATATTAAATATATTTAATTTATAATATAATACACGATTACTTTTCTTCCTATCCAGTTCACGTCTGGCAGGGAGTTTTCGAAAAAAGAAAGTTAATTTGTCGCGTTGACAGCTGGTTAATGAATGTGCGGAGGAGTTTTTGTGGAATTCCTTAGACTGGGAAAAAATAGGAAAGATTAAAGGGTTGACGTTGCCGAGAATGTCTCTGGTCTTCGTTTCGTCTAGAGATTGTAGCAGGTATATCTAGCTTGAAACCACCTGTTCTTAAACAATAGTTCAGATACGGTTCCTAGAAAGGCCAGAATACAACATAAGCAAAAAAGATCAATTTCCTTTTATTAATTCAAATATGTTCACGCTACCTGATATTCTTTAAACTGGATGACCAAATTTTCCATTAAAATCACCAAAAGTTTTGATTATATCTGAGCTAGCTCTATTTGGACATTTATAACGTATATATTTTTAAATATGCGGTAAAAAGAATTGAATAAGGAGCAAAATATTGAAACGAGCGTGTTTTCCAACCCATCGATATCATCGAGACGATCCAAGAAAATCCCAACGCAATCAAAACCTACTCAAAAAATAGAAAATAGTAAACTGAGAGAAAAGTGGATGGTAGATGGAAAAACACATCGTCTGTAAAAATCTCACATACAACGCAGCAACAGCCGTCGTTATGAGAAATTCCATAGGAGTGGTTTTTAGGGGTGCGCGAGATACTTATGAAATTCCGTCGAAAAGGGAATGAACACAGCGGCGTTATAAATTCGCAACGAAACATTAAGCCCAGTGTCCACAATCCACTGTCTACTGGTCGCGTAAAATGTTAGCGAATATAGGACAATTTTTACTGAATTATAGGTATAACATATGTTTATAAATTTTCTACGATCGTGAGGATTTACGAACATTTGGATTTATCAGTATCGGTACAGTATTTTAAAACATTCATCTATCGAATCGTAACGTGATTGCTGCAAAATTACAATGCAAAATCCCAAGAATATCACATTATTCGACTGCACCAAGCTCTATCATCTTAGGAAAAATTATATAATATGTGTTTCATAGCACAACGCACTGAATTGAATTACATTCAACTATTGCGTTCATTCAATCATTGCGTGTTGTGTCAGTCGCGGATTGTTAATGAAACAATAATAGACGCGCGGGTGCCCGTATTAGTGACTGGTACACGATAAAATTACAGAGTCAGGTAATTAATGTTTGATAATAGCCGAGGACACTCGGTAAAATTATATTCTCGCGAGTTTTACACGATCAGGTTACAATGCATAATCTATCGGCTACGAAGTCATACATAATTCACGTTGTACGAATTACTACCTATACTACGAATGCCGAATGCTCGACATCGCGATGCTCCTATGTCTCGTTCGTTTCTCTATTGTTTGTCTGCCATCTTCTCTGTCGTATCTCCAAACAATATATGTAACGACCTGCAAACGCGCAAAAGTAAGCATGTATATACAGTACATACAGAAAGTTTGGATACTTAACTATAGAAAACTTTCATGAACATACGAGCCTCTTAGAAACCAAACTGATCAACTCGATGCTCTTAATTTCTTAATCTCATTACACACAACAAAAGACCTACTTCTATAAATTGATTCATTGCGAGAAGAAAACATCAATTTTAAGGTAAATTTAAAAAACAGTATTTGTAATATTATCACCTTTCTGTATTTTTTAATTTATGGAGTTGATCAATCGGGCTTCTGAGCGTTCTATAAAGCATTTTGAAATTTCATATATATCGTAACGAGATACGACTGAAATTTCAAAATGTTTTATGTAATAAACGTAATATATACATGAGTGTTTTTTATATGTTAAAAATCTAGATGACTTTTCGTGCTTTAAACAATGTGTCTGTTCTCTGGCAACGCAACGTTGGTTCGCTTGCCGTTTACAAATTACCTCACGCATCCCCCAAACAGTGATATCGACTCTTCATAGCTCGATGTCTTGGAATCGCCACGCGCCCGCTATGGATTTTCCAAACATTCACTCGAACACCCTGGCGAGTTTCTTGAGTTCTCGGCTTATTGTCAGTCGTCAATTATGATAAGACTAAATAGCGGAGAATTATTTGCCATTTAACTGTTTCGAAAATGCGTTGCTGCTAACGGATAAGTATCCAAATACTTTCACGAACTACTGTAAGTATATACATACTACATGCTGTAGCAAATCCTGGCAATTCGAATCTCACGTAGAATTATTTCAATGGTAGTTATATCAGAATGTAAATACTGTAATTGTTAGAAACAACGTCATAGATTCATTTTATGCTACGGACGTGACTTCCTTAGTTTCGTATTTGATTTCACATTCGTATGCAACCTCGTTGTGAAAATTTTATACAGCACGTTCACACTCGGAGGAATTGTAGACTCTAATCGAAACGTGAAAATGTTGAAAATTTATTTTCTCAAAAAAAAAACTTGTTCTCTTCTGACCAATGTTTATAGAATTTTACATTAGTATCTAATATTGAACCTATAAATATATTTCACATCGAAAGAAGGAATTAAACGATTCCTATATCGACGAGAACACGGCTGAAGCGTAACCAGCAGAAAAATCCAGGTCATTTCGTAAATCTATCGCGAGTACAACGCAAACGATTTCGTGGTACGTTCGACGGAATACGTGGTCGTCGATCAATTTAAAGTACGCCGTCTCCAAAGGCATTATTCTCGACAAAGAGCCGGCAGAAACTTGCGAGTTTGGTTACCCTTAATTACACCCGGGTCCGGACGGAAAAGTTGAAGTCTCAGCGTTCCCTCCAATCCCTAAGTAAAAGAAAGAGAATGACGTGGGAGACGAGGGGAGGAAAAATCGACAGGAAAAGAAGGAAAAAGGAAGGAAGAGGAACGGGGGATGATCGAAACGCGAGACATTATCGGCGTGTCAAGAGTTTTCAATAGTTAACGAGCTTTTGATCTGATTATCGACGAAACTTTTGAAGAAGCGTGACAGCCTGTGCTCTCGAGCAGTAGCCCACGAGAAGAGTATAACGGACTAATTTCGCCATTTTAATCTGACTCGATGGAACTTAAATAATTTATAATGGCTAGATCGGTTTAGATAGTCACATCGGATAGATGGTAAAGAGAGAAAAACTGAAAATCGTCAAAGTACAAGACGATCGAGTTTGTCCAGCGAACCACCTCTCGATTCCTTCGCGATATCCTATTTGACGCCGCTTGACTTCACCCGACTATACCGCCTGTGTATTTCCTTCCAGACCCTTTCTCTTTTCTTCTCTTTTCTCGATGTAGATAGCTTTCAGCCAGAATTATTTATTTTTCCATAGAGGACGCTGAGGAGAACACAACAAACGACACAAACGATCACAAAGTGACTCGTAGTGCTGAATCTCTTCGAGGAGATCCTAGCTCGGCTCTCGAGTCGTTTCGATCATTGAGAAACAATAGAGAAAATCAACATTTCTCCTTTATGGAATGAGAAAAATATCAAAACAATAACGGAAGCAATCCGGGATAGCCGTATACATTTGTCACAGTTACTTGGTCACGAAGCAAGTAAAAACGGCCCTGCTCGTTTCTCAATGGCTCGCGGTTATACAACAAGAAAAACGGAGAGATATTTCCTTCCGCGATATGTGTATATATGTTCGACGTGTGTTGAAAATCAGCAAACTTATAGAGAACGTCCTAAATATGGCATACAATACCGTACACGTTTCGGTGAATTTAAGATCAACTACGGAACGACTCCTCTCGCCCCTGTATAAAATGTTCCCAATAATTATCGAGCGATTGCTCTGCTCAAAACGATACGGAATTTTACGCTTATTATCATTCGTAACGATCACTGAAGGGATCAAGGATCAATTATTTGCGAAACGAAGAGAATCGATGATGGATTTCACTTCCTACGATGAAAGAATAGAAGATGGAAGTAAGAGGACGTTTTAAACGGAAGAAAAATACGCATTGCATGTTTCTTGAATAAGATAGGTTTATTCTCGTTCGTTCGTTCCTATATATTTATATACTGAGGATTATTATCCTTTTGATTTTATGAATTGAGGGAAGAAGCTGTAAGTAAAACTCTTGTCGCTTGAAGGAAAGAAAGGAAGAGTATATAAAAGAAATTCCTAATGAGGAGAACGTGTTTCCATACAATAAAATGTTAACGCAATTTTTATGTTTTACTTATATTGGGATGGTATGTATTATCACTTGTCAATGTCTGAACATACTGGTGAATGTTAACATAAATTTGTTGAATTTCATGGAAATAACACAATCGTATTTCCAAGAAGAGCGTTTATTGAGATTATCAAAGAGCTTTCTAAGGCTGCGTGACAAGAGTTAACGTTTCCAAAATATTTTGCTATATTTTAAGGGAAAGGATGCAATGACGTTTCTCTGTGAATCCTATGAGTAAGGCTACGTGTTATCAAGGGTTTAGTAAGCAAAAATTATAACATCCTCACCAATATCGTGAATCACAATAGTCTAGAGTCAGTAATTAACTGACTTTTAAAAAAGTCTGAAAAGCTTCTATTTGAGGAAAACAGTGTGATTCAGAAGCAATGCCTAGTCATCCAACAAATTAATGGCAACTCCTATCTATACTTTCTATCTTTTTCATGGAATTAACCAATTATAAATTTCAATTGTCTAATAAAAGAAACAATGTAACGATGTAACAATAGAAATAATATTGGTAACCTTATCATTATTTTAGAACAATCTCCTTTATCTAACTTTATATTTAAAATGAAGTAAACTTTATATTTAAATGAATTTCTTAAACAAAGTAATTCTACAATTACTAGCACAACTGTTATTATTGCATAATTAGCTTTTAAAATTGAACTTTGTCACGCTAATATTACAACCAATATAAACAACAAAGTCATTGCAAATTTTTTACCCACAATTTATAATATACTTTAGTATTTAGTATAGTTTAATCTAGAGAATTTTTTAAGAAAGGAACACAGTCTGTCATTATCTATACCATTCGATTTATGCCACGTGTTATCTAGAATTGTTATTTTCTACTTTAAATCCACCTTTTGCAATGTTCTGTAATATGTAACCACATGTGCAAGAGAGTTCTTTTTCCCGTTAATTACGAATAAATATCATCATCATCATCATCATCATCATCATCATCATCATCATCATCATCATCATCATCATCATCATCATCATCATCATCATCATCATTATCATCATCATCATCATCATCATCGTCATCGTCATCGTCATCGTCATCGTCATCGTCATCAGTATCATCATCATCATCGTTATCGTTGAAATCGGAATCTTTAGCTTTGACTGATAACATAGTATGCTCGAATCTATAGCATACGTTATCTAGCTCATTGTTCTGCAGTTTAATGTCTGTTGGTGAAACGATATAGGCATCTTGAACGAACACGTACGGTACGTTAATCAGCATCCGCTGGAACGTGTCCTTGCACCAAGTTCACGTATCTGTCGATCCGCCATGGTAAACTCATAACGCTATAATCGTAGTTATTGCAATCTGTAACTATAGAATTGCACGGGATCGACGAATCTACATAATCGACTATGTTCAAACATGAAACACACGAATTCTGTCTCACTGATCTGACTTCGAAAACCTACCAATTTTTATCAGAAACAAACAATGTTGCTCTTAAACATCCTATTCCACAAATTCTAAGAAATATTCATAATATATATTAGGTTTATGAAAAAGTATAATACTATAATAATAAAAGTATAATGAATAGATATTGTTGATTCATAAGAAAACTGAAACAGATTACAATAGACATGCAAAGAAGAATTGAAGACGTTGCTTGAGGAACTTGTTCTTCTTTATTATTATGAAATCATTGAAATGGAGGAAAAATACAAATCGATTGAAAACGATACATGTGTATAGAACTTTCCTTTAACTAAAACTGTCTTCTTTCCATGGAAAGAGATATGTATCTATAAAAAAAGCTCCCAAACTGATGGACGTAACATTACATGGCTAACTGGTGTATAACTTCGTTCAAACTTGCATCGATAAAACTGACATTACCAGTTCATTAACTGAATATTTGCCTTGCACGCTTATTTGTCATCACGATTATATATTCAAAACACCTTAGAACAATACAATAGCAGGATTTGCCCGTCCTCGGCAGCAGCCTTTAAAATCGAACCGCAAAACATCAACAGGCTGTTTGGGAGTGACACTGGCAACCACACACAGAGAAAGGGACAACTCTCTGTGGTTCACCCCTCCCTTCACGACTACATGTGGTCGCGTCCCAGAACATTGACAGAAACAGTACGCGGAAAAGTATTTACATTGAACCAAGTGTTTTTTCTCAAAGTTTATCGAGCCGGACATTGTTTCGTTTCACGGAAAAACGGATCAAATGGCTTTTAGTCTGACTCAACTTTATCAGAAACGGTGTACACGAAACGGCTAAACCAAAAAATCCATATCGTCACGCTTCGATTTATGTATTCAAATTTAATTCGCTAATTAAGGCGTTCGGCAAGCCATGTACTCGAACTGAGAGCGAAAAGAGTCCGTGTTTTCTATGTAGAAAATACGTGCTCGTTATTCGAAGGTGATTAAAGGAGTTGCGCTTCTCGTAGCTGCAAATCTCCAAAGCTAGAAATAAAGATAGAGATAAAGAAATAAGACAGAAAAAAACATAATAGAAACAATAAAACTGAAGTGTTTTTATATCCTAGATATAAAAACACTTTTTGTCAACGCGTACGATTCTCAGAGCTACAGGAATATTTCGGGTTTTTTCGCAAGAAATAACATCGACGAAGTAATCACGACGATACTTGACGACTCTGTTCTTTGCGCGGCTCGCATAAAACCACGCAAAGTCTCGTCGCTTCGTAAAGGCAAGGAAAGTTTCTTACGATACGTTGGTACCGTTTCTGATAACGTGTCTACCGGTAACAATTTCAATTTTCAAAGCCCTCCGCCCCCCTCGCAGCCTTACAGCCTGGTTCGATATCGACCCAAACCGGATGTGCGAGTTGACCCGGATTGAAAAGTTCCTCGAAACGGTCTTAAAACACAAAGAAATGAAAACGACTGTATCGCCGATTTGTGGATCTGACTTTCCATTAGCGAAATAGCGTTTCGCCTTCGGTTGGTCTCCACTTTCAGATACGCTGCACTCCTCTTGTCTCTGTATACCTGTCCTTTCTCCCTTTTTTCTTTTTTTCTTTAGATTCCTTTCTCCTTTGGATCGTCTCTTTCTCCTGCGTTTCTCCTTCTCTGCCTTCTTTTATCGCTCGTTTCCTCAAAAATTAAGTATCGCGTAACGCAGTAACGAAAACGTCGTAGCCGCATTTAAGGAAGAAATACGCGGATGATGGGACGCTATTATATTTGGCAAGTAGTAATGCAACTAGCAGTTTTATAAGAGTATGAAGAGAATGGAAAGGAGTCTCTTACGTCGATCGCTATATTCGAGGCTCGTTGGAGAACCAAGTCCCTAGTAAGCTTTTCTCCAAGTCAATTATTTCGTAATGAAGAAATAACGGCGTAAATCACGTTACAAAATCGCTACAACCCCCGACCAGAATTTTAATCTAAATTGCAAACTGAAAATGAAAATGTTTTGAAGGAAAATATATTATATCCTAACGCAACAGTTTATTCAATTATAAGTACATGTATATGATGGTAACATATTTTCGTATGCAGAATCTTGGCTTTGGTGGATCGATTTTCAAATTGAAGACCAGAGGAATGGCATAAGTGTTGTTTTTTTTTTTATTTTAATGTCACTTTACGGATAAAAAAGATTATGTTAATATAAAATAGCGAAAATTAAAAAGAGCCTCAGGTCCAAAGATATATGTATGTATGTAATTGAGAAAGTTTTGTAGAAGCCAAAGGTACAGGTTAAGACAAACAATGTTTTAATATTCTCGATATTTTAATATTATAAAGAGAGGAAAGTTATTTCAAAGTAATTTTAAGGTTATGAAGAGTGAAAAATATAACTTATCGCGTTCTTTTCTTGCAGTCTTCAATTATAACAGCTTAGATCTCGTTTACATTACTAAAGTTTCAATTCATATATACAAGTTATTTAATTTAAGATTAAAATTGTGTGAATTTAATCATTTCATAGGCAGTACGAATTATTTTTAAATATGAATGTAAAAACGCGAATATAAAAATACATTTTCGTTTCTGGAGCATACTGTGGTATTTAAAACTTTCACACTTTTTACTCGTATATATTAATTTAATAAAGTAAATATACGTAAATATATAAACTTGGAGATTCATAAATAAATATAGATGTTATAACTCGTTTCTAGAAAGATATAGATTTATACCATTTTTCCACTAAACTTCATATTATATTCTGTATGTAAATCATACAACCTTTGTTGTTGTTTAACTTGTGTAAATTGAAATTTTTTCATTTTCCAAAATTTCATAATTTTTTAAACTCACACATACCCGTGTGGTTATACTAGGCCATCTATGTTAATTACTATAATAATAATAATAATTACTATTTTCCAAGTTTCGAATTAAATTAAATTAAACATACAAAATTAAAAAATTCTAGTCATAAAAGTTTAAGATAATTGCTAGGTAACCTTATTAATAAATCGAGCTCTGTATATTACTGTTTCCTCTTCTTCCGTTCTTTCATTACATTCACATAAAGTTAATGTGAAACGTAATGCAACAATAAAATACTAGTCTCTAAAATATTTCAAAATACTTTATCAAAGGTCATTTATCAGAAGAAATCATGTAACTGATATCGTTTACTATCCACGAACGAAGTTTCGCTCATAATTTTTCCAAGTATCATTTATCCAGCCGGCCATATAATGTAAGTTCAAATTGGACTTACCTAAATCTGTCCAAAAAATGCCTGACACTGATAGGCAAACTTCTGCATTTCGCAGTGGCAGGTCGACAAAATCCGTAAAAGGAGCCGAAGATCGTGGTCCGTGTTTCCGTGAGCTAGTAGAAAAAGAGAAATGTCTCATCCACGTCGATAGATAGCGTAAAAAAAATCTATTGGTCCATACACTAGAAAAATTCCTTTGCTCTTCACTCACGACTCAAAGTTTCGTTTCTAAAGACAATACAGACTAATCTGCTATATCGATCGGTCACATATTGATCACTCTAATCGATACATCGATATACACGACTAATGGCGAACGTTTAGATTATAGGTTATGTCATAACTGTTCACCGCGGCAAACTAATCAAATTTCACGTCACACACAGTGTCGCTCGAGATATTTGTCACAAGAAGTATAAATAACCTTCTTTGAAATGAGGAAACGTTTATAACTAGAAAACTGCTTTTCGATGAAACAGTCTTAAAAACACGAGCTGCCGACCGATTGTTACACCACTTTTCTTTCCAACTTCTCGCGCAGCTGGACCATCGATAAAACAACAAACAAGTTCCGTTAATTTGTCGACAACATCGCGTGTACCGGAGTTTAGGTCAGCTGGTATCGAAATTTTTATCGGCAAGCAGTCGATGTCGATAGGCACACGACGTGGCTCACTCTTTAAACTTAAACGACCTCGTTAATCGGCGATTCTCGCAACGAGGACGAGAAGAACACCCGCTCGAAAACCGTTCGCGCCGAGGATCGGGCGGTGACTGAAACCACCATCCCGTCTCGCTCACTATAACCCCCTCTCTTTCACTCTTCCAACTTACCCCTCCTATGTGTTCAAGTTCGTTCCCTCTCTTTTCCATCGACAATGAACAAAATCTTCTTTTTCTAGTCGCCTCTCCGTCTCCCTGGCATTCACGGCATCTCTCTTACACCACGCCATTGTCTCTCTTCGATTTTGTTCATCTTTTTCTCACCAATTACCGCACTAGCACCTCTATCTCTCTCGTATCTGATTTCTCTTATCATTTTCCTATCCTTCTCGTCCTTATGCTTCTTGCAGTTGGCCCATCTCTTTTCCACTCGCTAACCTGTTCTGTCCTCTTCTGTACCCATCTCCGTTACAAGCATCCACCGTATAATCCATCCTATTCCATCGCGTAACCTCGCTTCTCGTTCGAGGATACATATACCACACAACAATGCATCCTCGTCGCTCTCTCGCGTTTCTCCCTATATCATACACGCGTGTGTATACCTTCTGTTTCTGTCCCTCCGTGTGCACGCGCAAGCATCCAACGGGCCAGCAGAGAGTGCCACGCCTACCCTTTCTGTATATGTACCACTGATGCGAGAGAGGCGCCTAACCTCGGACTTCCTGGAGACGCTCGAACTTGAGGTTTTTTTCCAACAACGCGGCCTGCATTCAAATTCGCCTACATGGATATCGTGCCATGGTTAAGGGATTCCACGAATCTCCTGTATCACTCAACCGCATCTTCACAGAACACCGGCACAGATTCGATACCGATACGCTCCCCTAACGGTTTCAATGATAATTACCGGCTTAAAACGCTTTTTAGCGCGATAAGGTAAACTGCACAGCGTCGAGTGCAGTGACTACACAAGTTAAGTGGCCGCTAAAGTTTGGTAATTACACGAAGTTAAAACTTGGTAATTATTCGGTTCTTTTATAGTAATCACGATAGTAGTTACCTTACGAGTGAATGTGTGGAATGTGTGAGCATAAATATGAATACATATTGCCGCGATTGCTTGAAAGGTTATGTTGTCCCCAATTGTGACATTGCGTTGGATTACTGTAACAAATAATGATAGATCGACGCTAAAAGTCTTGCTAACTTCTACACTCTTTTTCTAAGTCGCTGTAATAATATATTGTTATATGTATTATATAGGTTATTTATATATTATTATATATATTATTATATAGGTAATAACTTGAAATTATAATTTTGTAAATAGCGGGTATTATAGCGATTCGGAGCACAACTTAGCATTACAGTCGATCCCGCGCTTTGAAATAGAAGTGGCGCAAAACGTAGGCAAAATTCAAATTAATCGCGCGTCAAGTTTGATCGATCAATCCTTACGCAGTGAAATAAAGACATATGATGCTTGTTCTTTTTAAGTATAGGTTTTTATCTTACGATACATGATAATATTGTTAAAAATGTTGTTCGCTCTCTAATCAGGCATGCTCTTTAAATCTCACAATTAAATTTTATAAAGCAACTACACAACTGCAAGGACAAATTCAACAGTCGACCACTTATTAGAACGTACGCATCTTTTTTCTATCGTAGTTTTATCTTTAAAACGAATATGTAAGCTATCATCTTTGATAAAAAATTAAAGATCCACGCATCACGAGCTGCTCTTTCTTTAATCCGTTCGCTCGCTTTTTGATGTACATATGCACGCGACTATATAACGCGTATAATATAACAAAAAATAAACATGTCAGTTTATACTTTTCATAACTACAAGCGTGTAAATATTTAACTTTACCTTTTGATATGCTCTTTCGATCGTGGATAAACACCGATGTTTCTAGGATGAAATGCTACTTCACCTAAATATAGTATTCCCTGTGTTTATCTGTGTACTGTCAGCAATGAAAATTCAAAAAGGTAGTTTGATAAGACTAATCGTGCGATACGAGATCATATAAATAAAATTCTCAATAAGACTTTTTAATAACAGTAAAAATGTACATCGAGATAACAATAAAATCAACATTAATCATCAGAAGTTGAATTCTTTACCGTTAAATATAATTTCGTATTAACTACGTATTCCCTATATTTAAGCATTCTTCTGTGTAATTTCCTTCCTTCTACTCCACGATTCTAAATATTATTATTTACCTTCGTTGGAAGAAAAAGGTAACCATCTTCCTCGTTTTCACGCTTCGTTCACCTCTTACTTTTACGAGCCTGTTACTCGCTTTTTAACGAAAATTGCATCGCTTTAATATTCCTAGACAAAAGCCAAGCAGTTGGAAATCGCCGATTGCTGAGACGTGTTGTTCTGAAACGTCACAAAGTTTAGTTGTGCTTTTACCGAAGGAAACTTATAAAACGAATCGTTCGAACAATTTGTTCGAAAACGACCGCACGGCTTTGAATACTCGATATCGTGTAATCGTTATGCCACCATTTTCATACGTACCACTTTGCATGATATTATTGAAAGGGAGAGAAAACACCTTTGAAAAGTATCGCGGGGACATTTAGGCAGCTCACCAGGGGCGTACATACGTTATTTCAGTCAATATCTTTGCAGTAGAGTAAACCAATATTTTTCGGCAGTAGTGTCAACCCGTGCATGATCAGACGTATTCGAGTTGTCTGTGCATAGTTACCAAACTAACAAAGTAACAGGGGCAACATTAAAGTAATAACACGACACGAATTTATTTATTTAATTAGTCTATTTAATCGTGTAAAGTTTAAGAGGGAAAGAGGGAAAATTGGTTGCTTGTTAATTCTCAAAGAATTCCGACGTCTCAGGAGAGTACGGCCTTCTTTTGCTTCTTTCCTCTGGAACAGTTTGAAAGTTTGATCTAGTTTCTTTTCCCTTCAGTGGCAGATTTAATTCTATGTTACGCGTCTTCTAAGTTGAACAGTTTTACACCGCACACGCTCAGTATTCATAGAAGTTTCGGAAGCAGAATTAGTCTTCTGACAAGGGCAAGCTCGCTTGCACGTCCCGCCTCGCAGCTGTCGTGTCATGCAAGAATTAGTATCACCGACGAAACACGCCACATTTCTGTTTCCGCTGTTTCACACCGGCGAACAAACCGCGCCCTTTGAGGGGCATTATGCATACATAAGGCATCCATGTGATCCCTAAGACGCCATCGTGGATTCTACGTATAACTCGTATCAACGCACGATAAGAATCTTCCGATACCCTGTCATTGTTTCTGACATTATTGTACTTTCGTTATTTTACTCGTCAATCTCCTTGTGCACGTTCCAAGCGTGATCTGCGCATTACACGTTTATGCTTTCGCGCTATAACACAAGCAAACTCAAATTACATTTACAAGACATTGGTTCGGTTATCTGCCATTAGTTTAAATCAAATACTAATAACACGAGAAAAGTTGAATAATATCGAATTTGTACAATGTCCCGGAAAACAAATACCCGTTGAAATCGCCATCGAACCGTATCATCCACGAACTAACTGGGAGTGGATCTCCTGTGGCAACTATGCAAAGCATTTCCAATTTCCACGTATGGCTCCACGTGTAGCTATCGATGCGGTAGACTTCCTTTATTCTCTGCCTTTCACCTTCCCACTCCGAACAAGTTTTCCGCATCGGTACACTGTATATGCGCTTCCATGTTCGCTTTATTATCGCGATGGAAGGAGAAACGAGCGTTTTTCCTTGTAAAAGATCCACGAAACTTGACTACGTATCACTGAATGTTTTGTCGATGAGGTTTCTTCCTAACGTCAATTATATATGTAAATTTTTATACCTCAATCTCACTCCTGTTTCAATAAACAAAAAGAATTATAATTAGACTGCGGATATTTATACAAATCCATATTTCTATGAATATAATCTAAAAAAAAACCTGAATATAAAATTGCTTTACCTGCTAACAATAAATATTGTAACGAATACTATTTTTTGGATATTTTATACATTTTCATATACTAGTGTGTTAGCGGCAACGCATTTTCATGGCGATATAATGGCAGATAGCCCGTAACTATTTAGTCTTACTATAATTTATGACTGGACCAAGCGCTCAATAAGGATCTCGGCAAGATGCTTGAGCGTTGCGTTGAATGTTTGGAAAGTCGATAGCCGGCAAATCGAGTTGACCGAACTACGGGATGTCGATGATAAAACTGTTTGGAGGATGCGTAAGATAGTTTACAAATGGCAAACGAACCAACGCTGCGTTACCAAACAATAGAGACACTGTTGAGAAAGGATTTTGCCACGGAATGGGGAAGGCAGCTCCTTCTTGGCAAACGAATTGTGAGAAACAGCACGGCACTTCCCCAAGAACTTCGAGTGTAAAAAGTGATAAGTCATCTAGAAAATGTCTAACATGCGTGCATTCTATGCATACTTCTTCAAATTTCCAGTCCAGTTATATTTTAAGGAAAACTTCAACACAACATTTTTCTTTTTTATTTTATTCTGCATTATACAATTTGTCCAACGGTACATTTGGTAAATTTTTATAACTTTGTTGCAAAATAACACGTAGATGGTTACCCCCAGCAGGATACCATCTTCCAGTTTGTCTATTTTATTTCTTTAGTGAGGTCAGTGGGATGCTTTTTTCTTAGTCCTCTTTTTATATGGGTTTTGTTCGTTTCAGCAGCCAACTGGTTTGGATGTGTTGCCATTCTTTCCTTGCATTTTCTTGCGTATCTATCAATCAACACAACATTGAGATGAATATTCATCTCTGTCAACAACGACTCTTTCGTACTTCCTTCAAATTTAAGATTTTTAACAATAAGAAAATACAATTGAGTTGAAAATAACGCAAGGGCCACAGCACTTATGTATAATATCAAACATTCTTCCTTAAAAAATTCTTCCTTCAACTCAAAAACTAAACCTGTCTCGAATGAAAATTGTAATTAAGCGCTAGGAAGTCCGAAGTATATTGTGCTTTCGCTAACGTTATTTTTTCACAGCATCCCTACAGGAGTGGAAAGTATGGATATATTAATCAACGAGTCGAGTACGACGACAGAAGCCGATGTAAAGCATTCCAGAACGGCTGGAAAACAATGGACAATTAATGCACGCCATTCGTCGAGCACATTCCACGGGAACGGAACTGCCGCGTGCTGCAACCCCTTTGCGCACTCCCAGAAGTTGCACAAAGGATGGGCGAATGCCACGGCTGCTAGAGGAGTCCCGTATTCTTGATTCGTTTTTGAAAATGAACCCTTTGACTCTCATCCTGCATCGGCCACGTGTATGCGAAATGAAGTACGATAGAATGGAATTCCTATAATTGGTGTGTCTCTTGTGCACGGTTCAATTCCAGTTAAGAATTAAACAATAAAAAGGCACCAAGAATTAGAGAATTTATTTGAATCTGATTTTATAAACATCTTTAAGTCGACTACAGAAAGTTATCGAATATCTTCCTCTTACAATCAGTAGTTCAATGTCACGGCTTAATGGTTTATTAAGTATAACGTTGATACATGTTTCCTGTGTTGAAACGCAATTATATTTTAAGAACGAGGGCCTTGTAAAAAGCTACCCTTGTCAATTTTTTCAGTTTTCTAAACTTTAAATAATAGTGTCAGAAAATACTAAAAGCAAATTCAAGGCAGTCACGTTTACAGCACGTTTCGTAGATTCGGAAATGCTGAACGCGTGGTTTTGTTTCGATGTCCGTCCGCGTCGACAATTGTACAAAGAATGTTCGAAAAGTACCAGGCGTCGCAGTCTCGAAATGTCGGGGCCCGCTGGCCCACACTCCGTTTAATTTATGGCGCCCCCAAATGTTGACACTTTGCCTCTCCACAGCCTAGGGTGACAAAGGTAAAGCGGCCATTCCAGGCATTCGAACTTCACATTTTCTTACAATAGAGAACTCACAATGAAGAATGATCTACGTCTTTAGTTATTGTCGAGTAAAAATGAACTGGTTTTATAAAAACTGCTGTCACGAGATCCACGACCACATGATTTAATTAAATACAATTTTCCTGCGATATAATTACAGATACCATCATGGGAATTATATAGTAAATATTTATAGTAAATATTTATAGTAAATATAGTAAATATGTCGTATAAAGAGATTGAAAGATATTCGGGAAGTAAAGATGGTAGAGTATTCTTTTGCCTTGCTGGAACAAACATGGACAAGAGTCGTTTTTGTTATGAACTCTTTATTGAATTCAATTTAACTATTAAGTCGATGAAAATTATAACATGAAAAATATACTTTTCTTGAAAGAGTGCGTGATTATATATTAAATGTAACCAACTTGACATATATTTCTTTGGTTGAACAGCATCTTGACATCTTGGATACAATTGAGAATGAGGTTTGCAGGCACGTATCAAAAGTCA
Source organism: Bombus superbus (assembly GCA_014737385.1). Taxonomy (NCBI): domain Eukaryota; kingdom Metazoa; phylum Arthropoda; class Insecta; order Hymenoptera; family Apidae; genus Bombus; species Bombus superbus. The sequence goes on along the minus strand of JACXIK010000067.1, from coordinate 340,522 downwards.
ATGCCACTTTGCCTCGCGGATTTAATAATGTTTCTTAAAAACGCGTCATTTCTTTGACTCGTGCTCCTTTATTATTTAACGTTCACCTACTCTTGCTTGATGGGGTCATGCTCGCGAGAGTAGTTGCATTTCAGTATGACTAGTGATAATTAATTCGTACTGTTTACCAACTTTCGACAAAGAGCGTGGTCTTGTTCTCCTGTACAAAGAAGTCTCATTACTATACGTCGCCTTGTTTTGTTCTTTATATATCCTATCAAAGAATGGTTAAACGTTTTTCGCTTCTCCACTTACGAATCTTCATTTCCATTTCTTTGATTTAGACAATTGTATGAAGATAGATAACGCGATAAATTATTATTTGAATAAACATTAGGTTTATAATGTTCTTAAAATCATGTTTTTTTTCCACGCTGTCGAACGTCAGGGTTACTCTGTACCAACCTCCAAGTTCCTCCACAGACCAAACACCTCGTAGGAAATACTGTTCAGTTCGTATGTATCCAATTTTTTACTCTCAGACTTTTTTACTCGCAGTTGGTTCGCGAATTTCAATTTGAACGGAATTGCCCAAGGAAAAATTTACATATCCACGTAAAATCTGTGCATTCTGTATTTTTCAATGATTCAGTCAGAGCCACGTGTTGTGCTGTGGAAAGTTTCTTAAATCTATGGAATCAGATATCAAGATAGGTAGGCTACGTATTTGCAGGCGACGGACGCCAAAGGTCTATTACTTTTCGGTCAGAATTTCGCCGGGCAATGGGCCGGTTAATTAACGTAACTCCGATTCATCGTATCCCGGTATTAAACAAGAGAGCGAGAAGGGGAACGGTTTATCGAAGCAAGAAAGGCACTTGAAGTTGCCTGCCACGATAATTATAATAATTACTTACAAAAGTTCCTCCCTCGTGAAAACTCGATAAAACTCAATAAACTGGATTAACCGTCGAGAAGCTCGCGAGGCATGGACCTAGACTTTTGCAATTATCGTTTAAATACACACTGTGTATTTTTCTGTTTCTTCGTACTTTCGTTCATCGAGAAACCGTGTACGATACTATACGAATTATGCGAAAAGTTATCGATCTATGTTGATAAGTGCTCGCTACGTCGCGAGTAAACATCAACTATCTGTAACAGCTCCATTTCATTCAGCCCTATCAAATTAATAATGTATTACTGGCTCGCCTGGTTCGTTTCTCCAAACAATCAGATAAACGTCGCCCATCATCGTATAAATTATTCCCAAATTCTACGCGTTCGCCCAGTGCGTTTGTAACCGTAGCCGTAGCCGAATGCACTGTATCGTTGAGAGGAAGGATCGATTCGTGCGTTCGAGGGAAGGGTGAACGGACAAATTCAGGTCCGAATCGATCTTGACAGCTCGGTTAAATAGACTTATAGGCCAACGACTAATCGAGATTTCAGCATACCTAGATTTCCTCGGTTGTTGCGCTTCGACATGCGACGATCGTCGTTAAAAGTCTCGTATTTTTCATCGAAATATTATAATTTTCGTAATCGAGGCTTCCGGATGTGAGCCATATCGGACATAGCAGAAACTTTGAGGAATTTTCTGTTTTAACATCGTGGTTATGACATGGAATTTGTCTCATACGTTTCTCAGCCACTGTTTCTTCTTTCGGCCACTGTCTATCTTCTGCGATTTAATACAATTTTAAGAAAGTGAATGTAGTGTGACTATTTTCCCCAAACTACAGAATCTGTACTTTATATTCTTGACTTTTATACAATCTCTTTTATTCTAATATAATTTTCCTATCTCGATAAGATAATAAAATATTTTATTCGCGTCATCCAACAACGATGCGTTTATACAACTTTCACGAATTTTTTCGCTGTTCGATTCTTAACGAGTTAAGATTAGGGCACGATTTAACAAAAATTATCGACTTCTCTAAAGAGAGCTGTGTACTACGTACGTGAGTTTAATCTACCGGGAAATCGTCAATAAAAAATGATTCGTAATTTCCGTGTATCGAGGCCAGTTGCAGTTTCCAAAATCGTAGCTTCTCGTTTGAAAACAGCAGGCCGGACGTGAATCGCTGGTTTTACTCCGAATGGGTGGTGAGTGCGTGCAAGCTTCGTTCTGTACCGCGCCGTGCCGTACGAGAAAGACTGAGCGGGCGCGGAGGAAACGGGGACGCACGTGTCCGGCTTGTCAAGGAGTCCCTTTCGTCCGTTCTTTTACACGAAGCGAAAAGAGCCCACAAGAGCATTCTCCGAAACCCGCCTTCTGTTGCCGTTAGTACATACTTTGCATTTATCGTGTCGAAGACGTGCCATCCTCGCGCCACTTCCGAAATCCCACCCTCGATATGGCCGGAAATCGAAGTATGATTGAACGACCTGTTTCATAGCACTGCCTTCGATGAGATAGCTCTATTGTGCGATCCGAAGGATTGTCTTAATATTGTTTGGTGGAATTAGCCGAATAGTAGGAATATTCGCTAAAATAAATTTTTACAGAATTCATTTCATTTTTCTAATCTACTTGAACGTGTTTCGCTTCACAATTTCTTATAATCTCTTGTAACTTAAGCTAAGCTTAATAAATGTCACAATACCGCCTTTGATGGGATATTTCTATTGCACGATTTGGGAATTATCTTAATATTGGTTGGTGCGAGTAGAATTATCAAAATATATATCAGGAATATTTGATCAAACGTATGGTGGTATCAAGTGAGTGGTAGGAAGATTAAATAGAACTAGTGAACATCAATTTACATTTCCGTATTGTATTTCTAACAGATTGAGACAAAGAACGGTCCGCTGCAGAATATTATATGATATAGTGCAATAAACATAAATTTTGTTTAACCAGGATTGTAAATTTTCTAGATTAATATGTAGAGAAAATATTGTTCCACGATCAGAGGATTATCATGAAGAGAATTATCAACGCATATTTCCTCCTTTCGTAAAGCAGAGATACCTTATCCCCGACCCGAAGGTAGCTTTTCGTGTTCAATTTCTGGTGGAAGTTAGTCACACGCAAAAACTGCAGCGTGTCGCATCGCGAGCGCGAAATAGGTCAAACGTATCTCGTCGCGAGCTCGTGCTAGTCAACCCCCGAATAGAAATGCATATATTTAAAATATATCTCGTGATATAAAAACAGTCGCAATTTCTGCATCAATGCATCTCTCCTACCTTCCCTTTCTCTCTCTCTCTCTCTTTCTCTCTCTCTCTCTCTTTCTCTCTCTCTCGTGGGTTGAATATTACCAGCCACTAAACTTCGAACAGGTTCTGCTTCATTAATTCGAAACAGTGCGAGTGTGACGTCAATTGTACGCGTTGAATTATTGCTAGTCAGTAATTGTAGCACTTATGTAGGCAAGATTCTGCTTTATTTTAGATTTTGATACCTGAAAGCTCGCATAGGCCCGTCGAATATTTTTGTCGATAATTTTAGATGAATTTTCGATGAAAACATTCGATAAAGGTACGTATATCTAATAGTTAGCGAGGTAGTCCCCCATTATGGTGGAATTAATGTTCCGAATACACCCCATTCCGGTTGATCATGAATATTCAATGCGGCGAACGCGTAATCTTAAAGAGGATACGTAAATTTCAAGATCGAAACTGGCCACCTGTGTCGAAACTATTTAATGCTAACGTTTCATTTGACTGCTTATGCGACAGACTCACTTCACGATCTGAGTTCTTTTGCACAATAACTTACCTATCAGCTATGGATGTTAGCGAAACGACAAGTTGGAAATAGCAGTTTATACGCAGACCTCTCTTTTACAATGTTACAATGCTCAATTAAATAGGACACTCAAATGACTCGTAATTTGCAGAATTACGTTTACTTTATGGATTTTATTACCGTTATACAGCAGAATTGCTGGTAATTTGTAACTCGTAAACTTGTAACTTGACTGGTAGTATTACTTCAGTTGTGCTTCAGTTGTGCACTTCATAGGCTGGATCAATGAAACGATATCACCTAAATATGTATGCATCTTTCTTTAAAAAGACTTTTAAGGTAAAAGTTCCACTATTTCGAGGTTATCTTTTTATTTATAAATTGTAAGGTTGTCGGTATTTCTTTTAAACAGAATTCTTTTTCATATATTAATTGATGCATTTTTTAATTACCTATTTAAAAATCCGGATATTAAGGTGCTTGTGTTTGCATATGAGTTTATACGTTACACGCTGGGAACACGTTACTTCACAACAGGTTTCCGTGAAGAGCTCAAAAGCACCGACGATAATCAGTGAAAAACAAGCGCGGTAACAGACGAAGAAAAATCTTAGAAACGTGAAACAACGCGACCTACATAGAAACGGAAGTTGCAAGTGGTTGCATTTTAGCCCTTGGAACGTATAATCGTGGAACGTTCGAAAACCAAATCTCAATTACAAGCAGGATTTGCAAGCAAATTTGTGGAGATTTAAGTAGACGAGGGCATCGTCTTTCACCAAGGGTGGAGTACCATTAGCCGTGACGTAAAACTTCGGGTGGGAAGAGAATCGTTGAAATCAGAGACAAATCTTATCTCCTTCTTGAAACGTAGCGATTTGTTCCTCGAAGAAACTCGAAAACATACAAGTTCCGAGTCTGATTTATTCAGCCGCTCGAAGGATGTCGCCTGTCAAACTTTTCTTTCTCTTTAGTGGAACTTGGAAAGACAAGTTCACCAGGAAATGACGAAAGATGTCGTGTGACGTGATAATTAAAACTGAAATTATAAGGATATGTAGTCGTGTAATTGCGAAGTGCACTTTGCATATATAGAGACTGTATAAAAAAATGACTAGTACGTTTCGTGTAGAATGTACTACTGGTTTCGTATGTTTCGTGGACAGCATGTTATATTTTCCTATCACTTTTGTGGTTCAATTCAATGCGCCCAAAGCCGCAAGTCTTAAATTTCTAGTATACTCCACACAATTCCAAGATATTCTAGGAATTTGGATGTCGTTTTCTTTCGAAGTCTTGGAATCTATGTTGTATATATCTTTCTCGTCTCTTGATATACTTACTTGTGATGTTTCTCCTCTGGCGAAGATTCGCCTTTTTTTTTGGTATCCCTATATTGGATTTCTTTCTACTTGCCAGTATTTTATTTTTGTTATCTCTGGTATCGCTTTTCCAATACTTTCACATTATTCTTTTTACCACTGAAATTCCCTTCTCACTGTCTTCACGTTTTTTTCAACATTTTTATCTTGTATCCCTTCCTATTTTAATTGCCTTTTAATGTCCTCGCGTTGTGCTTTTTATTGGTGCAACTTTTTTCTTTTTTGCATCGTCTCTTTGTTATTGAAATTTCTTTTTAAATATCTGTCCGTTGTTTTCCATTTTTTGGAACTATTTCTTTTTTGATAGAATGGATTTCCTTTCGTTCGTAGAATGAACTGGTTTTCCCTTGAATACTAAGAGTTTTTTTAAATCCCAATTTCATCAAGTTAGAGTGTGTTAGAGTGTTAGAGTGTGCGCCAGAAAGAAGATATCTTTAAAGAACAGTTCTACGAATGATGGAATATTTTTTACCATTGATTTGGGATTGACTCTTGTTGGCGGTAGTAGTTGAAACCAGAAGAGACTAAAGTCTGCAGTAGTTAGGTAGTCGCCATGAAACAAGATTGGAGCAAGTGACCGCTCGTGACCATTGACTGACCACAAGGTAGACGTTAGCCACGGTAAATACATGATCAAAGGATCAAAGGTTAGTTGGTAGAGTAAGACAAACATGAGAATGGATTAGAAATTGTGAAAAGTGGCAATAGTCAGTTATCTTCCTGTGAATTTCAATGATGCTTGGTCTGGAATAACATTTGGTTGTCGACAAGCACAGTTTAAAATATCTTTGCATTCAAGTCGTCTATTAATAATTGGACAAGGAAAATAAACGTGTAGATAACTATATCTACTTACCCCAATAGTAACTGGGATCCTTCTTAATCTGAAGATCGTAAGAAAACAATTTTTTTTTATTGTAATTAGTTGGAATTACATATCCCATTGATTTTTGAATAATTGAAAAATCAACCGAGTCATGCCGCAGCAAAGATATTTTATTACTTAAATTATTTATTAGAGACATAGGTACGAAGAATCAAGGATGCTAAAAACTTCGTAATACTTGCAAACATCATCTAAAGTCATGGATATCGTGCTCAACAACCAACCTACATATTTTGAGATTTAGAAAGTTCACCAAGATGATTCATAACTGGCTGGGATAAAAGATGAAAATCTCTGAGTGGAAGTACAAGCCGGACTTAATTAAAATCTTGATCGCCTATCGCGATCACGGACGGGCCAGGACGTAACAAAGTTTCTCGAGTTGACTTATTTAATAGAGGATTTCTAAATTGTAATGCCAGCTGCTGCGAGAACGTCGGTGTTCACACTGCAGCCACTGCTGCCGACGATTTCATACACGGAACTTAAATACATCACATGCTAATGCTTTTACACGTCGTACACACGTTCAAGCCACTCTGCATAAGCTGTACCACTTGATGAACTCTCTAGGCAAACTTCTGTTTCTAATGGTAACAGAGTTTTGGCAAATTTTTTCATCTTGTTACTTAATCCTGCAATTGTCAATATCGTTTTCGAAAAATGCATCGTTGCTAACATACATGTATATGCCATAGTGATCAACTTCATATTAGTTTAGACGTTATTATATTAGTTTATATTATTATATTTATTTGTATTATATTATTATATCATATTAGTTTAGCGTATTATTAATCTATATAACTCACTATATGTACAAGAGAATGACAAAAATATATCCCAAAACTAAACGAAACAATGGTCTTTCCGTGTAATTTATTGACAACATAATGAATTGTAAAATTGGTCTTTTGATTAGAGGAATATGAGGAATACCTCGACACTTGTTCTAGAAATTCAAAATCCAACGTGAAATACTCGAGTGATTCGAATAAAAAAATCATCGACGATATCATATTCAACACTTTAACTCCGGACATCAAAAATCTCTAACATATACGCAACGAGGAACGAAAGCAGCGTGCAGACGTAGAATGTCAAAAGTAGATTTAATCAGATCGTGCGACTGATAGCCGTCAAAAATGCAAAACTTGCTGCGACAAATCGAGTTACACGGCAACAGCATGTAAATCAGTAGGATCTGCATTCGTGCCTCTTTCTCTAGTGAGCGAGCAACATGGATTAGAAGGTAAAATAAAATGAGCCAACGTCGCGCATTCTCTTTTTCTAAGAAATTTAATTGACAACTCGTTCTATGAGCATCTTTCGTTATCGTATATAATCCTCGCATTACGGCAAAAATAATAAACTTTCTAGAGAGTTCTGTCGTTATTTTGGACATAGAAAGCCTAAAGTTTACTGTAACAAATGTTGACGCATTATCAGTTTTAGTACGATAGAATTCTAAATAAAAGTAGCCGTTTAGCTCCGAAAATTATCATATATATCAAATTCTTCTGTCCACGATCGTTTGTAGCGAGGATTAATTTTGTTTATTTGACTCAGTCATTTTTTTTTAATCTCCTTGTCATATCTTGTAATAACTCTGCGTAAAAGCAAACCATTTTATTATTTCTTTTTTCGACAAACATTTCTCTAGTGATTTAATAATTTTTCTCGCTCTTATTGACAAAATTAATCCATGTTAATTTCATTCTACTAACCACATTCATTCTATAAAAGAGATAATGAAAGATTCGAAGAAAACTTACTTAAAAGAAAATCCTTATAGTTTTGTTCTCTTGAACATCTTTCATGATATTGATAAGAATCTGTTCTGTTTTGCTATCAAGGCAACAATTTAAGCTATACGCGTCATTCTTAGACGTTATCGCCTCTTTCACGATTTACGAAACAGTATAAAGCAAACAATCTTTAATAACTGAGAAAATGTACAAAAATTATTCAATTCGTTATTGCAAATAACAAAACAAAATAATCAAATTATACAATAAAAAATGTATGGGAAATGTATTATAGATAGCCTCATTTCATTACACATTTATTGTCGCAAGACTTTACAGATGATGTTCATTGGGCCTGATTGAATCTGACGTGAATCCGACTGAATATCACATAGTCTTGTTCGATTTTTATTAAAAAAAAAAGTATTATGCAGTATTCGAGTATTCGAAAACAGTTGCATCCACGAATAAAAGGTGCTTTGTTCTTTACTGTAGAGATATGATAGATTCTCGAGTTGAACAGTTTTACATAACATTCGCCTAACGAGGTGAATATTTTAAGGACGATTCACTTAACCAGGCCCTTTTTAAATTGCTAATAATCACGCGGTCCGTCTAATACGGCACATTCAGGCTAGTAACTGGGAACTATTCAATTATTCCGAGCCGCGGCTACGACGTCAATTAAGACTTAATTTAAATCTGAATAAACAAGTTCGAGGAGGCTTCGTTATTTCCGAAATAATCCGAGAAAGGGTCAGCAAGGAACAGCAGAGTATCGAAGCGAGACGACCGAATAAGAAGATACCTAACAGAGAAGTTTTTGAGATTACCAAGTTTGTGGCTACTTACTGAGAATTCGCCAACACCTCGGCTCAACTTTTAGTCCACGAATTTCGTTTCGCATCGCTGACATCTTTATCCTGGATAGATCTTATTGTAGTTCGACTCTGGAAACTGCCTGTCATCGATGTTTTCGTTTGTTATATTTTCTTTAATGGAATGCTTTACTTCGGATCTTTAAAAAGGATTAACTATTTTCTACATTTTCTTGAGGAATATAGTTTCGAAAAAATATATGCAAAGGCCTATATTCGAATTTTCTAGGTTCAAGAAGTTATAGTTGTTTTAAGAATGGAGTAACGAAAGTAATGTATGTAGAGGTGTTCAAAGTTTAAACACAGTTTTCTTAAAACCGTATCTCTTGATATTTCTCTGCCCCTTTGTTATCTGCTGTGCTTAAAACCGTTTTAATCGATAATCTGATTCTTTATTTATTTCGGATGAACAATTGAACATTTAAGTACACTATTGTTAATTTTAACTATTTCAATTTAAAAGAAATATTGTGCGTGTTCGTGAAATACGGATGAATATACATGTAAAATGTCAACAGAATATATTTGATAGTTATTTTAAATATCTTAAAAAAAGATGTCAAAGAAATGTATGCTTATTATAAATCTTGCAATAAGTAAGAATATCTTATAATAAGTTAACAGGAGTAACTATATTACAGTCCTTGAACTCGTTTTATCTTATGGAACAATATTCTTCCTTCTCATTTTTGCAAAAGGTGCCATACAAGAAAAGCTTCTGCTTATAAATCTCATAAATCTTGCATACTCCGGGTCAAAGTACATCAACTACTATTCCACGAAGCTTCGTTTACATAGGAGCTAATGGAAACACAACTAATCATTCGTTCCATTCAACCGCTAGTTCTCTCCGAAACTGATGTGTAACTAGAGAAAATAATCTGCCTTCGCGGAACTTTAAAGCGTATTATTCGTGCAACACAAGGGATCAACAATCTTCAGGTGTATAATTTACTTAAAGAACAACATTGCAAAATCGAGAGAAGACCGAAGCTTATTAAGAAATTTGTAGATGCCCAATACTCGATACGGCTGATAATAAATGTATAGGAGAGTCCGTAGAAAATTACCAGTCGAAAGTTTCATCCCTTCGCCCACATAACCTATCTCATATCGAGAATCTCGTTTCCCCGTCACGATCATATTTCCACGTTAGTTTCAAATTTGACCGATATCACCGTGACAATCGTGTCTCATTATGGCGCCAATGAAATTTCAAAATGTTTTATGTAACACAAGCTTTCTGTATTACATTGTATATACATTGTATATACATATTTCTATATACGTTGTATCATATCTGATGTCACACGTAGTCATTGTAGCCACGATCCTAAATGTGGTTGAGCAACGCAACTCGAGAACTCCGTGGTTCAGCAAATGTTTTTTTAATTCATAAAATCGTATACCATATAATTTTTGTTCAATCGCCTGCTGTACTCCGCGTGCGTGTATATAAAGTTCTGCCTGCATAATTAATTAATGCGCGAATGGATTATCCTGTGGTCGCCTCCCCTGGCTAAGCATAATTTAATACCAGGAATCGCATAACCTTACTCCTCAAAACTCGTATCTCGTGTTTCAGCATTTTGAGATGCACGCGGTGTGCAATAAAACGCAACGAGAATGTATATCAGTGGAATTTACAGCAGCTGTTTTTGAGCCTATAATTCATTCAGCCCATCTTTTTTATTTTATCTCTACTTATTACTCGTTTATCCTCGATCATGATTATTTGGAGAAAAACGAAATAACTACGAGTAACCACTATTCATCGGCGTACTTATTTCTCTGAAATTTACATTCAAATATGATCACTGGCTATGATATTGTTTGCACTTTCTCTCGAGGGAGGTGCGAATCAAAAATATTCGATGCATAATTTTGAGGGTTTCGCAAAATCGAAACACGGCATTGTACACGTTGAGATATAGCGAAGCTGTAAATTAAATTACGATAAATAGTATCGAGAAGCTACATCGATATGTTAAGATTAGGTTAGAAACCAACTTAGAATCGTGCATTACTCTAGAAACGTCAGATTACAGACAGGCTTCTACACATCAAATGTAAAGTAAAATAAATAAAATTGTATTTAATAATAAAAGTAAGAAAGTAATGATACTAATTCTTGAAATAATATTGATTATAAATTGTGTACAAAAGTACAGATTGTGATGACATTGTTAGAATTTGTACAGAGCATTATAATTGTAAGAAATTACAAATATACTATTATTCGTTCATTTAACGATATTGCACTAATTCGACTGTACGGTTCCTGCACACTTACGACCTTATCATATCATGGTTCATACCACTAACCCATCAAGAATGCAAAGGTGTAGTTTGCGAAAAATACCCGACACACTAGTTATTCTTATTAAAATATTTCACGGTGTCTACGTGGGTCTCTGGAGTCGCAATGGTGCGAAATCTTATCGCGACATCTTTGGGTGATTCCTAAATGCGCGCGTACATTGCACCACAATAACTAAAGATGGCCCATTTAGCGGGGACACCGTTTGAAGGGTTAGAATGCATTTCGTATTCTGGCATAGTGTCGGACCGCTTTATAGAACCGTAGTCGTGGTAGTAACATACTAATTAGTCGGTTTGCACGGCGTACATACGCGTCGCGTGTCGTTTTCCCGTCACAGGACGGGAAACACTCCTGCAAAAGCGTTCTGGAGACACGACGCGTGCGATGCGACGCGACGCGCCTTCACTCGCTTGGCTCTCTCTGGCCAACCGGCCGCGACGGATGCTGCAACTCTCGTCGCGTGGAATTCACTGAGTTTGAAAACTATACGCGCTCTTTCGAGGGGTTGAAACGTGGGTAAAGGAAATTAGACTTCGCTATGTGCTCCAGAACGAATGAACACGAGTTACGATCGCTGTAGACTCTACCAACATTAAGTTTTGGATAACTTAGCAAGATGGCACGTGTAACGCTCTCGATATGGAGTAAAATTTTCGTTCAGGCTGGTACTCTTACCATTAGCAGATAAAGCAGAGTAAAACAAAGTTTTAATTAGTATTAGATTTAAGTGAGATTCCGCTGAATAATTGTCCTACGATAGGATAGGATTATTTCCCTCATTTTGTAATAATGTTCTATTATATGATGTATTTTATACTTTATTAATAAATAAGCTTCTGCCTTACAATTCTTTTAGTCGTATGTACTAATATATGTACATATGATATAGAATATATCATGTATCTTATACATGTATATATGATAATAAATGATACGAAACTTAAAATACTTACTTAGACCAAATTAATTAATGTGTACTTGTAAATACTATAATAAATATTATAGTATGCCAATACCTTCTATAGTCACTGTACGCTATAATTTCTTACAAAAATATTTTGTGATATTGTATTATGTTTTATAGTTAAAATAACGATACTGCTGCCTACTCTATATAACTAGTAGAATATATTTCAACAGAAAATGTATAATTCTATACAAAAAAGTTGTGACAGACACTGACAGCGGTATGTATAAAGGTTTCTGTATATGAAAGATGTAGATGTCAATGTAAAGGCAAATGACTTCATAGTGTGTTTGAATAAGAGCTACATTGAAGTTCTTTCTGTTTTATTTTCTTCTGTTTTATTTTCTTCTTTTTTCTTTCATCAAATATTTTTCTTAACGAAGGCGGTCGGATCATTAGCGTAATTATGACCTATTCTCAATTCTTGAAGGATTACTTTTAACGATTGTATCGGATTACTTTCATTCGATAACTTTGAACGAGCTCCTACTCATTGCTCAGTCATAAAGTTTTTCAAAACGAATTCGACATTTTCCGATGAAAGTGTTTTCCTTTCTCCGCGTATTGAATCCCGTTCCAGAAATTTCATTCTCACTCTCGTGTTGCGACGATTCCAATAATGATTGGACGAGATTTCTTTACTTTCCATTCACGACACTTAGTTACAATATAAAAGCACATATTCGTTACAGCAAAGAACACGGTAATGAATTGTCTGCAGCCTGCGCAAATAGACTATTCATAGAACGCTCATAAATTCTTAAGATTTACGAGAGCAATGCCAATAAGTTTCTTTATTTATTTATAATTATATTTTTATAATTAAAAATAATTATAAATTTTAATAAAAAAAATAAATTAAAAATAATAATATATTATAAATTTTTATAATTAATTATAAAGTCTACATTTAATTACAGCAAACTTGATGAGCGCAATTATAAATATAGTTAGCCCTCAAACAACATGAGTTTGGATAATACAACTTGATTCATATATTTTTTTCTGAAAAACTTTAGGTCATAATCATAGTCATGGTCATAATCAGTCATCATCATAAGTAGATGTTTATGAAAATTCACAATTTTATGAACGTAATCAAAGAAATAAAACCTGAATAGAAATTTGTTTTAGTTACCAGAGATTACAACGAATATTAGATTTCATTCTATCATATAAAGGATATTTTATATACTTTTGTATATTATGAACAATTTCATACATATATACGCCTTTAAATTTCCCATGAATATATAAATCCCATGAATATCTATCGGCAATCACATCAGACACACATATAGTACCTTTTTGCATTTATCAAAGGATATACTTGATCCCTTTTGATTTTCTCAATAGGATTTTCTTTCTTCTACTTTATTTTATTTTAAAGCACAATAATATATATATATATATATTCATCTGATATATATATATATATATATATATATATATATATATATCAGATGAAATAAGTTTTCCAACCAACAATAGGTTATCGCACTTAAGTTTTCGAAAAATCAAACTCTTGCGTTATCTGTGGATCTACTATAATTCACGAGTCCACATATGGAAAAATATTTGCTTAAGTGCAATTTTGATGAGGGTAAATATTTTCTTGGCCAGGTTGAATGGTCGCGAGTACACTCGACTCGAGTTACTCCGCACTATTTTCTCATGAATGCACGAATTGTTATTGCAAGAACCTTACGAGCGAGACTAAACCTTAGTCGCCGAATAGTTGCCATCGTGAATCTCCGAGGTCATCCTACCAAGTATTCTGGCACTCTTTTCGAACGTACATGTAAGTGTGATACATGGTACCAACACAGACGTACATAGCCAGACGTGGGATTGGCAAGGCTGATACGCCAACCTCCCAAGATATCCACACGCTGTGCTTATCTACCTTCTTTCCCAAGACAATTTTCACTCTTCCGACAATGTGATTTAGTGGAGCATTGGGCCACGAGAAGCGGTAATTTCCATGCATATTTTGCTGCGCGGAACAAGTCGGTAAATATATTTATCACGATCCGGTGGTAAGTCAAACCGTGAATGCGAGGAAAATATGGTGCTTTTCATGAAGTGATAAGTACCTACGAGATCGAAACATTATCCCTTAATATATAAATTCCTTTTCTGTTTACTAATAAACATAATTGAATATTTTTTGTATCTGTTTTTGTTACGCCCGGAGGCTTACCATAAGCTATTTTCCTAATCATCCTCTTCCCAAAAAATACAATTGATGACAAATAGGTTACACGACGCATTTCGTGGCCCCGGCACAACAAAATCTATTCCCTACGGCTTCTTTGGTACTATATTGTCGCAGAAAGATTGCCTTACAAGACCGTCGAAATACATGCAATGTAGCTGCACTTGGCCGCTGTTACGTTTCGAGTCTCACCACGGGCGTCATTCCGAAGTAACCGTCTTTTCGCTATCGGTCGAAGAGTTCGGCACACTTCGAGAGGCCTAATGACTCATAAATACGCCTTGATGCTGAGTCGAACGGTGGCTTACGTGACCAGGACTACGGACGGTTACGAAATGCGTGCATGGTGGGGAGGAGACAAAGCAAAGGGACGTATGAACAAAATGTGACAGGTTCCAACAGTTCGCATCGTACAGTCAGAAAGCAAACGTGGACAAGTTCAGATCAGTCAAGTCACGGTCTTAATCAGTCGAATCGTGTGAGAATAGGGAGCTAATTGTCATCTTCGCGAAATTATTTGTTACGCATTAATCACATTATCAAATATCGTTAAAAATTAAGGTTTATATTGACCGTGTTAATTCAGTGTCGCAATCATTTCAATCACCCCTATTATCCAAACAGAAATAGGGATCGGCTGTTTTAAGGCGTCGATTATGGAAATCGTAACGAGGATTTACGACTCTCGTTGACGCGCCTCTTCGCGATCGCGTCTCCCCGCGAACGGTCGAACAGTTTTTACAAATAAAAACAAATAACAATAAAGGTAGGTGTGAAATATTTTTTGTAATATGTTCTATAAATATTTATTTTCGTAAAAAAATACCGTAGTTCGGATCCATAAAGTTTAATGGATAAAATAATTGGGTAAATTGAAAACAGTGTATGCCCGTATATATGTATCGTGCACCATGTGTTACCAGGTATGTAAGTATGAAACCGGAATTTTTGCAAAGAAATTACACATTTATTGTATGAAAATGATAAAAAGTGTTTTATTCGAAGTATTGCCCATCGCTAGTTATACATTTTTGCCATCTTTCTGGCAATTTGTGAATGCCACGCCAAAAGAACTGTTCCTCTTTTGAGGCAAACCAGTCGTCAAGCCATTTTNTAGGCACAAAATTCGACATTTTCAAATTCTACTAAAACCTATGTTGTTGCACTAAACTTGTATCGCAAACAGTTGAAAATCTTTAGCAGATGTCAAAACAAAGAAATGGCGTCAATGACGCGTATTGAAGTTAGCTACATTAAAAGTTATCGCCACATATGGGCAAATTCCGGTTTCATATTTACAGACCTGGTAAGTGATTAAAGTTTATAATGAAATATAGAGAGGAATAATAATAACGATTATAACAAACTTTTCTAAATATCTACGTGTAAATAGTTGAATCGAGTTAAATTCGAGATGAATGGAAATACTATATATAAATAAAAGAATATTATACGTATCATTTCTTTTGCAAATTCTACAGAGAAAAGATATTTTGATTCCTATTCTTTCACGCGCTAGTTTCTTTATTTTATTTTATTCTGTTTCATTTTGTCGAAACGATGATAAATCGTCCTGCTGGAAAGTATTGCGTGAAATAAGTATTTTCTGTGATAGTAATAGCGTTTGATAGCTTGTCGTGAAATAATTTAGCAAATAATTGTTTCGCGCCATCAAACATAAACGAAATTTTTATCAAAAGCCGATTTACTGCACGGCGTTAACTTACATTAAGTTGCTGCAATTTTCACGCGACAATGGAGCGAACAAAGTTACACTGTTAAAAACACGACGTGACGTAAATCCAACAAGACGCGAACTATTTAGTTGACGAATAATGGAACATGATTGCTAACGATGCGATGTGTTTCGTTGATAGGAGCAGCGAACGCTCGTTGGCTAACCGAACTAATTGAAAGGCGAATTCGTTCCGGCGATCGATTCGTCAAATAATCAATGTAGTCGAAAAAAGAGTCAAAAAAGGAGAGGTTCGAATGGATGTTAACGCAAACGATGCAAATATAAAATATTTGCTCGGGAGAATGCACATATTTCAGAAGCTTTGCAAAACGAAACGTAGCGCGAGTGTAAGGCTTTTTCCACGTTACAATTTTAATATGCTTGTATTTTTAACGAAACGATTTGAAAACGATTCAACGTTCTTCTTACAGACATCTTCCTCTTTTTTTATTCATTTTCCTGTTCGTTTGATTGTTTTCATAGAATATTCCACACTATAATGGCTGAACGTGTGAGATAAGAGAGTAGTTTAAGTGATTCTTGGTCTCGTCCATTTCTCCAACGATATTCGTCAGAAACACGTGCAGGGGTAAAGCAATGGAACGTACGGCAGTCCATTAAAGTGTTTCGTAACGCCGATGAATAGAAGGAAGCTAGAACAAATTACCAGCTTGTTTCACTTTGTCCTGTGAAACAAAGCGTTGATTTAAAGGTGCGTTCCTAGTTTCGACGTCGTGGTCGCAATCCCACCCCCTTCTCGCGCGTTATACTCGCCCATTATAAATATATAAATTCAACGAACTACTCCGAAGTGATTCTGTAACATGTGAATATTTTATCCGACAGTTTATATATTTTCAATGAAACACGAACGGTGAAAGCAATGGGAGTACAGGATTCCATTATAGATTAACGAAAAGGTTATTTCCATTTCTGTGCATTTGGCTCACTACAAAGTATCGGAAAGAATTATTAATTCACGTTACCGGCCGTAATTACAGCTTCGAATTAAAAGACAGGAATTTATTTTAGGTCCCCTGCTAAGTATTTATATACTATTTCGTTAATTTCGTCATTTAGAAGCGGAGATTCAACGAAAATCAATTCTTCTTGTTGTCGTAATCTATGCATCTATGCGTTCATTCTAGAATAACATTTTCCGCCAGAGAAAAGAGAAGGAACGAACGCAGCAATATAGTGGGTTCCACGAACATAATTCGATCGTTTGTCGTCGCGAAACTTAGATACATTCGCACGAACTGTAACGGCTTCCGGCGCGGCGGATAGCGAGCAGAGAATCGTATGACGAGGGACGAAATGCTAGATGAAACGTTGGACGAACCACTGTGCTGGACGCATCACTATGCGTGGTCAGGATCGGACCGCGCGACGTTGCGACTTTCTGAAGTTTCGGGAAAATTGCTGGCTGGGCCCGAGAGCCTGTCAACAGGAAAATTCTGGCAAAGAACATACTCTCGCGTCCTTCCTCCGTTATAACGCGTGGCCATTTTTTGTAACAAATGACCGGATACTGCCCCGGACGGATACCGACAAATACCTACGTCGCGTCCGTTATAAAGTTTACGCCAGTCGTGTATAGTTAAGCCGTTAAGCGAATAGAAAAAAGAACACGATACTAAAGAAGAAAATAAAAAGAAAGGAAAGAAGGAGAAGAATGGTTGAGTGGTAGGAGAAAGTATAAAAAAGCAAAAATGACGACGTAGGTAACAAAAGTTCCTGTAAATATCTAAAACGTGTAACCTGTTTCCAGGGGTTTCTGATATAGAAAGAAAAAGGTTGGACGGGTCTGCTCGTTTTCGTTAAGCGGAATTCGAAAAAAAAAATTAGGTCTCAGAGAGCAAAAGTTCGTACAACTTTGGGTTAATTAGTTTTATTTGGAAGCTGTGGGTTGCGAAAGGAACTGGTCACGTAAGATGAAGTGATTAATAGGTTGTTAACGAGTTTCGGAACAAAATAGTCATTATCGGGCAAGTGTATTGCATTTCTTAGCAAATTTCTCATCAAGATCAGTTCAGAATAGCATCAAGGTTAAGTGGAGGAAGTAACACGTTTCCCTAATCAGCCTCGTTACAGACGACTAAGCTACGTAGTACTTTGATGCCAATTACCAAGTCAACAGCCCATTAAGTCTCACGTGTGTTTTGAATGAAGCTTCATCAGCCTCGTTGAAATCGTTTTTTTTTTCATGAATTACGCGAATAGATGTCGAAAAAGAAAAAAGATATAACCGTTTGATCCGACACGATCTTACGCTCGTTTCGAGAACGAATTTTTCTGCGTTTTCACACGAACGCAATCGATGAAACATAATTTTCCGATCGTATCGAACAACGACCTACGAATTCCAGAGGAAACTTCTCATAGGTTCGTGATATTTTATTAATCTATATCACTATATCACACCCCACGGCTTGACTTTTGCCCAATCTTCCACATTCGTTTAGAAGCTTCACCACAAATCCGGAAATCGATAAAAAACAAACTTGTTTGTCTTGTATGTATAAAGGAGAGTGTCTTAAAATATATTTCTATTAATGCTATTTTTTGCTTATTCGTCGAAAATGAACGATAATAAAGAGTGTGTAGATAGAGGCGAAGGGCGTATATCGTTATTTTTACAAGTAATGTATTATTAGTAACTGCGTGTTGTTAAAGTTTGTCACGTGTCATTATTCCGTGGTCGCTTATTAGAAAGTTGATAACAAGTACGGCCTTTGTCATTTATTTTTCCCCCTCGATACGCAATCCTTTCGTTCAAATCCATTTTTACATCCCTTTGATCTACGTCACGGCATGCGTAAACGTCTCTTGGAACATAACTTAGAGATACGAGCGCATTGTATCGACGCGCAAGAAAGAAAAACAAGCAGGAGAGGGAGGATATATGGCTTCCACTTACTGGCAAATATATTAATTCGCGCGAAACGCTTTCGTCACGGTTTGCATGCATTAAAATTTGCATCCGGCGTCCATGGAGTCGCGCGCGCACGTGGAAAATTTAAAATTTAAATCACGCGCGCAATCGTAACACGTGACGCAGAGTACCGCCTTTACCATGTCGCGATTTTTATTGAAAATGTACTCTCGAGGTGCAAGTTAATGCATAAATCGTTTGCTTTATTACTTCCACGATACCGTCTATGAGACGTTTTTCTTCGTTTTACGTTTCCTTCTTATATTTTAACTGACTCATCTCGATTGATGATAAATAACCAATTCGTTAATAATTTTTTATTTTAAACCAATTCTCTGAAGAATTTACGTTCCCTATTTATATCGTTCTTCTAGCAAACTGATAATATTATGAAATTTTATACACGATATCGAAAGAAATTTTTATACGCGTCATATCCTAAATTGAATGTACAGCATGCCACAGATGTATGATTACTCGTACGACAGATTTATACGTGTTTAGTTTTATTCGTGTTAGTTTCGAACAGTAGTTAGTTTCCCGAGGCATCAATCTCCCGATGTTTCAGCGACGCGTTCGTAACCCCTGTATTTTTGGCTGGTACACAACAAAACGATATATCGCCGTTCGACACTCAAAGGGTTATTTCAGCGGTGCGGTTTCGCCCCTCGTAACCGTTCCCAGAAATTTATTTTACGGTCCCTCCGGCCTCCGGTGGAAAGTGTCTAAACGGAAACGCACGATTCGAAATGAAAAAAGCTAAAAGCTATAACTCTCCGATATATATAATCAATCAATGACGTGCAATTAGTTGAAAAACAATATCCTCACATTTCGTTACGCTCTATTTTATAATTAAAATATTTAGGAAATTATAGTTAGTTGTGAGGAATGTCAAAAAAAGAAACGATTCAAAACTTAAAAAATTCCAAGTCCAAATTTGGGGAATATTTATGTCACTTATCTAATAGTCGTTGCCACGTGGAAAATGTTCCAAAATATTCACTATTTCCTTATTTATCTTCGTACATCTTTTCTTGCATTATCTCTCTTTTGTCATTTATGTACTTTATACGTTGATTTTTTTATATTCTTAGAATACATATTTCATTAATTCTACTATTTTCTCGAATTTTAACATATCAATCTTACTCTCGTTTAGTAAACGAAAAGAATTTTTCGAATTTTTTAAGAAGTTCAGCGTAAAATTTTGTAAAGAGAAATTTTTCGTGTCAATAAGACTTGTTTCATATTTTGTTCAAACCGCAGATATTTTTTAACATTACAAAAATATAATTGGATCGAAAATGAGCGAAACATGTATTCATATGTCATCTAGTATCCTTCGTCATCTGTCTCTTTTCCCACAAATGCATGCTATTAATATCGAAATTTTGAACTATAGTACAAGCCCCATTGCTCGTGGTTAACTTTTTAAGTAAATAAGTTTACACAAGACAGTTTCAACATCGCTATCTGTCCTCGGCTTTTAGCAAGAACGGTAAACACGGTGAAGCACGTTTTCACCTTCGTCCACGACACGATACAGCAGAGCCATCTTTGAAATTAACCAAGAATACTCAGCGGACGACCGCGGTGTGGTCTATGTAATCACTTGACCTAGGGCTGAACAGATTTTAGATAATAATACCGTCCCGGTTATATGCTTACTGCCTTAATCCTCCACGCTTACGACTGTAAGTCTTTGCTGAAGTTCCATTCCTTTCGAAGCATACGTAGCCACGTTTTATCAAGATTAGATCCGATTAGAAGTTTCACGCGTAGTCGACAAAAGGTGTTAAAACGCCGCCGAAGAGCCAGGGGTTCCATTCGAACGAACATATCCTTTTAAGATTACGAAACCTGCGTGCGTCTGTTACGCGTATTTAAACGCACCGGAATTGAAATTAAATCCGTTTGAAGGATACGTTTTATTTGCGCAGACGGTTTTGCGAAACGCTAATTAAACGTTTATGTCCTGGCATTTCGAATTTCTCCAAGATATTTGTTTGACACGAACGTGAAACTTGTCAAATAAACGCATCGCTATAAATTAATTTCACGAGGGGATTCACCGAAATGAAAATTGGATTTCATTTGTACTCTGCCTTCTTTTCTCTTACTTTCTTTTCGATCCTTTCATCCCTCGTACTGTCTTTTTCTCAATTTTTCCTTCGTCATTCTCGTCAAATCTATACCATTGCAACTCAACCATCTGACGCAAATTAAGGGATCAAATAAAAAGGGAATCAATTAACAAATTTCGCGGTAACAACGCAAAAAACATTTTAAACGGAGCGTTTTAACCAAAGAAAATAATTACGTTGCGCAAGTGGAGTGAAAAAGACGAAGTAAAAGAGAGATTTTTCCAACCGGGCTGGTGGTGTAATTTAAAGCAGCCCAGCGGGTAGTAAGAATATTTGTTTCTCAGGTGTGTTCTCGTTGAGGATCGAAATAAGGAACGGTGAATCGCGGCGAAAATCCTGTAAGCATGCTTCCGTGGCGGGCTTTTGAACGAAACAAGCTCGGTTGGTTTTAAAGGGCAGCTTATTATACCAATACGCTGTTTCCAACCTGCATCTCTCTGCCACTTCTTGATATCTCCATCCGGCTGCTCGATGAAATTTTGCTATTGAACGCACATCGTTGCACAGGCCCTCTTGTGGCGCAATAATTAAGGTGCACGTCTATATCGTTCGCCATTCCGCCATTATATTGATCTGGCAACGACGGCACAATGTTAATTACGGGCTTAGTCAGCCGTTCTTCCGATTAAGGGTAATTCCATATGGAGCCCAAATCGTAACGCCCCCGCTAATTTCATTAAAAATTTTGCGCCACCATTCATCGGTGTTCCTCTCGGTACGAGATTCGTTCTTTCGCCATTTTTTTATTCGTTTATCATTTGTTTCTTTATAATCTCCTGTTGCTAGTTTATATTTGGATTTTACCTATTTATATCATTGGTATGTTTAGCCGATTTTATACAATAAAATCAGAACTCATAGCTAAGATCTGCTGTATATTTACTCATTGCAAATATACTTAACAATTTGTACATTCGCGAAATATAGCTACGTACATAATAAAACTCATTATCCTTCGATATGCATGTTACACGTGTCTCTAATAGAGCTCCTAAGATGCTTGGATTCCTGACTCCTTCCAGCTTTTAAAAATCCTAGTACGTTACTTTGCCTCTATATTTGTCCCTGGTTCTATCTGCAACATGCTTTTACCACGTGGGCACCGTACTTAGCAAAGCATCGAGGCCGGCTTTGAAAAATCCAACACAACTTCTTGCTATCTGCAACTGTTTCCTATCTTTTAAGACATACTCTTGTGAAATGGAATAACCACAAATACTATGGCATAATACCTAGATTTAATTTATATTCTCTAAATAATAGGCGTATTGTTGCGGAGGTGATGTTTCTGCACAATATTGCTGATAATAGGATTGACTGTCCTGCTTTTCGCAACGTAGCGAAATTATATGTAACGCCTCGCAGTGTCACACATCCTAACCTATTTTATTAACCCTTTTATATAACTAAATATGGTCACACTAATACCATTGGTAGAATCTGCAACAGATTTCAC
This sequence comes from Bombus superbus, assembly GCA_014737385.1. Taxonomy (NCBI): domain Eukaryota; kingdom Metazoa; phylum Arthropoda; class Insecta; order Hymenoptera; family Apidae; genus Bombus; species Bombus superbus. Next base: position 318,159 of record JACXIK010000067.1, on the reverse strand, counting down.
AATCATTTTGATCTTGTCTCTGACATCGCCGATAAAGTTAAACATTCTATATACTGCTTTTTTCGCGACACTACTTCTGTTCTGGACTAACCTCAATTCACCTCAACGCTCGATAACCGATGTATTAATTCGCCTTCATTGCAAACCTACAAACACACTAACATGAACTTGCGTAACCTATTCGTAATGTATGCTCCCTGACAACTATCTACTTGTGATTTTCATCGAGCCAAAGATTTTGTTTTGTTCTGTACATACGTGTATTGTCCTAAATAAATAAAATAACATTGCTTGAAACTAAAAAGGCACAACCTTTTATTCTTTTATGACTCGTTGCTTTACTTTTATGATTCTCCTCTTGCTTGTTTACGTTACGACACCACGTGTTTACATTCTCTTTGTATTCGTTTAATTGAAATTCTCCGCATTTTCCGGATACTTCTTCGAGTGCTTCATCACAAGAAACAGACATTCTTGAGAGAATTTAAAAAAAAAAGCCAAAATTGAGTGCTTAGACGGTTTATCTTCCATTCTTTGCTAAGAAAAAGACGCAAGTTCGTAGGACAGAACATGAAGTAGTGGTAGGAAAGTTTCCATTGGATCGACAAACTTGTTCACCTTAAAACTTCACCGTGTAATAAAGAAAGAAGTATCGAATAAACTCGAAAAACAAAAATGTCAAAGGTAATCCCGATTCAGCAGCAGTAAATTTCGCGGGATCAAGTTAACGTCAAAGATCGATTCCGGTGATAGCATGCGGATCGTTCGTGCGTAATTAATAATTAGTGGCTGGCCAGAAAATTATTCACTATTATGGTAATAGCGATTAAATCATCCCTGCCGCGTGTTGCCGCCGCCGATTTTCCACAAAGCGGTTAAATTTACATACAATAAACCACGCGCGTTATCTCAAACGTAACGTTGCAAGAGGATCATAACGAAAGAAAAGAATAAAAGAAGAGAGAAAAAGAAGATCGATCGATAGATAATCCAACAATCGTTAACTGCATTTCCTTCAATTAATTGAACGAGAACACGAGCCGAAAATGAAGAACGAAAAATCCAACCTATTTCGTTTCAGGTTATCTTCCTCTGTATCGCTTCATATTCGACCATCGATGTTTAAAAGAGACCCGTTTCTCCCCTGTGAATTTTTCCGCCGTATCCCCTCGACTTTTTTTTATCGTGAGTCACGCAACGATTCACTTCGATATCAAAAACCCGACAGAGGCTTTTTAAAGCGCGAAAATGAAAACGAAAGATTATCTGTCGTCCCTATTCCCGCGCAGTCTCATCGATTGTTCGTCATCCTAGCAAAATAAAGAGACACGAAGAACGAACAAAAGAGACAAAGCTAAACGCTCGAGTCTCCGTGCGTGTTAGACGCGTGAAGGATTCTCCGTTTTTACAAACAAGCTATGTCGTCTAAATCTCGTGGTTTAAAGATTTCCGCTTTCATCGCCGTTACGATTCTCCTCGACGTTTTTTCAAAGCTAAAATAAAGATATTGAACGGATCTTGCGTGTTTATCCTGCGTGGAATTTTTTTTAACGAACAGATGAAATCTAACAACGATTATATTCGACAGAGATTCCTTGCGTGGAAAATGGACGGTTTGACGGCAATCAACGAAAGTGGAAGAATAATGCGCGCAGAAGGAAAGCTGTATGTCGGCTTTTCTGTTCTTTTGTTCCAGAAAATCGTACGAGATGATATAGAATACCGAAGATGGAAATGTTATGGAGATACACCGCGGATGAAGATTGGCATGTTATATTGTATATTGTTTAACGATGAGGAGAGATGTTGAAAATAGAGGAAGTAAGTGGAACGAGTTTGATGAATGTGTTTTAAGCCATGGGAAAAAAGGATAATAGGTGAAAGTAAGTTATAAAGGAAAATTGACAAATAACAAAAGAAAAAATAATAAAATATATGTATATTTATAAACCATAGGAGCACGATATGGTAAATACATTCTTGTTGATTTTTTAATTTTAATATCACTTTATGATTAAATAGAAGGATTTTAATATGACATAGTTGAAAATGAAAAGAGTTTGTACTTAAAATAGCAGATAAATTGACCAAATGTTATGAAAAGCAAGAGTGTAATTATTAACACGATAGGTTAATGCATATAGAAAATGTCATGTGCATCGGCTGATATATAAAAAGATATATAACTCCGTTTAAAAAAAGTGGAGGTGTCTTTGAAATCTCCGAAACTCCTCCAACTGCAAAAAATTATTACTACCATATTATAGCACCTTCTGTACTGAACAACTTTTGTTAATAAAATTTTCCCTGATCTCTATAAACAACGGGGATATTCAAGTGCCAATTCTCTTATCGGACCATTCTGCATAATAAAGAATAATAAATGAAAATTACTATTAAAAATATCGAAATGGGAAATAAAGTTCCAGTACTTAACATCTCAAAGCTAACGTACATATCCTTACATAACCTTACATAAATACAATACTTAAAACATATATTTATATACCTAACACTATTGCTTCCTTTTTCTGCACGCTTTAACAGTAAACCAACGTAAACTAGTCGCAGAACGCAGCGCATAGAAATAAATCGCCGATCAGCCAGAATAAGCGGGCTACAAATCACGATAGCGCTCGTTTGGTAGCCGTTTTCAGCGGCGTTTCACCATTGCATCTTCCACGCCCGAATCGAGAGAAAAGGAGGTCGGAACAACGACAGTAAAAGGTAGTAGCAGAAATCTTGGAGAGTAAAGACATTTCTAGCTTCGTAACTGACGTTTTCTAAACAAATCTCTCTTCGTGCCCTTGAAAATTTTCAAATAATTACAAAGATACGTATATAAGATTGTATTGTTTATTATATTGTTTCAAGCCTATAGAGTTCAATCAAAGTTCGCGTTCTATACGTGCAAGTGAATTTGCAATAGTGAAAATAATTTACGTAGTATTCTTAATATGTACTTCTTTATACTTTATGTAATATCCTTTTGGTTATAAATACATGGGAAATTTAAAATTATAAAAATATTCAGAATGCCTACGAACTATGAACATATGTATACGAATTGGACATTTTTGAATGGTTTTATCATATTCAAAGTATAGTGCTCGCTATAACACGTAGTGGGTGAAACAAATATTTATGTAGATTCCATTTTAACCAGTTAACTGTGTTAACTATATTATCTTCGACGAATGTACACGTCAAACAAAAACTTTATTTCGGTGCATTTACGCACATAACCTAACCCCATCAGAGATTTCTAAAATTAAATTCCGCAGTTAACTGGTTAATAGTTGTATTCGTTTGCATAAATATCAGCAATCTACCTATGAAAAATGTTCTATACCGCATAGAAGAGTTCTATTCATAGGAAAAAAGTACAAATGTCGTTCACTATCCACTTATACCGTAAGTCAAATGTTTGCTATAGAAATCCCAGTTTCGGCAGTAAACATAAAAGAATATTCCGAGAATAGAAAAGACATCTAACGCGGGGAAGTTTGATCGATTCCGAATATTCTTGGAAGTGGAACGTTTTATGAGGGCCAATTTAACGTCCAAACTTTACGATGCCAAATATCCATCGTGATGGTTGATGATAGTCACACGACAATGATATACCGACGATTCCAGAAATAATATTATACGGTTGTTTGAAAGGTTCGAGCAGCAAGCATATCTTGCTAGAAATCAAGTCGATAAGGCAGAAGCTTTATGCTTACACTTGACGAGCGATGTTCACGTCTTCGCATTTCGCTCGTTCCTAAAACGTTTTCTTTTTCTTTTCTTTTTCCATTTTTCTTCTGTCTTTCTTTTTTTCTTTTTTTGTTCTTTTTTTACTTTGGGGACACGGCCTTTCGTCGTACATACCTGCTCATCCTCCCTTTTAACGAGGACGCAAAGTCGAGAAGATTACGAAACGAATGAGCTTCAAGTCGCAAGAAAAAGTTCGCGTATCGTAAAGTTCGGCTCCACAAAATCTGACGGCTGAACGGGCAATGAAATTCCAAGCATGCCATCAAGTACCGTGTTTAAATATTTTTATAGTACCCAGAGTTCTGTCATTGTTCGAGAAACTACGAAGGAATGGGAATTTTAATTAATTCTAGAATTATTAATTCTTCAAAGTTCCTTATCGCGATCGCGGAACATTATAAATGTCCCAAAACACAGTTTTCTAACCTGTCACAAAACCTTGAAACAGATTAGCCTGGAGTATCTCGGAATATCGATACGTTTTCGTAATCATAAATGTTTTTGCCTCCCCTTCGTAACACTGGCCGACAAAAAGATTTTATTGCGTGTTCGTATCTAAAAATAGGATTGTATTTCTTCTTCGATTGGGAGTATTGATATTATAGGCGAATGAAATTAAATTCTGATGTAGAGCATATTTGTTGAGTAGATTTTTATATGTGTGTAACTTTATTTCAGTTTTGCAGTCTATATGATACGTCGTAATATTTTAAGATAACTAGTACACTTTCAAAATTCGAAATTATACAGTCTACACTGATATTCGCTTATTTCAAATACAGTGCCAAACAAAAGTATTGGCATAGTCCAGATCTTCGTATAAAATTCTTTGTAAATCTGTAAAGAATGTGATTCTCTATTTAATTTTTTTGTAGAACATAACTGTCGACTCTAAAATGTAAGTATACCATGAAACATATATTTTAAAAATGAACGAAAGTATTATACCTAAATATTTCCAATGTTATGAACTAAAAGATTATTCACGCTAATAATTGTTTGAAATTAAAAGAATGAAAACTCTTTATATCGACAATAATCTTCCACGATACGAAAAAACGAAGTCTAATCAGATGTATAGTCTAGCTTAATCTGTTTCAATCTACGTCTTATTATCAGATGATATTCTTGATTCGTTACAAAATCACCCATTAGCAGTAACATATTTGGCAGTAGTTTCATAACTGTAATGTAAAATTACTAACTCGAGTACAAATAACGTGATTGTTAAAAAGTTAATACATGGATACTACGCTGATTTCCTGAAAATATCTTGAAGTATCTGTACTTAAAGGGTATTCCAATTTCTGCGCTGAAACATTAATCAATTGCTGATAAATTTGTGGTAGGAATCTGTATTTACTGTGGATGATATCTAGGGATAATGTTACATGCGACGTTATCGATTCAGTACAGTAAACAACTTACTAAACCATTCTCATTTTATCTCTGCTACAGTACAACCCATTGTCATATACACAGGTCTAGAAACTCCAGTGGAGGGGTTAAGGCTACAGACGAGATATACGAATAGACAAATCACCTTTCATGGCGCAACGTAACTGTCATACCAACTTAGAAATTCTATATTAATTTTAGCGTGCTTTACTCATAAACAGCAACCATTAATAAAGTACTTATTAAAGAAGTATTAGTACAAGCCAAACAGCATTCATGTGTAAATCTGCTTATAGAGAGTAGAGATGTTTGATCTTGATAGGCAATTGCTGGCTCGATGCAGCGAGGATATATTTCGCGCGAATATTACTTCTCGGATGCTTTGTAGTATGAAGGTGTATATTTGAATTATAGACATATCCACATAAAGAAATAGACAAGAAGTGATTATGTATTGAATTGAGTATTGTCCGAAATATTTATTATTAAACTAAATGATTTAAAAATCATAGAATTATAAAAAAATACTAAAGGCGAATCCAAGCCAGTTACGTTTATTGCACGTTCCGTAGATTCGGAAATGCCGAACTGGCGTGGTTTTACTTCGACGTTCTTCCACATCGACGATTGTACAAAGAGTACAATCGTAATAATTATAAGAAATATTCGTATTATAACAATTACTGAATCTTTTTCCTCCTCAAATGAGTCTCACATAAATTATTAAGCGCTTTGATTTCTCTTTAGACTGCAAGATACAATGTAAATTATAAATATGTGATTAATAAACTTTATTTATTAAAATGCATACAGATATGGTATATTTATTAAAGAAGCTTTTAAAGATGTTCTGTAAGAAAATTTACGTGCTATAAATTAAACTCTTCCCTATACGACGGTGTCGTAGGTCAGTGGGCCCTGACAATTTGCAATACATATCTATATATTTATTTTAAATACATTCAATTTTTTAATTTTCTCATGGGGTTTGTGGGATAATATGAGTTGCTGTAGTATGTAATGCTGTTGATGTTTCATAAATCAAAATCCTTATTTATACATTAACGCATGAATTATAATGATAGAAGCATCGAATATATTCCGAAATTGTTAAGTTTTTTTTCATGGCTTTACAATCCTATTAACATTACCAAATACATAAATACATATGTATATACGTATCTATGTAAGTACATATTACATATGTACATATATGTACACGTAAATACACGAATTATACCATAACTGATTCAAACTAAAAAAATGGGAGCTTCTTATATCGACGATAATCTTCCACGATACGAAAAAGTGAAGTCTAGCTGTTTCAATCTACGTCTTACAAAATCGCCCATTAGCAGTAACATAATTATGTAATAAAGAAAATTATTTAGCAACAGTTTCGTAACTGTAATGTAAAATTACTAAGTCGAGTACAAATAATGTAATTGTTAAAAAGTTAATACATGGATACTACGTTAATTTCCTAAAAATAACTTGAAGTATCTGTACTTAAATGGTATTCCAATTTCTGCGCTGAAATCTAAAATCTGCATTTAAAGGGTACATATATTGGTGATGGAACTAAAATGAAAGACAGGCATTTAAAATTAATTAAAATGTCCTTTTTGTACGTTAATAACAATCATAGCTACTTATATCCGAAGGTAGACCTTATATAGCCGAAGTTAGACCATATGATTATTTACAACTAAGAAAAATAACAAAATAAGAAATTAAACAAATGATCCTGACGTATAATTATTAAACGTTTTGATTTCCCTTTAGCCTGTAAGATGCAATGTAAATTATAAACATATAATCAATAGACTTTATTTATTAAAATATATACATAGAGTATCTGTTAAAGAAAGTTTCAAAGATGTTTTATCATTTTGAAAGTATTTAATTTAGTAATATCATAAAAATCAGCGCAAACCTGCGACGCGTCGCTTTGACGCAGCTTTGCTCATATTACTTTATATGTATATATAAATATGTACATATATATATTATAAATTCGCACGACACAAATTATCGCTACATCAAACCTGCAATTGCTTATCAAACGTCTCCACTCGTGTGTTTAGCTGTCACTAACACTTCTTCAATAAATACTTTATCAAGTGACCATCGTTCATGAGTAGAAGACGCTAAAATTAAAATCGAATTCCTAAGTCGATACGGCAATCACATTGAGCTGCGAAATGTCCGTAAGGTGCTTTATCTATTCTTATATCTCGTCTCTGACCGAACTATGTACTTCTCATAATTTTTCTCCATTTATTCAAAGTATTTCATTTTAAATATTTTAAATTATTTTAAATTTTATTTTATTATCATTTTAAATTATTAAATATATATTATTACCTCCATAAAAATGCTTAACAAAATTACAACTTCCAAATCAACTATGTATACATATATTTAATACGTTAATACTTTTATATTTGACGCAAATATTGAAAAGTAAACATATTTTTAATTTTTTTTATTTCGTTAAAAAATTGTGTAACTATTAACATTATCTGTGAGTGTATAAACAATCATAGTCATGTTCAAAATATCATTTATGATTGAAACATTTTAATGTTATTAAATTTTCTACTGAAAAAGCAAGATTTTAGTTTACAGGTAGTTTACTTATCAGACAAAACTTGATTTCTATCATCATTATCGTTATGCCGTTTTCTCCTTTCATCTTCCTACTATCCGGTCAACCAGGAATCGAGTACGTAACCGCATTAAGGAGAGAGAGAAGGAGACGAAGATAACCGGGATCGGGTTATTCTTATATTTGCGTTACACAGATTGCGTACACAACAAATCCTAACTTCTCGATCGAAGCGCCCAACTACGGACAAATTGACTAACATCGCCTGAGCACCTTACTCCTACAACGAGATTGTATCTAGATCTGTATATACGATGGTGTACTGTGGTACAATTTACCTGCGTCCGAGAATTAGATATTTCGATTAATTTGATATAAGATTCGATTGTATTATTTATTGCATTTATTCACCAGAAGAAAAAGTATAAAAATGTAAATTTTACATAGTAGCTGTTAGTAGACAATCTGTCCCATTAGATTTGACGCATTTTTTCGTGGGTGTAATAAAAGAGGATTCTTATTCGTAAATTGATCTCCGCTATCGAGTTCTCTGATAAAAATAGATATTCATTAAGTATCTCGAAACTTGTCGTTTTATATTGTGAAAAATACAGCAAACATATCAGTTGTTCTTTTCAAGGTTTATATTTCAGGTTATGTGACAAGATGTTAAATTATGTTCTACACATATCAGACAAAGTGCATTTTCTGTAATGAAATCTTTCAACGATAGAGTAAGATACATATATTTGCACTTTCTGTTTATTCATTTTTATAGTTTATGACCGTGATTGAAAATGTGAAAAGTATTTCTAGTTGATATTAGATTGAAAGCAATAGTGTTGGAACAATTTTACACGATACAGAATTATAATTTCAAACTTTGCTTTGTTTCGTGTGATTTAGCTTGTGTATAATATTCCCAAAAAATTCTTCAAATTTTTATATGTAACGTATGTTTTTATTTTATAGGAATGGATCTTTGGTGTTATGGAATAAATTATCACGTTTGAATGAATTTGGCTCACTCTACGATATTACAGACTGCGAATACTAAGATACCAGATGAGTTTGATATTATTCGTGTTAGATGCAATATATTAATACGATACAATTATCAAGTATTCAGCATCCAGTGTATATCTCTTTTTTATACTATAATTCTCCACTACTATATTTATAAATTGTATATTTTCAGGCTATCAAACTATAAAAAATGTACAGTAAAAGAAGAATTTATATATGTGTTAACAGCAATCGTTAAATAAAAGTATTAGAATTGAATGAAAACATTAAAATTGAAAATTCACAAAAATTTGAGAATCATTTCACAAAGAACAACTAGGTTGTGCATTAATTGCATACATAATTTAGGAAAGAAATTGTACTTTATTTAAAAGAAAACATAAGAGACAAAACGATAGAGATCCGTTGAATAACAGAATTCCATGATTTGGATAGTTGAGAAACAAAGAAAAAGGCAAGGCATTTCTTGTTCCAACTACGAAACTAAGGCAGCATCGATAACATAATAACGATTGGCAAGAAAAATTGGAAAGTATATGCAAGAAACAGGCTTACTAACTGTGCACTCTGACCACTACTTTTCGGACATTTGCAATTTCCGGCAATACATACTGTATTATTTCGATTGAAAAAACGCTCTGATTCATCTTTATTCTTGGTATAAATGATTTCGGTAGGCGATCGATTGTTTACGCTTTTAATATTATTCGATGAGAGTCTCATAGAGCTTTTCCCATCTGTGCAAGTACCATTTATCCTAATGCTTTCCGCCGCAACTACGTTTGCGCTCGAATTGGAAAAAACACAGTTCTCGATATAAACGACATTACCTTCGATCAATATATAACCCGGTTTATTCAACTGAAACTTGGAATGAAGAATCTCTACGGTTGAGAAGTAAGCGAAATTCAATGAACCTGTAACATTTTGAAATTCACTATTTTTAATGTGTAGAGTTTCACCCTTTGCCGAAAAACTAAGCTGATCGATACTTTCGATTGTAACATTAATCATCGAGAAGTTGGTTATCGCTATGTCGGTGAATCTTTCCGTGAAATTATCGATTCGCGTATCCTCGATACGAAGCATATCAATGCTTTTAAGCCTGACAAACGTGTCACGACTAATTAATGGTATTCGCCCAATTCTCGACAACTTGAGTCGTTTCAATCTTTTTGATGTTAAAAATAATTCAAAGATCAAACGTTCACTAATATTTTGCACTATAATTTCCGTAATTTGACTCGCTTCCGTTAAACTGGAAAAATAAAGATTCGCAATGTTGCAGGACGCGATTTGTATACTCGTCACATTTTCATAGTTGTATCCTTCTGGCAAGAAAAATTCCTGTAAAGGAAAAGAAATTTTGCAACGAAACCCTTTTTGGATTACTCACATTACTCATAGTTGGTTCGCAAAATGACGCAAAACCGTTTGATGAAAAATTTACCTCGTTTCCAATGCAATGGCAATCGACTGTCGTCATTTCATGAATCTTGCATTGTTCGCTAATATTACTTGCAGCTGTTATCAGTAATAGCGCGCAACTACTCATCACTGTCGATATTGTCTTCATTTCCTACAATTTTCCAGAGATTTATCTCCGTAAATTTCGTTTGTATACTGAACTTTATCTCGTATTTCCGACCGACTATTTTTCGCTTATATATATATATATCTTTCCTCCCTCTCCCTCTTTATAAATCATTCACTGGGATTGAATTCCTTGAAATTCACGAATTTAGCAGAAGAACGAAAACTATAAAGCACTTAAAGCGAATTCATTTAAATGATAGAAACGTAGAAAAAAATAACACGGTATCGCTATAAAGGTCGAACACCGAATAAACTCTTGCGAGAGGCTGATCGTTAGGATTAAGATGGACACTTGTTTCATGCCGCTTTCATATTGAATGACATACGGGTAATTCGACGCAACTTGTCCCATCCAATAAATTTGGGATGGGGTAACGTGCGTGAGTCAATTCGCTCGAAACGTATGGTACTCGACTATTCAATTTTGTACCGGAAAAGGATATAACGAAAGCAAATCCGTCAAAAGTTCGATAAAGTTTAAAGTTTCAAAAAAATATCGGTTGCGATATTTTCCATTATGCAACGTTATTTTTATAATGCACTTGTCATACTATGTACATATGTATATATACAAACTGTATATATATATATGTAACCAATGGTTATGAAATTTTGAAAGAAAAACAGCACTTACATCTTAACTGTGTATTTGTAGCATGGATCTGTATAACGATATTTCTACAACCTAATTCCTGTTAACGAATTTGATTTGTTTTCTTATCCGTACTTGGAAGACTATAAAAGATTGTCTGTAGCAGAAAAACAGTTCAAATGATAAGATGTGTGAACGATAAGTAAATATATGTATATGTAAAACGATACGAGAGAATTCGAGATAGCGACATTGCAATATTAAAATATTGCGATGCTATCGTTCGTCTTTAAGACCTCTTGTAAAATATCTCTCTGATAGCTCCCTTTCTGTCCGTGGAAACAAGGTCTAACGGTGTTTTTCCTTCATGATTCGGTAAATTCGTGTGGCCTCCGGCCTGAACCAACAGCCAACACACTTTCTTCTGCCTGTCGAAGGAGATGTTGGTCGACATAGTTGCTACCGCGTGCAACGCTGTATTGTGATTATAATTGACGGCGTTCACCAAATCAGGAGCCCAAGTATCCAGTAATAACTATTGATAGCGCGTTTGCGCACAAACCAAATCGATTAAAGAAGATGAAAAATAGGTATGGTAAAGATAGAACAAACAGACTTTTAATGAATGAAACAATACCTTTACAAGAACAGGATCGCAATCCAAAGAAACCGCCATATGTAACGCATTGTCCCCATATTTTGTTTCTTTGACTCTAGGATCTGCTCCATATTTTAACAGTAGTTTTATCGTTTCCAATGACGTGATTCCTTTTGTAAATGGTATGTGCGATTCGATCGCAACGTGGAGCGCTGTTCTACCTAGGTACGAAGAAACACGAACGAACGTAAGACTGATTGTTTTTTTTCACAAGGAGAGAAAAACATTATAATCCAAACTAACCATCATAGTTACGTTTCGATAGGTCAAATAGCCGATTCCCTTGGGCGGTTCTCAAAGCCAACAATTCAACTAGAGTTTCTTTGTGAGAATCCCCTTGTGCCGCGATCGAATGTATCAGCGTATCCCCCTGTAAGAAGGATGCAACAATTTTAAGAAACAAAGAAACCACGAATGCATTACGTAACAATATTTTGCATATTGAAAAAATGACAGCGAGAGATAAGAATAGTGGGAAGAAAGGAAGAAAGAGCAATACTCGAGTATGATACAATCGTTGACTGAAGTCGATTCCTTTTTCCAACATAGTCGCAGCTAAATAACCAGCAACGAATGGAAATTGTGGACAATTCATAGCAGCCAAGTAAAGCGCATCATCGCCGCGATCGTTCGTAATCGTTAAAGCTCCCGTGATCGAACTCATACGTTCTACGAGTGGTACCAAATAGGCCATCTTTTGAACAAGTTCGTTCGGGTTGCCAACCAGGCACATCAATTTTCTATGGGAAGAAAAGCGATTACATCGAGCAACTCACGAGTACAAAATCGATCGATTCGTGAAATCACTTACGTATCTCCATCTTTGTCCTGTTTGGCCAGTTCCTTTGCCGGTCGTTTAAGCAGACTAATCATAGCCTTTTTTACTTCTTTCGGATCCAATTTTTCTTTCAATTTTTCGCTTGCCTTTACAGATGGCAAATTTAACGACGACCAGGGTATCGTATTTCGATCAGAATTGCTAAAACTGCATAACAAAAAATTATCAGTATCAATTTCATATACAATTCAATTTCGCGTCGCATCCTTGTTGGTACATCGTATCTCGTGCAATTGCAGACGGTTTATTAACCTTCAACGAAACTCACCAACGTTGCTGAGAATGAGTTTCGAACGAAGCAATCATTTTTGGGATTTCATAATCGTCTTTGAGGCTCGTTGGTAAGCTTTTCGTGTTAAAATCATCAAAGCTGAAATTGGTAGCGACAATCGCATCCACGTTTGGCGAAGAGTCACCAAACAAGTGAAACAACGGGAAGAAATCGCGCTCATGATGAATATCGTCCTTCGTACTGATTGTTTCTGCCGAACGTTGTTTAACCAAAGTACCGTGACTTTTATTACATTTTGTGTAACTCGAAAGCAAAGGCGCTTTTATAGCATTGTCCGTCGTTTCGATTTTCTGGGTATCTTTCTGAGGAATGTTAGCTCGTGATACCGAAGAATACGATACGTCCGACCAAGACACAAGTTTCGCAACCGTCACACCTTGGCTGGGGATATTATCCCGATTAGAAGAGTGTCCAACTTGCTGCAAGTTATTGGTTTGGAAGGTAATTATATTCGTGGCATTTTCCACTTTCGAAGCATCCTGCGAATATGTTTTTCCCACTTTGCCTTTCTCTTCGTTTAAATTACTCACTAGTTCATCCATCACGTTCGACCACAGTTCATTATCGTCGATATCATTTAGTACGGTGTTGGAGACGACAGCGTCGTCATCGAGCCTCCAAAACTGGAAATTTTCGAAATCCTGTTTGAATCGTTCCTCGATTCGCGAACCGGCTGTCGTCCGATACGAAAACGAACTGTTCGGACTTGATGTGTCACCGTGCGACTGATTCGAAGAAGAAGGCGAGCAGCTTGAAGAGCAAGAGAAAATTTGCTCCGGTCTGCACGTTGATGTGACGGTGATCTAAGGATTGACATCGAACAGATTATGCATATATCGCAATATTGATCGCAGATGGAATTTTCTAAGCACGTAAGAAACGTTTATACGTGTACTATATCGATTACCCGAGGAGAGCCGATTGGGCTATGATTCGTCTTTGGTTGCGATCTTCCCGAAGATTGTGTAGAAATTGGCAAAGCCGGTGAGTGGGTACGACTCGATTCGCGGCTCTCCGAGCCGGAAACGGCCGTATTACCATCGGTCAAACAAGTATCGAAGAAAGCTTCCATCGTTTCCTGCGAATGAAGGAAACTCTTCTTTGTCACGTGTTGGGCCGCTTGAAAAGCTCCGCATAACACATTCTCTAATAATAACAAGTCGTCGCTTAAAGCGTTCCCGACGATCGTCGATGGAGTCGAAGAAAACTGAAAGTGAAATGTGAAACATTTTTCAAGAAAAATCTAACCGATAAAACTTTTGTTCAAAAAAAGAAACAGTCTGTTCGATTAAAAAAACAAACGTAAGTACGTACATCCTTTCTTAAACTATAGACTTGCGATGTATCTTCATCGCTAGCGTTACTACCGTAAGTGCAGCTCGTTCTTTCCAAATTTTGTAATTGATCGAGACAAGCATTCAATTTTTCACTACATTCTTTATCACGTAGAATTTGTTCCGCAGTTTTATCGTAATCGATCTGAAATGTTTCGTTTGCTTGAAAATGCCGTGGCTGTTCGACGCTCGTCCAGTAAGGTTGACTGCGAGTCAGCGAACAAAATTGCGATTTAATCGGCCCCCGTTCAATCAGATCGTCTTGATCGTTCTCTCTATCATGGTCATGATCGCAGTCGTAGATGTCGTTATTGTTCGACGTTTGACAGCCGGAGACTCTTTGTATGCTGTGTTTCGTCCGATAAGCGTCGAAACCGCGTATTTCATTCGATTGATCAACCGTGTTGCGAGCAAGTCGAAGACTCTCGATCTTCTCGATTACATTTTCGATCCCATTCGACGAGTGAAAACCAGTAAAATTTGATGCGGTATTTTGGTTCCGAGGTACAGACACTGCGCTGATATTCGTCATATTCGATGATCTTTGTCTACCTTTTCAATGAAAAAATATCCCTCTGACCGTTTACCTACGAACAAATTCAATATACAATATGTATCATAGTCGCGAATTTGCTCCTATATCTAAAGAGAAATAATCTTTGTTACACAATATTATTGTACAATTCTACATATTTGTTTCGCTTGCAAAAGCAAAAACGTATAATATCCGCGTGTGTGAATAACTAGTTTATTTGAAAGTCCAACGAGTTAAGAAAATATGATAAAGTAGCGAAACAAGGAATAAGCGAGATGCGATAAGTCGCATAAACAAAAACAGAGGGTAGAGAATTGACAAGGGAGTCGCGAAAACGGCGATATTCACTGTTGCGTTTCTATTATCACGATAGATAGAGAGCTCTTTTTATCATATAATAAATAAAAGCCATTCGTAGAAATTATCGTATTTACTATTTGTTTTGAACGTATCGCTTAGGAAGCTAATTGTTCATATTAAATACTAGATAAATTAGGATCGTGAACGCGATTGTGCACATGTATTTGCGCACTATCGACCGATCGTTCCGCAACAGGTTCGACGATTCGGTATAGTCGCCTCGTTGAATCGGAACGCGAATATGTCACCGAATGAGAACGATGACAGCTGTTTATGGCTGACAAGGAGAAAAGAGATTCACGCGTTCACCGCATACACTGCGTTCGGTATTGAATGACAAAACAACTAAATAGTTGCACGAAATTTGCGCGCGTTCGACAAATAACGTGTTGCGTTAGAGGACACTCGACACTAGCGTGAAGCGAAATTTAACCGTTGCTGCTTTGTCGTATCCACGGAGATATCATCGTGCCTTTTCGTCACTCGTCGATTTACGGATAATCACACAACTTTACCCACCTATTTAAAGATTATCTCGCGTCGACCCACCTGTCTATTTTCGTCCGATCGTTCCTCAAATACGATCTTTCTTCGTGAAATAGCAATCGTAACGATCGATCCTGACCGTCGAGGAACCGACACGCGCTAAACCAGTTGGCCGAACCGCCGACTGATCACACTTCTGTCTGTTTCGCGATAGCAGACGCGCATGCGCAACTATCGGTGACGATGACGATGTTTCAACTCCATTTGCATATGGACGCGTGTACATGTTGGTTCACACGGGAATTATTCAATTGGCATAGTCGTACGAATTCTAATCGGAAAAGACAAAGGTGACAGTATGCATGTCGCCAAAGAATAAACGAACAAAGGAAGAGAGAAAGACAAAATTTTACTCAGAGTTATCATGACACTTACGTTATTGCATTGAGATTTACGTTACGACCGTTGCAGAAAACGCCATAAAAGATAGAGCACTCTGTTCCGAAATTTGAAATAATTTTTAGCCTTTGTATCGTGGAATTCTTCCTTCTTGACGCGTATGTATTATATGCGCGTTGATCGCGATTGAACGCGAAGTAAACAAGGATAACGGAAAGTGGCAGTGGAAACGGTAAAGAAACGAAAGGAGGAATTTACTCGTGAAACGGTCGAAATCATTTCGGTTAAGGAGAGGGGGAACGAAATCGTGGTCGGTGAAGGCGGCAGAACCTGAGACGACTACGCTCTTCAAACAGCTAAAAAAACTGGGAGACTCTCGTTACATTGTTTATGCGAGTGACTTTTTAACAGGCGTTGCGTGTAATCGGATTTTCTGCGTCTAAAGTTTATCGCCTTTTAGCGAGAATCGCAGCGTCCTTCTCGTTCGAAACTCATTGTCAGTCAAACGAAATATATTATCTATAAAAAAAAGGAAACATCGTAGAGGAATATTTTTCTCAATCTAGTTTATTTCATGCAAGAACGTTGTCGTTGATTTCGTTGATACAAGCGGCGATATCATCGATACATCTTTTCTCCTTCTTCTTCTTCGATTTCACCTTTTCGTCGATCGCATCATCGTACAAGGTTCGTTGCAATTTACGAGGAAACAATTACATGTTCACAAGAAAGTACGAAAATATTCCGACTTTGTAAAGTATCCATATTGCCATCACGATTAACCAAGCGCTGAATATTCTATCGAACCACTTCATCCTAAAAAATATCCGATCATTCAAAATAACTTCCTGCGGAGGATGGAGTCGAAGATTAGTCGAGCAGATAGCAAAATTAGTATAATGTATGAAGTGCATGAGGCCAGGGGGGGGGGATTTAAACTAACGCGATGATATGGTTACGTTATCTGGTCGGGGCTTCCCGTTTCCCGCAACCTGCAATCCGCAACCTGCTTTCCGTTTCCCATTTCCCGTTTCACGAAAGCGATTAAAAGCTGCGCGTTATGGCGCCGCCGTCGCGTCTGCTTCTAGTAGTAAGTATCGATGGAAACGTCAAATCGACACGCGATTGATCAAACGAACCTCGGGAACGTGTACATACGTATATAGGTAGAGAAAGACGTCAGTAACACGATAGCTGGTGAGACGACGGCAAACGGGACAGTCACCTAACGCGTCTTCTCGATCATAAACGTTACCTGTCGTAATATTGTTTCGCCTGCTTTAATCGAGTCAAATCCTCCTTTAAGAGATAACGTTTCGCTCCGATCAAACAATTCCTAATAAAATGAAATGTAAATTAGTAAATTAGAGATGTATTAGAGAAGAATACCTGATAGTGTCCAACAACGCAGAAAAGCAAAACTATTCGATACTAATTGAAAATATTTCTGCGTACCACTCGATCGATCGCTTACTTAAAGTATTGTTCCACGTTGAAATGATGATAATCGTAGCCGAAGATTTCTCGCTCTGCCGGTGGCACTTGTGTCGTTAAAATATCCAACATGTTGGAGTTGTGAAAACACCATTCGTTGTGTAAAAAGAAACTCAACTGTGTGATGCTGGAGTAAATCGTCTTGTGAATTTTCATTAGCCTAATCGAAGCGAGAAAGATGTCGAAGAGATTGATAAGATCAAATGGGAAAAAGGAAAAAGCAAAAAGAACAAGTGTATAGACGCGCTTACATCCGTCGACGACCCGTCGCATTAAGAGTTTCGTCGATGATTAAGGCAGGCAGCACGTGGATCAACAACGTCAAAACGTAATGAAGAAGACGATTCGACGTTAAGATGGTTCGAGGGTACCAGATGATTCCTTCGAGCGGCGTTTCTTCATTTAGCCTCAAACCCATTGTGACCAATTCTTTGCTAGTAATGCGATGGATCTGATGGGAGCTGCCGTTATAAACGTAAACGCTCGGATCCTTGGTTATCCTGGATACACGTGAGCGTTTTCAACTAAATTTTAATACCTAGTACCACTAGCAGTACTACTTTTAGTACCAATAGTACCCAAAGTAGTACTAGTACTATCAACCCAAAATTTAACGCGACAGCTTAGACTTATGTATGTATAAGAATGTGTACGTTAGCGCGATCAATCGAATTACGATTTAGGTCTCATACGTTTCTAATCCTCGTTTCCACGCGGCTGTCAGCATAGCTTTAATGGCTAAATCAATAGGAAGAAAATCGGCGGCCACGTTCGGTTCTAAACGAACTACTCGCAATATTCCCTTTCCACCACCGACCATTATACCCACGGGTCCGTTGAAGTTGTCCAGCCAGCCAGGTATAGGATCCTCGATCGTCGATATCACTGTTTTTATTTCCCAGCGCATTATTATTTATTATTTATTATGAGATAAACCTCGCTACGTACCTATCGACGGTCGAAAAATTACGCTAGGCAGATCTTTCGAGTAATCGCTTATCACCTGTTCTGCCAGTCGCTTGGTGAACGTATATGTGTTTGGCATCGAACCCAAGTACCTGCGTTCCAACGATTTTCACTTGTTGACAAAATCAAAAGACGGAAGAAAAATACTCACTTGGAAGTAAATATTTGCACCGTCTGTTCATCCAGGGATTCTATCATTTGTATAGCGCTTCTCCAGTCCGTTAAAGCGGGATATACAACTTCGTCGATAACCGGCTTGTCGACATGCGCGTATGCGGTGCTAACGTGTACTAATGCCTGGATGCAACCGAAAGCAATTTTAAGAATGTTGGTTGCTCTTATAATTTCCCAAATTAAGACAAGAAAAAGAATGTTTTCTACTTGCCACCAAGTTTTTCATAGCTCCCGCAAGAATGCAAACGTCTCTGGTCGAGCGAACGTTCGAGAATATATCCTTCCTTAGATCTTCGATGAATCGAACGTTCGCGGCTACGTGAAAAATCACGGAAACTCGTTCGGTGATCGTTCGTCTTTCCATCGGTCCTAAACCCAAGCCCTCGACGCTCGTGTCACCGCGAACCGGGATCAACTTCTTCAAGTTGGATGGCCTTTCTTTTCGCAGTCTGTCGAACAGCTACGAACACGAAAAAGACTCTCGTCGAGACAACGAACGCATGTATATATATTACATGTATGTAATTACTTACTACTGCACACATCAAATACGAACATCAACTCGTTTCGTTTTCTTACTAACCGGCAACTCGAGCATTTTCTTCAATCTATCGTCGATCGACAGTCCGGCTTTTGGTCGCATCAATAGGAATATCTCTCCAACATCGGGACAGGATCTCAGCAGCTTTTCGATCAACACCTTTCCCAGAAACCCAGTACCGCCAGTCACGAAAATATTCCGGCCAACGTAGAACGCGGCTATCGAGGCACGTTCCTTCGACCTCGTCTTTGCATCGACGGCTGTCTGGAACCAATCGTTTTTCCCAGAATGTATAATCCTGTCCTTCTTATTTATTTATTATACTTAATTATTTACTTATTTAGACACTTGAAACAAAGAGGATCATTCGATAAAAAACTTACAGGCATAGTGTCACTGATTTTCCTTCGCTCTGTTACTTGAACGCTTTGCTTCTTTCTCGTTAAAATTTCTGCCCAAGTTTCTGTTTAGTTTGCTTTTCTAACTGCACCTTCTTCTTCGTTTCTGTTTCTTTCTTAATTACTTTGATTCTCCGAATCGATCGATTGACCGGACAACCAATCGACTGATCAATCGACTGACCGATTGTATTGTGAAACATGAGGAACCTTAGGAAGTGGTGACATTGGAATTGACCTTGCAGTAATTTCATTGTAATTTATACCGGTTGAAAGGGCAAATCCTTGCATATGCATCTGTCCATCGTTTAATTGAATTTATGAGTTCAGCACTCGGAAAACACTGAACAACGGTAAATTGTCGTGAATCAAATAAATTGAATATTGAAATTAGAGACCATGGTTTTGAGCGTGTAGCTATTCAAATATACGTAGGACGTGAAACGTGTATTAAGGAATTAAAGATCCGTGTTCTTAATATACGTGTTTTAATTGTAAACGTTTCTGTGTTTCTTGTTTGTTATATTTGAGTGAAATTTTAACGTATGAAAGACAAGGAAAGACGCAAAGTGATATTCTTGTGCTTGCGTCGACTTTGTCTTCCATACGTTAAATTTGACAAAGTACGGTTAAAATATCTGCTAAATTAATAGTTTTTCGACATAAATGGGTTAATACTTTATTATAAAGAAATTCAAAATCTCTACCACTATTCGAGCTGCAAAAAAATAATTTGCGCGGTATGATACTCCCCTTCGAACCAAACCTTCCGTTAAAATATTTTTGTCCAATCCAATCCTTTATGAGATATTTCGATTCGTCGAGATAAAGAGAACACTCTATATACCCGCGACGTTCGAAGACAGGAGTAGTCGCACGATAGATTCTTAAACGTTATTACAGAAATTAATGCGATAACGATATCTGCATATCCATTTTCTTACGAGCTTCCAAACGAGTCTTTGTAGACATCCGATAATTCGATCACGAGTGCAAAACGTTTGCTATTTATTTACCGCGAACAATTGCGTAATTACACAAGCAGCTCATTCGATGCCTCTTTCTTACACGTTTTACTTTTCTTTTGCTATATATAGAATAGAGTATATGATGCACCCTACACATGTATATTACATGTATATATATGTATATACATATATCGTTGGTCGTTGGTTACGGCAGTCCGCAGTCGGCAGTTGTCACACGTGTTTCCGATGGTGTGCATTCATGACGGCGTTTGACAAGAAACGTAGGTTTCTCGCTAACCCATTTGAAAACATCGATGTCGTCATCTCTTCGACAAAGCGAAACAACGTCGTCGTTGACTCGTTCGAGCTTCGACTCGGACCAGGTGATCGTCTCGAAGAGGTATCGATTCGACAAAAAAGTATCCATTTCGACCCTATATCGAGCTTGTGTACGATACACGCAAGGAGAACGAGGAAATAGATTAAAATAATAAGCAAAAGAGAATTAATCAATTTTGCAGGGGATCGAAGGGTAAAGCATCGTCGAATAATAACCGACAAACGACGAAAAATATACAAGATTTCTTCGACGAAGAAGGCGACTGCGGTTCAGACCCGAACTCCAAGTCGGACGTATTGTACGTGGAGTACGAAGAGGATGAAGTAGAAAGAGAAAGTACCGCGCTAGAACGAGCGAAATCCATCGACGCACCACGTCACGTCTTATCCTTGGTAAAGTAGGAACGTAGTATTTCAGTTAGCGGTAATCTAGTTCGGTACTCTTGAATGTTCCTTGTTCTAGGTGGAAAGATGGCGCGAATGGCAGGTTATTTCGCTGTAAAGTAAATCGAGATATGCGACGATCATTTGATCCGCGTTGATGTCTGCGGTGTAGCGACGTAACGCGGTTCTGTCAACTTTCGAATTCCGAATCACCCGATCTAGTAAACGCGTTGAGCCGCAAACGCCGTGGTCGTTTCCCGAAAGAAATCGAACGATCTCGATTCTATTCAATCTCGATTACTTTAGAAAATGGCAGCGACCGCAATTATGGCGCAATCCAAAGACACGTCCTTGAAAAAAAAAAAAGGAAGGATAGGAGAGGAAGCTTCGCCGGAAGAAAAAACAGACGAATCTGCTGTCAAGGCAGGAATCTTCGATGTAGATAAGATTAGTGGAATGGAGGATATCAGGTAACGTGGACGAAAGAACCGAAGTATGTATATATGTATTTTTCTACGTTTTCATTATTATCGTCTTTTCCTTCTTCTTTCTCCTCTTCTTTTTGTTCGTTCGCTATATCACGCAGGGATCTTATGATAAAAGACATGCAAGAGGAGATTCGTTTGGAACAGTACAACACGAAACAAAAAACGGAAATGGAAGCGGAAGAAGCGACGATCCGGCAGAGGCAGCTGAAGCAGACACACGTCGTACTTTCTCAACATTGGACAGCGTACGCGAATAACATACTGAATCTGAAAGAAGAAGAGAACGTTGGTACTTGGTTGAAAATCACACATTTCCACCATTTGATGATGTCTCTCTTTCTCTTTCCGTTTCTGTCGATGTATTTTAGTGGGCACGGTACATGACTTGCGATGGTCTACCGGATCCTGGTTCGTTATCCGACATGAATACATTTCTGTTTCTCTGGCCGTTGAGAGACAAAGAGGCGAGTATGAATACCATAGAGGATAAGTGTCGAGTGATCACACACGTAAGTAAACAGAATAATTCGGCCAATCGATCGATTACCTTCATGATTAACTTTAATCTTTCAGTTGTTGAGCAAGATCGATCGAATTATTCACTTCTCCACGATCGCGTCGAAGGAATACGTGATCGAATGCGAATCGGTGAGTGGATCTCAAGGAAATCTCCCTCCTTTTCCAACGATTGTCATTTTTATTTTCCAACGTCACAGATCGCTACCAAGCTTCGAATCGAACTTCAACGATGGATAGATCTCGCATGCTATCGATTGCTACGTAACATCGAAGCTAACATGATCAGAGAAGACATGAAAACTACCAGATACGTTCGTGCGACGAACAAAGCAGTGTGTTGCATTTGGGCTCCTATCGCGTTGCCGGTAGGACTGAAACGACAAGGAACGGATAAAGAACGATCGTCGATAATCGCACACGGGTATCCTTTCGATCTTGCTGCGCCGATCTACCGATATATTATATTACAGTCTTTTAATATCATTAATAACATACTGATCGAGTTTGATAGTTACGCGTTTCAAATTGCAGAAAGTCGATCGAAATAGAATTCGAAGAAATGAAACTGACGATTAAGATGCCGAGCGATTTGGATTGCCATCGCATGGCGATTAGAGGTCTTTGGCTCGCTTACGATCATTACTCGATCGAAGCTAGTTCCTATCGCATGCCCCAACTACCGGACAATTTATTCGATCTGTGGAATCCTTCGCTCGGTGCGTTACGCTTCTCTACGTAGTTTTCGATGCGTTCGCTCGTGATCGGGCATTTGGCGCAACTACCTCAACAAATTGCATCATTTTATAGATCTTCTGGAATACTCGACAAGAGAGTACGAAGAGAAGGTTCGATTACGCGAGGAACAAGCGGAAGGACGACGTTTACGTTTAGAGGAGAAGAAAGCGATACTGGAAAGAATGGAATATCCTGCGGTTTCACCGCGGCTGGATAAAAGAAGGAAACGTAGTAAAAGGGAGAAAAAAGCACATTCGGCGAAAGATTACCAGTTGGAATTCGAATCCACGTTGGCCTCGATATTGCCTTCGAAAACGGAGCTATTACCCTATTTACCGACCCCGAACGAGATACTTGATCAGAGGGAAAGTAAAATCGTCGTCCGATTTTCCAATGATCGATGTCATATCGTGTCGTACGGGAAATGTTTTGTTTGCAGTAAAAGCGATGTCGGAATGCAGAAAATTACTCTTTACTCGGTGCGAAAAGACAGAAGTGAATTTGCGAAAATATAGGATCCTCGGTGGAGTGTTTCGCGTAGATCTCCTCTATCAACCGCCACAACCAAAGGATCTCGGAAAAGAGATTTACTTAACTACTCGTAAGTACCATTTGGGTTACCTTTCAGATGGCCATAATTCGCATTATTGGTTATGTGTTTAGCGTTCACCACTCACCGATCACTGCGATTTCAATGCATGCCGCGCTATCAATTAAGAACCGCGCCATTGAAACCGAAACTCGCAACCGGACCAGTTACCAATCAGACACGATTCGCGTTCGTTACAGTTGAATTGCCGAAGGAGCCGAAATTCGTACCGTTTCTTAGATCATACGAGACGCCTAAGGCACCACTGGAGTCCGAGAGAACGCCGGAAGTGATCGAAGCTGAAATGAAAGCTCTGGAACTAGCGATGGATGCGCTCGTCTTGCTTACCCTCAAGTCGGTTTACATCAATACGTCAATCATATTCTTTACGATCTTTACTTTGCCTTTTCGTTGATTCGAATTTCCGTCTCCATTTCCTGTCGATTGCTGCTCGCATCGCTGTTGAACCTGTACAGGCTGCCCGATTCGGTGTTCTGGTTCGAACCACCGGTGGTCGCCCATTGGTTACCAGAGAAAGAAACGTGGTCAACGAAACATGTACACGATGTTAAATTCAACGAAGAGAAACAAACGATCACGTTTCGTACCGGAAGATTAGGAATCCATGGATTAGCTGGCTACAAATACGCGAATCTTCCGTTTCAAAGTTGGGAATTGAAACCGGAAATGGGAAAAAGCGGACGCGATCACGCCGGGGTGGTTCTCAGCATTACAGCTGCCACGGTTCAAGCCGAGTTCGTCGTCAGGGCGAGTACTACAGCATTTTCTTCAGTCGGAATCTTGCATTCATACAGAATTCAAAGAAGACGAGTTTTTATTTCTCGACGAACAATTAGATTTCCTTTCCTTTCGTAGGAAGATCGAGTTTGTTTGAACTCAATTACCGGTGCCGCGTCTACACCGATCAAGGAAATTATCGGTGAATATTTCGAATTGGAAGGTTTGATCCAGGTAACTACGTGTAATTCGTCTTTCTACTTTTTACCCTTTTGTTCCTTTGCTTTTATCCGGTCGTGTAAATTGTACATATTTCGCGACGCTCGAGTCATTTACAAAGAGTAGTACTGGCAATAAATCGTACACTAGCGCAACTTGCAGCGATTGCAACAAGTTGGGTGCGACCTCTTTCCGGAACGGGACGCTGCCAGCTATTTAAAAGGACTCTCGGTCAAACACCCGATCGCTGAGAAACACTTGAGAGAGTGTATGGCTCTATTGTCTACCTCCTATATTTTTTCTTGGTCACGATGGAACGCGACTCGCAGCTTTCGAGAAATAGTTTTGCAGTTTAAAGAGGTACACGGTTGTGTCGCAAAACAGGTAACACGCCAACAAATAGCCTTCGGTTAATTCTGTTCACAATATATACTTGACCTTATTTTACTGGACTTTTCCATTCAGCGTACGAACCTGACGGTCTTGGTAACATCTTCACGGACAATGCGTATTCGGTGTACCGAGGTCAGTTCCGAATTCTCCGACTTACCACTCGATGAAAACGAAGACATTAAGGTAAAGAAAAACCACCTGCTCCTTCTCCTTTTTCCTCTTTCTTTTCTTTCCTTTTTCAGTTTTACGCCGACCTTTATCAATTGGCGTTGAACACCGCCGGGATCAAGACTCGACTATTGACGGAACGGATGTCGTACAAATTAGCGTCGACGGTTACTCAACTTCTCGAACGTACCAACGTTATCAGCTTGTCCTCTTAACTCGATCGAGCTGCAAATAAGGACACTTGGCTGTCGGTGCATCGAAAATGGAAGAAGGGCAATAAGATTGGATGACGAGAGTTCGTTTTCCAAACGAAATTCTCTTTATTCGGATATACAACGTTATGTCGAGCATCAAGCGATATTCAGGAAATAATAAACGCCTCCGTTCGATCAGTTTGTCAACGATATATCAGTTTGTAAAACGATATTTCGACTCGAAGGAAACACACAGCGATATCGAGCTTATAGTTAAGCGATAAAGAGTTAATCGATGCGCTTCGTCGTTGGGTCGAGGGTCGAATGAAAGAGAATGAGGTAGCAGGATGATGTAGGGCAGAGATTGCGCGACCGAGTGAGTCGGTTGCTGGAATGCTCGGGACGAAGGGCAAGATGTGGAGCAAAATGTGTGTGTGTGTGTGAGTGTGCGCGCGCGCGCGTGCGCGTGCGCGTGCGTGCGTGCGTGTGTCTGTCTGTGTGCGTGCGTGTGTCTGTCTGTGTGCGAATGGGTGGGTAGGTGGGTGAGTTCGTGCGTGCGTGCACGGATCAGATCGATAAGGTGTATAACAGGCGATACACAACGACGAGAAAACGATACGACAAGGAAGCGTAAAATCTGTACGACTGGCAGAGTCGTTTACTGCGGATCTGGCTACGTGGGCCTAGTCAGTCGCGGTTTCCGACAACGAACGGTTTGTATGTGTGCGTGTGCGTGTGTGTATATGTGCTCGTTTGTTTGTTTGTTTGTTTGTTTGTTCGTTTGTTTGCTTGCTTGCTTGCTTGCTTGTTTATCGTAATCGAAAACGCAGTTACTTTTCGAACGGGGCTCGTTCGTTCTGTTTTCCTTTCGTCCGTCTTTTTCTAGTCTTTGTCGAAAAATACAACTTATTTCTTCGAATCGATGTTTGCTTCAATCCCACCCACCTATACAGACGGATACACCTTCGCAACTTCCAGTTTAATCCTTCTCTTGATTTTTACAACAAACGTTACGTGCATACGCAATAGGAAGCTAAAAAATATATGTATAGTGTTGCGCGCTGCGAGGGCCGGACACGCGTGGCGAGCGGTCTTCACTTTGGTACACAACCGAACACGATCGATCGCAGAAATTTCTTTCGCCCCCTTCCTTCTTTCGTCCGCTCATGTATTCGCGTGTTCGTCCGTTCATTCATTCCTTTGTCCGTTCGTTCGTCCCTTCGTTCATCCGTTCATTCATTCTTTCGTTCGTCCATTCATTCGTCCGTTCGTTCGTCCGTCCGTCCGTCCGTTCGCTTGTCCTTTCGTTCTCTTTCGCACCCATCCTGTCTTCTCTTTTCTCTTTTGCTCCCCTTGAGAGTTCGTTTGCGCTTACTTCCTCTTCCACCGATCGACGGAACCCTGTTCGTCCTATATATCGTTTGCACGCGTACGATATGTATACTCATAGTCGCGCGCAATATGTCAAACGACAACGCTGTCACGGTAATCTCCTTTTTTCTTTTTTCACTTTCTTTTCCGTTTTGAATCGGACGATCACAAATCCAGCGTCTGCTACGTTCTCTACTTGCTTATTACCTATCTTTCTATATTCTGAAACGCATCAGCATCCGGCTCGCCAGCTATTCCAGCATAACTTGTTGCGTTCTTTCTTTTCTTCTTTTCCCTTCGTTCGAAACTTTTCGTTTACAGGCTCGACGATGCTTCTCCTTTAAGTAGGTGTACTTGCGTTATGACGACCCGACTAACGTTATTTCTTCGTCAAGTTATGCCTGAAGTACGCGATAAGCGTTTACCAATCTCATTAAAGACTGTAGCAGTCGATGATGAAAGGGTCGATGCGTAAAGTTCAACTTTCCATAAATTCGCGAATCAAAAAACAACTAGAGGAGGCGATCTATCTAAATTCCTATTTACGATGTTGCCGATCGAACGAAAGACCAAGAAGAAAACGAGACAGTAATATCGTTTGACGCGGTGCGTCGTACGCCGTGTCAAATCAGTCCCGCGTGTCGGCTCGCTCTCGATCCGACGCAGAGGCCAACAACTTGCACTTCTCGACTCGCCACTTCGCGCGAATTATAGCACGGTGAATCGTGTCGAGAACAGAGAGGTAATACGGATAGGCGATAAAATACCGACTATGATCGAACCTGGTTAAGTATCGACTGGATTACGCTGATCGACATCGAGTAGCGAGCCGTTCTCGCGCGGGATCGCTCTAAAATCCTATTAACGCTCGTTCTATCGTTATCGCAAACTGGAACTTGACTCGCAAGCTGCTTACGATTGAGGTAATCCATGGTATAAGGCCCAATTCGCATCCAGTTCGAATTAACGCGTATTTAGTTTGTATACACTACGCAATGTATGTCGACGATTCGTTTGACTCTCTAAAATAGGTTTTAGAATTAGCGCGCGTTCCATCCGCGTGAGAGAACGCAGATTAAATACCAAATATGAAGGATCGATCGCTCGAACAACGAATCTCTGGCGCTACACGCGAATAATCTTTGTCCACGTGAGAAGCGTACACGGTAGAGATAATACGTCCGTTGCTTCCGCTAACTCGGTCTCCATTGGCACCGGCCGCCGATCGTTGTTGCTGTCGCGCGAGTTTCACGAGAGCTCCATCGGCCAGGATCGCTCGAAATTCCGAACGATCGCGCCGCCTTGGAGCAAACGAGAAAATCGGAAAAGAAAATAGGGAGAGGAAACGTTCGAGGGCTGGGAGACACCTTCGATCCGTCGTTCGCGTTTACTTTTGGCACTTTTTCTCCGATTGTGGGGCTAATTTTCTATCCGAGGCGCGCGTAATCGCGCCAACAGGCGTTCCATCACGATCGACCAAACGCGATCGAACGACATACGAACGTATAATATTTATAAACGCGCTACGAACGCGTTCGCTTAACGACTAAACGCTATGGATCTGGTGCGTGTGACATTCCTCTGGTGCAAACGTTAGCTCGGACTCCCGACTTGAAAGAGTCAAACAGGAGTCGAACGAGTCGTTTTAGAGCATTTCTCTCTTTTCTTAGTTTTTCCTTTTCTCTCCTTTTTTTTTTCTTTTTTCTTTTTCTAACAGGTTTATGCGAAATCGTAATGCTTCGTGTTGCACTTTGCATTTCAACGGTTGCGTAACGGTATAGTACACAGGCTACGATATACAAACGTTAGTCTAACTGGTTTTTGTGCTACTCGATAATTAGGTGTACACACATGTGCGATGCGTATGCGTGCAAATGTTTGACCAATTTTATATGCAGGTGTGTGCGTTCGTGTGTATGTATGCGTTCCTGCGTGCATGTGTGCGTGCGCGCATGTGTACGTGCGTGCATACGTAAGTACGTATATGCATACGTACGTTCGTGCGTGCTTGCGATCGAACAAGATCGACGTAAGATTAGACGAGATTAACGCGTCCGCGAGAGAGGAATCGGTAGCATCTCGCGTCGCGTGCAAAGTCGTCGCTCGATCTCGCTGGCGTGGTACGTAGCTCACTTAGGAAGCAGCTCGGTTTTTATTCACACCCGACTATCTAGCTATTCGTTAGATTGTAAAACCACTGAATGTAAAAATATTCGTCGACCACGCTGCTCGGAGCATGTCTTTGCCGCGACATCGAGTACGACGTTTTCGAGCTGCAAATCGCATCTACGCTTGTAACGTAAAAGCACTCTACGCTATACACGCTACGCGACGCCCCTCGCTTTGCCAACAACTACATATTCTCTACCACTGTCGGTGTTTTACTGTCGTTTCACGAGACGCGCTGCACATTCGACTCTACACATATACCGAGATACACGCAGTTGCGCACACAGATACGCCACGTATATGCAAACGCACATGTACACGCACACTTTTCGAATGCGAATATACGTATGTATGTATGTATAATGTATGCAAAATCTGCAAATCGTCGTCCCAATTTTATCTCGGGGATATCTCTACGTGTTATCGTCAACAACAGCAAACTATCGAATGTAACGCTTAAGATTAATTCAAGGTGTAACACCGATCACAATTTTTATCGCTTTCAAAAGATTTCCGACTAGGTCGATACAAAAATTCCGTCAAAAATATCGCTGCTTTATGGTTTCTACTTATAAGAATTCAATATTATATTCCGGTGTTCCCCCGTTTCGATCATTCGTACGCGTACGCGATGAGCAATTGCACGCTACCAAATAACCAACAGATATACAACGAAGGGAAAAGAAACAGAAATGAGAAGGGAGGGGAAAAGATAAGAAGAAAAAGAGCGCGACCTTGTTTCTGACATACAGAGGTTTCGAAAACGTAGGATATCGTGGGAACGCGGGTAAAGGGAAAAGAAGATGACCGAGCTTGGTTCTACCTTCGATCAACAACGGACAAGATGCCAATCCATCGAGTTTAACGGTCGACTCGACGACGAG
Source organism: Bombus superbus (assembly GCA_014737385.1). Lineage (NCBI taxonomy): Eukaryota > Metazoa > Arthropoda > Insecta > Hymenoptera > Apidae > Bombus > Bombus superbus. Next base: position 288,541 of record JACXIK010000067.1, on the reverse strand, counting down.
AAATCGTGAAATCGGGAGGGGGGGGGGGATGAAACAGAAAGCGCGCGATAAAGGCAAACTTTTTGAAGATTGGTAGACGAGCAGACATTTCTTTTCTTTGTCGTAACGCTCTGATATCTGATGGTAGAATCGAAAGACACCGGATGAATTTACGGGATACAGGGACGAGGTTGACACTGAATCGCATCAACGTATTTCGAAGCAACGGTATTACGTACTCGGTACGTACTTACTCGTGCAAAACAGTCATAAAAATAATGTTCGATGTTAAATGTCAATAGAGTCGCAAAAGTAATATCGATCGGTCGCGGTTTCGGGCGTCTCGTCGTTCGCTCGAAACGTATATCGGTATATTCAAACATCGCGGCACACGATCTCGCGTGTGAACGAGCTCGTTATCGTTCGCGCGAGGGAGCTGAATACGGATATATATTCGTCGTGAATCGTTGTCGTGCACGAAGAAAAAGGAGGACAAAGAACTAACCGATAGGAAATATTGACGTTGCGCCGGAGAAAATAGTGTACGATCGTAACGTAACGTACAGAAACAGTTTCTGCCTATAAGTATCTTGGGGAAAGGGGAATCTTTCGCTCGATATGGACGCTCGACCTTTCCTCCGTTCCTCCGTTCTCTTTCCCATTTCCAGCCAACCGATAGAGCAATCGAGAGGAAAATAAAGAAGCTAGAACACCGTTGATCTCCTGCGTGCTTTTAAAAGCGGAAGAACGTCGTCGCGTGAAAACAAACGATACGCCACGTAGCGAATTATATTTGCATGGGTAAGCCGACAGAATGTCTGTCACTTTCGATTCGACACGAAACTCGACTGTGAAAAGCGCGTGAATCGAAACCAACAGGCACCTCAAAATCGTATCAAAGATCTCGGTGGATTTTGATCGATTTTATCCGAGATAGGAAATCAGAAAACGGGAAGGGGATGTATAAGAGAAGAAGGAAACAAAGAGACAGAGAAAAATGGAAAAAAGATAGAAGAAGTAAAAAAAAAGAAGAAGACGACGCGAAATAGTGGCAAAGTTAAAGGGGCTCGAGAATTCGGAAGATACTCTCGATATTACAGGTCTAGGTTTGATCGACGATTTCCAATGTGCTCGTAACGTATACAAGTAGCACCAGATACGTTCAAACCTTTACTCCGGCTTTAGTCGATGCCACTGTACGATCGTCTGCCGCGGCTTCGTTATCATATCTTGCCAGTGTTTCGTTTCGCTTGCTCCACTGCCGTTCTTTCCTGAAATTTCACCAACGAACAACGTTATCCGATAGTTCTACGCGCGCATAAATACATAAAGAGACCGGCGATATCTGGTAATGATACGATTGTGACAGTGACAGTGACAGTGACAGTGACAGTGACAGTATCGAGCAAGTTATCGAAAAATATTTTACCTGCAAGTTGAATCCGTCCGATCAATTCGTTTCGACCGATGTTATCGAAGTCCATCACCATTACGTCCAACGAACATTCTCGAATCTTTTCCCATGGTACGTTAAAAGAGAATGCTTCGTTGAATACTGGATTCAGAGTACATTTAAATATGGGTGTCTTCCGTTTCTCGATCCTCTTGTCGCCGAATTGCAACCATACTTTTACATATGGATCTAAACGCAAGAACAGAGTGGAGAGAAGGGAAAAGAAGAAAATCATGGTCAAGCGTCGTAGCCTGATGGCAATCTCAAAATACCGAGTCGCTCACCTGATTTCCCGTTAATATCCTTCGCTTTCAAGTTTCTCGCTTTCAAAAGCGTCAAAGTGAGTACGGAATTGCTCGGATGATAACACAAAGAGCACAATAATTCGCCGCACTTATCCTTCGCCGGTGGTTTCAGGGCTTTCCAAAACGACGGTTTGTCCGAAAAGTCAACCTACCGAGAATCGTTCATCGTTATGTCGTGACTCGAGGCGGCTCGAATCGTCGCTGAAAAGCACGGATTGATCATGAAAATTACCTGACATAGCGGAAGAAACATTTCTCCGATAGAATCGTCCCTGGAAAATCGATCGTAGTCGAACACGTGTAAATGCAACACTCTGCTTTGTAACTTTTGAATCGGAAAACCTATGCAAAGAACGTAATATAACGCGACGTAAACAATTTTTACAACGTGTAACCACAGTGTGCATCTGTGCATGCGATGCAGTTTACCTGGAACGCATCTGGGATCGACGCTTACCTTCGAAATAAAATGTTTCGTTCCATCGAGGATTTAGCGTACGTCTCTTTATCTTCGTCTCTAGTCGGTGTTTCTTGTCCGGCAAAAGGGTCACGCGGACGTAGGGATCGGACGTCCCGGATAAGTCCTTTGCCGGCAAATCTTTACCCTAAAAGTCAAAGTACCGAGTAACCTTTGTCATTTATCTCCTTGGCTGCGATGTGTAGAGATAGTATGTCACGACCGAATATCGACGATACGCGTCTCGTAGACAAGCGGCACTAACCTGTATAATACGTAAGATAAGCGTAGTGTTTTGAAAATCATATTCCAAGCTGAAGTGTATTTGACCAACGTTCTCGCTGGGTTCCGAATTATCGATGTACATGTCCACCAATGACATCGATCTGCTCTGCAGAAACGCTTTCTGAAATGGAAATGTGTTCAAAGCTACACGTACGGACGGGACTCGCCAAATCAGCGAAGAAAGATACGACGAAGAAATCCGACCTACCGACGGATGATCTCCTTTGACGTTTTGCAGCTGTTTGTTTTGCACCCCAGCAGTGGGAGTACGAGGTTCAGCCGTTCCAGCGGCCGAACCGCTACTAGTCCCGCCGAGGGAAACCGCGTTCGCCCCGGTGCCGATCCCGCTCGTTCCTGCGTTCGCATTTCCGATACCAGACGCGGTTCCTACGCCGGACCCCGATCCGCTGGCTCCAGCGGTTGAACCGCTCGTCGCCAAACCGCTTGAACCGCTAGTTCCCGCCGCTCCGCTTCCACTCGTCGATGTTGTTGCTTTGTTCGCCGGGCTATCGGTCGTCCTACGGCAATCGACCCTCTTTTCAAATCTCTATCGCACCACTTCATCCGATCGCGTACCCCGCCTGGCTCATTTTTATTGTTCTCGTCCTCGTTGCGTCATCGTAATTGTCTTATCATTACCGTGGTTCACGTTTCGATCTTGTTCATCTTTCATCATCCGCCAAAAATCTCGCGTCATCCCGATTTCCTTTCACGTGCATGTATTAACAACGACCAAAACTAAAGCGCATACAGTTTCAACTACATATTTTGGCTTAGCTAAAGCAGTCGCGATTAGATCGTGTGTCGTCAAAAGCGACCATCATGACACTACAAACTACGGTGAACGACGACTCATTGTCAGGGGTTCTATGTTCTATCTACCTATCTAACGTATTATCCTACACATACGTATGTATATGTATACGTATCACATCTATGATATAACGGCTGTCTATGCTCGTCCTTCGATGTATCGAGCTATTCGGGCTACCATCTAGAATCTAGATCTAGACTCTCAAACTCTAGACTAGACATTCAAGTTTGATCGACGATCGTGAAAACGCATGAAAGCACGTGCGATTCGATTAATTGGGATGCGCAATGCCAAATTTGTCCCGATTTTCTTGTTTTATAAATCTCTCTCTCCCTCCCTCTCTCTCTCTCTCTCTCTCTCTCTTCCCCCCTCTTTCCTTTTCCTCTGCACAACGTCGAATCGGTAGTTTCACTCGAAATTCGTTCAAAAGGAAGATCAGGGAGAGTCGAGCGTCGAGAAAGGATACTACGAATAGAAAAGTAAGAGAGTTTGTTGCAATTGAATTTGGTGCAAAAATTGTTGGAAGGTCGCGGATGTTAAGATCAGGGAAAAAGGAAACATAAGCTAATGCTTGGAATGAAACTTGAAACGGGAGAAATGGAAATCTAGAATCGAAGAATTCAATTCAATTCAACTACTTACGCAGATAAAGCAGCACCCATCCGCGAATGAGACATTTCGTTCCATTAGGAAGGAGAATTGAAAGAGAAGATAGAAGAGTCAAGTGAAGCAGTACGAGAGAAGATAGATTAAAAGTTTTTGCTATTTACCAACTCGTGGTATACTTACTCCAATTGCGCTCTGCATTCCAATAGTAACCCCGAAAGGACGCATGAAACAAAAGAAGCGAAAACAGGAATTGGTGAGTCTTGAGTCTTGAATCTTGAATCTCGATCTCGAATTCGAAGAGAGAACGACGAAACAAACGATCACAAGGAATTCGTTTTGGTTCGATGGACTCTCGAAACTTTCGCGTCACGATATTTTCTTCGCTATCGTGCTCCAAACGTTCCACCTTTCGTTTGAAACCGCTGCGCAATCTGTGCCACTCGCAACAGTAACGAATCCGAAGAAGAAGAAACTTGAAAAGAGAGGCTATCCGATTGAAATATATAAAGTGCGAGATACAGAAAGAAAAAGAGAAAGAGAGAGAGAGAAAGAGAGAGAGAGAGAGAGAGAAAGAGAGAGAGAGGGAAAGATAATGTTCCCACGTTGTGAGTCATCGTTCAGACATCGCTTTTTCGATGACGCTTTACACTAATCGCCTCAGGGGGACACGCTATCATGCTAATTTTATTCCTAATTTACGTTGCCGATTTAATACACATTCCTTACCTGGTGGTGTAATACTCGAAGAAGGCAACCAGTATTTCCAAAGATCTCGTGACTGCAGCCCACATGATTTTATCGTTCCGAGAGAGTCTTTAACCACGATTATTGCGAGAACCGAGTTCACATTCCTATTATCGAGTTTATGATCTATTCCATGTGAAAGAAGACGAGAAACAAAGAATGTATTTCCCTATTTATACGCGTATGCAACCTCTAGCCGCCTCTAAACTTTGCAATCTGTTTCTTCTTTCTCTTTGCTCGACAATACACTTCTCCAAGCTACACTTCTCCTCGAATCACAAAATCTGGCGCGATCCGACCCGATCCGATCCTCGATACTTTGGACAAATTTTGTCTAAATACACAATAAGCAGCACACGATAACGTTTAATTTAAGGATTGTAACATTTCGATACGTTTAGATATCGAATTCGACGCGGGTAAGAATATTTGTAGTCCTTAGTGGTGAATATTTCGCATTCATAAAACAATTCGTACGGCTACACAATGTCCTTTCGGAAACTGCTTAGCGGTGGTGCGTGAATCTGAGTTCTCTCGAACGACAATGTTTCAAAGAGAGTAGCGGCTGCCGTGTACCTATATCGTGAATATTCAACGTTTTCGCGAATCTATCAAAGGGGAAATAACGAACAACAGTCAAACGACGCAGAAAGCCCTACTTCCGTATTTCCGAAAAGCGATCAAAGATAATAAGAGTGAGCGATCGTATATGCGGAAAAAATCTGGGATATTTGGGATAGTTCGGTTATATTCCATCGCGTCGGTCGGTCAGTCTGTTGGTCGGTAGAACGGACGCGACGGTCGAAAGAAGGGGATACGATCGATCTTAGCTACATTCGCCGGTACCGCTGCCACGCTGTTCACGCCATCGCCGACGTCACTGCCGCCACCACAGTCACCGCCACCGCCACCACTGCTATCTTCTCTACCGCTACTTTTATTACGTATCGTGTCTACTGCCAATCAACGCTATCACCCCATAATCGTGGTTGCCACGACATTGCTGGTAGCAGCACCACAACACCGGCGTGCCGCCACGATTATGCGACGATTATGCGACGCGTCCACGAAATTAGTCACGCGTTATCGATTCGCGCACTGTTCCACGGGCCAAGTCCTCCGACGTTATCGATATTCGAGAAACGGACGACAAATTCCAAACTCAATCAAGGATATATTATATCGTGCACGTGGCAACGACGTCTGCGAAGGTCGATAGATACGGCGCGCGCATCTCGCTGGTCACGCATACGCTTACATCCAGACGCGATTAAACCATTTTTATACACCAAACACGAAATCCTGTTGAGAAGGCTACCTTTAAATCGTATATACATGTATTTTTATTTATTTACACGTATCCATCGATCTACAAGCCCTATCGATCTCATCTCCTTCACCTTCCGTCTCCTCTTCATCTCGCCTCTCACCCTCGTCCTCTGCTAAACTCAAGACTCGATGATTTTCGGAACGTCCACGAGCCGAACAATGACGATCGTTATAACAACGATAATTTCGTTCCAGTACAGTGAACAAATCAATCATATAGCGTAGCTTTTTCTCTTTCTCTGAGAGATTTGTTCTAGTCGTGTATATCAGTAGCAAAAAGTCCTCCGAGTTTTCAGCACGAAGGAAAATTACGAACGAGACGATCGATCGAAACGCACGCGCACGACAAAGGTAAGAGTTCCTGGCCGTGATGCGGTTCGGTCAATGCCGAAGAATATCCAAGCAACAGGTTCCTAGTCGTTGTACTACACGCGGACTATGAATTTTACAAGCAAATGGAGAAACTCCGATTATTTCGAAATTTTACGAAGAATTTACGCCCCTCTTCCGATATGATTCTGGACGAATTACGTAGCTACCTACTACCTTCAAATTTGAATGCACGTAGTGTCCCTTCCTCGATTACGTACATTTATGCATTATTTTGCATCGCTTGCACGAACAACGGAAAAAATTACGATATCAACTATATGATGTTACTGAAACATCATCTTATTTCAGAATTTTCAAGTATTTACATATGTGTATTTTGCGCGGTCCGCGGAATTCGGCGCATTTTCGAAAAGACAATCTTCGAAAAAATTTGGTTACCAACTTGAAACGATTTTAGTTTACAAATCTAATTCGAGGAATCGATTATCGTTGAAAGATCAAATTACGAACAATTTATAATCGATCGATGGTTACTATTTTCGTTTTCGTCGCCATCGCGCTACTTGGTTGAAAATAAAAAGCTTCATCTAGTGTGTAATCTTGTAACTCGTTAGCCACCTGTTATGTAGTTGACGCATTTGAAGAACACAGATCGAAACAATGCAAAATAGAACATTAACGATCGCCACGCGAGCACGCAACATGTCATATACGCTTATCGCTTTTCCAATTTTATCGCGGCTACTTCGCACCCACGTTACCCCCACTGACCTCGATAAAAAATCGCACAACTTTTATGCAGACTTTCTTTCCTGGACTTTCTCGCCCATCACGAGCGTTTACTAAAATCTTTTACATTCCCCGGTAAAATCAGACAAATGAACGATAATAATAAATACGTGTTGTCGTAGAACAACGCGCGAGGTGATATGTACGAAATCCAAATCGAATACCTTCGTAGCCGAGACGAATAAACAAAAGCTGGTAGGATCAATTCGAAAAATTTTAAGTCGTAGGCTGACAGTCGTAAGCCGTAAGCCGTAAGCCGTAAGCCGTAAGTAGCGAGTCGTAAACCGTGAGCCGTGAGCCGTAAATCGTAAATCGTAAAGGAGGACACTTCGTGAGAATATCGCTTTACGTCAATCGAAGGAGAAAGTGGTAACGTACCGCGATCGCTTTCGCGCGAAAAAACGCGCGTGTTTCGCTACTTCTACCCGCAACCGCGTCGCATCACAGACTAAACTTTTCTCCTGGGTGGAAAGGCCCTGGTTGCATTCGCATCGATGTTTTCAAGCCTTCGATACATTGGCGCCACCTCGCTGCTCACCCAAGGACCGTTCCGGACGCCATAGAAAACTTCTCCTACGCACCAGGGATCAAACGCGCGCACCCCTTTTTGCCCTTCTATTATCCGTTTGCTCTCCCCTTCCTGCTCTTTTAACCCAGACCTACCCTCTCCACCCTGGTCATGCCGCTCTACCATCGTAACGTATCCTTACCCTCTACGCCTGTACCTATTACCATCGCCACCACACCGCTACCGCTCCCACCATATCATTCCATCCCCTCCACAGCCGACACCCCGCTATCGCTGCCACCACTACCTCTATCTCTACCGCCGCCACCATACCGCCACTACTACCACACCTCCACCTGCGTCCATCTCCGTCCATCATCCCCACCCCCTACCACCACCACCACAACTACCATCACAACCATCACCGCTACTACTTACTGTCACTCTTACCTTTATACAAGCGCACCGTTCTCTCTTCATCTTCGATCCGTTATCACTTCTCTCAAAATCTTTACTTTATCGCGAATTTCCTTGGAATTTGATTCGATCCGATAGTTAACATCAGAAAATTACGTTGAACACTGATATTTTGTTCGCCAAACAATCTATATCGAATTTCCCGAATTATCTATCCAACGTGTCCCATGAATCTTAGAACCTTCGCGTTGCGTCGAATCCCCTGATTCGCAGTTGCATCCAAGTTGTTTTTCCATTTATCCAAAGTCGATTAAATCGGCAAGAATCGGACAAAAAAGAAAGAAATTATAGCGCGAGCTGGTGATTCTTTCCAATTTTTTATATAGGAACGAGAAAAAGCCACGAATCGTTGAAACGACGACTTCGATCGGGAGTTGCTCCTGTTTCTCCTTTGTCTAGAAAAAGCCTGAGGCATCGTTAAATAAAGTGGGCCAGCACTGATGTCCTTTCAATTATTTGTATATATCTTGGTTGTCGGGAAAAAACTTGGATGAGAAATAAAGGAAATGAAAATGGGTTGCAGACGCGTGCGCAGGCGCGTTCTCGTGTCATTTAACTGACCGAACTCTGCTACCGGATGATAGACGCGAGTGTTCCGTTTACAAGATTCATCGCCTCGAGCGATTCGAATACGTATTACATGTTGATACAGTGGTGGTCTTTCGGCAAAACCTACGAAAACGCGTGGACACGCGACTCCTTATATCTATGCGTATAAGTAGTTTACGATAAATCGCAAAAAGTAGCGGTAAATCGAAACAACAACATACAGATGTCTCTTTAGTTTTACTCGAGAGTTCTTCTTCTCCGGTATTTCACACTGATGCTTTTTCATTCGTTTGATACGAACTTGTTATCCCGATTGCTTACAATATATACGATTATGCGATTCACTGTGAAAAATATTATTACACATCAACTATAGTTATCGATCACTTCTACGTAAATTTGAAGAACATGTTACGAGGAATGATACTCTCCTCTTTCTCTCTCTTTCTTACTCCTTCGTCCCTTCCCTCCCTTTCTCCCATTTTCTCTTTCTTTCGTTCTCCTCTTGCTACCTCTCTCTCCAATATTTCGCCCTTTCTCTATAAATTTTTCTTCGTTGCCCAACGTTTCTTCTTCTTGACTCTCTTACCGTGAATCTTGCGCCTATCAGCATCTTACTTTTCAATGTAGTCGTAATTTCAAGTACGCGACACACGCATACAGGAATGTCCCGTAAATGAGACGAACGAAGACCGAGGAAGAACGATAAAAGTGCAAAGAACGGGAATGAAGGACGCGTATGGGCCATGGATCTCGAGACCCGGACAACTGTGAGGTTGACGAGGATAAGCAAGGTTAGAAATTCGTTCCTTTATAAATACATATACGTGGTTATAGATATTTTTAGGGGTACGTTACGTTGAAACGATTCGCATGCTTCGAGAAATTGTTGATAAAAAGAGGGGTGGATACACGGTTTGAAAAGTGCGCGGAGTTTGCGCGACTGCGAAAGCAGAAAGGATAAAGGGGGAAAAGGACGAAACGAGTCGAATATAGTGAGTGCAAGCGGCCATAATCGGCCATAATCGGCTATAATCGGCCATAGTCGGCCATAATCGGCCATAATCGGCCATAATCGGCCATAACCGGCCATAACCGCGGGCGCCCATCGCGAAAAAGGCAGCGACTCGACCGCGTAGCGTGGATGATCAGTATCGGGCAGAGGAGAATCGGACGGATAATCTCGGATGGAGGCAGCGACAAGCAAGTGCGCGCGCGATAAACGACCAAAACGGACTTGAATGCGTAGGTTGTGTGATACTAATTGCCTAGATGGCGATGAAACGCGACAGAAGCGTAAAAAAGCCAAGCAATTAATTAGTGCGCGCGCTACGTGCCGATGCTTTCTAGCATCCTGGTTACTCGTACCACGTCGAATCGATTACGTGCTCGACGAACGGCCGAGTTAATTTACTCACAGACTCTGCGACAAGAACCGCGACAGTGCCAACTTGCTGATTCGATTGTTTTTCAGGCCATCCAACATTGCAGAGGCAGCGATTTCCATATTCGATCGTTCGCTCAACCAAACTAGAAGCGAAAGAATTTCCCGTGTTCGTTCTTGACTGATTCCAATTTATCGAATAACGAGCTCCTCCGACGTCCCAACCAACCAACGTGTTCCTCTTATTCGTCGAATCGAAACGCGTCCAATGAAAATCCCTCGATCCGAATTCAGAGGCTGACTGATATAATAATATCACGATATCGTATTGTACGTTCACCGTACCGTATCGATCACTATAATTCTCTATGTTTCGAAGCTCGTCGTGTTTGCTACACGATAGTTGCTATTTCGTTAATCTTGTTCCAAGCACACATACAAATCGTCGAGAGGCGAGGCGAAGCGAGGCGAGAAAATGCAAACAGCGTTACAAGTCCTCCTTTCTGACCGAACGCTGATTATTTACTTTACCCCTCTCTTTTACCTCGATGCCAATTAATCCAATTTTCAATGTATTTCTCGTCGAATCGCAGCGTCGCATGATTCGAGCCTAATTTTTTCTTCATCAACGATCTCGTATCTCAATCTCCTTTTTTTCCAACACGATCGTCACCAACTTCGTCGACGAAACAGTTTCATATATAATGGAAACAGTTTTCGCTTTCTTCTCCACCCTTTATTAACCCCTCTCTCTCCTCTCCCGCTACTTATTCTTTCTCTTCCTCTTTATCGCTTTATCTTTTTATCGTTTTATCGTTCTCTTACACACTTCTCGTCAACTTTCTGTTAACCCCCCTCCCGCCGCGCTTTCCCTCGTCCTGTCCCTTTTCTTCTTCGGCTCTTTTCCTGCAAAGACGTTGATGATTTGTCGTCGTTCGTCGGTCGTCGGTCGTCGTCAAGCAGTCGTCAGAAAACACCGTGTCCGGTCTTTTACGCGGTCACGATAGTTAGGATCGCCTACTCCTCGACAACACTAACTTTCGTTATTCTTCTCTTTTATTTCCTTTTCCTTTCGGTTTTATATTTCAGCATGATCGTTTGTGTTCTTTCGCAAAAAGAAGCAGGAAATCTGAAAATCAATTTCTTGGCAATTTAGGAGTAAATCGCGTACAAACGTTGTTCGTTCCGGATACAAATGACCATTTCATCGAGACGCGCTACGTACCCTTCCAACGATATGTTCCCACCCACGATATATAGGATTAAGACTAACCGTCGTGTCACATTCGAAGTAGTCAAAGAATTTACCTTTAACTCTTCGATATTCTTGCAATATCCTTTTTCGCGTGAATTTAGAAACTGATTCGAAAAACCCTCTGTATCGTCCAGCGGCAATGCTCGACGATTAGATTAATAAATGCATACAACGACTAACGATCAACGACACACGATCGTGACTTTTGTGACTTAACAACGTTGTGGTTATAGCCAACGCGTTACAAGTTCCCAAAGAATACAGTAAAAACAGACGAGTAAATGAACTTTCTCCTTCTGCGAAAACAACTTTGTAATTTTTCAAACTTTTCTCGTTTTCTTCTTTTTAATTTTTCTCTCCGCCCGCTTTTCTTCTCTATGCTCGTCTCTGTTTCTCCTTCGCTTTTCCCTTTTGTTTCTATCTTCCTCCCTTCCTTTTCTTTTCCCTGCTCGTTTCCTCTTCTTTTTGGCGCTGTCTTTCAAATAAAAAATCTTTGAACGTAAAGCTATTTATCCACTGGTTTTCAAAAAAAATCCGCAAATACACCGAACGAATGTCTCCGTTCGTTAATTTGTTTGCCGTCTGACGTGACAACCGTTTCGATCTCACTACGATCCGATCTGATTCAATCCGATATAAAGAGTTAAACAAATTCGATCACTTGGACCGAAAGTCGGCCGATCGAATGCAAGGGTTGCGTGATGAAAGCACAATATACACCCGTCTACTTTTCGACAAACCCAACAGGATGATATGAGAAAGGGGAGAAGATGGCGGGGGTGGAGAAGGAGGAGGGGTGGGAATGTGGAGAGTGGATGGTAGTAGTAAGAAAAAAAGATCGTTCGCGTCGTTGGCCAATTACGGAGAGCAAATTCTTCAATAAAGTTGAGCGACGCACGACTTCTTGTTTCGAGAAAAGAGAGCCGATTTAACGCCCTTTTTAACGAAATACCAGATCGTTTTGAAAACCAGTGAAAATCGACGCACTGTGACTCGTACTTTTGATCAAGTCACTCTCGATTCTTCGTCATACTGTAAAGATGTTCAGCCACTGCTCTTCGATATGAGCATCCATTTCCTTCGATCCTCGATTACGTCCTCCAGGAAACAAGGACAAGGACGATGATAACAAGGACAAGGACGACGACGACGACGACGACGACGACGACGACGACGACGACGACGACGACGACGACGACAACGACGACGACGACGACGACGATGATGATATTCACGACAACGTCGACAGCGACGATAGTAACACCAACAAGAATAAATGATAATCGATATCAAAGGCGAAATATTCCCGAAAGATGATACGAATACGAGAAATATAGAGAACCGATCCAACGACTATTATACGTTTCGTCCAACTGAACGGACGAGCCGTTTGCTAAACGCGAACTACCTTTCTCCGCTGTGGTATGACCTACTCGTACACTGCTCTCAGCTGCTTTCAACCCCCGGAACCCTACCGTTACCCCTATGACCAACCCCCACTTAGTCCTTTCTGCTTTCCCCCCCCCCCTCACCTTCTTTCCCCATTCCTACCACTGCCCTCGTCCCACCCGTTTCGTTTCTACCACCCCAAGTCCCACTCCGATCTTTCCCGCCTGCTTCCCGCACCGCGATCCACACTCCCTCGACTCGACTCTTCCTGGACCTTTGCTTCCCCTCCGACTCTTTTCCCAGGATCGTTTATACATACATGCATACTCACGTACATATACGTTACTATTTCTATCTGTCCCTCTCTCCATCGTACTGCTTCCTTCCACAGCGCATCTCCTATCCTATCCTGTTCTGCCCTGCCTGCCGCTTCTCCAACCGACTATTCTTTACCGACCGGTTCTATACTATGTAAACTATGTTATATACATACAATATGTACATCGCTCGACGTATGTCCTTGCTTCGTCGCTTATTTCTCCATGTCCCTACCACATGCTAACTGTCGCGCGCGCTTCTTTTCTCGTATCGTTCTTTCAAGCACGTTACCTGTTCTTCTTTCGTTACGTCTCGTCTCATCCTACGAATAGCTTTTGTTCATCATCTACTCCTTCTACTTACTCTCCATAACCTTTCCATTATCTTTCTTTTCCTACTTCCTACATCGATCATTAACGATCTACGATGGACGATCGATGGTTCAGTTACGCCATTCAGCAGTCGCGATTTATATTTGTCGTTTCTCTTTTCTAAAATTGCATTTCTTCCGATAAAAATTTGCAATTGATATATTCGTTCGATACGATGATTGCGAGCAATCGCCATCTTTTCCGAAGCGTTTAAACCAAGTAAGAACATTCAAATACGGAGATTTACCAGTACATACATGTATTTATGTAGTGTACTTTGAAACAGCTGATACGAAAGATAAAATTGTTTTATAGCGTTACAACATAAATTAGTTTCACCTTATCTTAATTTATTTATATCGTATGTTGTTACCGAACATTTAATTACTAGCAATGCTAGGACAAGATCATATTTCCATCTTCCTTTACTCGCCTTATATCACGAAGAATTGCGACGAGTAACGTGGATTTTTGTGCGATGGAATGTTTTAATAAGAACCAAATGATTTCGAAAATACGTATATCGCGGTCGATCAGTCGTGTCGATTAGCTTCCTTACGTATCGACACAAATAAGTAAAGATCGTAATGAACCGTGATCGTTATACGAATCTCAACAGAAGACGGTAGTTATGTATGTATGTATGAAGTATGTAACGTAACAAGTGGCATATCTGTTGCATTCCGCCGATTTAAGTGCTGCGAAACACCAGACTACCTGGCAGGTTTCCAATTGGCACCTTGTTGGGAATTACGGAATTTATAGCGCTCTATCTCTTTCGCTTTATCATCGTTTGCAACTTTTTCCTAGTTTCTCGGCTGATCAAGTTCACGAGTTTCGATACTCGACCAGTAAACACTTGACCGTTCCTATAAGCGACAATGGCAAACCAATATGAAATTTAAGCGATCGATTCGACGAACAATTTCGATCGCGACGTGGTACATGTTTATACACATTACTTTATATCCAGTGTTTTGCCTTTCAATTTTCGTTTTTACTTTTTCCTTTTTCGTAGACAATTGACGGAAATGAAAAATGTCCACGACGTAATATGCAATTCAAGTTCGTGAACTAAATTTATTTACAAATTGTTTATGCAATTTTTATACTGGAAATAATGCTTTGGTGGATACAGTGATTCGCCGAAACGTTCGCGCGTTTATGTTCGGTCGCGAGTGAAATAATTTAGTGCTATTTATTTATTTATTTATTTGTTTGTTTATTTATTTATTTATTTATTTATTTATTTATTTATTTATTTATTTATTTATTTATTTACTTACTTATTTATTTAAGCGAGCAATATGCCCTTTGATATACATCTATAATAGTGAAAATGAAGATACAAAACGAAAATAATCATCTAGACAGAACAGAGATTACATTATAATTGTGCGCACGAGGATGCCCTTTATCTTATAATTGTGCAAAATATTGGAACATCCGAGAATCGACTACAAGAATAGAGAGAAAAAGTACGTTTGTACATTATTATCATTATTATTATTGTTGTTGTTGTTATGATTGTTATTATTATTATATATTTATGCGTTACTTTTGTACGTTAACGAAAATCAATTGATCGCTCGATCTCGAACCACTGTCTAGAGGTACCTGTACCTCGTCAGTGTCCGATCCGCGTAATCAAATGATATTAGAAACGTGAATTTCCCCATTGTCGGTAAGATCGGCGTTTTTCGACAATGTCCAAGCAGTCTGTCAAATGGTCAAGTCATAAACGAGTATACTTTGTGCATAGAAGTCTCGTCGGTCACAATAGCCTATCTCTAGTCGGTCTCTATAATCAAATAATTTTCTCAGTCGGTAACAAATAACTGGGTACTGCCTTACCAACCGGTACTTTCAATTTTTAACCATTTTCATTCGTACGCCTCAATTGACTAATATACACATATATATGTTTGTACATATATATGTACTCTTTTTCTCACTTTCTCTTCCTCGTAATGTTTCTCTTTCCATTTACATAGTTTTATTAATATAAATATAAATATAACTGCAATATTATATTATCGGTTACTCCTTTGCCAAATTATTACATACATCTTTACAGTTTTCGTTCGAGAAAGGTACGGTTATATTTCGATCGGACAAACAGAATGTAAAATCAAAATGACGTTTGAGCTTACCCGAAAGATTTTGTACTGATTAAAGGTGTCTTGAGATTTAAAAGACCATTTCTCTTAGCTGGTTTCCCATGCTGGTTATCGTTGAAACTATCCCCATGTTCGCTCTGTGGTTCGAGATCATTGTCCCGTTGTTTCAATTTTTTCGTTCGAAGATAAAGCCACGTTGCAATACCAAAAACCACCAATATCGCTAGACCTCCCACTGTTCCAAAAACTGCTGTTAGAATTATGTCCTTTCGCTCCATGCCAAGTTACCTTTGAAAGAAAGATGTTTATTCAAGTAGAGATACGTTTTACCAATTTTTGCCTGTTTGACCTCTCACATTACGCCCGTGTTCATCAACGAATCTCGTAATTGTATTAATTCGTCGATCGAATACAGGGGTCATATTAATACGTTAACGAGGCGAGAAAGAGCGTATCGTGTGCAATATCGATATTAAAAATACAATTTCCCTTTGCTTCTCTCATTTCCACAAATTTTCCATTATCTATACTCTACACAGGAGAGGAGTCGATGCTTGCCGAGGACATGCCAAGAATAAATAACGCGGTGATCAATTTCTTTGCGATCTCCTGCGTCGTTCTTTCAAACGGATCTCCGTGCTAACAGCTAAAATTTTCTCTATTCAATTTCGAAGAAACAGCTTTCTATTTTCTAACGAAAAACGATTGTCATACCGCAACGATATTGCATATTGCCCAGCTCTTTGTCGATTATATTTCTCCTATTAATCAATACCAGTAATATCTTTCTCCTTCTTCTCGTTTCTTTGGTTATTTATAGCTATCGTATTTTATCCTATGTATTTAATTTCTTTATAGTCTGTCCTCTTAGCCTCCCCCTTCTTCTTCCCTGTTTCTGCTGTACATAATCTGTTTTCATAGCGAAAGAGACGCAGTACATGGATACTTAATTGTTACGTACATAAACAGATTGGTTTTTCCCACGATAAGAGACTGGACAAGCGCGTAGGCGTTACCTACTTGAACACGTAAACAACGCGTTAAACCGGGGATCCGATGGAAAAAACTAAGCCAAATTGTGCTGTTAATTTAGCTTTTGGTGAACACGGTTCCGTATATACATACATACGTATTGTATCAATTATCTATAGTCTTAGCATAGTACATCATAACCTAATATAGCTTAGCCTTTCAGTGAATCCCCGACTTTACCCGTATTTGTGGAACATTAAATACGGATATCGCTCGACCGTTTTGCTTTTCCTTATGATTCATTGTCAGTCCATGTTAAATTAAGTGACGCACCACATAATCGAGCTTGGCGTAATTTCAGGTAATCTTTTCATCGAAACATTTCAGACAACTTAATTAATTATTAACTTTGTGATTAAAATCACGTTCGCTAAACAAAAGATTTTCCCCCCGATCCAACGGATGTTGGTTCGCAGTTGTTCACCTTTTTACTCGGTGATCAACGTTTAACCAAGCGCGTATAAACTCACCGATCCGGTTAATGATCGATTATCGTAGCTATGAATAATAATAATATAGCGAGTAGGTTGAACGAGAAAAGATAAACGTATTTCTGAATCATTCAAAGTTTACAAAGTCTTAAATTCGCCAATAGACTAATTACCATTTATGGACGTTTAGTCGCAGAAAATATCAAACGGCTAGTTCCCATCGTTTCCAGTTACGTTACTGCGTCAATCGTTGAGTAATCGTTCTCTTTTTTACTGTGTGCCGATACTATTGTACCGCATGTTTCTTTAATGGACGTTAATTTCGATAACTGCTACTACTCTTCTGCTCGATCCCGAAATTCTTCTATACATAATAGACTCTGGTCGAGCTTTTTTGCTTGAAACAGAGCAAACGATGCTCGAAAAGCGTGAAAAGCGTGAAAGACTGGACAACTTTAACATTCAACTGACTAAAGCACTAAGCGAGGCGGTATTTATACCCTCTACCGAACTTTCAAAAGCTTTAAAATTAGGTCGTGCAAAACTTTTCTTTTCTTCCGTCAAAAAGGGGCAAGATTGCGCATGCACGACAATCTATCATTAATATCGAGTCTCATAACAAATCGCGTTAGTCTCTTCTTTGTGAAAACGATATTCTTACGTTTTTTGTATATAATGTATATATACACATACACACGCGCGCGCGCGCTTGTTCTATTCCCCCATAAAATAAATTAGAGTTAACAGATGTATCCTGTTTGAAATATCGAAACTTGTCATAACAGTTTCCTATGTTACCCTTATTCGATAAGAACCTCCGATTTAATCCGGTTTATGTGATTATGCGTCTATCACGGTGCAAACGTCGTATTCGATACGCTACGATGAAACACTTTATCGGGAAAGATAAACACGTGTTAGGAATCCAATTGTGGTTTGCATCTACGATATCGGTCCATGTCCCTATGACCACCCTATGATCCATATATTATTTTATCGTAAATGCTCAATCGTAATCATATCGTATAATTTAATTTCCGAATGTAATTAATTTGGCAGAAGTTCAGTTAGAGATGAACGATAGAAATTAGTAAAGAAAGAAACGTTGGGTGCGTTATTCATGGAGATGACCTGGGAGCCGGCTCGTTTCCATTCCCGTTGCCAACGCCGTGACGCGACGCGTCGCGACGACGCGACAGGGTGAATATGTAGTAACCTTGACCGATGCTAGATATAACTGATATAAGTAAGACGTTGCAACTACAGATCCATATCCATACCAAAATTATCGCTCTATAGATTTCACCAATCGGAATACTGCTTTCTTAATACTTTTGCAACACGATATCGCGTTGTCGTCCGATTTCGTTCTCCATAGAGATAATCCTCTACATTGCCAATCATAAGTATTCGATAATATAATCTAAGAACGTAACAAGCCTATTAGATTATGAATTTCTGATGTTTGCTATTTTCTCTATATGTGATATCGCTACAAATTTTCGAGCAACACGCTCTCACGCGTATTTCGTTTTGTTTGTTTTACAAAACACTCGGGTATGCCAGTAGCGAATTAATCTAATGGCCCATCGCACAAACATCGCTAAATCAGAAATTTCATTTCATTTCACTTCATTTCACTTCATTTCACTTCATTTCACTTCATTTCACTTCATTTCACGTCATTTTATTTCATTTCATTTCACTTCATTTTATTTCATTTCATTTCATTTCATTTCATTTCGTTCCGTTCCGTTCCGTTCCGTTCCGTTTCGTTTTGTTTCGTTCCGTTTTATCCTAAAATTAACACGAATAATATCGCAACATCGATTGCACTCGTTTATACATTTCTCGCACGCATATGCAAGAGTATTAAATTTTTTAAATCATTTTTTTATTACAAGATCAAGCGTAGTGACCAAGGGTGCGCATCGCGATATTATTAATAATCCTAGTATTAATAATCCTGTACAATACAAATCTTCCCTTTTTCCTTTCGCTACCTTTCATTTTGTGGACAAGATCTAGCAATTTTTCTTCGTTTTTGACGTGTGCTTAATAGAAATGGCACGAGACGATACGTATATACATATATATATATCTTCCGTCGCACACACACACACACACACACACACACACACGCGCGCGCGCGCGCGCGCGCGCGTACATGTACATGGGTACGAATATATACATGCACATAGGTACATGCTTTGAACTCTTGTTATGTCACGAAAGATGCGAAGAAAGAATGTAAAAAATGAATGGAAGAAAACGGAAAGGGAGAAATAGGGGAAAAACAGGAGAGAGGAAAAGATGGAATTATAAAATACTCACCAAAACAGAGGAGGAAGCTATCCCCTGTCTCGTTGGTATGATAGAGGCACGCTACTTAACAAACGATTGTTTAGACGAACGAGATCGATATCCGATGACATTCATTTTACGCGTTTACGTTCACTGATGAACACCATCCGTTTTTTGCGTTGGTCAACGATAATGGTAGTATTGCTCTTCTTCTTCCTCGGCAATCATCGCCAAGCAGAACACCTACGTGTATATCTTACATACGCGTATGATGAAAGATCGCGGTCCACGAGACCGAGGCTGACAAAAGGGTAAACTAATACGAATTGCGAAGACCTTCGCAGATCGAATTCTGGACAAATTCTCAAACAAGATGAAAAGAGAATAAGAAGAACGAGATTAACGAAAGAAGCAAAGAGCGGAAAAATAGATGGTACAATATCAACCGAGAGAGGAAAAGAGACACGCGATTACGAGCAAAAGTTCGATGAAAGAAAAGGAGCACTCGAATAACAATAGAAGGTAATTACTTGGAAAGAAGGGAGGCCGTCTAGATCAAGCTAGATTAAATCGAATCGGGTAAATGAAAGGGAAAGTAGGTAAAGAAAGAAAGAACGGGAGGGAAGAGTGGGAAGGCTGGGAAGGAGGGAAGTGTTGAAATAAAAAGGAAAAGATAAATGGAGGAAAGAAAGGAAGGCGAAAGAAAAAGCGCAGCGGACTGAGCTAACTAAGATAACGGAGAAACGATGAAGACAAAAGAATTTACTGATGAGAGAAATGTTTAAAAAGCGAGAAGAAGATTAAGATAGAAGGGAAACAGCAACCGCGTGACAGGCAGCGTCGCGACGCACTGCTGCTTCGCGGCTGGTACTTCCCACCTCACCGCCGCGGCACGACCCCGCCGCGGCACGACCCCGCCGCAAATTTCCACCCATACACGGGCTCGCGCCCTCGATCTCGTCCTCGCTCGACACATCAGCCCCACCTTTTCGACTACGGCACACCTTGCGAAACTCGATTCGCCCTATGGCACATCTCAACCGCGCACCCTATCCGGCTGATACACGGACTCGCAGCCTTTTCTTATTCGTGTATTTTCCTTTTCTTAACGCCTTTCAATTTGCTCGCTTTTGCATTTTTCTCGTTACTTTCTCAAATTCCTACTAACAACAACCATGCCCATTTCAGCTTTCTTCCTCTCCTTCTCTCATCCTCCTTATTTGCTTTCGCAGGTCGAATATCGTCGCAACGATTTATTATGCGTTCTGTCAGTTATTATCCCGATCCTTTGTTTCAAGTTCGATCGAATACACGTTATAGACGTTACTACTAGACTAGAAAACGTAACGATCTTTGAGAATCAACGAAAGGTTTTATCGAATCAACTTTTACCAAATGCGGCAGAACACGCATCGCACTTTGCACTCTGATTTCGCCAACCTGTATATTCAATTTTTTATATTACCTTACAATACTATATAGGAGTTTATTCGTCGTGTTTTCACCGCTTCTAAACCTTTCGTCACAATCGATATAGGTACCTCCGAAATATATAATATATATAATAATACATCCCTATATACATATGCATGCAATATATAAATATATTAATAACTAATAACTAAAAAGTAGAAACAGGTGAAGTATTCTACTTCGGGATAATAAACCTCCTTAGTTACTTACTCAGCTTCTTACATATTCATTTACTTTATATTATTTTGTATACTTTGTCACTATACGTATTATTCTATAGATAACTATAGACGCGTTTAATTAATGGTATGTGTTATTTAAATACATCTACTTACACATATAAGAAATAGCAGATATTAACGTTTACAGTTAGTAGCATTAATCAGTGCTTTCCTATCAAGTGCCTATTTATGTGTTAAGACGATGATTTAAGAATATTTCATTTATTCATAAATTTAAAAATACTTAATTAAATAATTAATATATATTCTACTCAAAAGTAAATTTAATTTGTTGTGTCTATTTTGTCTATCACGTGTCTTTATCCATCGGTCCTAAAAAGGTTTCTAAGACATGTCTTACAGAGAAATTCTATCTGTTTAGGGATCTGAATCTAATCTAAATCTAATCAGGGAAAAGAATAGAATATTGTATCTTCTTCTGTGTTCGTCTCACAATGATTCCTGAAACAAATTTAAAGCAAGCATAATGTTAAACAAAGTTCTGTGAGATATTATAACGAGTCATTAATTTCCGATAAGTGTAACTCAATCACCATTACGTTATATTTTTCGTTACTCTTTCAACTCGTTTCATTTTAATCATATTATTTCACTCATAAAATTTGAATGTATTTGCAACAAACGTATGCACTATTAAATATTTGTAATAAATGTGTCAAGTTTTAAACATGTGTAATATTACTTCACCGTTAGGAAGCTGAAAATATGCACGAGGAAACTAATATTACGAAAGCAATTTTTTAACTCTAATAACTAGCGGCCATGATTATTGATTTTAAAAGAATGAATCGAATTGTTAATGACACTCACATTTCAAATCAACTATTTCTATGCAGTTATCCACGAGGTCACCAGCAATCTGCATAAAGAACAAGCGGCAATTTCACGTAAGTGAAACCAATTATGTATATTAAAATGGGTATAGCCGAAGTAAAACTCTAATTCTAATAATAATCAAATTATGTGGCCAACGGAGAAAGGGCAAGAATTATCAAAAGACTATTTGATTTGATTATAAAACATTGCTTCATAAATGTTAAATAAACACGTATCAGTTAAACAACACTCGTATAAACAATTGCAAAGTAGCAATAGAAGTAACATACATTCGATAAACATAGCTAAAGTTGACTGACATAGTTTAATGCCATGATTCTTAAATTCCATCAAGGACCATAACAGCTATAATCAGAATAAAAAAAATTGCAGATAAGGCCGTGAATATGCAATAAAGAGAGCAATAAATGGTAAGCGGCAAACAGCAAAACAAGTGATGAAAGAGCTAGTGCCAAATCTCCAAGGGCCAATTTTGCATTATGAGTTTAACTGATTTTGATTACACATAACCGCTATAAGTGATCGAAATGTTTTTATTTATCGATAACCGTTACACTGTTCAATACGTATCTAATTTTTCAATCTACATCGGGCGATCCTTGTGGACTTTTGTAAGGTGAACACCACCAATTTGCAAACCGTTTCTTCATAGAATCTACAATTTCAAAAAAATCAATTTTGAAAAAAATTGCAAACTTTCAACTTTGCAGATGTTTTGTGCCATTGCAACTATAGTGTTGCTATTGAGATGAAAATATTCTGCGAACATTCCCGAAAGTGATATGTATTGTTATTGCATTAGAAGCATATAAACGTGTCTAAATAATGATCAACTTGAAAATGACATCTGAGATGCACATTTTTTTATTTATTTTAAAAACTAAGAGTCTAGAAGAAAGTATAACTCTAGCATGCGATAGAGCAGACATTTCTGTTAAGGGAAGCATCAAGAAAAATTAAAAAATCATGTTTTGATTCTAATGTAAAAGTGAAAAAATTTGGCAAAACAGTCGACAGCGACAATAGTTCTTAATTCCAACAACTGGCGAACAGGAAAATCTTCTCCCTGGCTATACCGAACGTCAGGCAAGGCATCCGCCAATATTGAG
The DNA here is from genome assembly GCA_014737385.1 of Bombus superbus. Classification (NCBI taxonomy): domain Eukaryota; kingdom Metazoa; phylum Arthropoda; class Insecta; order Hymenoptera; family Apidae; genus Bombus; species Bombus superbus. The sequence goes on along the minus strand of JACXIK010000067.1, from coordinate 265,645 downwards.
TTTACGTATACATTGACGCTGCCGCCGCTGGCGCGTATTTTGTCAAAGATTTCACCACTAGTTTTTTAAATAAATTGGGAAATGTAAGCAAAAGATGTCGCGCTTTAGATGTCCTTTTCACTTTGCTCGTTATTTGAACATGTTTAAATGTTTATACTACGATAACGATACATATCGTTTTATTCAGAAGAGTCCATAGAATTTTTTCGTCTCAACCTAAGAACCCAAAACACCTCCAAAATTTAAAATCTGCCATTTTGTTCAACATTGACTTTTTCGAAAACTATAAACTTTAAGAAAATGCGTTTTACAGATTCGTGTTTGGCTTACAAAAGTGTACAATAATCACCCACTAAAAGTTGCAAAATCGGAAAAAAGTAAAAATTTGTTGAACAGTTATCGATGAGAGAATTTTGGTTATTGATAACCAACCGATATGTATATAAAAACGAATAGAGAATTCGTTTTTGATGTCTTTCATCTAGATACTGATCATTATCAATAATGTTAATAAAAGTTGAATGGTTGAAAGTAATAAAAAAAAATTCTGTCATCATCAAAATTTCGTTATAAATAATGGTTACTGGTAACAAAAAGAATTATTTCACAGATAATGATTATCGGCAACCAAAGAGCAATTTTTCTTATATAGTATATACAACAGTTATCGGTAATTAGAGAAATCTCTCATAGATAACGGTTAAATGGTTATCGAAATTTCACTAGGTGAAAATTTCAAGTAACAGCCGCATCTCCTATGAAATATCTTCAACAATGAGCATATCGCATATAATGTATGTAATTGTACACCTATTATGTATGTATGTACATATATGAGTTTGATATATGTCTAGAAAGTAAACATTAGCATGCATTTCTGTAGGTTGGTCATAAATTATAAAATTGTTAATTAAAAGTATTCTATAGTATAAAAATTTTCCTTCAGCCTCATACGCGCGTCAGGAAGGAATGCCATTTTTATTTAATTATTTATTAGTTAGAAAGAAACTAGGATATCATCTTTACATAATGTATTTAGTGGGAAAAGATTAGGTTGCGATAGCATACTTTTTAATAACGATCATACTGTGATATCGTATCCTCATTAATTACTACATTCGTATTGGTGATCATTTGTCAAGGCGGTTTTATCGTGGAACAAGTTATCGTCGTTGTAGATGTTATTTTTAGATACGGTACTGCGAAATACATACAATACACGTACGATATGAATTTTCGTTGATTTCCATTAGCTCATAAATTCTGTACAAAATGTTGCACATAATTATCATTTTCAAACAAAATAGGAAAGTAAAAAGCAAGCTTTTATCAAAACGTTAAATCAACAGTTTACAAGCATTATAAATGATGTAACTTAACTTAATATAACCTAATTGGATGTTGAACGAAAAAAACGCAATCGCACTTAATTTACACACGGTAACAGCACGATGTTAACAAATCCGTCGACAATGACACTATGAAGGGCAACAATGGCAACAACAGTAATAAAAGTTAAAGAAAGAACGATAATAACAGCAAAAATAAAGATGTACCCGTAAATTGAGCCAAAGAGAGTTGAATTTATATAGTTTTGAATATATATAGAATTTGCATAGTTTTATTTATGTATAATAATTATCACTTTATACTCCTGACATTTTTTGCAACAAATTTCACACTCTGTATATCGCACATACCTGTACATGCATATGAGCATATACATACGTGTATTGTGGTTATAATCCATGCCTTTAAATCCTCTAGTAATGCATTGTTGGTAAGTTGGTAATCGGGACTCCAGAATAGTCAGGACACAAGCAACTTTGTTGTTATATCAAGTCTATATTAAGTCTGTCAGAAATAATCAACCGGCCTCACATTTCTTCTATTTTCCAATTTACAAGCAACGCATCATATATACCAGAACATACTTGCTATGTATTGTTATTACGTACATAGGAACGTTAATGGAACGTAAATTTCTCCCACCATGGAAGTTGCTCGACATTGCGTATTTATTAAGTATATACTGACAAGATAAATCCCCCACCGCGAATATCATCATCATGGGTATAAGTACGGAATGACAAATAAGTACTAGACTAGTACTGGTCTCACATTACGGACTTCTTTTCATCGCGACAACGGTAAAACCAAATTATTACAATTTATATTATCTTTAAACAGTTGTTGACAGATTGCGCTTAGATTTTTAAAAACCTTGTTTTTACACTATATCTAATCGTCTATCGATTATCTTCTATACAATATATGTACATAACAAGTATTACATGTATATTATATATATACATATGTTACGCCGCGTGGCTCACAGCAAACCGTCTTTCTCAACCGTCATTCCAAAAATAGAGTACATTTAATTACAAATTGATGACACGACATAGTTTGCATCTCGCACAATACAATGTCGGTTTCCAACGGTTCCTATGTCCTACAATGTCACCGAAAAGATTTTCTTACTACATTTTCAAACACGTACATTGTTGCGGGACATAACCGATGTCTCGATGTCGAGATATATCGATACCTCGTGAGAAAGTTCGTTACCATTCGAGAAGCCTGATAAGTCAATCATAGAAACTTCTTGATGCTGGATCATCCTATATATCACGTGACTCAGTTTCCAACGGTCACGAAAGACAAAGGACATAGGAACCAAGCGCGTCAAAATCAGTTAATTCTGTCCGAACCTTCAGAAGGCATACATCGAAAACGCAAGCAATCTTTAAGTGCAGTCAAGGCGAATATATCAAAGAATTCAAGTCTAATTATAACACACATTTAATTGTATCATCGCGACGAAAATAACTAATTGTCAATTATCTTCGGAACTATTGTTGGAAATACATATTTTGGTATTGTTAATTAATGTCAAAATCATTACAACCACCCTTAATATCCGAAAAGAATTAAGGGAACGATTGTGTTCGTGGCGTCGATTGTCAATATCGTAACGAGAATTTACACCTCTCGTTAGCCCGTTTAATCATGTTCGCGTCTCTTCACGAACGGTCGTAACAACATATATGCGCGCGTGTATTTGATCCAGTAACAAAGTCGAATCTCCTATTTTATATATGCATATTACATATTCATGAAATGTATAGGACAAAAATATCTACACGAAAACGCTAAAACACGAAACGCGAAAAGAAAAACGTAAAAATCTATCAAATCAGGTGTTACAAAAATGGTAAGCATATTACATTTTGCAGCTTGTTAGTTTCTTTTCTTCTAAAGCAACTAGATTAAAGGACTGACGAGTGGAGCAAACACCATGCACGGAAAATTGATCGAAATTGGATTTCTATTGATCCTCGCACGATTTTCATATCAGGTAAAGTTAAAATTTCAATAGTACATACATTTTCTGTAAACGCCCTTGGGCGGGACGTTTGACATTTGTATAAACATTGTATACATTGTAAACGCTTATTTTATCTTTAAAAATCAGCCCTTAAATCTTTTTACACCTTACCTTGTACATAATACCCTGTATATTCTATACACATTGGGTGAGAATCAGATGATTTTTGGAAAAGACGAAATAGACCAAAATCTAAAACACAATTTCAAACTTGTAGCAAATGGTCGTTCGCTAATCCCTATCATCCATTCGTATAAAACAGATGACAGAGCAGGATTCATCGGATTATTATACCGCAGCCGTGGTAGAATTTTCACCGACTTATAATTGGCGTGATGCCGTATTAACTTTAAGAAAAAACACGAATGCGTACGTCAAGTACATAAAAAAAGCGAGTGAACAGGTGAGCTCGATCGAGTTTCATGGTGTGATTGTTTTTCGCAACATCTTAATCCTTATGTGAAAATTTGCCACACAGGGTGCTGACATTATCGTATTCCCGGAAGATGGACTGACATCGGTCTATTTGTCTGGCAGATCACAAATGAATTCCTGGACAACGGTGATTCCTTCCGCTGTCGATGAATATATCCCTTGCACGGGAACCAACTTTAACGTCAGTGAAGTAAGTGCTCTGTATCCACACTCGATACTCCATAAATCTCCTCTGTTACTCCTCGTAGACGTTAAGAAGACTATCATGCGCTGCAAGGAAAAATCGCATTTACGTGGTGGTAAATATCGCTGAGAAACGATTGGCCAATTACAGCGACGCAAACCCCTCGAACGGAACATGGCATTATCATAACACTAATGTCGTGTTCGACAGAACGGGAAAGATAATTGCCAGGTAATCATATTTTCAGGATCGATCTTACAACGATTCCTTCCTCTTTCCTTCTCTTTGTAATCAGGTATCGCAAAGTGAATCTCTATATGGAACCCGAATTCGATAAAATCGAGATACCAGAAATCGTAACATTCGACACCGATTTCGGTGTGAGATTTGGTACTTTTATATGCTTCGATATACTATTTTCGGTACCGACCTTATCCTTGACTAGAATGGAAGGAATTTCAAATATCGTATACACCACCGCCTGGTTCTCGGAACTGCCATTTTTGACTGGTATCTTATGTCATCAATACCATTTATTTACAACATACTATATATTTTCCTTATTAGTTTATAATCAATCAACTAACATTTTTCATTTATAATTTTTCCTCCAGCCATTCAAACGCAATTTGGATGGTCCTTTGCCGAGAATGTGAATCTTTTAGTAGCTGGATATCACCAACCTGATATTGGAAGCTCGGGAAGCGGAATTTATTTAGGTATCGCACGTTCATACAGATTCGCGGTTTTATACTTGTTGAAATATTTGTTCTCTGCTTTTCAACTATCTAGTATAAAGCACATTATTATCGGGTATCATCATTTCTCAATTAATATCCAATTCAATTTCGTTAGGTCGTAACGGTATAGCCAAAGTGATCATGACTCGCGATCCTGAAGATCGACTTTTGATCTCCCGAGTCCCAAAAACAATAAAACCCAGAAGAGCAGAAATGAAACAGAAGTCGATGAATAAAGAAAAGAAAAATGAAGAAACGAAGGGAAACATTACACGCCATGAAACGCTTCGTGATAAATCAATAAAGGAAGAACTCACACTCGGGTGGATAGAATTATTACACGATAATGTTACATCATTCGAATCTATTTTACTCAACAACGATTCGATGACCGAAACCATTTGTTATCATGACTTTTGCTGCGACTTCAAGGCTCGTACGGAAACCACTACCAGTTCGTCCTCGATTCATTACCGCGCGGTAGTTTACAATGGTGTTCGCTTGTACGGCACTAAGGTAGAAGCCGGTATCCGTCTATGTGGATTTATGCAATGCCGTAATGAGTCTATCCATTCTTGCGGTTTCATTTCCCATTCCGACACTACCTTTTCTACTTTAAGTGTCACAGCAAGATTCAATGATTACACAAAGATTTTGATAATGCCTAGCGTACTCGACGCTTCACTCATTCCTTTCGAACAGTGGTCATACGTTGAATATATACATGAAAACGAAATGAGTCTAACTATCGTTTTGGACGAACCGGTCAACAATCTTGTTACCTTTGGTATATATGCTAGAGACTTTGAAAAAGACAAATGGAATTAATTTTGATATTTATCTTTACTACATTATTCTTGCATAACATTTTTCGCCCCAATTAATTTTTCCAGATCGCAATACTATGGATATGTATCGATCTACCGACAATAACATAGTATCACAACTTTTCAATATTTGTTTCTTTATTCCTTCTATTCCATTTTTTTCTTTTGTGAGATGCAATCGCGTTTGCAATTATTTCGAAAAACAATCGTGAATCGTAACCAAGATAAGAACACGACATTCGAACGAATTTCATGTTATATTAATGGGTAGTGACCAGTAGAAGCTCCGAGAAGAAATGTCATCGTCTTTCGTATCAATTTATTCTCGATTTCCTTTCGAGAATTGGTTGAACGCGAGTACCCTGACATTCTCCTTAAAAGGTCGATATGCACACACTGATATACCCAAAGCTAGCTTTCAAGAATATCGTCGAAAATCTCTTCAGAATTCGAATGTATCGACTAAACGGAGCATCGATGAGCGAAAAACGTCAAGTTACATAATGTCTTTTGGTACGTTTCCACAAGTACGAGGTTTATCAAAAATAAAAACAAATACAGTAAAAAAGAAATAGGGCGACTTGCGCAACCGAGGATAATAAGACAATGAAGATAACACGATCCTTTGCTTTCGATTAGTGGGCAGTGTTGCTGGACTTTATGGGTTCAAGTCTCACTTGTTACATTACATACTAGGTCTGGCTCCAGCACGTAACATTTTAGCAGAAGCGCAAATTGAGATTAATTTGCGAGATATACCGGTGGGAAAGGTATCAGTATTTAAATGGCGAGGAAAACCGATCTTCATTTACCATCGGTGAGCTATTCCGCCAATATTATCCATTCCTGATGATTACACTCTCTACTCTTTATCTTTATCCAAACCTTACTTTGAACAATTAAACATTCTCAAATACATTACAGCTCCCAATCCATTATAGAACAAGAGAAAGTAATAAATGTGGCGACATTAAGGGATCCTGAAACAGATGATCAAAGAGTCAAACGATCGGAATGGTTGATCGTCATTGGAATTTGCACGCATCTCGGTTGTATACCAATTCCTAACTCCGGTATTATACGTGGTGGATTTTACTGTCCGTGTCATGGATCTCACTTCGATGCGTCTGGGCGTATACGTAAAGGACCAGCACCTACTAATTTGGAAATACCCGAATATCAATTCCTCAATGACGATACCGTTCTAATTGGTTGACTTCATTGTGCTTATAAGTATCCTTACTCGACTAATATTTCTAATACTAACTATATTTTCTTACATACGTAATATCACTGTTTCTTTAATCACGTCAGCTTTCTTCATTAAGAATCTTCTTTGTTGCTTAGTTGTGTGAAAATAAATTTACATACTTTTATAAATCCTTCATCGCATTGCTTATTTCTTACATTTTAAACGCATGAAACATAAAATGTAACATAAATATATAATGCAAAAAAGTATCATGTAAATAAACATATATACTTTTATTACCGCACATGAAATTTCCTTTCTGTTACTAATATTGATTAAATATGTACTTACTAATTTTAATTGTAAGTATAATCAGAAAGAAAACATGATACATAGAAAGGAACATCAGAGAGGAAATTTCCATTACAAATTGATATACCAGATAGCGCCGCGTTTCGATTATTTCCGACTACGTTCGGTAAACTTCGGTCATGTTACCATTAGTGCGACGCTGTGTATAATACTACGTGATACTTTATATTTCCCATTTTTCTTTTTTTCTAATCATTTTTTCAACAATTTCGTTTAAATCAAATGTGAAATCAATCGATTGTCGATTTAACTTCTAACAATTAATTCGCAATGACGCCACCGATGGAGAGAATACAAATCCTTGAAACTATTGAGAAGGATATTATCGTGTGTTTGCAAAGTGCAGGTAATCAACAAACTCTTGTTTATAAACACCACGTAACGCCATAATTCTCGTGTAATTAAAAGATAATTTTTATTACTTTGTTTTACTTTATTTATTTGTAGGGCAAGCTTTTGTGGAACTCAGTAAAGAGAAATCTAGCTTGAAACAAGCTGAAGCGCAAACTCAACAATTTCTAAAAACACTAGGACACGTGGAATCAAAATTGAGCGAACAAATTAATTATCTAACTCAAGTTTCTACAGGTAAATAATTGTTTGATCACATGAAAATTAGCCCGTTTTTTTGTACAAATTATCTAATTTACTTTACTCTCTTATTGAATTTACTCCTTTTTAGGACAACCACATGAAGGCTCTGGATATGCCAGTCAAAAGGTACTTCAAATGGCATGGCACAGGTTAGAACATGCACGAAGCAGAGTAAACGAATTAGAGCGTATTAAAAATAAACCACGATGAACTCATTAAGTGCTCTTTTCCTGAGTCATCATTTTCAATATAACAGAAATCCATACACATATGTTGGGTCAAGATATTAGGCTGTTTCTTTCATTTTCTAAAGAAATAATGGATGCACGACATTCTCTGTTTTATATTATTTTTGTCGAATCATGTATGATCATAGTGATAGAAGTAGAACAATATGGATCCTAGATGATTCAATAAAATAATATAAAACGAAAAAAGGTTGTGCATCTATTATTTCCTTACAAAAAGAAAGAAACTTTCGAAACAACCTAATACTTCATAGTGCATGCACATTCTTAAAAATTTCCATGCAAACGAAATAAGCAATAAATTTTGCATCCAAGATGATTGAAAAGTTGAAATAATTTATACGCGTTGTTCAGTTACTCATCCTTTTATTTTTATTACAATGGCACTGTGTGAAAATTTTACAAAGAGAACATTCCCAATGTCAAACTTAAATTGAATCGGGTTAAAAGATACAAATATGATAAAACACAGATCATTATATCAAGAAGTTATATCTTTTGTCAAGAACATTTAAGGTACCGATCCGTCCACAACACCAATGCTACGTTTTACCGTTGCGGCTAAAGAAAGTCTCGATCTTCTTTCTTCGTCTAATTGTTTCGTCAATAATGACATTTGCGATTGTAAATCTGTCATTTGATTTTTCAATGTTCTAACTGTTTCTGACAATGTCCTATTTAAAATGAACGATATGTTAGGAGCGTTTTCTTTGTGTATACTGTATAAAATTATGGGAAATATTGTAACATAATTAGACGATGATTACCGATTACTACAAAAATCCCAATTTCCACGATTATTCATCAAAGATGTTCTGTCTCGCATTTTATGAGAATCATATTCCAGCATTGCTAAAATGTAAACATAATGTGCAACATGTAAACGTTACTATACAAATTCACTACTATACATCTTAGAAACCGAAAATCCACAACCTACAAGTTGATTCCCCAGAATGCACAGTGAATCTAGCATTGACAGAAAGGCAATATGCCTCGATCACTTTCAATATGATCGCATCCTCTTCAAATTGTCTTTCATCTACAAGCAATAATATATTTCTTGTTATTATGAATATACATGTTACGATATATTTTTTAAATTTCATATTTATACCGTATGGCGGCCATACGCGTGATAAATCCAAATGTCGATTTTACCAAATACTTTGAAGCTATAGAAAGGAGGTGCTGGTCGTAACGAAGCGATACTCCAAGGTGTTCTAATTCCTAGGGAGACACAATGTTCCGTGATTGATCTGTGTTGTTGTGACTGTCGTTGCTGCTGCTGCTGCTGTGTTTGTTGTTGTTGCTGTTTCCCGCTTTGTTGACTGCAAATCTGATAAGTCGTAAAAAGTACAAATCAATTTGTTATTTATTCTAATTATAACTAAACTAAAAATTATATATAATTTTGAAACATGCTCTAAATGAACGAAAGAAAAATCACAAATAAACCAACTATATATACAAGTTAACGTAATTTTCTTTTTCCAACTAGATTCTTAAAATGCATACTGACGTTAGTAAAGCGAAAGCTTACTTCACACAACATGGCTGTGAAATGAAAGCATACGCTTGTGTGCTCGTGTACGCGTTTCATTTCTCTCTGTATGTGTGTGCGTGCGTGCGTGTGCTGTGCGCGCGCGTGTGTAAGAAGATACAATTAGTAGTAACACAACCAAAAACGCTAATTAAACAAGTAGGAAGAAAAAGACAGCCATGCCATGGAAGCTTGCCTTGATCTGAGCATCCAGAAAACGGTATAGACTTCTTCAACCACCAATGGGCATACAGTCCTGACGTATATATTTGATGCGTTCCATTATAATCATTTTCGACAGGATGAGTTGGCTGAATTGCTTTCCTTCCAACTTTTCGTACAATACTTTGATGTGTGTACGGTATAGGTTGTGTAAACCTTCTTTGCATTGTATGCTCATATTTATTCAAAAGCACATTCTCTTTTGTTTGTATTTTATTCGTTGCAAAAGTATGGTCAGAATTGTAAACTATCGTATTAGCAGTTTCGCAGATCGGAGAACCTAAAGTATTATCAATGTGTTTCGATGAATCAGATAAGTGAGCACTATCCCTGGGGGTTGAACCAAAAGGCGATGTACAAACGCACTGATATTCAAAATTATTCTCATCGTTCTCACTTTCACCAGAATAGATCCTTATAGGATGTTCTATGCTGTACTTGTTCTCAACGCACGTGCACGATTTACAAGAAGAATTGATTTCAGAAGAATTTAATCGATAACTTTCAGCCATTCCTGAATCCGATGATCCAATACTAATTACATTCGCTTGACAGCAATTTTCAATAATATTTGAGTTACACACAGGAACGGATGGATGATGTACAGAATTTATGATAATAGGTTGTTCGTCAGTGAATTCTTTACTCTTCCAACACTTTATCGCGACCGCTACATCTATGTGCTTCTTCACTTCACCAAATGTATCTTGATGGAAATTACAGCCAATTGGAAACGAACGAGCAAGATTCGTCAAACGTGATCGACAAACGAGTTGTTCGTCAACAACGCTTACGGTATTTACATCATTATTATTGGCGAAACCAGCAGCAATAGAGCTTCCAACACTAACAAGTGGTAAACTTTTACTAATTTCACTTCGTGTATCATTCTCAGTTGACATTAAATCCATCAAAGGTGAGCCTTTTGTTATTCCTACAGTACTAAGATCAATATCTGCTAATGCATATTTCACATTGAGAGTCAGAGTAGATTTACGCAACATTGTCGTTCCAACAAATGATTGCCCAGTTGCGATCTTATTCGACTCGAAACTTGCCGAGTAGTTGTGTGAACAACTATCCTGACTATTTATTTGCATCGGATGAAGGACATATGTCGTTATATTAGACCTTCGCATTTTTACATTACTCATATCCGGTCGCAGAACGTATTGTAAATAAAGCAATTTTTTCAAAAGTTCAGGGCGTATAATTTTTTTTCTGACTAATTTTGCAAAATATCTTGAAAGGCGAGCATATGGAGGTAAATTGTAACTCACGCGTGACGTCGTTGATGATTTCACGAGACTGTTATTCGTTGTTTGTTCCTGTATTAAAAGTTCAATCCACCGCTGTTGATCTTCCTTAGTACCACAAAGTACTAATATACTCTCGATCATTGGTCCTAAGATCAAATGGAAATTTTATTGATCACAGGTCAAATAAAGTTTGTATCGAATTTGCGTGGTGATTAATATTATTTCATAACAAATAAATGATTCAGATTTCTTGCCTGTAATTTCAAAAGCATTTCTTATTTCATCTGTATCTTCCACTTGAGTGATAGTAATACCTGTTAATGGCAGTTTTCCCTGCGAATGGAGAAAATGTGTAAGCATTTATTTAAACATTCCTGTGAATTGAGAGATATACAACAAGATATAAAATATAGAGAAAAAAATGTCGAATATACTTCGTAAATAAAAGAGCTCATCCTTGGACTGGCACTGAGGACCAAAAGAGTCGTTGGGAAAAGAACAAAGTATCTATCTCGACGATCTAGACCAGTAGTTCCGCTTGCCAAAGTGACAGACCCGATATAAAGAATTTCCCCGAGTGAGTTTAATTCTTCTCCTTCCCATCCTTTAATACCGCTGGTTAATACTTGAAGCGCCAGCTCACGTTGCTTTCGTATGGATGCACATCGATCCTACAAAAGAAGATAACAAAAATCGTAACGTATCTTGCTGAAAATGCCAAAAATCCTTATGGAGCTTAAACCACTTACTGTTATTTCTCTGTATACTGCTATACTACGTTGTGTGTCACCTCTATCTGGATGATTTTTTTCTGTATACCTCTCCAATTCTTGAAGCATAGCAGAATATTTATCCAATCTTCGGAAAGGTTTACTTAAACCAGTTGTTAATACTAATATCCCTGGTGATATTGCTCCACTATGTTCCATGAAATCATTTAGTTCATCTCTAAAAGAAAAAATGAATTTAATTTTATAAAGAAAATAACTTTTAAGTGTCATATCCTTTACCTATAGTTAAACTTAAGTAACATAAAAATAATTTTTTTATTTTATACATACCTGTACCGATCTAAAATACACACTGCCTTCGGATGATTTCTGCAATACATCGTATGAATGGACTTTAACTTTGGTGCAAGCGTTAGAAAGAGATTTCCAACTCTAGAATCTTGTGTCATAGCTGCTTCCAAATTGGATAGCAATCGTTGATGTACTTCCAAAACTTCATGTACATTACCTAGAAGTTGCTTGTATTCTTCTTTGTTCAATCTATACATTGAAAATTTATAACACATTAAAAAATTAATAAATAATTTATCACATATACTTACATGTTAGCAGATTCTAGAGGATGTAAAAAACTATTCATCAAACCCTGCAATTCCGCTACATTCACTCTTTCAGAGTCTACTAAATCTTTCAATACGATATCACGATTTAGCTTTTGATGCACAGGAGATTCTTGCAGAATTTTTTCAGTCGCTTTCATAGTCGAGACACTATTCTCTATAAACAAAATAAAAATATTATAAATGTAGCAAGAGTATAAAAGGTAAGCACATAAGATTATAATGGAGAATATCAAATCGATTAAATAGAGATTGTTTCATTACATGCACAATACCTGGAATCCTGCACTCTTTGACGTAATTAGATGGAAACCATCCTGTTTTATCATGTAATGTTCCTTCCCACCAACCTCCATCGTCTGTCTGTGTTATTGTAATCACATCTCCCTTTTTAAAACACAGCTAAAAACAAAAATGCAACAATGCTGAAATTGCAAAACCAATCTACAGAAATAACATACCTCGTCATTGTTTTTTCCTTTGAAGGAAAAAAGTGCGGTTACAAATTTTGGTGTATCTGGCTTTGACATGGTCTTGATATAAATGCAAAAAAAAGAGAAAAATAAGTATTTTGTAGCGAATCTGAAATGGAATATACAAGAAAAACATGAAAAGTCTAATGGAACAGTTCCATCGTATAGAGAAACTTTTCTAGTCTTCCTTCAATTTCTTATCCACCAATCCAAGTTTACCTGCACCAAAAAATTTAAAACGATACAACGTCGAAGAATTTGTAGAATATATTCGTTAAATATATCTACTTGGATATTGTTCAACTCACGAAGAGTTACGTTTCATACTGCTACCTTTAAACGCCAAATGACATTTCACTGTTAATCATACGTCTTACCTTGGTTTACAATATCGCGGGATATTCCTTGCACGTGATTCCGCATGTGATCGAGTTCGATTACGTTCAATGAATATTTGTCGAATTGTCGTGTGAAAAGTATCTGAAATTGTTCAAGGTTGCGTCGAATATAACCATTTATCGTATAAGAAACGAAGAGGTTAGTCTTACTTTTAGATGCCCGCAACTCTGTGACACTCAGCAAGCTATTAATACCCAATACACATATACACAAGTAAATCCATACATAACAGTGGCGCACATTCTGTTTCATGCGTTTCTTGCGATTGTCCGTTTACATGGTTATCAAGTGTATGTGCATGCATATAAATACATACGTACGCATTGAAATTAGTTCTAAGAACTAGTTCTTTTATATAAGAATAGATAGAATAAAATATAACAATCCATTAAATTCCGATTCCTTTCCTTTTCTTCCTCTTTTTTCGTCTTCCCATAATGTCGTGCTTATATGTACATTATATGTATAAAAAAGCAAACAACTTAAAAAGAGTTTCCTTTTAAGAAATGAAATTTCATTGTGAATTTATGTAAGTGAGCTTGTATATAAGATTGTATAAAATGAAATATTCACACGTGTATACACTCCAACGTGAATCCACGCGATGCTAGTGGATGCAAATGAAAAATATACGAAAAGATAAATTTTTATGAAAAAAAAACACGTGTAACTTGTAGTAAACGAATCAGATGAATGAGAAAATGCTATATCTTTATTTTATCGATTTACATGCATTTCGTATCACCTACGTGTCACATTTTTTTTCTTGGACATTATTAATATACTTTATTAATTACATCACTAGTATACGATGAAATAGAATTTTGGAAAACAATTTTGGTTTTTATCGGATGCTTAAATTGGCGATCACACGATGCTTCAGGAAGTATTTTCTATCAAGAGATTTTGTAGTTCTTATATATACATGCATATGTATGAAGAAAAAACAAGGATTATTATCAACGCATTAGCATAATAATTCGCTGAACAATTAATCTCGATGATTTTAAAATACATACACAAGGATAAAACTATAACTTATTTCAGATATATTGGACGTACGCACAGACATAGAAATATAAATAGAAATGAAAATGTGATGAAATGATCGTCGTCAGCGTCTCCGTCGTCATGGTCATTGTCATCGCTAGCATCGACATGGCATCATGTAGCGTAAAGATCAAGGTCGAATCGCAAATTCGACCTGACTCATCATATCCCAATCTTCCACATACTAGAAAATCGTATTCTCGATAGCAACGGTCAATATACTAACAACGTTGTTTGATACGCTAATAACAAGAAAGACAATAAAATCGGCGCGGTTTTACTACGCATACAGGTACAAGGATATAATATAACATCGATCGAAGAAATTGCTTAATCGGTAGGCTCTGGTCCGCAAAATGTTGGTATTCGTCGGTGCATTCGATCGCATATCATACATACTACATACATATATACATACGTACACATATACACACATACATGCATGTATACATACGTATATACATACATACATACACATTTAACGAGCGACACGTGTCTGTGTTCGTCAAAATCGAGACGTATTATATGTACATTGTACATATATCATTTGTCACACTTGCGTCTTTCTCAAGATTTTCTCCACATCGAGAGGGCAGTGCGACCGATTCACCACCTCACGTTCCAAGAGACGGTGTTCGTGTGGATCCTTCAAACAAAGCTCGTCGACATCGATCAGCTCTTGATTAAAATCGGCATGATCGTTCGCGAAGGATTTTTTTTCAAGGTGTACATTGCTGGACGGATAATCATCAGCGAACATCGTACTCTTTCCTTCCTAAATCCCTCATTTTCTAGCCCTCCTCTCTCTCTCTCTCTCTCTCTCTCTCTCGCTCGCTCGCTCGCTCGCACGCTCTCCATCCTCCCGATCCTCATTCCATCGTAGTCTACTCATGAAAGTCGTAATGTTTTCTTTTTATTTTTCTTTACGCATCTTATTTCTTATCAAATTGGTCCTTTCGATTACAGTTTGCCCTCTCATTCTCAATTTCCTTTTATATGTTCTTGTCGTTTAACGTCGCTGCTCTCGTCGTTAATACGGCCTAGAGGAGAGCAGAGGACGGTCTTTTCTCGAAAGAGAGACAAAAAGTGCAAGTAAAAGAGCATGCGCGCATTGATGACGTTTGTTCTTATCGGAACATGTAGTTTATTTCGCAAACAATATTCTCAAGGAAACGAAACGCCTGTTCATCAGCAGTATCGTTCGATATTCGAAATCGAACGAAGATCAGTCTCGCACATGCGCTTTGAAAGGTTAAAAGTTAAAACTTGGTACGGTGCACGGCATTGTACGACACGGTACAGCACGGTGCAGTTACGGTTCGTTTCGGCACGAAAAGTAATGGAAACTTTTCGCGGAAACAAGTAGCGTGGTTCTTAACGACTAATTTATGGTCATTCGTGTATTCGAATTGTTCGATACGTTCGTTACGATTCCATGCAGTAACGGCGATTTAAACGATTGCCATGGCTCGTAGAAATTTCTTTCTAGTCGATGGACGGGAGTTTATTATAAGGTAACAGTACAGACTAAGGTAAAATTGGTTGTATACTTAAAGAGTAATACAATTTACCGGACAGTCTTCCAAAAATCCGTCATACCTGCAAAACCTCATAAACGAACAAAATCTTACATATGAATTCGTATCTATGCACTTATCGTACTCTAAACGTGTGATTTTTCCTTTTTTCTCCATTTCATATTTCCCTGTCCCTTTTCTATGAAGTAATTCCTTCTTCCTCTTAGTACGTACTTAAACGCAAACTAACCTGTCTGCTCGAGTGATACAACTCGATTCGTTAAAATTTGTTCGCTTCGCGATTAACAAACAAGGAAAGACGCGTTTGTTATTCTATAAATTTTCATAATACATCATAACAGATTAATAAGAAACATAATTTGACGTTGTTTTGCGAGATAAACAGTCGTCACATATACCTTTTATTTTTCCATTTCTTAGTTTTAACCTTTTTTCTTCCGGCTCTTATTTTTTCCTTCGCTCCTTCTCTATCTTATTCTCTGTATCATTTAAGTGACGAACGAAGTAAGGCGACAGACTTTTGTATTGTTTGTTCACGATTGCGTTTAACCAATCAACCATTCAAGCAACATTTGCGTGACAACTAAACGGCGTAACCTAGTTTAGAAAAGTTATGGAATTACGAAAGACGAAGTAACTGCATACATACATATATATGTATATCGTCGGTTAAATATTAATGTGGAGATATATAATATAAATGGTATTTTAATTTTGGTATGTAGTGAAATTTAAAGAAAATAATTCTAATGTGATCATGGCTGTGCATCGATCGTGCGAGCTTGAAAAACATAATTGCTTCACTTTTTGGCATTTGGATCGTAGAACGGCAGTAATATATACATATGTATATCAAACATGCGAAGAGTAAAGAGATCGATAAAACTGATTGCATCACAACAAAAAAAGACTGATATAAGAGGAAGAGTTTGAGAGCGAGAGAAGAGGTGAACAAGCTAAAATAAGGAGCTCGAAATATGTAAGTGACGTACAACGCTGTTCGGCTTTTTATAATTTCAAAGTTAGAACAGTTAGTTTCAGAGAGGAATTAGGGAAAAACGGAGAAAACTCGTTAGAATTATCCCATACTCGAGGTTTCGATCTATTCGTGACTCCTTGACATGCACTCCATCGTCGAAACGTAGTTAAAGTTTTGCAAGTTTTGCAAAAACGTCTTTATAAACGCTTTTCAAGCTATTCGATCATGTATGTATTTAGATGTACTTTATCCAATAAACCGATTCTACGGAAACTTACAACACCAATACGATTAGAATAAAATATGAAACAACGAAAGAATTGACTAGTGGTCTGTATGATGAATGCTGGTCCCCGCGATGCAAAATCCTAAGCAATCGAAGCTCAAGAAGTTATGTAGAAAAATGGAATAAAGATTGAAAAATAACGAATGAAGGCAAAAGGGATAAAAACAACTACAAGAAAGAAGAGTAGGATAGAGAAATGAGAAGAGAAGAAACTAAGGTAAAAAACGGAGAAATTGCAAATTGAAAGCAATTTTAGTGACGTTCTGGTTGAGTAGGAATAGAATGTCGTGTCGCATTTCTTCGTCCAAATGATTAAAGAACGTGTAAATTTTCACAACTCTTAGACTTGCTGTTTCTTGCCCATACCTTACCTAATAAATTTCGTACCTTTAAACTGGTACTTGTACGACTACCGCGATATTTTTTCGGTGAATTGTTTTCAGAACAAGATCCTAAAGGTGATTTGTTACGATTCTTTCGCGATCTCTTCCGAAATAGGTCCTTTGTTCTTTCAGGGTTCTCGAGCTTCAGCCGAATTTGCGTAAGCAAGCCAACGAGAAGTTCGTCGACATTATGATTGATTCCGACGGATGTTTCGATAAATTTACAGTCGTAAGATGTAGCTATAGATTTCCCCTCTACAACATAGAAATACATAGAACGTTTGATTTGATTTTTGTATCCATTAAACAGATGAAAATAGAACAAGATAGAATAGAATAGAACAGAATAGAATGGAATAGAAAGAAAAATCGAGGGAGAAATGGAGGGATATTGGTATGGCGATTCTATGCTTGTGTGTTCGGCAACGATAATCGATGTTGTATGTATGTATTGTATACTGTATATCTTTGGGTGATCTCCCATACTTGAATTTTCGGAGGGATCTAACGATAGCTTAGGTAACAACGAGGTAGATAAATGATACGAAACGATGAAGGGCCGATCGGGCAAACGGTCGGGCAAGTTACACGGCTTCTTACCTTCGGTCGAGATTAATCGACTGCGAACGAGGTCGACTTTGTTTCCAACAAGGATCACCGCTCTAGCCGACACATAGTCGCTGCACCAAAGTGTTTGCAAAACTTCTTCCGCCACGTGCACCGAAGCCCGGTCGGTTGTTGAATAGACGACGCAGTAAGCGTGTGGTTTGTATGTAGTTATGCAGGTTTCCATCTGTAAAAAGATATCACTCGTTGTCGATAGGAACGAATATGTCATATCCAACAGTATCTGTCGGCGAGTCGAACCGATTCGTGGTGCCGCTAAATCGAGTATCGTAGCGGAGTAATGAAAGAATTGTTTTTAACTCGAGTACTTTCGCCACTTTGTCAATTTTTCAAAGTATTATTCCCCACTCTTTACTAACCGAACTTACGTTATCACAACATTAATAAGATTTTTTACAGAATCTTTCACGGTAATGGACGTAAATAACGTTTCATGAAAAATAGCACCGACTTACGTACAACATCATGATTCTCAACTCGCTATATACTTATATAGATACATACATACATACATACATACATACATACATACATACATACATACATACATACATACATACATACATACATCATACATACATACATCATACATACATACATACATACATACATACATACATACATACATCATACATACATACATACATACATCATACATACATACATATATATATATAAGATATCGCGGTTCGACGATTCGATCGATCGCTGGACCGTTTTACGGTTGACCGATAGTTACGGTTCGGTGATCGTCAATCGCTCTTCAGGATGGCACACCGAGTTTTACACTACATGCTTAGTGCTAATCACATGTGCGCGTTCGACCGCGCACCCTATTCCTTCTCACGTTCCCACTTGCTTGCACATTATTTCCTTTTCTTTCTCATTTTATTAATCTATTCCATCTACTCTCGAGATTCTCGATTCAGATTCTGATTTCCGATCTGCGTATGTCGTGCATTTCATAGATTGCTGGCGACATATGGTTCACGTGTGGTAAACCGATAATTCATCTAATAATAAGCAAACGTGGGTATATTCTATAAAAAATTTGCCTCGGTTTCGATTACGTACGTTCACAGAGCAATACAATGGGCATGCATACACGTATAATTCGCAACGTACCGTCATCTCAGTGCTAGAGTGATCGATAAAAGTCAGTTCGGATTCTTCTCCGCCTAGAAGAACGCTGACGGTTTTCTCTCCCGATTCATCGTCTGTAAAGAAACGACGGGAGCATAGTGTTTTATCACGGCACCGCGAGGACGGAAGGAACGGAAAGTCAGAGACGATAAATTTGAAAGAGGGAAACGGAGAAAAAGGTAGGAAGAAAAGGAAAAAAGAAATCGGGCTTGATATTGTGCGATAGCTTCGAGGCAAACCGGACAGTGTAAAAATAATACTGATAAATAATATATGTTATAATGTAATATTATATATAATTATATTATATGTTATATATTATATAATAATATTAATTAATAATTAATATTTAGTACTTACCAATCGATGTATCATACGCATGAAGATATTCCGACGTCATAAACTGAGAAACCAGCGAACTTTTTCCTACGGCTGGAGCTCCCAGCATTAGAACGCGATACGGTGATGGTCCCTGAGACGCACTGCTTTCGTGGGAACTCGCCAACGATTCCCCTGCAGAATTTTTTGCCGATCCAGGATGCGAAACTGTTAAATGTTCCGTGCTGCATCGCCACATCACGTTGGTGATAGTCACGCCACGGTGGAAACCGACAAAAGGGTGAAGAAAACAGAGAAAAAAACAAATATATAATCGATATTTACATACACGTGATATCGGGAAAGAAAAAAATTCGTAACATGTAATTTATATCGTTTATGTCATCTGTCCGGTATTTGTTTAACGACAACTTCATTTTCGCTTGGAATAGTCTATTTTAGAAAAATCGATGACAATCGGAAGCGATGCGAGCGTTTGTCTCTGTGTGGTACACTTCGCGCGCAGCATTGAAATTCTACTCTAAGGTCCAACACGTGCGTCTACGTCGCTCAAACGCTCAATGCTACACGTAAACTCACGCGTTCGATTTAGAGTAGAATCGCCGAGTGGAACTTTATATTCTAAAGTTGTCGTTGTTCGCTTTCTCTTCGCCTTCTTCTTTTGCTTCTACTTCTTCTCCTCGCTTTTCACCTTCTTCTCCTCCCTCTTGTTTCTTCCCCTCCTCCTACAACAACAACAACAACAGCAACAACAACTACTACTACTTCTACTACTACTATTACTACTACTACTGCTTCTCCTTCTGTCTTCCGATTGTCGTCGGTCCGTTTTCTCGTTTTCTCATTTTCTCATTTCGCTTGACTTTGCTGTTTAGCAACATTCCTGATCTGATCATCATTCCTGACTATTCCTGTCGAGAAACAAAAACACAGAGGGATTGGAAATAGGAGAATCTCACCTCGAGTTACTCGAAGCGACGCTATTGTTTGATCGAGATCTCCGACTTTTCAACGAGTCTCCTCGATTTACAACTCCTTTACCAGTTATACTGAAATGTCGAAGTCTATAATACTCTTCTTCAACGCCGGTATTTGGCATGCTCGCGACTCTTGATCTCTGCTGTGGAAGACACAGATAGTTCGGTCTGCCGGATGAACGGCTTCCGGGAGTCTTAACCGACTGAGACCGACTGTGGTGCGGACTACCGTACCTGAAACATTCCACGAAGAGAAAGATCGGTTGTTTCATACTTGCCCAAAGTATCTAACCATTGTTATGTTTCACGTTTAACGAATAACAGAGTAAAATAATAAGGCACTCGCGTAACAGCGTCCAATAAGAATAATAAGCGAACCTCATCTCAAAGTCGTGTATTTCCTGCAAGGTCAAGGTATTGGCCACATCCAACAATTGTTTCATATTTTCCTCTCGACGTCTAACGTCCAACTCTGGGTGCAGCAATATCGTTGCAGCTCCGGCTGATCCGTCCAATGACAGCGACGGTTGTTGCACCACGATTGTTGCCGCTTGCGTCGATCTCTTATTTCCATTCGCGTTGCCTCCTTTTCGGTATTAGAAAGTAAACATCCGTTATCCTTGTTCCTCGATCCTGATTGCAGTTTACATTGGTACTTATAAAAAGATCTCCGAGCACCGAATATCGAGCATTTCCTCGTCTGTTACATTTCATTTTGCATCACCTGCCTTTTCTTTCTTTCTTATCGCCTTTTTGCAGTTGATTCACAACGCTGTGTACATATTCCCATCCCAACTCTGTCCGCGCCGCCGCCCCCCCCCCATCTTCGTCCTCGTCTTTCCCTTTTCTCATTTTTGCATTTTCATACGCGATTCACCGGTTGAAAGGAGCCGATCGTACGAACGAACACGGAATTCATCTTGCCCTTTTTCAACGTTCCACGATTTCTGCCTTTTCTTCCGTCTCCTTCTCCTCTATATATATTTTTCTTCCATCTCCATCTCCTCTTTCACTTTTCACCTTCATCTTCGCCATCATCATCATCATCCGTTTTACTTTCCTTCTTTTCTGTTTCCGTTTCCGTTCGTCGGTCCTCCATATCGGATCTAAGTATTTTCTCGTCTACTTCGATTGTCACCGCTACATCTTTTCGGTAGTTTCGCGTGAACAGATTATTCGCGACCAAGAAACGTGCGATGCCGGGAGAGTCTTTTTTTCAAGGTGTTAAGCTTACGTGTGAAACACATACGCGTGCGTCTTTCAAGCAGAATTGCCGCCCACAATTCGCGATGGAACATTTAGTATCGCGTGTACCTCCATATATACACGTAGTAACACAATTTTTTAAACTACACCAAGCAATGTCTTTCCAATCATCGACCACTATGCTGTCGCATTACGCGCATATGTATAACGTTTGTTCCTCGATTTCTTTTGTCTTTGTCAGCGTTCATTTTTCTCTTCGTTTCGTCGTCGATATTTCGGAAACTCGTGTATCTTTAGGCACCGGCGGTATGATTTGACTGGTACACAGACAGACGGGCAGACAGACAAACGAATGGACAGATTGATAGGCGGATATACCACACACTCATACATACACACACACACACACGCGTTGAAGATATCGATTCACGAAAACGAGAGAAAACGTGAACAAAAAAGAAAAGAAAGAAGCGGACGACGCTAAAGTAACGCGAGACCAAAAATGGAGAGTACGATTTTTTTTAAAAAGAAAATGCGAATGGAGATTTTCGAGATCCAGGGCAGCAATTCGACGACACTTACAGTATGGCGATCGAGGCGTTATCACCTATTTATAGTTATAGTAGCTAACCGGCAAAGTCGACAATACATGCGCTTTTGGATATCGTAGCATACTACATCTTTTCAAGCTTCGAAAAATACAGAGCAATGCAATGAAACTGTGTGTGATGTTAATGAGCGACGATTCTTCTCTCCTCGAAACATTCCCTCGAACGTTCGCCATCGTAGTACTCCGTTCCGCTTTTTACATCGATCATCGTCGATCAACGTTGATTTTCGTCAAATTAAATTTTTCCTTTATGAATTGGTCTAGTTATGGAAAGCGTGCCACGACCAAACGATATCAACCGTTACAAAACGAAATGTCGAATACGCGCAAATACTTTTGTCGAACACTAACGAAATATGTACAATATACATACACGTATGCTCGTTTCAATCATTTCTAATCGAGGAGAGAGGAGGGGGGGAGGAGGAGGAGGAGGAGGAGGAGGAGGAGGAGGAGGAGGAGGAGACGAAGAAGGAGCAAAAAGAGAGAAAAACAGAAAGTGAGAGTTAGGAAGCAAACATAGAATCGAAATGTCGAAGAGATGTGGCGAATAAAATGTAATTAAATCAGAAATAAAATAGATGAGAATACTAGTACTGCTCGTATTTGGATCTCCGAACGCATATACAAGAACATCCTATAAAGGTATGGGAAAAGGGGCGGAAACGAAGGAACCGTGAAATTCGTTTGGTGGACAAGACCAGCGCGAACCCGAGGCATCACCGACTGTTGATGATCGGCGACTATCGCGCCGTGATCGTCGTGTTCAAGCCGCTCTCAACTTCGATTTGGACAAATCAATTATGTACTCGACTTTTTTAACGAGTTTACACATGGTGTAATGCGGTTTATTTTATAGCGGAGTTTACGCATGGTGTATGCATAAGGTCGGTTCGGTGATTTCTCAGTTTCGAAAATAAAGAGTCTCGAAGCACAACTCGGTCATAATCAACTTTATACCTATTGCGCAAAACGGGAAAAAGAGCCTGACCCATGAATGAATGGTTGAAACGAGGGGGTGCGATTCTGAAAGAAAACAACACAATTGATATTCTTAACGAGAACAGCTTTGAAATCTGTCTCTAGATGTTTCATTCGCTCTTTCGTCTTTCGATTACTTTTTATTTCTACTTGTTTGCTCGCGAGGAGTTTCTTATGTTTTCCGCATTTTACAACGATCGACATGAACGAATCGGCATAAATTATCCACCTATTTATCGTTAAATACATCGACGAAACACGAGATTAATTAGAAATATGGAAAACGGTTAATTATTAACGTCAAATTGATTGTTTCGACTTACCGGCGGGTTTTCCTTGAGGTTTACTCGTGGCACTGGTTGTTCTACCAGGACCATCGGACGACTGATCGTCGTTACTTTGATCGGTGCGAGTTCCTATCAACGATATGTCCAATGGGTTTGTCGTAACGTTCACATTCGGCTTTCTCTCCCTGTATTTTTTCTTCTCACCGATGTTGTTTACTATTCGATTCTCACGATTCCCATCTTCGCCATGGGATCTTCCAACAACCAAGGTTAGCAACGGATTTAGACCGTCCGGGTCTGGTTGACCAGCGTCCACCGAACCCCTTACTGGTGTGCTGTATATGTATATGTGTGTGTGCGTGTACGTGCGCGCGCGCGCGCGCACGCGTGTATATGTGTAGGAGGAACAAGCGAAACAAGAGTAAAGTCGAGTGACACGATTGATACGAGGAAAACGAGAATGGATAAAAAAACGGTATAGAAACCTGAAAAAGTCGGTCGCTCGGAGATCTGGAAGAGGTGGGGTTCTTCTGGAGACGGAAACCTTACCGACCTCGTTGACGGTACCGTGGATGATAATAGGCGTTGCATCAACCGAAGGAGCCTCCGTCTCATCGAGAAGATTCGAAACACTAGATGCTCGAATATCCAAACAATCGATCGGAAGTTCCGATCTCAAAGTCGCGCCAGTTTTAAGTCCCTTCACGTCCGGGGTCGAATATTCGATCGCCGAAGAGGTCGAAGCCTGGATTGGTAGCGGTGAGGAGACTAGAGCTACAGCCGATTGAATCGGTTCCGCTGACTGGCCACCAGTCGACGATGTAGCAGCCGGTGGTGACATCTCCGATGGAATATCCATCAAATCGAAGCTGTCATCCGGTTGCTCTCCATCCGTTGTCGTCACCTACGATTAAATACTCGTTTTTCGCTCGAACTTTCCAGCCTCTTGCACGCGCGCCTTCACATACGCGTTAACACGGTTAACTCGTACACCGTCGATAACCTTACCATGGTGAGCATCGTGTTCGCGCTGTCGGTGCTAGTGTTGATTGTTGTTTCAGAAGCAGTGCTCGAACCCATAACGACCACTTTTGGAACAGTGCGACAACTGCGACTTCCGCCTGCGGACTTAAAGTGCAGTCTTCGTAACGCGGAGGCAGCGTGAGACAACAAATCGGTTTCGCGCGAACTCTCCGCTCCATTGTGACGATGTGCGCTGGCATTAGAAACACGCGATGTTTGCGACTGCGACTGCGACTGCGACTGCGACTGCGACTGCGACTGCGACTGCGACTGCGATTGTGATTGTGACTGTGACTGTGACTGTGACTGCGGCTGCGACTGCGACTGTAGCGTCCCATCGCTACCCCTTGAGCTGCCATGGTTCGACCCGCGACCATCCACCAGGCATCCCTGTTTACATCAAACATTCACCACGCTAATTGATGATCGCTCTCGTAGTTTCTCTTTCTTTTCTGCCTCCACTCTCTCTTCCTCATATACGCGCGCGCGCACGTTCATTCCGTTCATGCACTCCTATCCCCCTGTCGTATCAAACACATCAAACACATTTTTTTTCTCTCAATACTCACGTGATTTCTATGTTCCGGAGTGGAAGGCGGATTCGGTGTATTTGGCAGAGAACCCCCTGTGGGGGTGCAGTGCCGCAGTCGCGCCAGGGCCGTACGAAGCCCCTCCGTCACGAGGCTCTTTTATTTGGTTCTGGCAAAACTGTCCGCCCACTTTCCTCACCTTTCCGCCAACGATTATCTTCTTCGCTCCTTCAGTACTTTCTCTTAATCAACTCTTCTTTCCTATTATACGTCCGTCCTTCCGTCCGTTCGCCTTACTTCGGCGCTTCCTTTTCCTTTATTTCCTACTTTTCTCTTCTTTTCTATTCTATTCTATTCTATTCACGCAATGAACCGAGTCGAGTATCGATGAGGAGGAAATTCAAACGGATCGCGATACGTTCGTGACCGTTATGACAGAAAATCTTATTTTGCTTTCTCTCCTAGCCCAGATCCTCGAATAGTATTATCTGCAAAAACATTAAACCGATCTAAGCGAGTTTTGCTTCGATCGTTCCATGTAACTGGTTGGTCCATACGAAGTCGACACTTGAACGCGCCACGTCTTTATCCTGTTCGATCTTCGTCTCCGTTCTTGCTTTCAACGGCAATCACTTTTCTTCGATCGACCATCGATTCTTAAACTATTCGGAGCTGCGTCTCTGTAACGCGAAACGATATGATCAATTGAATCTCGCTCGAAATAGCATCGGTATTTGAAAATCCTGTCACGTGATCGACCAAAGCAACATCAAATTCATCAAACGTATGAGAAAAACGTACGAGTAAAAGTGGCGCGAAACGAATCGTTTTCTGAATGAAAACGTCCTTTTCGATTGGACGCTAATTGTTATCCGATTCAACGGTTTTACTTCTCTTTCACAACTAGCTTTTCACAATTAGCTAGCTTAGGCCTACATATCCAACCAGATAGATAATGTTTTCGGATCGATAACGAAACTAAATCTGTTTGTTGTTTTATCGATCATTGACCAAATCGATATCGAGCTACTAGAATGATCGCTGACTCTTACTCACTTTATAATCGAGGAGGGAGAGGGAGACAGTGAGAGAGAGACAGCGAGCGAGCGAGAGAGAAAGAGAGAGCGGGGGGAGGGTCGAGAGCATTTGTCAGCGATAAAGACCAAGAAAATTACATGGTCGACGATTATCGATGATTTAAGACAGCCGTGACAGACAAAACGTACCGTCGGTTGCAATTTAATTGTTAGATTTCCAGCAAGATATGCATACCGATTATAACGCCATCGTTCTTGCATTCTATTCTCTGTATATGTATTCACAATTTCTGGACAACGGTAGAACAGTTTATTCGAGATCCAGAGTTCGTTTACATCCCTATCTTTAATTTGTCCGTTCGTTCGTTCATAGAAATAGTTCACTCTATTTCATCTGATCATGCAGAATCGTATCTCTCGACATGGGATGTAAACTTACGTATATCGCAGATCTATGAAATTTGGAACTTGACGAAATTTAACTAAAATCCTGACCAAGACACATTGGATTGAAAAC
The DNA here is from genome assembly GCA_014737385.1 of Bombus superbus. Lineage (NCBI taxonomy): Eukaryota > Metazoa > Arthropoda > Insecta > Hymenoptera > Apidae > Bombus > Bombus superbus. The sequence goes on along the minus strand of JACXIK010000067.1, from coordinate 238,902 downwards.
TAACGTCTCATTTCTCACAACCAACACACGATTGTACGCGTATGAACGAGGAAAAGGAGCCAGCGATACAGTAACAGGGATAAAGCTGCAACAGCAAACAGGCCGATAATTAACCGCGATAACGATCAACAACAATATACTGCGTGCAAAAGAAAGTGTGCAAAGAAAACAAGAGATGCGGATCGAGCGTGCAAGAGGTAACCTGCACCTAATGAATCGAACAAGATACGATAATAACGTTGTCTATTTATTACATATATATATGTCTACAATTTGCCTAGTTAAAAATAACAAGAAAAGTTTACAGTAATACCTGCTGCGTCTCTTCGAAAAAATAGCTCCTTCTACCTTGGCATTCCACGGATTACTGGCGTGTAGTACCGAGCTTCGGGAAAGGACATTAGCGCTTGCGCTTTTACTCCAGAGGGTGAAAACTGCTAAACTAGCAGCACCGTCGCACCCGATCTGCACCAACTCCCCACTCGCCCTTTTCCTTCTCTTCTTCCCTTTCTATACTATCTTTTTCTACCATCGCAGCGTGTATCAATCTATCCCTTTCTTCTTTAATCGCATTTGTTGTGCATTTTCATTCGACTTTTTCAACAATTTGCATTTTACATTCTCCTATTTTTTATTTAACCTCTATTCTCATCTGTACAGTGTTATACTTTTGTTTCATATTTCCACTAAACTCTCTAATGCTTGCTACTAGAGAGTAGCAATATCAAATGCACTAATTCGAATCAATCGAAAGAATCTGTATCTCCAGATGGCTAAAAATCTATACTTTTAAAGATATTAAGCCAACAGGTGCAACACAACGACGATCGCGTGGAATAAATCACTCTTGAAACAGGGAGATCAAAGGATGTACAACTTTTACAAATATCGATATTAATATCGTTACGCGATGGGAGGCGAAAGATAAGAAAAGATTATCAATTCAACGATTTGAGTCGACTAGAAAATCTTCTCGATGAATCGATCGAACGTACTTACGCAGTTCGTTTCTTAGGAAAGCGGAGAAAATAGTAAAACGAGCGAATAGTAGCAAACGATCGAATCATTTTGTTTTAACTATATCATACATGAAAATTCACTGAATGAAAAAGTATCAGAAAGAGGGCGAGATAAATTTAAAGGTTTTACTCATTAATGTCAATCCGATGCCGTAACTTTAATGAGATATGCACGCTACATCGGGAAACTTCTATCGAACAAAGTATTACCATATTTCTGACAAATTATTGAACCTCATAAATCTGTACATCTGCGCAGATGCGCGACCATTTTCTGCGTGTTACGAGCTAGTGCCGTTCACCTCAGTCACCTTTGCCCCACATTTTATCTTCCACCGTTCTACTTTTCAACTTTGCATCTTTCGTATTTCTTTCGCACGGGATACGTGCTTGCAAGTATTCGAAAAGAACAATAGTCGACAACACTAAGCGAGATATACTCCTTTTCATGAGATAGCGAGAAAAGAAGAAAATTAGAGAGAGGAAGAAAGGGAAGGAAAACGTACGCGTTAGCAATCTGCAAATCGATGATACTCGCGTGGCTTTGTAGATGAACGATTTAACGCGATTTACACACACGCCCTCAAGTTTACCCGAAGCGCACGCGAGTTGATCGACCGCTTTGTCAAAACACCAACCACGTCTATCGATCCAAGGCTTCCGCATATATTCGCGTACATTTTATTCGTGCGTTAGTTTTCACATATAAATCAAGCGCGGTAAAAACAAATAGAAAAAATCAAAGTAGAAAGTGAACCAAGAGTAATGATCCAAGACAGAAAAGAAAACTTATTTTTGTTCCTATCGTCGAACATTATCGACGTCATTGAAAATATCCTCACAGCTACGATGAAAACGTTCGATCTTTGACAAACATTTTTAAATACCTGCATTTTATGACTTTCTTTTTTTCTCGTATTTTATTTGTTCGTAATAAGCATCCTGAAGAATCCTGTTGCCCGTTATGTATTTTTTCAAGTATTATAAAATATAGGAGGCACATACGGTACTGCATACACGTACAATCGTTCGTTCTATCCGTTTCTTCGAAACGATACTCTTCTTTCACAGCAACAACGCACTTACGATCGTTTGTACATTTATACAGGTTTGTATGTACTCGTCATATGTGCGGTAAAATATGCATTCATCTTTCTATACGATAACTTTTGTACATGCACGTGTATTTTCTCATATTCAAAATATAATAGTAAACATCACACATAGTGTAGCTTGTAATAGTTGTAGGTCAAGACTTTGATCGGCGATCCTTACGAAACGAAAACGTCGATACTTCATTTTGGATTACAAAATACCATCGTAATTTTGAATCTTCATCTTTCTTTGCTCATTCCTTCGCCCAAACAATCGACAATTTCGAATCGTCATTGTATTATTTTTCGATCTTAACTTTGTTTTGTCTCTTCATTGATCTTCTAGCTTGAGAAGAAACAATCAAACATACAAACATCCCGAACGATATCGCCTTGAAATACTGTCACAATTGCGTTTATCTTGTTTTTATAACATTCATTTTCAATAAAACGCGCTCGCTTTATAACCTAAGTGCTTGTAACACGAGCAATACTTAAGTTATCCTAAAATTAACGTATTTCTATCTTGTGTATGTTCGTCTTTTGTCATTATCCTCGTCCTTGCCATTGTCGTCATTGTCATAGTCATCATCATCATTGTCGTCGTCGTCGTCGTCGTCGTCGTTCTGGTCCTCGTTCTCGTCATCGTCATCATCGTCATCGTTGTTCCGGTGACATTACATTGGTAGATAAAATATTACGATACTACCTTAAGCACACATACTTATTGTTAACCTTCTTTTTCTCGTTTTTTACACACATTACAACTTGTACATACATCCAATCAACATACACGACGCAAGAAAATAGCACACGCATATACGCAACATACGTTAATAAATCCTTTGTAAAGAATTGCGTTTCTTGAATTTTTTTGTTTCCATATCTCGAATACTAGCAAATGTTTCACGTAGAAGGCAGTAAAAGTATTACGATTAAATTGCGGTGAACATAAAAATTATATCTAGATTTCAATTTGACCAATATCGATTGATGAAACTTTCGCATAAGATATCAGTACTCATACCACAACAACAGCAATAACAACAATAATTCTCTTTCGTCCGTTATTATCTAAATGCATTAGTAATAAAGGGTACGATCGAGTCAATAACTATCATTGAGACACGTTGAGATGCGATCGTAAAATGGTTCGAATAAATTTTAATGTTGGACAAGACGCACGGCGAAGTGGTTACGCCTATCAAACTAGTACGGAACGTATCAGGAACTTGATCAAGTATAAACAAACTATGGGTTCACTTCGGGAGGAAATAAAGAGGATAGAAATCTTTCAGTGGAGAAGTAAATAGAAAAATGCTAGAGTGAACAAGGATCGGGCTGGGAACAATAGATTTATGCGTATAAAAATAAGAATTTATCTTGATATTAAAAATTTGTCTATCTTACGGATTAGAACCAGCGCATCGTCGTACTAGAATATTCTAATTATACGAATTTCGGAACAGTCCCAATTATTTATAGGCGTATATGCATACATCTATAAACACACGCATGTACGTGTCGTGTAATTTGTACGCGCGCGCGCGCGCGCGCGCGCGCGTGTGTGTGTGTGTGTGTGTGTGTGTGTAAACACACACACATGTATATATATACTTGTATATGCACATATGATTACTCTCAAATTTACTATAATTGTATTCTATATGTGAACTATAACAAATAATCATGGATACAACGAGAGTAATAAATAGCCACATATAATTTTATCGTAAGAAAATGTGTCATAAATCGAGGAGAAATAATGCTTTGATTAGGCACAATGCGACCATGTTATCAAGGGGGAAAAATGCGATTTCAGTTTATTTTTCTAACGAATTCTAATCGCAATTGCATCGGCGTTCATCATGCGTCATTAATCCTCGTTACGGGACACTATTTTACGTACATATTTCGAAATGTGTCAATCGAACGCCACTCTTCCACTGTGATCTTTTCCCTTTCGTCGATAATACAGGTCTCACAATGGACGAAAACGAAAGAAACACGGTAGTTAATCACTTTCAAGTTAACGCTCGAAAATTAAACGCGATTGTATAGGTGGAAAACTCTATACCCTTTAAAAACAGTCTTTATACAGTGCATAAATTATTATATACAAAATGTAGCAGGTTAAAAGGTAAAAAGTATTTCCTTATCGTAATTGTTACGCGTTAAATTAATCAAATTCGCAGTTATAGGATTACATCGATTTCGTTCGCAATTAATCGAACATGGTCTTGACTCGTTATACCCTGCTTATATTTACAAGAAAGCTACGGGTGCACAGTAGTCGGTCGATTGGCAATATACTGCGTGTCTTACAAATCTCGGTCACATAAAAATGATCGAGGTATCGTTGTTTTCGTACTCTTAAATCGAAACTAAATGCGCGGTTTTTCAGTACATAAGCGAACTTTTTGCTCGTTCTTCAACATATGCTTATATAAAAAATACAAATGCAAATATACAGATTTACAGGATGTAGATAGATGTAATCGGATAGAAATCTCGACCATTGTATGAAACAGACGGGCGTAAGACTTAAAATCTAGATTCTAAGTACATCCTTATCTATGTCAGAATGGATCAAAAGGTGTAAGATCATACGATGTTGTCTAATGCAGAATAAAAAAGAAAAGAAAAGAAAAACAAAAGAAACTTACATAATAGTATAAGTTATCGTATCTGGACTTTCATAGAAAAAGAGCAAATGGCGGTAATATGAAAGAATCGTCGACCGCAGATCGAACGTGATGAAAGTCTGAAAGAAATACGAAGAAACGGATGGTAGTTGGCTAGTACTGTCCAATCAAGTCGATTAAATTAAACCGTTCGTTCTTGGCCTCGATCCTTACAAAAGCGAATATAAGATCGGAGGAGTTTATTCGCCGTTGCTTTCTGCTCGTCAACTTTCCTCGATGTTCACAATAAAAAAAAAAAGAGAACGGGAAGAAGAAAAAGAAAATAACCCCTCTAGAAGTATCGAGCACAATTCTTCACGTAGAAGTGGCATATCATCTTAACAAAAGTATTACGGCACAATTTCCCATGATTGCGACAAATAAAATTATAGATTTGGAAAAAAGTGGCGCCAAACCAGACGCATTTTCCATGTTTTCGCAAAGTCCTGAAATATAATAAGCTGATTATTACAACGATTATCAGCTGTACGACAACGGCATAAACATTGCATTATTAGTGGGTATTATTTGATTTTAATCTAATCTTAATAAATATTCAAAAAACGGTATACAGAGTAATGTAATAACATAATGTAATAACATAAAGGGAAGAGATAAAGTGATAAAAGTAAAAATCGATAGATGCATGTTTGTTCATTAAAATACCTTGACTGACAAGCGTATAGGATTGTTCGTCTCCGATCTGGTCTCTCCCACAAACACGATCCAATTTAGTTAACCAAAGTTCCTGGTCCGAGACTTGAGTTTCAATTGCTTTTCCGGACACGGACGTCTTTTCATCAAATTGCATAGAAAAACAAAAAGTTGGTCCAAAACTTGGGGAGGTATGATTAGTTTTTAATGACACTATCGTATACCAAATATTTTTTTCTTCCCAACTACCGTGACAATAATACGCTGCAACAGCAACAACAATAAATATAATAAATAATAAATAAATAGGGGGCATAGGAGATGCGTGACTGAGAGAAGTACTACAAACAAATTTGATGCTTACTTATTTCTTCCATATCGCATGTGTTTCCAATAAGAATTTCATTATGATCCAATGAGGCACAGCCTATTTCAACATTGGTTCTATTACAATCCTCCCTTTGTAGGTCTTGTTGTTCTCCTTCATGTTGATGATGATCATGATGATGGTGCTGCTGTTCATGTTCGTTTTGCTGTTCGTGTTCGTGTTGTTGTTGCTGTTCGTGTTCCTGTTGTTGTTGCTGTTCGTGTTCGTGTTGTTGTTCGTGTTCGTGTTGCTGTTCGTGTTCGTGTTGCTGTTCGTGTTCGTGTTGTTGTTGCTGTTCGTGTTCGTGTTGTTGTTGCTGTTCGTGTTCGTGTTGTTGTTGCTGTTCGTGTTCGTGTTGTTGTTCGTGTTCGTGTTGTTGTTCGTGTTGTTGTTGCTGTTCGTGTTGTTGTTGCTGTTCGTGTTCGTGTTGTTGTTGCTGTTCGTGTTCGTGTTGTTGTTGCTGTTCGTGTTCGTGTTGTTGTTGCTGTTCGTGTTGTTGTTGCTGTTCGTGTTCGTGTTGCTGTTCGTGTTCGTGTTGTTGTTCGTGTTCGTGTTGTTGTTGCTGTTCGTGCAACTCTTTCTGAGAAATATCTTCGTCCCACATCCTTCTTTTAATCATTTTAAAAGAGTGTTTCTCACCACGGTGTTGTCGACGAAATGAAGTATTAGATACATTGAATGGAGTAAGTCCCAAGATAACATATCGTCCAGGATTAGCACACTTTCTCTGGCGTAATGAAGAGGAGCCTATACAATTACGAAACGAATCACATAGTAATATACATACGTAGTACGTTTCACGAATTATACGATTAAAATGATTAACTAGGATTATCGCTTACTTATTAGAGTGGTATACGCCATTGTAGATGTGTTTGCAAGGGAACACGCCCCTTCTGGCATTGGAGCTCTTTCATCTATACATGTTACATGTTCCAAATTATGAAAGAAGATAATCAAAACACTCGAGAAATAAAACGTCAAGTTATACTTACCCGATTGCTGTAACTCTATAATGTGGTTATCTCTTTTATAAAATATCATGCAAATGTAGCCAATATCACTGGAAGAATAGTATATTTGCAATATGTTACAGTTACTTCTATATTTGTAATGTATACTCATATAACGTACAACTGTTACTTACCAACCGTTAGCAACGTGACCGACCAACTTTGCTTTGTATCCTTGTGCTTTTTCCGTAGGCTTTAATTTCAGTATATTATAACAAACAATCTTTTCTTCGCGAAACGTACTCCCATCGGCGTTTTGTATTTTAATTTTGAGTGTTGCATTTTTATTTGTAAAATGATAAACTTTAGTACCGTCTAAAGAACGCCAGTCATGATGTTCGGTAATCCACGAAGGATATTTGCATCTGTTGTGTCCTCTATCAACTGCAAATCCAAAGCCCAATGTTTTCGCAAACTCTCCGTCTCAAAGGAAACAAATATTGGGGCAAACGAAATTGGTCGAAGAAGTTTGTATACCTTTCGTAAGCTTTAGAGTTTGCGATCCCTCCGAAAATGTAGATAGGCCGTTACAAGTTGATTCACCTGATTGAGCGAGTAAGTAGGCCATCTTTCCCTGATGATGTGTTTTCTCTTCATACAGGAAACATCTGCTCAAGAAAAGGACAGAAACAGAGTCAAGTTTAGCGTTTAAATTTTAAATTCAATGTGTGGTCTATCGAATCACGCATACCTAAACATTTTTTCGGCATCCGGGGAACTATCTACTTTTAATGTTCCAACGAGGTATTTGCTACGACCATCGCTCCATACAGCGAGACATTGTAACTCTTCCGCTAAAATATAAAAACAAGCAATTCATAACAATATTGATTGTTTTAGAATATGTACATATATGTACGAAAGCAACATTTATCCGTGAAATAAATAGATGACAACAACAATGTTCGCTTAAGCTTACTGCTACTCTCGCTTAGTTTGACATCCGGACAAGCCTGATATTTCAGAATTAATTTAGTTTCGTCAGTACATTTCTCTCCAAAACTAACAGGCGTTGTACATTCACCAAAACCCTTATTATAAGTAAAAGTAAATGATGGTCCATTAAACGGACAGGGTATCGGCTTGGGATCTACGCGATACATGGAATACAAAGTATCATCGGACTTAACATTTGAACACATTTCGTACAAAGTAGTTTGTTCCGCATAGCACCATCCTGGTAAGAGAAACAAAACGAGTTTTACGTATTTTAAACACACAAAAGTGGCGAGGAAGCAACGAAACAAAGATAAAATTTCTTGACTAACCTTCACGATATTGAATCACATTCTCATGCCGATTGTTAATAATTATACAATAATAGCATTTGTCAGAACTGAAATGTCATCGCAAGGATTAGTATGTCTTCAAGCTCCAAGTTAACCGTTGTTCTTTTATTATGCTTTCTGGAAAGTACCATCTTCAAATACTTACTAGACAATGTACGAGTCCTCAAATCGCTCGATGCATGTCCTTCCGCCCATAACCGTTGTATTTAGGGTAGTCAATACCAATTTCCCATGTTGATACCACTCTCCGGTCCACGCAACTGGAAACTCGCAAGAACCTGCAACAATTTTATAATATTACTAGATAAATAGTTCATCCATTTTTGTTTCTTACTTGTTTTTAACAGTTGTCATCTTACAATGAAGAGTTTGATTATAGATATTTATCTTTTACCGTTTAATGCTGAGCGTTCCAACATTATTACACGTTACCTTAATGAAAAGGGATACATATATGTATTCAATGTCGATGGAAAGGAAAAATGGAAATCACTCGGCGTTCCTCTGATGGGTCACATACATTATATACCACGAAATAAAATCAGTAAAGCTTGTTTTACATTCAACAATTGCATGACATATGTATATCATATAAGTATACATGTATGTATATTATATGAGTACATATGTATATTCACCATTTACAATATGTATATCACCCAGGGATAACATCAACAGTATTAACATTGTTGCTGAGTAGTGATAATGTCTTTCTTCGTATGAAAAGGAAAATCCTTGCATCCTGAAATATAAAAAATTATTAGATGTAATTGATTTTTTATATCTAAACTATTCTTATCAGTCCTTTATGTTATCAATCAATTATTGGTGTCGCACAAAATAGTCGAATCATTTCCGATTTTTGATTCTTTTTCATGCTATTACCTAAATTCTAAGCTATTCTAAATAGAACTTCAATTTGAAATTTCATTGTTTGTTATTAAATGCTTGAGATTAGAATACCATAGAGTGTTGATAGTGAATATCGATTTCAAGTTATTGCCATCTACTACTCTTATCATTTTCGTAAAATTAGCTCTATGTATCACGTACCAATTCAAACGTATCGTCCGTTTTCCAAAATACGAGAAACCATAATGATGAAATAAACAGAAGAAAATATTCATTACGATTACTGAGATACGGCGGTAGCGAAAGGACGTATGTAAAGAGTTTGACGGAACTGCGAAAAGCGTCTACGAAGGAAACCTCCGAGGAAGATGCATTATTTAGTAAAGTACACGTGTCCCGATCGGTTTCGTTCAAAGTGTTTTCTCCCTTCACCGCGAACCTTGCGTGCACCTCTTCGTACCCTATCGTTCGAGAGATGCGCGAATGGGCGCGGATCTGCGCATCGCAACAACCCTTAAATGTCCAATTTTTCTCCCGTTTATTAAACATCCTATATTTGTTGTCTCTAGAAATTAACAAGCGTGTTTTGTATTTCTTTTAGTTTTTACGTTTCTTTCTATACTTAATTTCGATATGAATCTTCAAATTTTATAACTTGTTCGCCTATAATATCGATTCACGCCGATCAACATGAATTTAATAGTTACTCGCGACATTCATTTCTCGATGTAAGAGATAAAACCCGTTCTTATCGAATATGCATGGAAATACACAATTCTTTGGCTAGTGTCATTGACTGATTATCTGATGATAATCATGATTCACTGTCACCGGGAATTGGGGTTGTCATTAGAAACACTAACCTTTTTTGTATGTTTGGCATCGTAAATGCAAAGTTGATTCGAAGAAGACAGAACTAACAGTTTTAAAAAATATCACCTAATAATATTCCATGACGAAGCTCAATATTTAAGGATAAAGTAATCTTGTTGAACATGAAGTAATTCGTTCAAATTTTAGAATACTTCGAGCGGAAGATTGTATAATATTGTTAAATAATTTACAATTACAGAACTCTGTCAGCATGTAAACTATTTTTAGAAGAGCAAAAAGAAGACGAGGGATTACTGTAGGACGCGGAATTCGATTTCTCCTGATTGTTAATGTTAGCTGGTTCTTCCGCAATAATTAATTCAATTAATCCGCGATCAAAGGGATGCGTTAAACACGATCAGGTTATCTATTGACGGAATGTTTTTCGTCAATTTTACCATGGAAGAACAACACACCACTCTTTTTACTAGCACTAGCCTATTATCGTAGGTACCACTTTGATACAAAAGCATCACCAATGAAAACAACTACAATGAACATTGATTTTTCTTCCTGTAAATGCGTCACACAAACTCTCTTTCGAAATTCTTTCACTGAAATTTTTTTATTTCATACGAATACATGAGAAACTAAATGAAAATGTAACATATGGAATATGCTACTTCTTATTATTCTTAATCTTCAAATAGTTTGTACTGGCAAGATGCATTATTCACTAATTCAGTATTCACTACTATGTTGGACTCTAAAATTTTAAAAGTCTGTTTGTTAATTTGCTCACTTCTAGAAACAATGGCGGTAGCCTATGAACAGCGAGCAGAACGCCGCGCTGTTGCAACTATTTCTACGGTACAGTACAACACTAGAATACTACACTGTAGAACTAGCAGAACCCCAGCATCCCAGCATATATCATTGAATATATAGACTGTTCGCCTATGAATTGAAATCGGTGTGTATGGTATGTTACTAAAATTTTAGTGCTTCTTGTATCGTACTCTTTGTCCTTTCTTTTTTCTTTCCTTTTCCCTTGCCTATTTCCTTTCTGTTTTCATTTCCACTTCTTTCTCATGTTAATAATTGTTACAAAATGGCATATTATTTGTCGAGTTTTTCATCATAATCTTCATAATCATAATTTTCTTGGAATAAATTAGAGAGGTGAGGTGAATGAAGAACATCGATTGTTCAGTCATTAATTCTATATTATAGTAAATATTCTCTGTTACTGAAACAAATAAAACATAAAGCCATGATTTTAAATAGAAATCTAAAAATTTCTAAAGCACATTTATGCTTATGATGTGTATTAAAGATGAGTATACCGTGCTTGTATTATGATCATGTAAACAAGTCGGATACTCGCTAGGGAAAACCAACCGTCTTTTGAGTAAAAAAAAAGATCAAGATGGAGAGCAAGAAAAGGATCTGCCCTACGTTTTTCGTTATCTTTGTCATATTTTGATATTTTTCTCCATTAATCTCCATTTTGATATTTTTTTACTTAATCCTCACCGGTGTTTTGTAATGATTATTGGGTAGTTCCATTGGCCGACGCTATAGTTTAGAGATATCGTTGTCAGTTTATTAGAAAGGCATATTTGTAGGTTACTGAAAAGAAGGCTAGCGTAAGAAATATGGGTCTGATTGGTTATTTCCTATAGATACAACACAGTCATAAAGATAACCACGCATATTGGTCGAGAGTATCACATATACAAACAAAACAATATTACACGCGTGACGATGAACGATACAAGCACTATCTCCCTTGCCCGTGTACTGTTTCGCTAGCTTTCTTTCCGGCAACGTACATACTTATGTGTACGTTAATGAGATTGGATTAATACAGATTTAGTGGTTGTATTATTAGCAAAATTTCAGCAAAGCTCGGATTTTCCATTTTGACGCAATCTACCGGTTGCCAGAAAACTATCTTGAAATAATCACAAATCACCCGAGGAGCATCCGAATACCTTCACATTATTGTACATTGTAGTTTCGCTAATACTTTTGATACAGGACATATATATATATATATAGGTTATATAAACAGGTTTGGACACGTTTATACTAAAAGCATAAAAAAAGGTGTCCGAAAATCGAGCCGCAAAGAAACAACATGGAACAGTTTGGCTCTGCGCATGTGCGACACACATATACATATACATACAATGAATATTCAAACAGAACCTTTTCTTGTCCTGCATCTTGATTTTTTTTTGTTGGTGTCCAGACTTGTTTATATGTATAATAGTGGTTTGTACACGGGCAGTCGTCTCCGGGTTTGACAAGTCGTATCACAGTGTTAGTAACCTAGGGACTTTTATGGAGGCACCTGTATTGACATAAAATAAGAACAGATGATAACGCGGTTATATAAACAGGACTTGACATTCGCTAAGGAAAACCGTTCAAAAATTGAGTCGTATCTAGTGAAAAATCATCATAAAAGATCAACAAAACCACGTTCTGCGCATGCGCAACGTATACATCTACATTGTCGTATATGCAGTATATGAGTGTCGAGACTTGTTTATGTAATTGCGGACGAAACAATTAACTTCTATCAGTTTTAGAAGTTCTATATGGAATTATAGGGAAAACAATCATTTGGTTTATGTTAGTTCTATAGCTTAACCAACGGGACGAGACGGTAGACGTAAATAAAACGTGACTGATAAATAAGCGAAACGAAACGTAGTGACAATAGTGTCACTAGTAGGCAGCCAATAGCTGCAGTCACAGCAATCACGTTTTGTTTATGTCTACTGCCTCGTCCCGTTGGCAAACTATAGTCGACTTTTCTCTATTCTGTTTAACATTGGTCATATGTGCTTGATAAATAAGTCTGTTATGAGTGATGAAAAACATTCGGTTAATTTGAGTCACAAAAATCTTGTGTAAATAACAATCGCTTCAACGAATTTCAGAGGGAAACGGAGTTCGTGATTATGTAGCTATTTTGATAAAAAGTAAAATAGTACGTTCGTTATTCAGCTATTTTTCTGGCATGTCCAATATCGTAGTCCAATGTCTTATTAGAAAAATTGTTTTGAAAATTGAAGTGAACGAAAGAGATACAACGGGTGTGAGTGATATGTCGATACCCACCAAGCGTAACTTATATCACGAACATATTATTTTCAATTTCAAAAATTGGTGAGGTTTACGACGAACCCTAAAGTGGATGAAAATCTAGCCGCTTATACTAATATAGTAATTACATACTTACATATACATACATATGTACATACTTGTATATTTTCAATTTCAACCCTAGATGATAACGCTATAGCATTTTTCGATTGTTTCTAATAAAATAATTTTTTCAACATTTCCAAGAGATGTGTTTCTACTCTTTCTTAGACATCTTCATAAAAGATAAGAAGTTTATAACTTTAAAGAAAGAAAGGGAATTAAAATTTATATTTCGTCATTTAGAAATGTACGCTAAAAGGGTCTTCGTTCGATATATTATATTTACAATGGTTTTGTGAATACTTTAATCGCTATACATATATTGTTTTTGATTAACAGAAAATATAATTTATATCCTACTTATATAACTTCAAGGAAATATTTTACAATTAATAATAATTTCGAAAACAAATTAAAATTAAGAATTTGCCACAAAACGTACAAACGATATTAAATACATTTTCAAATATACTTGACATTAACAGACGCATTAATTAATTGGTCTCGACTGTAAAATTGAACTCAAGGGATTCTCGAAAGGATTGAGTAATTAAGAGTCATATCGATACATCTACAATACGTTCTACGAAATGAATTTCTTCTTATATAACGATATTTTGTATGATACCATGCATTCATAGAATGTATCAAGGATGGTCAATACATATGCATGTGCATTTTTGTTTTCTTTTGTTTATAGCATTTCTAAACCTCTCTAGAAACCGATATTGCCCTGTATCCGCTTATAGAGACACAACAGGACATACATGTATACACACATACATATGTATGTGCGATTTATCGGTCGTCCAAATTAGATTGTAACAAATTTAACGGAGACAAAGAAATAATCAACAGTAATATGGAAAAGTACCGTTTTGGTAGTTTTGAAGACCAAGTATGTAGGTCACAAAAAGCTCTTGAGCGCAAGTCCGTCGCGAAGCAAATGCGAATTTTCGATCGACACTGTTCGTTTCGTAAAATACGTCGGTGGTAGGTCGACGGACGCAACGTTTAGAACGTTGCACGTGTGTAAATGTTATCGAAGATTTCCTTCGTCAGGGTATGTTTTTATCGAACTTGATACATTTCTATTCAACTATTTTTACGTATATACGTGTAGATGCACATGCACATTTGCCAATTTTTCATCAACCCTGACTTAACGAACCTCCCACTTACTCCCCATGTTTTATTCTCTGCAACTTTTTTTATTTCTTTGTTCATTTTGATCCGCAAGAAAATATGTAGTGGATCAGCGCTTTTAACAATAGAAACTACGAAATAGTGCATAGATCTTTGGCTACGCTACGATCAGCCACATTTCGACCACTTGGAGAATAATAATTTTTAAAAGGAATTGTTTAAAGTGCGAAAAAATATATTACTATCATAATTAAAGTTATGCTAAAAAGCGTTTCGTTGTTAAACTACTCGTATTATTGTGTTGTTTTCATTTACATTCTGCAAAGGGTTTTAATTATATTTCATGTACATGGTGTTCCATAGTTTTGTAAGTGTTCTTATTACAAAAGTACTCTGTTAAAATTATAGTAAATGCATCGGAATGTCTTTCTTCGCTTGGAAAGGGAGCAATCGTTCCGAAAATACCGAACACGGTGGGCGCAATTTACAAGATGGTCTTTTTCAAATTGCATCTCAAGCTTGTCACATATTAGTACAAGTAAGTTTACTAGAATTAAGTCACTTTCACGAGTTTCGCACATTCGAATAAATGCAGTTTATTTACTTCTACTTTCATTTGTGTCATGTACGCATTTAAATTGCATGTATTTCTCTTTTTCCGCTTTTTTTTTAGTTTTTAATTTCTTTAGCAATCCGCCTTTAAATTGAAATCAATATGAAAGAACGGGAAAGAAGTGAAAAGATTTCCATGATTTTACATTTTTACTTTTACATATACGAGTTGCGATACGAGTGCGCGAGTAATTTTACTGATCGTATGAAATTCGATCCGAAAGGTGAACAACACGCACAACGTTTCGTACGGTGGAAACAATAATGTAAGAAATATCGCATATTCGAAATGTTCCGACAATGACGAAGATTCGATACGTCACACAGCTTCTTCCACGAGTAAAGCCACTACTTCCACGGTTAAGTCCTATACGAAGTACATGAAAGAACAAGGCAAGGATCAGGATGTAGTCGTTTTATTACCACATCGTAAGAGCAGAACGCCTCTTGTTAAACACAAATTATCCGTATGTACAATTACGTAAGGATTCCTTCTTTTTATCCCATTTCGAATGCATTTGTCCTATCCGTCAAACGAAAATTTACCTTGCTTGTCACAGACAGTTTCTGAGAATGCCAGATTAGAATTGAACCCATCAAAGTATACCGGCAGTGGCGGTAGAAATGGCGGTTCTGGTGGAGGATCTGGTGCCAGTGCAACTAACGGTAATACCACCGCTCCTGACGATGATTTCGAATTGTGGGATTATTCCGGCTTTATGTTGAGAAACGATGCTGATGTTCCAATTACGAATGGGAAGTTAGTGTTTTTTTTTTTGGCCAGAAAGATGAAATACGACCGAGTATCTTTAAAAAATAAGATAATAAATTACTCGTGTTAATATTATGTGTTACCGAAACAGATGGGGAGGTGCACAAGGATGGTGCAGACCAAGTTGCATTCCAATTACAGTCATATTAATTTTGATAGTGCTGGTTGTTTTATTGCCGTTGTTAGATCATGCTGCGGATAAATACGCGTCGAACGGCACAAATTTCGATTTCAATACGAGTTGCATGAATGGCTGTAATTTATCTTTCGTGGAAACTCTGCCAGTCGGCATGAATTACACGAATAACACCGTTTTTCTCGACAACACTTACGACTCTTGGATCAAACTGATTTCATTGGCGCGGGAAAAGATAGAAATAGCATCGTTTTATTGGACTATGAGGAGAGAAGATGTATATCCAGACGATAGTGCGAAACAGGTATGTAAGTAACTCAATTTATTTATTCCAGGAAAGTTCGGAACAATTGTTTCAGGGTGAAGAAGTTTTCCACTTGCTTCTCCAAGCGGGCAGAGATCGGAATATTTTACTGAAGATAACGCAAAATATACCGTCGCAAATAAAACCGAACATCGATACGGAAGTCTTGATGAAAAAAGCAAACGCTAAGGTAATTTAATGTTTTTTTGAAGTAATTCAATAATTTGAACGATTCCGCAAAACGAAGAACGCTTATCGTATTTACTGTGAGTAGGTTAAAAGTTTAAATTTCGCTGGATTGCTCGGAGGAGGAGTACTCCATTCGAAATTATGGCTCGTTGATAGAACGCATTTATATATTGGTTCTGCGAATATGGATTGGCGGTCGCTCTCGCAGGTGAAGGAGCTTGGTTTAATTGCTTTAAATTGCAGTTGTTTGGCAAACGATTTTGCGAAGATATTCGACGTAAGTCGATTGTTTCTGGTAATCCATGTACGAATACTACGTAATAGTTAAACGTAAAAGCTATTTCTTGATATATTTCGTAGGTTTATTGGACAGTAGGCAACGATGGTAAATTACCTTCTGTTTGGCCGGATTATCTTAACACGAGAATTAATTTAAAGAATCCGATGAACTTTACATTTATGAACAATAAGTATAAAACATTTGTTGCGGTAAGTGTAATATTTTTTTGAGGACAGCATTTCAGTATATACAAATTTAACATGAAACCGGTTTTGTGCGAATTTAAAATATCAAGTCTAGATTGGAAAAAGGCGATTGAAAGGGAGAAATAGCAGAATTTGTATTATAATATCGCATATTTCAGAGTTCACCTCCGCCATTTTCGCCAAAGGGCAGAACGAATGACGTGGATGCTATTCTTTATTGTATCGAAAAAGCCGAGAAATTTATTTATATCTCAGTAATGGATTATTTCCCACTGACTATATATACAGCTAAAATCAAGTACGTATCGATTAATCTACTTACTTGTTTCTAATACGTCCATTAATCTATCTATATTGACACGCATGCGTATACGTACTACGTGTTTCTATAGTCCCGTTCGGATTGCTCATTCTACATTTGACTTTATATAATTCGTATGATTTAGATATTGGCCGATAATAGACGATGCACTGAGAACTGCAGCTATCGAACGTAAAGTACACATACGACTATTGATATCCTCGTGGAAGCATACGAAGAAATCAGAGGTTTTCTTTTTGAAATCGCTCATGGAACTAACAGATAGTTATGCGGGTGTGAAAATTGAAGTGGTCAGTAAAGATTTAAAGAAGCATGCTTGCAGTTTGTATAGTTCCATTATATATTTCATACATGACATCGCATTTACACTAACATGTTTTTCTAGAGAAAATTCATAGTTCCTACGAATCCTGATTTCGACAGAATACCGTTTTCAAGGGTAAATCACAATAAATATATGGTGACCGATGTAACAGCGTATATAGGAACAAGCAACTGGTCTGGCGATTATTTTATAAATACAGCAGGCAATTGTTTCTCTTACTTTTCCTTCTTTCTTTCTTTCTTTTTATACATTTGTGATTAACGATTGGTTTGTTAGGTATAGGAACGGTATTCGAGACTATCGGTGATCAGACTTCGGAAAATCTTAGGCAGCAATTGGAAAATATTTTTCATCGCGATTGGTATTCTGAATATTCTTATACTTTAAACGAAAGTATACCATTTGTGAAGCGATCGACAAATACCATCGAAGATTACTACCTACGATCATCACATTACGTATTAGTGTGACGATGTCAACGATTTGATCAACGTTTCCAGCGAAGACAATGAAAATCATTTGGAGACGAATTTCTTAAATGTTTTGTCCCTTGTCATTGACAAAATTAAACTCATTCTTTTTTTCCTTATCTTTTTTTTTCTTTTTTTTTTACGAAGCACATTCTTACGATTATCCATACTCAGCAAATATCGACTTCGAGCTGACGTTTTGTTTGTTCCGTGTACATTACATACACAAACACATTCCTCTTCCATTCTCTTTTATGTTGTTCCATCTCTGCTGTTATTTCTTTAAAGATATATACGAGCATACATTTACACCCACGCATTCCATCTCTCTCACTCGCTCGTTTACTTACTCGTACTTCTCTCCCTCCATCTGATGCGCGCATTCACGCACATACACACTTATTAACCACGAAGTAAGTACCTACGTATCTGAAATTTTAAACCTATAAGAATAATCTTACATAACGGACGTTTGTGTGCCTTGCTTTAAGTGACCTTGCGAATGTCTTCTATGAAAAATCATTTTAATATTAAAACCCAATATTCCGTCCATATAATAATATAATTCTGAAAAAGATTATATACATTTTAGTAATTAACGTTTAAAATATTCCGTTATTATATGTGATCAATTTAAATGTTGCTTTAAGAAAAGGAGAGAAGAAAAAAGTGCAGCACGAACTCGTGACATTTATTAGAATTCAATATAGATACAACATGCATTGATAACGTTACATGTTCTGCAACTTTTTATCGATACAAATCCTAGAATTAATAGTAAATGTGCTAATTACTGACGTATCTAGCTGCAAACAAGCTACTTCTGATATTCATGTGACGTTTAAACTATATACATTATACATACATCCTTGCGTGGAAAGATACGCGATTTTAGTAAATCAATCTGATAAGTGTGACAAAAAGTGGCGTTTTTTCACAAGTATATTCGAATTAGCATGAGAAATTACATATTTAAAAAAATGTTTACATCATCGTTAATTGTACTAATTTGTTTATCTATTGCGAAACAAATTTTTATTGAAACGTACAGTAACGCACAGATTCGTGTTTCTACTACAATTCGTTACAAGCAATAACGAATTTTATTTTTCTGCAGTTCATTATAGGCAAATCGTTTTTGTGTAACTCGCGTCTTCTCTATACTTATATGTATACATTTTAATTGTACTTCCGTTCTATACATTTTTATACAGAAACAGAAATAGACTACACACACACACACACACACACACACACACACACACACACACACACACACACACACACACACACACACACATGTAGATAAAATTGTATAATCATAAATTATTAATTATTAACTATTAGCATTATGAAGCAGTGCTTCTAATAGAAGGTTATTAATTCTTCCCAGAAACGTACATATACAATCCGATTGCTATAGCATATGTCGTATATGAGAAAACATGCTGACAATTACGATAAGTCAATAAGCGTAAAGAAATTGTGACGTGATTTGCTTTTCGCCATCTATTTTACGTGAAATAGTCATATACATAAATAGAGCATGATACGTTTAAAAATATGCCAATGGTATACGAATATATTCAAAAGCAGATTCATGGCCCTATACCATAACGGTAGCATACGTTTAAACGGGATATTATTTATTTGTTCAAGCACAGAATTCAAACATACGAATTTTGCCAAACTTGCAAAGATTGTTTGCTGACGAATGTGTCGTAATCGAGACGTCTAGTTTTGCGAACGTTCGTTCGATTACCGGCCAAATTATTTTAAAACAAGTCAAGATACACGAGTCTGATACTTCTTCAGACGCTTTAAATACTTGAAACGACCGAAATTCTCTTTTTCTATCTATTCCCTTGCTTTCTCCTTTTTCTCTTTTCCTATCGCCGATTTTTTTTAACAAGAAACATAGGTTGCTCGCATCGCTTGAAGTTTTCGTTCTATCCAATTTCGATTTTAGCTATTTACAATAACCGGCAAATTACCTCTCTGCGATTTTATAAATAGAATTTTGTTGAATTCGTTAAATTATAGAGCACATATGACGAAGGTGCCAACCACTCCGAAAATCACAGATCGAAGAAATAATTTAACAATAGAACGAAGGAACCAAAGGAAAACTAAGAAAAATGAGGGACGAAATAATGCGATAGAAATGAGGTGGTTGATGGGGGGTCGAGTATGATTGAACGATCAAGGAAGGGGAAAGAGAGCCAAAGGGTACAGAGAAGGGGCACTGGACGAAGCAGAGTAGAAGGAGAAGAAAGGAAAAGTAAGACTGACGACGGCACGAGTGACAATTCTGAGGTGTATCGCTTGCAAAAGGCTCGAGGTGGCATAAGAGGAGAAGGATCGGTAGATTCGGACTAGGAGAAAGTTTCCAAGGTATATCTAGTGTTTGTTTGTTCTTCCGCTCGTTCGTTCTTTTCTTCGCCTGCGGCTATTCCTTGCTCAATTAACGATATTTGTTTGATGGCTAATGATTTCTTTGATACCTTAAAAGTGTTACGTGCACGTTACTCTCACGGAACATCGGATAAGGTCAGTGAAACTGTGCAAAAGTTATTTGAATAATCCGATACGATATAGACTTCAAATGTAGAATTCATTCGCATTATTAGGATCGTTGATTGGTTGAAAAATGCTTCGTATTGTTTAATTTGTATCGTTGGCGGAATTTTCGAACGAGATTCCTCGAATTCATTATTACATTCCATTCAGATAAGCGGTAGCGATAAACGCGTGTGTCGAGTAGAAATTGCAATCAGCTTTTCCTTTCTTTTTAATGATTCTTCATTAGTATATACGCATATAATTAATTTCATATGGTCGTTGAACAAACTTTCATATATTTGTAATGTAAATTTCCATTCGAATATTAAAAGAGAGAGACAGAAGATAAGGTGAGTCGCGAATAGGGTACGGCGAAAGGGTGAAACTCGCGTGTGCACGATATGTGTAAGATGTGTACGATGTATTAATGTACCAAATAATTTTCTTGAACTAATGAATCGACTTCGATCTATGTCAGTCCACAACTTTCTTCGACAGACATTCACCGTGAGTTCGTCGCCAGTTAAAATTCGTGTCGAGCATAGCAGAAGGGAATCGTTCGGACGTATTCGTCCGCCCGTTCATTCAGATATGTACATATCACATCAAAAATTATAAGAGTAGGATAGTTGCTGTGACAGTCCGACGTAATGTAAACTAATCATATGAAAACATCGTATAAGAATCCGGTAAATCTATAATAACGCAGACTAGTTTGTCTCTTACAGCAACGAAGCCTCGTGGTTTTTGGAATTCTTCGTATCGAACAGAGTATTTTTCAGAGAAGATTCCGTTGTTTTATAAAGGTTGCTCTCTCAGCATCCGTGCCGTTAGTAATTACGTAATACGTCGAACTCAACGTTTGGACAATGTTGATAATCCGCGAAACATCGGGTGTAACACTTTCTGTATTCGAACGGGAGAAATTTGTGAAATGTGAAGATCGTCGCGACCTTTGTAACACGAAACATTGGTGGTTCGCGAAAGGAAGACTTCCACCGTTCAATCTGTAAGATGAGTTGGCCGGCTGAAGATAGGCTAGGAGTGGGGTTAGGTTAGACGTAAAATGTAGAAATGGTAGCGGGGGGGTTGTATCTGAAATTCGAAGAACAAGGAAAAGAACTTTGCCGTCGTTATGCAAATATCGAATCTTCATAGTCGCGTTCTACGGTACTATTATGCTTTCTGCGTGATAATTTATTAACATATGACTCAACAAAAATTTCATAAGCTTCTTCACCATTTCGGCTTTTCTGGCCTCCATCCTGGAAGTAAAGAGCAACTCGTTAGCGATTCAAAAAATCGTGTGAAAGGCAAGCAAAATAAACATCGCTGTAACCAAATTTTCGATTATTTCCCCCTAAGTAGAGTAGTATAATAAATATAGTATATAGCAAAGCATTTTTCATAGTCGAACAACGGGTACAGACTGTCGATAGTAGCCTTTCGATTTGAATTTAGAACATGGTAAAAGACGCCGCGACCAAGTTCACGATCAACTTTCACTCTATGACGCGGTGATGTACGCAGTTTCTCTCTGACTAGCTGTCGCAAAAGTACAAACAGTTGTGTGAAAGAGGGACAGTATTCATTTCAGATTGGCATGTAGTTGATGCGGTATACCGTACTTTATTTGCTCCTTTGTTTGCTTCGTTTTCTTCAGTTGTTGCTCTACTGTTAACTTGGAAACGTCACGCAGCAAACGCAGCGAACACGAATAACGCGATGGTGGAAGTTCTGGTGGAACCATGTGGTCAAGAAGCGATAGTATTGGATAATGGTTGCAAATTGAACGATAATCTGACGGAACATTTGGTTCGAAGTGATCGTTGCGATTTGATTTTGGAACAGTCGAATCTTAGTCCGATTCAACAGTTCTACAATGGGCAAAGCATCTTCATCACTGGTGGTACGGGATTCGTCGGCAAACTTTTAATAGAGAAGCTTCTCCGAGAATGTCCTGGAATCTCGTTCATCTATTTGTTGGTACGTCCGAAGAAAGGGAAAGATATGCATCAACGTATCGAGGAAATCTTTGACGATCCGGTAAGTCTGTCGAATTTCTTCTTTTTTTTCTCGTTTCTTTTCGAGCAAACAAATTCCGATCCTACGGTTTTCTCCAGCTCTACTTTTGCTTCCGGCACTACGGATCGATCATAACACGAACTCGCTTTCCCTCGACATGCCGCTCTCGAGTCACTCGACCGACCACCGGTATCTCGCAACTCTCTTCTTTTTTTCCTTACTGCCTTACCCTACTTACTCTACCATATTATCCTCTCGCTACCGAAACGAACCTCTACAAATCAGCCGCTAAATGAATCTCTACATTAAAATTAGTACGACAATTGATCACATCCGATTACTGATTTATTTTATGTTCAGCTGTTTGGCAAAGTAAAAGAGAAGCAACCAAAATTTCGGCATCAAATCGTTGCTATAGCCGGAGACTGCGGTCAGCCAGGTCTTGGGATGTCTCCCGCGGACAGGCAAACGATTACGCGAGAAGTCTCGATCGTCTTTCATGTTGCGGCAACCGTCAGATTTGACGAGAAGATGAAACTTGCCGTACCCATTAATGTTCGTAGTCCGAAAGATGTAGTGGATCTTTGTAAGGAAATTTCACATTTAAAGGTACATGCACATGTATGCTTTTACGTATATTGTACGAGTACAAGCAATTATAATTATAATTATAATTATAATTATAGTAAGCAATTCCATAATAATAAACGAAACTTTCAGGCGTTTATCCACGTGTCGACAGCATACGCCAATTGTACGCGAGCTCATATCGACGAAAAGGTGTACGAAGCACCGATTGACGGAGACAAGCTGGCAACTATCGTTGAATATATGGATGAGAAATTGATCGAGGAAATAACTCCACGGTAAGCAAGTTTTCTTCTAGCGAAATTAATTCGAATTCAAGCTAATCAAAATTACACTTCGTCTAGTTATTTCTATTCTGCTTATTCCTGTTCCAATAACTCGTCTATATTATGTCGCTGCAGATTACTAGGCGCGTGGCCGAACACGTACACATACACAAAAGCAGTAGCGGAAGGTGTCATTGTGAAGGAGGCCGGTGATCTGCCTGTTGGAATATTTCGTCCCGGTATTGGTTAGTAGAAGTCTTAGGAATCTCCATAGCTTTGCCTGGTTTTATCTCTATAGCTTTCCTATTCTAACGATACCAAACATTTTCTCGTTGACTCTTTCAAACTCGATATTTCTTCTCTGCATACTTAACCATCATGCGATCGTATGCTCATTTCCCGTTTCGTGAGATTAACTGGACAGGAGAGAAAATCTGATTTGAAAACGGCAACAAAGCAAAAACAACAACGTATTATACAAAAACAGATTGGAAGATGATAAATAAAAGAGAGAGCGAGAAAGTGTGAGAGCAAAAAAGGAGAGAGCGTCGGGGTAGGGGTATATGTCGGTCAAATGTAAATAAAAATTAATTTGATTGGAGGAATATGGAATTTTCAGTAATATCAACATACCAGGAACCGGTGCGAGGATGGATCGACAACTTGTACGGACCAACAGGTGTTGCAGCTGGAGCTGGTACAGGGGTCTTACGATCGATTCATTGCGATGGATCCATAGAAGCCAATGTTGTTCCTGGAGATTTAACAGTAAACGCCTTGATAGCTTGCGCTTGGGATGTCGCGAATCGTCGAAAGTAAGATTCACCGATCAAAACTTGCATTTTTCCACTCTTTCAACGCTTTTCCTTATATTTAACTTTCGTCTTTCCCTGTTTCTTTTCTCTCTTATTTCTATTTCTTTTCACGTATGCTTTATCTTTGCCTTATTTTAATTTATTTTTGACGGGCATTTTTTATGCACAGATCTGCAACTACCAAAGAAAGGGGAAATAACATACCCGTTTACAATTATGTTTCAAAAGATAATCCTATAACATACGATCAATTGAAACTTCTATCCGAAAAATACGGGCTTGAGTTTCCCACTAGCAGAGCCATATGGTACTATAGTTTCCGAAATAACAAACATAGGATAATTCATCTTATGTATGTTTACTTGTTACACTTATTACCGGCACTTTTGATCGACACCGTTACTCTCTGTTTGGGAAAACAACCGAGGTAATTTCTCTCTCTTCCCCCTCCCTCCCACTCTTTCTATATTTTTTCCCCTATGATTTTTTATTCTCCTCTGTTTCAATCCCATGATTCTAATTCTTCCTCTTCTTATCTCTATTATGAACCTAATATTTATATATATCTTCAAATATTTTCTCAAAGGATGTTAAAAATCTATAAAAAGATACACAAATTTATGGACGTACTTAACTACTTTTCTATCCACGAATGGAAATTTTCAAATGATAATATTAAAGAATTACTAAATAAGATGACAGAGGAAGATCGTGAAAATTTTGCATGCGATATCACCAATATTGATTGGGACCAATATTTTCGGACGTATATACGTGGAATTCGTATGTATCTGATAAAAGATCCGCTGGACACTCTTCCAAAAGCACGTATCAAGTGGCAAAGGTGAGCCAAATTAATCAGTCCTGATCCTCTTTTTTTCCTTCTGAACCCTAATGATGATATATAGTAGTCAATGTTGAATGTTTGCTTTACAGATTATACTGGACCCATCAAGTGGTAAAACTAATTCTCGGTTATGCTCTATTGCGAATATGTTGGTTAACCTTATCTCATCTCTTTCGAAATTATATACCTCAATTTGCGTAACAAATTTGCTTTACGTGTGTGATGAGAGGTAATAAGCGCGCGGTAATGCACGCGGTAATGCGCGTCAGATACACATAAATATGACTTCGTTCGAAGTTCGAACTTGGCTCAGAATTAAGTGTCGTTCTTGTATCAAGTTCACTGAGATGATCTTATTCTAGTGTTTGTGATCGAAAGTGTGATTACCTTGTTGATTTTCTGAACAGTTCGGAAGAATAGAGAAGGAAGCAGAGAAGAAGGAAGAACACAGTGGAAAACTGACCAAAGTACTATATAGTTCTATCGCTGCGTATTCGCGTTTATTCGATTCGAGATGATCATAAAATCACCACTTAGTAACTCCAACTTGATATGTATGAACCGCGTTCGAGAAGTTTGTAAGGAAATGATGAAATACAATATATTTCCTTCCATTTCTCTTTCTTTTTCCCTCCTTTCCTTTTTCTTTTTCATTTTTTCACAAATGCCCTTATAGGATATATTTTTTGTTGGAACAGACACCGTCCAATTTCAAACGTATTTTATACGTATATAAAACTGTACTTGCTGTACTTTAAACTTCCATTTGTAATAAAAACAACATAGTTTTTTTTCTCTCTATCAGAAATCGTAATCTACTCGATTTACTTTTTCTCTTGCCTCTTGCGATCGGTTTGAAACGCATCGTGTTTAACGTTACTCGATAAATATGTATTTCTCGCATAAGATTGTCCAGCTCATACATTACACCTATTCTTCCTTTATTTCCAAACACTAATGCGCTTCACTTCTACCGTATACACACGCCCCCCCCCCCACACAAATGTATGTCCATCCTTTAAACATACATAAGTACATACACATATCCAAACTTAAAATGGAATTTTTTGTTTCTTCACTTCACTCAACTGATTCCTGCTTACCATTATCCCCACCATTTACTTCTGAAATGTCTTCTTCTTAAATCACCCATTTTACCCACTTTCTTTCTCTTGCATCATTAACTCCTCTTCAGTTATTTATCCCTCTTGAGTCGTCGCTCCGAATGTCATGCCGAAAAATTCCAGAGAACGTTGTTGTTAATATTACGTATTTCACGTCCATCCCACATTCTGTATTCTACTATACGTATGCATGTCTCGCTACTTGACGCGATTTAATATCTACCTTTAATACTACGTAAGAAAAAAGCCAAACGAAGATAGACGATTTGACAGTGAAATATGTAAGCATAATAGAACACGCATCATTTTTACAAACGAGTTATACCGAACCAACCATGCATATGAACATACAAACAATCATATTTCTTACTTCTCCTCCGCTTACTTACTCTTTTTGTTTCTCGCCTCCCCTTTCTCTTTTATATATCTCGCCACTTCCTATTCCCGATAAACTGGGAAGATCAGTAATAACATATATTATATATTTATAAAAAATACAGGATTCCTGGAAAAACTAATCGAAAGATACGTCAACATAATGTACAGATATTAACTACGACGATAATAGTAACTCAAATGTTTACACTATATTGTATCCAATGCATCCAACAAAATTCATACTTTGATTTCAAAATTTGAATTCATACTTACTTGTACAATTATAATTTCGTATAACGGTTATGTTTTAGATCTTCGCAAATCATCATTTGAGTTCACTCTTGCTCTATTATAAATGAACTGGAAACGCAAGTTTCATGAAACACTGTTATCAAATAATAAATTTTCTTCCACCTACATAAAAAAGTATATACATATGTATGTATATACTATACGTATTAGCAGAGAAGAAATTTTCTCTCTGGTATCACTATAAAACATTTTCCTCTTATCTAATTATATTGCTGTATCGAAATTATTAAAGGCAAATGACGATTACATTCTTTACGTTGGATCTGGGCAACTGGCATTATATTTTAGCACTATACATAATGTAAATAATCTTCACTGCACATAGCACTTAACACGCTATACTACTAAAGTATATGCCAATTTAAACTATATGCGCAAGTGTGTGAAATAAAATAAGTTCTATGTTGATAAGAAAAATACTAAATATATGATACACTTGATGTATAGATATTACTATGTTAACGATTGATTATCGAGATTTCGTTTTTGATTATATTCGATATACATTGGTTTTCTCGTTTTTCTTTTATTTTTTACAAATACATATTATATATATATATATACATATATGTGTAGTAGCAATTAATGGCTTTTATAGAAAATGTGCCTTGCAATTGCCATGTATATATTGACAGCTACATTTGGAGTATTTCTGAAGCTAATCACAGCAATCGGCATATTTCTCTTAAACCTTCTTGGAAGAATTATTTACTTTGCATATTCACTTTTTTATACATTGCTACGTATGTATACTGGAACTGATTTGGCTCGATTGTCCGCTGACAATTAATTATAATGAAATCACGATTGCACTTTTAATGAAAGACGATCAAAATTTGGGAAAAATTTTTCGTTTCTTAGTGAAATTACATATTTTAGTTCATTTTACTCTATTTGTTAACGTAAAGTAATATAATTAACACATGAAACTGTAGCAACTGTGATATAATTCGATTAAAAATACAAACATACATATGAAATCGATTAAAAACCCTACTTTATTTTTTAAGTGAAGTTCAAATATCGATTTATGTACGTAATAAATTACTGACAACACAAATGGATAATAATAAATAATTTAACATATACTAAAGACAGACTAATAATGAATGTGGGTTTAAAAATTTATATAAATTTTATTAGCAAAAAAAGTGTTAATTATAACAAAAATTAAATATAGTTACAAACAGTTGTTAAGTTAATATTCATACAAACGTGCGAGTTTCTACTCTTAAGAACTCGTGCTTTATTATAGTTTTGGACGGAATTTCAATGTTATCGGACGAATTAATGTATTTATATATATTACGCTTTGCGCTAAACAAGTATCGTAACACCATATATGTACATGTACATATATCCAGCTTCCTCATCTCGTATCCTTTCATTTTCATGTTAGATGTTTATTCATATTGATGAAACGAAAGTAATGACAATGTTACAACTTGATGAAATGTAGAGGTTATTCAAATTTTCCTGCCTTAATTCGTAGGCAGTGCAGATACCGCGCTATGTGGTGTTGTTGGACGAGAACCAGCGATGGACTGTGTAGTTGATGCATTCAATGATTGCATGGTCCCAATCTAAAATAAAAATCGTCAGTCGGCGGTGTCATACGAAAAACAGAAAACAAAAAATTTAGAAAAAAAGCCATAAAATAATAAGTCAATAAAAACGGGAAAGTGGAATGAAAAAAGGTCTTTCCTAGATGTTTAAATAAAGAAACTTACTCTTAAGTGAGCTAAATCTTCTAGTCTTGTAAGATCGCATAATTCCACATATAAAGAATACACTATTAACCATCCATAGATGGAAAAACAAATAAATGTCATCCACAAAATACACATCGTAATATTATAAGCAAATATCATGTCGTTTACTATACTGAAGAAGATAAAAGCAAGAAATCTGAAAATAGTAAAAGCTGCAAAACTGTAGAGCCATGGTACCATCTTCTTTTCATATTCTTTTCTTAAAGCAGTTATCAACATCAAAGATGTTGCAAACACTACTACTCCACCAAGCATTGAGAACAAAGCAAAAACAACAAGAGCGTTACGTACTGAAATGAAATATCAAGATAAAATTTAAAAAACAGTAATGATATATATAAATAAATATTTTTCCTTTCTTTTTATCGAGCTTATATAGACAATCAAATTTCAATGTTCCATATCTTACTAACCATGCCGATTGCCTACATAAACAAATTCATAGGATATTATGTAGTAGCCATAATGGGTTGAGCCTGGTGCAGCTTCGTAAAGGCAATAAAGATCAAATATAGACGTACAAATGGTAAAAATGGCTAAACACTAAAAAAAGAAAAACACCATCCACGTGAATGATAAAATATAAATTCTGTACATTATCAATCAATTACATACCTACCAATGCAAATATAGCTGTAAACATGGCGCCTCTTTGAATATTAAGTAAATGTGAATGTGTTAAAATTGGTTTTTGATACCAACGTGTTTTAACACTACGCATTGATCGTGAGGATTTTAAATTTGCGCTGCTACGTGTAGTAACGTGCGAGTATACCGATGGTGTACCCATGCTAGGAGATTTTTTTCCGTAATTCATTTTACAGTGAATACAATAGTTTCTTTCTCTTTCAATTTCTAATAAATGTTTAAAACGATGTTTTGAGATTAGACCCCGTGTTTTACGCTGTTACAGGGAAGGTTAGTTTATAAATATTTGTTTCACTGTTTTTCATGATATCATCAATTTCTCGTTGCAATATTATTTCGATACATATGAATTTTTTCTGATGATAATTTGCTATTATAATTGTTAAAAATTTCAATCAATTCAGTTATAAACGTGAACACAACACCGTTTTAATAATGGTCGTCCATCACAGGCCGACGCCCGAAATTTTAAATGAACTTAACTGAAACAAACCGATGAATGCCGATGATAGTCGAAATGATCCGGAATGAATAGTTATGTTATAACGTTGTAGGTTATAAATTATCCTGTTATAACTTATAATCTGGTTATAATATTATAATACTGTCTATTTAAATGACCATAATTTCAAAAACCGAGCGTGGAAAGAACTGAAAAACAGGAAGAAGAGTGAGCAATTATTTTAACTTTTATTGGTTAAAAACTTTTGTGTTTCTCTATAGAAAAGGAAGCAAATCATGGATATACGTACAAACAAATTGACTGACTTTTGATATTTTCTTTGATTCTTCTCTGACATATCATATAACAAAGAAATTACAAATATTTATGTCTATACACGTATGATACTTTTAACGACCGTACACAAATCGCAATGGCAAAAACAACTGGGAATGTCCTCAAGTTGTCTACCAATGATTTTATCTGTACACGCACTGGAAACATAGTACGTGTATTATAATTTCTTGCCATTTTTACAAAACCTACCTTCTGTTTTTAAACGACACTATTTGGTCATGTTAGGAAAGAAAAAACATGATGTAACATGAAATGATTAAATAACATTTATTTAAAAACAGATTAATCCCTTTTTCGATTAAAATTAAGCTGACAATGCACATCTAAAGCCAAGATTTCCAGCTGTTGTATCTGGAGTATTTTGGCTCCGAGCAGCGCATCTATATCGAAAACAATAGCTTTTGTGACAGAGATAAGAACCGCCTTTTTTCACTTTGTCCGTGCCATGAGATGGGCCATTCTGGAAATATGTTTCGCGTTATAAAAATAATTACCGATTTTATTTAAAAATAAAGAAAAAAAAAACAAATAAAAAGATAGACATAAGTAATTCATATATACAGGATTATTAGGTCCGCCTCGTGTTCTGGTTTCGATCGTCCACCAATCAGATGTCCATTCCCAAACATTTCCTATCATATTAAGTAATCCATACTTATTTGGTGGGAATTCTGTAACAGGTGATGTGCTTTCGTATTTATCTTCTTTGGTATTATTACTTGGAAAATCACCTTGCCACGTATTTGCTCTGGAAATTATTTTAATTTCATGGATTATTTTAATTTTAAATAATTCTTTATATAACCTTATTCACCTGTATCGACCATTTGGAATTAACTTATTGCCCCATGGGTACAGCCTATCCGACAGTCCGCCCTGACAAGCAACTTCCCATTCGGCTTCGGTTGGTAATCTTTTTCCTAACCATTCGCAATAAGCAATAGCGTCGTTCCATGATACATGAACAACGGGATGATCCATTCTATCTGGATTATTTAATTTTATTTTCTTTTACCTTTAACTTATAATTTCGAGCAATTGAAAAAACAGATAAACGTACTCTTAATATCAGAGGTTGGACCCTCTGGATGTTGCCAATTTGCATCTTTTACTTGTAACCACCAAGGAGCTTGAGCAGCAACGAGCATTACGTTTGCTCGAACTTTTTCTTCTAACAGACCTTCAAATACGAACGAATCTCCAAATTTTTCAGCTTCTGTCCGATAATTAGTCATATTAACAAATCTTGCAAAATCATAATTACTCACTTCCATCTTGTCTATATAAAAGCTATGTAGATATATCTGTTGTTTTGGACCTTCGCCATCTGCGACAAACACAGGTTCGTTCGTACCAATCGTGAAGGTGCCCGCCTCTATCTTAGCCATGTTTTTCAGACGATCTATATGATTGACAGTAGTCTTTTCGTAAATACAAAGATCATTGATTGCTGGACAGTAATCTTCTGTTTCTTTCTTATATTGTGTTTTTATGGTGGTTTGTCTGCTAAAGCTACAACCATTACATTGAAGAGATTCTTTATTTGAATTATCTGTTTTGAAGCATGCCGCTATAGAACATAATGTAATAATTATGCTTGCAAAAATAAACAACACCGTCGACTTTTGCCAAGTTGTCCTTATCGAACTTCTCATTTTATGACTTGAGGAAAATTGATGTATGTAAAATTAAGAAATTGTGATTAATTGTGATTGTAAGAAATACAAATACCTATGAATTCGAGATTCGACAAATATTGCGACTAAAAGTCATTATCTTCCACGAAATACTTCCACTATAAACTTTTAGTATACCGTAAAGAAATAAACATAGGAGATATATACCGTATGTATAAGTCTATGATAGGATGTAGCAATCGTAGTTTTGTCGTTGTGAAATAGGTATGCTGCATTAAGCAGCAAAAAATCCCTAGCTGGCCTGGATCAGTTTTTGTTTAATTTTAATGATTTAGTACACGATCATATGTATTAGGTTGTCCCGAAAGTTTTTTCCTTTTGTACGGAAATAATAGATACACAACCTCTTTTTGTTTTATATTATTTTATTGAATCATCTACGATCCATTTTGTTCTATTTCTATTATTATGATCATACATGATTCGATAAAAATAATATGAAACAGAGAATGTTGTGCATCCATTATTTCCTTACAAGACGAAAGAAACTCTTGGGACAACCTAATACAAACACGTCTCGACACTATATACGGAAGCCTAGAGAAAACCGTCTGAAGATTGAGTCGTGACTAGTTGTAAAAAATCAACGTGGAAGACAAAAAGGTTACGTTCTGCGCATGCCAGAAATACTATGAATGTCTCAGTCAGCGAGAGATATATTCTACTCATCTTCCTTTGTCTCGAAAGATCGTGGTTTTTGTTGAATTTTCATGTGATTTTTCACAATTAGACACGACTCAATTTTCAATTTTCCCTAGCGAGTATTGAGATTTTATATGATCGTGGTTTATCGATCGTGGATATCGATACGTCGATGTTGACGTGCGAATGCGTAGATAGGCACATATCTTTTTCTTTTGGAATTTTTTGGTATACACACATTATATTTAATCTAACTTATTAGGTTTATAGCCCATCCTAAAAGATGGTGCTTTGGAAGGAGGTTTCCCTCTCTTTATCTAATGAACGCTCGATTTCTATGTTACTGCTCACAGTTCTCATGTACACACTCATCTCTTTCATACTTTTATGGCCATTCCCCTTCTGCTTACATATGTGTAATTTACGTGGAACATAACCTATCGTTAAATGCCACGTGTTATTTATCTGTCATTTACGTATGTATAGAATGTCTCGTAGATCTTTCCGTTTATCGTGACATCGACTGATGACCGAAAGAGTAACAGTATAGCAAAATTATTTAGTCCAATATATCGACGCTATACTACATATAGCTATAATGGCTTCTTCAAAACGTTTCAAACTGTTGTTTTGCGCTGTCGGTATTTTCGTATGTTATTTTCACTTTGGCATGTTGCAAGAGAAGATCACACGAGGACAATATGGAGATGAAAAAATCAGTGAAAAGTTTACGTATATGTTTACTTTAGTTTTCTTCCAGTGTCTCATTAATTATTTATTTGCTAAGACTAGTTTATTAACGATCATGAAACAGGGCGAGGACACTACTCCGAAAACTTATTACGCGCTCTCTGCCCTCACTTATTTGCTTGCTATGGTATGCAGTAATATGGCATTACAATTTGTTAATTATCCAACACAAGTGATTGGAAAAGCCGGTAAACCAATTCCCGTAATGATACTTGGCGTACTGCTGGGGAACAAGGTATTTTGTTTTTTTGTTTTATTGGTGTATCATTCATACATATCAATAATAATCAATCGTCTACCTTGTATTATTATTTCAGAAGAAGATTTCTGGAACTTGTGTTATTGTATATATATATATGTATGACTTTTCGTTTGTTGCTTTTTGTGATACTTTGTTTTTCACATTTTACAATCATATATTTACATATCTTATATATGATTTCTAACAACCAAACGCATTATCTTGCAGGTTTATCCAGTTAGAAAGTACTTGTTTGTGTTCTTAGTAGTCATTGGTGTAGCTTTGTTTATGTACAAAGATGTCAATCCATTGAAAAAGCATTCCGAGGGACAAACTGCATTTGGAGAATTACTGTTATTACTTTCATTAACAATGGATGGTCTAACTAGCGCTGTGCAGGAAAGAATGAGAGCTGAACACAGTTCCAAATCTGGTCACATGATGTTGAATATGAATGGCTGGTCTGCAATCTTTAGCTGCATTGTCATCATAGCCTCTGGAGAACTTGTCGAATTTATTCAGTTTCTACATAGATACCCTTTTATCATATGGCACATAGCTACCTTTTCTGTAGCAGGAGCATTTGGACAATACTTTATATTTCTCACTGTTGCGGAATTCGGTCCATTGCCATGCTCCATTATAACTACAACTAGAAAATTCTTTACAGTCTTAGGTTCAATACTTATCTTTGGTAATAGTTTGACCTTTAGGCAATGGTTGGGCACGTTTGTAGTATTTTCGGGATTGTTTCTAGATGCTATGTACGGTAAAGACAAGTCTACTAAAAAAGATGTAACGAAGTAGCAAATGAACACTAGCACGTTATCTGAGAAATCCTGACTCTTTAAATAAAAAAATGATCTCAAATTTTGAGATTTATATATTCGTCACGTTTTGATGAAATTCAAGTTTAGGAACATTACACCATAGACAAATATGTGTGTACCGTGGCTTCCTGGTTTCGCTCAGTATCAGTGTATGGTTTTGTACTTATGAATGAAATATTTCGAATAGATTTCGATTAGACGTTCGAAAGATTTTGATATACTATACTTTTACGAATATGTACACATATATTCGTTTCTATGAACATGTATATTATAGACGTATGTATGATGCGTGCAGTATGTTTTAGGATTCGTATGTATATATGCGTTATGCCGACCGAAACAGCATGCATTTACACGCATAGCGTTTCACGTACGTATTTCTTTCGTTTTATCTCCTTACATCAATCTCATTCGATTACTTGTAATTTTTACGAATCCTTTTTACGAATCATATCATTCGTAAACGTCATTTACGGGAAAAAAATACAATCGGTATCGTGATTATTAGTGTACGTGATAAAAAAGAAATCGATTATGAAATAAAGAACAAATACAATCATTTGATATACGATTTAGTATATTTACTCTCCCTAGTCATATGTATAATTAATAATTGTACTGTCATTTTTGACTAAAATATTTTTGCCAATCTACATAGAGAGCAACATGCATGTCTTTACATATGTATATGTAAGTCGATGGTGGCGAGGTAAGTAAACCTTAGTTAAAAAACATTTAGCTTAATTAAAGAAGCTAACTACTTCGCGCATAGCTAAGCGTATAAGTGGTTTTAAAATCGGATTTCGTTACTGTTATCGATACTGACGACAACATCGACGATGGTTAAATAGATAATAACGGCGTTTGAATGTGCTTTAGGAAGGGATCGTAATCAGTTGAGCGTAATGTAGCATAAATGCGCAGACTACTTTTCAAAAAGTAGTATTGAGAAACGATATACATAGATCGTAAGTGAACATTCGAAGAGTACATAAAAGACGAGATGAATATATGGTTGTTAAAAAGTTACGCGTGTATCACTATGCTATCGATATGGTCTCCAGCCTCTTACGCGCTTCTTGAAAACGGTAAGTGGTAAATTTACAATTAAAGTAGTTTATTTGATGCATACGTACAGTCGTCAATTTGACCAACATACACGTACAATAGCATACGTTTAAATAGTTCTTTTTCTTCGCGACATTCGTCTGTTTGTCTTCTTTATAAACATCGAAGAATCATCAGTGGAACTGGATAGCGCGTAATTCAAAGGGGGAACGATAGAAGAGAGGAATTCTCTGAAAATATCAATTGTCTCAAATATTCAAAGAGGCACGCGCGTGTCAATTCTAGATTAAGATTTTGGAAGAATTTCACACGGCTATATTGCTTGTTATTTTCATTTAAAATATATCTTTTACCTGGAGAAAGAGAAAAAAATGTTTCACTTGTAGAAACATTCTCGATTTACTTGCCGAATGGAATTGTCGAAGCACGTGACATAAATCAACCGATACTGACCATGAAAAATGAGATGGTAGCGAAACAAGCAACGATAAACGATGGACAAGAATCATTCAAATCTCTTAGGATCGAAGAAAAGAAAGAAGAAAAGGAAATTAATTGCACGGATCGTTCTATACTTGATTTTCCCGAAGATTTGTTCACGTACAAAGAACGTCGCCACGGAGCTGTAGTGTTGCATACCTTCCTCGGATTATACTGTTTTTTATTGACAGCATTGGTTTGCCACGATTATCTATTACCAGCTATCGATTGCATATGCGTCGGTATGAACATAAGCACTGATGTTGCTGGAGCGACGTTTCTTGCAATGACCAGTTCCTTTCCCGAATTATTCGTGAATATAATTGGAACGTTCCTAACCGAGTCGGATCTTGGTGTTGGTACTGTTGTCGGTAGCGCTGTATTTGACACGTTTGCAACTCCGGCTTGCGGAGCGTTAACGGCTCTTTGCGTAAGTATACGCACATATTTAAAAATATACATATAGTTGAAAATTGTTGTTATATGATTACGAAATTGAACGATAACCAAAAATAAAGTGATTCGCTTTATGATAGCGATCAGATGGCAATTTGATATTGACATCTATCGCACAATTTACACGCAATTGCGCTACATATCTATATTTTATTTTTATACATATATATAATATGCGTATACATATACGAAAATAATTTTTGGCGAATATACCGGCAAATCAATTATCTCATCTATTCAATCTCCTTGTTACCGTACAGACTTTTAGGTAAAGGATGATAAGCATTCTCTTTAAGTATGTATATTTAGATCGATCGTATCGAATACCTATCTCTTTTATTTATCTTCCATTGACCTTGTTAGCGTTTCATTACACGATTAGTTTTTTCCTGATTATCTTTTTTGTCTCCTATTCACGTGTATCTCTATCCTTGAAAGTGAGAAGAATCGAAAGGAAACGATTGTTTCAAAAAATGCAATTTCTAATTTGTCTTTCATTTTTTTCGACTCAGGCGATACCATTAGAATGGCGAATATTGTCACGAGACTGTGCAATGTACGTGGTATCTATTGGAGCGTTGGTAGCGATAATGTGGGATCGTCGGATTCATTGGTACGAAGCCATGATTTTGTTAATGCTGTTCTGCATTTACCTAATCTTGCTATTTTGTGGCAAAGGTATTTGGCAGTGTTGCCGTAAAATCGTTCCTTTTAATTCTAAATCCGCGACGAAAGGTAAGTAACATTTTCTTTCTCAACTAATTTCCTTTGTTTGTTTGTCCGTTTTAAGAAAATATTGCGAGTCGAGTAAGGTAGATATCAAGTAACAATTCGTTGCGATTAATCATAGTGTCTAACGTTGGAGAGAAGTTGCCTCGTAACGGCTCCTACAAACTGCGCCCTCCAGATGATATTGTTGCAGTTAATTCTAGCAAGAACATGGATATTAAAAAATTGGAAAGCCAGCAGCGTGATCTCGAAAATGTTCTAGAAAATTCTGACAAATCGATGGAGCGTTCTGTTTCTGGTATGTATGTACATATGTATCTGTGTATATGTATTATGAAGTGTATATGTATATGTGTATCTGTGTATGTATGTGTATGATGAGAAGCATAAACATATTGTACGTAAGTATCGTTTCTGTATATTTATTTGCAGAATATTTATTTACTTGGCCAAGGGAACGAACTATGATTGCAAAATGTTGGTTTATGTTTGGCTGGCCATTGAAATTTTTGCTATATGTAACGATACCAGATGTCAGGATCGAACGGTTGAAACGCTGGTATCCATTGACATTCATTATGTGTGTGATTTGGATCGCAATATCTTCTTATTTGGTTTCTTGGATGACGACGGCTGTCGGTGATACAATAGATATCCCGGATTCCATTATGGGTCTTACATTTCTAGCCGCTGGTGGAAATATGCCGGAGCTTGCGTCCATCGTGATTTTAGCCAGACAAGGTAAGCTTAATTTCTTTTATTTCTCTTGTATCAGAATTCCTTGTCTATTCTGCTGTTACATTTGTTACATTTTAATAAATCAATTCACTGATCGGTGATATGAAATATTGAATGTTTCATATATATCTAGGGGACGGAAATATGGCGATGAGCAATACATTAGGGGCAAATATTCTCGACATTTTACTTTGCCTGGGCTTACCGTGGACAATAAGCTGTCTAATGAAAGGAAGAGACGTGAAGATCGTATCAGGAGCTATATCCTACAGTGTACTTACAACAGTTATTTGCACAGTAGTTCTTTATACAGTTATAGCGTGTTTCAATTATAAATTGAACAGAAAAGTAGGAATCATATGTCTGGTGTTATACACAATATTTTTAATATTTGCTATTCTCGTAGAACTGAATGTTTTCTTTTTTGTAAATTTACCAATGTGTCCACATATCGATGAATTATATTGATTAATTTCGTATATTCTGCATAGTTCGTATAATTTGTTTGTCCATTCTCTGTCCTATCAAATTATAATCGTTAATTTTGTTCATCATCTTATTCATCTCTTTAGCAATCTTTGTTAATCTTAGTAATCTTGGCAATTTCGACAATCCCGATAATCTCCTTAACCTCGTTGATGTAGAAAGACAAACGATTTTCTGAAACTGGAAGTATCCCTTATATATTACCGCTAGCGCTGCTTCTTTCACGGCTATCAATGATGTTGTAAGTTAATACTCAATACTCACGTAGATGATCGAAATTTGTCAATGGTGACAAAGTTGGTGGTTAAAAATCGAAGCTGCAACAGACAGCTGCGAATATCAGTAAAAAATAACACAAGAGAAAGTCTGTACGAATGAATTGGAAATGATGAACAATTATATGTGATGATAAAAATATTTTCGAGAATCAACGAGCGACTTTGTTTTTGTTTTTTCTTCAAATTACGATGAGCGCAAAATGAGCAGCAAGCATAATCTGTGCAACAGCGTTGTGAAACTACTACTCCACCTTCAAGCCGTTTCTACGAGCTACGGCCCGCTTACCGTCCAACGGAAGTAGATGACGTTGCCATATGTAAGTTATACATAATATACACGTTATATATAATATACATACATTGTTTAAGCGGAAAAATCTCAAAAAACTAATGGGCCGTAAACAAAGAATGTGAATAACAAGGGAAAGATGAGCATGGTAATTCTTGAAGTTAATAAGCTGGCTGGAATGATTTTAAGTTTATGGAATCATGATACAAGAACTTAGTTAACAATAAAAGAGCATTGTTGTACATGCAATTGTTTCTCATAATGTCTCGAGACTTAGAGTTTTCTCCATTTGTGATGTGCGTGGTGGTACATAGTTGAAATGAGATTAGGGAAGGATTTGGAAAGAAAAGCTTGCAGAAGCATAAATAGAATAGAGAATCATGGCTAGAAGTCAATATAGCATCAAAGTAACTTGTCAAATACGCCAAAAATGCTGGATCTTTTATATGCATAACTTTTGAACCCGTGGATTGTGCTCCTTAAGACTTGATTTTAAGTCAAAATACGTCAGAAACTATAAGACACTAGCCTAATAAGTCTGATATATACAGTCTGATATACTCGCCAAACGTCTGTTGCGTGGCGCACATGGAAAACGAAACAAATGTACGTAAAACACTCATAAATCAAAATCCTGCTTCGATGGAGAAAACGCGATGTGCAACATACGGCGTATAAGCGTTAGAGTAATCAGGCGTTTTGAAATAGTGACGGTGTAACGCAGTTTAAATTGTATAATTA
This sequence comes from Bombus superbus, assembly GCA_014737385.1. NCBI lineage: Eukaryota > Metazoa > Arthropoda > Insecta > Hymenoptera > Apidae > Bombus > Bombus superbus. The sequence continues at coordinate 199,569 of JACXIK010000067.1, read as the reverse complement.
CGAAAAATATATATATGTAGAACATCGTGGAAATTATATTTTGCACAATATTTTTGGTAATTGTTGATGCGAATTCTCAACTAGGTGGCGACCAGTTAGGTTGCAACTGATCGGTTGATGTTGCTAACCGTGAACGCTATTAACGCTCAAAGTGAAGGTAGATTAAAGATGAAGAGAGATGTAATATTTAGTTGTTTTATTTGCACTATTTAGTACAACCACAAAGAATATAACTGTGTAATGAACTGTTTGAGCACCGTGTTAAGACTGTGTGTCTGAGTGTGAACTGAGTGTGAACTATTTGACGACTGAGTGAGAACTAAGTGTGAACTGAGTGAGAACTGTCTGTGTAAAAAATTATTTGAAGACTGACTAGATAAACTATTGGGAGTCTCTTTCTTCCTTGGCATCTGGGCCCTAACCTTGGTCCTGTCCAAAGGTGTCCTTCCTATGGTGTCCGTAAGGTGGGGATCTATTCCTTTCATTCTTGTAACTGATGAACTTCGTGGATATATCTCCTCTGGTATTGCTGATTAATACCAGATGCTCTCCTTAGAGCGAACTCATCGCGCACTTAGGTTGCCATGTCGCCTCTTGACGATGTTCTCATTGTGAACCAAACTACATCTTACATGCCAATATCACTACTTCCTGTGTTTTCCAAAATATTAGAGAAAATAATATACGACCGCCCAAAATCAACAATAGAGAAAGAAAAATTAATACCAGATCACCAATTTGAATTCAGAAACAAACACTCCACGACAGAGCAAATGCACAGGCTCATCAACGAAATTTTACTCGCACTAAAAAAAAAAAACAATACTGTACAACCCTCTTCACGGACATCGAGAAAGAATTTGACAAAGTGAACCATGAAAGCCTTTTACAAACAATCAAAAAACATTTCCCGAAACAAATTTACCACTTACTCAAATCATACTTGAGCAATAGAAGCTTTTTATAGTAAAAATGAAGGACACATATTCTGAAGTTAAAGATATTAAGGCAGGGGTACCGCAAGGAAGCGTCTTAGGACCAATATTATATACACTATACACGATCAATATACCAACAACTCCAACAACTAAATACTGACATTCGCGAACGATATTAGTAAAACTGTACTAGTCAAACGAACTAATCCAGAAACAGCGGTCACATTACTACTACTGTGATATGCTCTTGTCACAAAAATAGAAAAATTGTTGCAAGATAAACAAATAAAGGCAAACCTCAGTAAATGCAACCATATTACATTTACGTTACGAAAAAGAAAACCACCAAATATCCAATTGAATGGCACGCACATAACACAAACAAAGCAAGTTAAATACCTAGGACTTCACTTACACTTGCAACTTACATGGAAGCATCACATTAAATCAATAATAGACAAAATATAGATGAAAGGAAGACAGATGTACTGGTTAACTAGTCGAAATTCTAAGCTCAGTGTAGAAAATAAATTAAAAATTTACAAAACGATAATGAAACCAATTTGGACGTACGGAATACCACTATGGGAGGCAGCAGCAATGAGCTACATAAATAAACTAGAGTCGCTGCAATCAAAAATACTCATCCACTTGTTATATAGTAATAAAGCGTTAGAAAATGTACCAAATGTCTAGCTAGATAAATTATAAAAAAAGGACCTTCCAGTCAAATGTCCCTTTTGCTGGTTTTACAAAATAAGCACCTGCTTTCCTCTTCAACTCAATCAAAATCTACATGCGTCCTCCAAGCTGCCACGCTTTATCCCTGCCGATAGCTTTTGTCCCCTTTTCCTTTTCTACCTTAGATATTTTTGTAAACTTCCTTTCGTTATTCTCCTGTATTTCCTACTGTATCTAGGTTGATTGTTGTATTCTGCTCCACTGTTTCTGTCTTTGTACATCTTCTTCCCTCTTCCTTAGAATCTCTCCTGCGTCCATTCCTTTCTTCCATAATTGTTCTTCTCCTCCTTGGCTGTACCCACATGCTTTGAAGTGCTATAATTTTTCTTTAAATCTTTTGCTATCTCCTTTTCGGACGTTTCTTTTTTTTTGGAAAACTTTTTACTGCATTCTCCTCTATCCTTCTTTCGTATTTCAACGCTCTTTTTCTGGCGTCTTTTGGTCCAAACTCCGCGTCCATTTAATATATCTTTGCTGAAACCTTTCAAGTTCTGTTTTCTCCGATCAGTCCCAAATTTCCGCTCCATACGCCAGAACCCCTACTATTTAGACTGTTGAACATCTTTATCATTCTCTTGTGATCATCCCTGAAAAACCTCTCTCCAATTGTCCATGTATGCCTCATGACTATGTTAGCCTTCTTTGCTAAATTCCTAACACGTTTATTGATTTGAAATACATACCCTAAGTATTTAAATTCCTTAATCTCTATTTCTAAAGACTACGATCTCTGATTTATCCGCATTTAAGACCAGCTTTTTCTCTATTCAAATACTTTTCAAGTTTTCTTATTCTTTCCTCCATTAAGGTGTACTGTACTATAAGAATATTATAATGTAGCATAGTAAATCAAGAAGGTAACGAGACAAAGGGGGATGCAATGAAATAATGCATAGGGTAACGTGTTTCTTTTATTTATAATTCTTTCAAAATAGTCCCCTAAATACTTGATACATTGCTTAGAATGTTCGTATAAGTTTTCGAAAGACTTTGAGAAAATGATCCGTCTTGTGAAAATATGTGTGTGTGTGTGTTTTACATTTCTTGGAGCATTAAATTATTTATTAAATGAAACGCCACGCTGTTTTTTTCCATTTCACAAATTTACGATCGTGGTTTCGGGAAAAGAAGAAGGAAGTCGGTAGAAGAAGATAGAAGGTAGACCGAATATCACGAGATAGTGATCGGAGTAATGATCAACCCCCTTTTGGCCCCTATAATTTTAGGGTTTTTATCGTTGAGAAATACGTTGAGAAAATATGTATACCCGCAGAGGACAAGTTATGTACATTATATGTGATTGGTAATGCCATCTAGATGAAATTTTCGTGCATATTATTTCTTTATTGACAAAATAGTTGACCAAAAAGTACGTTCGTATTGAACACTTTTATTCGAATTCGATCTCATTGTATTTCGACGCTCGTATCATAAATTAATATAGAAATATAGATAGGTAGATGCGTACTCGTGTCATCGACAATTTGAAAAGATGCTACAACTTCGCAACAGCGGTTATTCTTTTTTCGTATCAGTACTTAGAATTATGCAACACGCATATGACACAGTTATACGAATATTGCCTACATATACACGTGTTCTATTTAGCTCCGATTGTTTCAATCAACTGTCGCGATTCTATGTATGTAGTCGGGTACAATTCAATTTGATTATATATTCGTGGCTATTCTTACCGATCGTCAATTAAATCAACTTACGAACTCCATTCATAATAGTAAATGGAAGACCAATCGATTTAATCACAGTCCGATCGATTTTTCGTTGGGATTAACGCAATTCCTTATACTTTTGCGATTTCTGATTAAACGATAACAATTAACCGCGTAAACGAAGATAATTCGATAACGTGTATACTATTTGACTGGATAAGATAACCAATGACCGACTATGTACACTATATAGTGTATACATGCAAGTATATATATGACAACCATGTGCATGAAATTCGTTTTGAATATTCGCATCTTTGATCGTCGATAACGTCGTCAATAATAACGACGGTATCGTAATTGTCCTACCGATTTCTGGTACACATTTCCTACCTATCTATCTACAAGGCGCGTGAATAAAATCTTTAAAATCTTACATTTTAAACGAGTAACAATTTCGGACACAATCTCTCTTAATTCATTCGATGAACGAACAAAATAACGAACGAACAATCTTGATTCGAACGTAACGTGATCAGGCGATGAAAAACATCAGCAAAGGATCAAGATTGTCTATTCATTGAACATTTTCCATTTGACTCGTAATTAATCGTATCATCGCCATTTTTGTATCGCTTCTACTCTCCGACCTCTTTCTTTACCTATCCTTCCTTTTTCTTCTCTTCCCCTACCCTTTGCCTTTCAGCCCTTTCCATACCTAATCGTTCTTTCATTCCTAATCGTCCTTTTTTCTCTTCGAATCATATCGACTATCGTCGATTATACAGAGGATTGTTTTGTTCGCGCGGAACACAGTTGAGGCATTTCATATATTTTAACGATCATTCGTATCATGGCTCGTCATTTGATTCACGACAAAACGCTCGACGTTTTGGCAGTTTGATATCTTTCTATCGACTGGAGTTTTTCCAACTTTTTGAATTGTCCCAAAAAGTCGCATAATCGCATTTTAGTTTGCCTGGTTGCCGTGTCTTCGAGATCACAGCGAATCAAATATATGTACATATTTGCACTCCTCTGTACACATTTGTTCGTATTATCGAGTTATTATATATATATTATATAACAATATATTACGCTTCGATAAAAACTTCCGTGGAAAATATAGATCGTAACCTGGATGAAAAATCGCTAAATAATTAGCGTAATCGGTAAAAGCGATCGGTGTTTGATCATTATCATTTTAATTACCGACAGTTAATCGCGCAGCTATCGAACCGACCCCACCAACGAGTTTGCTGTCTTATTCCCTGTTATCCGAATGTATAATATAAGTACTTATATTCGAATATACTTATGTACATATTATATATTCGAATGCACACCAGGGATCAAAGAGTCACGTAAACAGCAACGTAGTCGTAACAGATAATTATGATTTACATATATACAATCGGCAACGGTCGATAATTCCTGTAATTTCACCGTCCCCATATTTGTCCTGAAGTTTGATCATTATTATTTGATCTTGTTCGAATTTCATTGGAATTTCATTGAAACTGTCTCTGTTCTTCTCTCCTCTCTCTCTCCTTGTCATGCCATGTTTTACTTCCACTGTTTTTTTAACGACGTTCTCACAATTATTCTCCTCATATACACGAAATTGCTATTTCGTATTTATTTGTATGCTTACGCGGAACAGTAAGGTAAATACACATGGATCGTTCGTCTTCAGGAATATTCAACATTGGTCGGTGCGTGACCGATATTATTTGCAAACAATCTTACTAGTTCTACGAGGCTTTGCGCCTGTCGCGCCGTTAGGACGGTTTTTATTCGGAAAACTAAATGCGAGAAAAGAACATAGCTCTAACATTCTTGCAGGAGATAGCAGATAGTCGAACGAATCCAACGAAATAAGCGTATAGCGGAAATATTCTTGTACCGTGATTTTTCTTGCGCGTATCTATAAACCTATCGAAACCTATCTTTTTCCTCGTGTCACACGCATTCTCTTTTTTTGTTCTATATCACATAATTTCACTTACCGTGCTTCCCTGCTTTTGCCTTTTCATACCCCTATCTATCTAAGTATGTACATACTTATCTAACTATTTACCTGAACTATCTACGACTACTTACATATCTACCCGTTTATGTCATTTATCTATCCTACATAGCTACTTGGCTATGGTTTAGGGTAGTTAACTAGCAGAATGGCTAGTTAGCTAACCGGAGCTAGCTATCCACCTGTGATTACGAATGGTATACGCACGTTCGAGAATTAAATCAATCGTATAATCAATCATACGAAAACTATCTCGCACGAACGTAGATACTACAACATGAGAATGTACGTGCGTAACTGCATATGTATATGTGTGTGAATTCCGATCAGTTTCACATTGTATTTCCTTATATTGGTTCGTCTTGTACACGGATAAAGGAATAAAACCGTGGAAGGATGAGAAACGATCCAATATTGACAGTCTGCGATGGCATCTCAATGGAGATGACTATTCGTTCTCTATCAATCCCAACGGCTACAGTACTTTATCAAATATACTCAGATAAATTGCAGGAAAAATATGGAAAACGAAAAAAGAAAATTTTTGAAGTTGAAAAAAGTAACCACAAGCATCCATCTTATCATCTTACGTAGCTGTAATAAAGACATTACGATATTCTATCTAATTTACGAATGAACACCTGGCATAGTGAATCATGAATAGAGATTCAACTCGTAGATTCATAGAAAACTTGTATTCGACCGCTTTTCTTCGAAACGAAAAGTGTACGCAACAAAATTTTCCTATCATCTTGAACCTCTCTTTTCCGCATTTAAATGTCTCTATTCCAAAAAGATTTCAAAGAGGATAATCGTACAGCTGCATGAAAGATGTAGGAAAATCGTGTGTGTAATTTATTCGTGAACATTTATTGTGAAATATCGAACGTAACCGCGATCGCAACCGCAATCGCAACGGTAATGGTAATCGTAACCGTAACTGTAATCGTGACCGTGACTGTGACCGTAACCGTAACCGTAACCGTAACCGTAACCGTAACCGTAACCGTAACCGTAACCGTAACCGTAACCGTAACCGTAACCGTAACCGTAACCGTAACCGTAACCGTAACCGTAACCGTAACCGTAGCCGTAGCCGAAGCCGTAGCCGTAACCATAATCGTAGTAGTATTGTCGTCGATTCATTTTCACGTGAATATATTCGTGTCGGACACGTAGAACGTGCAGCAGATGCCTGATTTGAATGTTTCTTTCTCGCTTAATCTTATGTGATCTCGTTTGGCATCGTTTTACTCATATTAGTTCATCTTAGAATTCGGTTCTAATCGATCCAATTTTGCTCGGCCAAGATCAAACTGTGCATAAATTTACGTACACGTGTTAATGTGGTTTCATTGTATTTCGCAGAATGGTAGTTTGCCGGTTAACTCTTTCGTCTGTTCTTGATCTTGGCTATTAGCACCTTCGCTTTTTGGGCTGCCTCCATCTTCTAAGGAGCCCCCACCACTTCCGTGGGGGCAAATTGATTGTCATCTGAGCGCCAATGTTGAAATCATCGGAGGTCGCGACGGTTTGTTATCAAGAATTCTTTCAATTTCGTTCATTATATTGGCGTTCAATTTTGGAATTAGCTGAAACGACGCACTGTTTATAATAATTAGCCCCTCGTTTCGTCCGCGGCTATCGAAATCCAGATACGAAATACGAATTTTTAATTTCACCAATAAGAAATAATTACCTGTAAACTTTGAAGACTCTCGTACAGTTGATCTATGTTTGATGCACCGAGAAGAAGGCACTGAACACTTTCATTCTTTAAAGACCACGCGATGGCCAACTGTCCGAAAGAGCAACCGAGTCGTTCGGCGAGTGCACACACATCTCGCAGTTTATCCGAATATTTTCGCGTTTCTTCATCGGCTGACTTCTCCTTCCAGCCGTATTCCTGCTGGAACAAAGACAGAAAATAACGCGATAACGTAACGGACGTTCACACACATGTTTGTTTATTCCCTTAACTTTTATGTATGCTAATGTGCGTGGAAATACGGCATAGCCTATCACGATATGCGAATTCGACTACGTACTTCTTTATACAAAGATTGCGTTTCGTCTTCGGTCCAACTGAATGACGAATATTTATTCTGAAATGAAAAGGTAAACATTCCAAGCATTATTATTTTGCTAGCGCTACAGATATCTTGAGGCCGACAGCTACCAGCTTCCTCAATTATTCTATGAAATATCACGAAAATTTTCTTTTTGGATAATATTACCTTATACGAAGATCTCGATAAAAAAGATACACCACAGTCGTCAGGTTTCGAAGAAACCATACCGATCGTAACCGTGGACCACGCCATCAGACCAACACCTACGGTTTACAAACGACTTTTTTGAATATCGTTAAGGAATATGCACACAGAATAAATTGGACGTTTCGCGATTAAATACCGATTTTATTGTACAACTCTGGCATATAAAGTTCTGGTTTTTCTCTATAAAATAGATGATACTCGGCTTGTTCCACGATTGGTGTAACACAATTAAATTGACGGCAATTTGTGTAAGCTTCCATAATTTCGACAGGGGTCCAACGAGACGTTCCCCAATACATTACCCATCCTTTGCTTATCACGTAATTCATTGCACGTACTATTTCTGAAAGAATAAAATGAAGCGAATAAAAACGTGATCGTAAGCCTCGATCGCTTCAATTATTTTTAACATAGTACTTTAATTGCACCAGAGAAACAAGAAACGAACCTTCCATAGGACACATAGGATCTACTTTGTGAATCATCACAATATCGATGTACGATAATTGTAACCTGACTAAAGATGCTTGTACAGATTCGATTATGTGTTTTCGTGACAATCCACGACCCTCTGCCCTGCGATCAAATTTCATAACATCATACATCTGATTAACGTTTACATCTACGTCGTACTACTACGTTGCCAATTTTTATATTTCTATTTTATCAATTGATCACCATTATTTGAAATGTAGCAATAATTCGGAAGTTAAATCAATCCAAGCTCGATCGATCGATACTCACTTCGTGTTCCAATATATTTTGGTGGTAACGACGTAACTTGAACGATTCCAAGCACGTCGTAATAAAATTCGTCCAAATTGAATTTCTGCTCTATGACCGCTATGAGCTTCACTCAGATCGAACACATTTATTCCACTGTCATAAGCGAGGGCAACTACAGCTTCAGCTGCTTCCTCATTACTGCAACCTCCTATTCCGAAAGTTGTCCATGTACCTACATGTAGAAAGCAATTTTGTTAACTCACTTGTCTCGATTCTGTACAGATTATCTAATGTATTCAAACTTTTCAATGGACAAATACGATGCAATCATCATCATCATCATCATCATCATCATCATCATCATCATCATCANTCATCATCATCATCATCATCATCATCATCATCATCATCATCATCATCATCATCATCATCATCATCATCATCATCATCATCATCATCATCATCATCATCATCATCATCATCATCATCATCATCATCATCATCATCATCATCATCATCATCATCATCTCTCTGGCTCTGGCACGTTGCAAATTTTCCGTTTCTCTTCATTCTCTTTTATTCCCCTGAGATTTTGGTATCAGATGCCTGATCAACTCTCTTCAAAAATATTTACAATTTGGGTAATAGTTCCAATTACGAAATAGTAATATACAAAATAGTTCCAAACGACGACGACCACAACGACAATGAACACGACAAGCACAATTGTCACAGAAATAACAATAAATATATTCATCTGGATACGGATATTATTGTTATATTACGTGTCTACCTATACTACTTAGTCCACTAATTATTTACATTGCATTTTACTAGCAAATCGTACGTGAAAAGCGTGCATGCCCACGTTAGTGGATATAAAGATTGCATGGACAAGATTTACTAGGCGAAATAAAAGAAAGATGACTATAAATGTGAGGAATAGACAAAAACGGAACGGAAAGTGGCATTGTCGACGGATGGTGGAAGGATATAGGTTTCATCGTTTTCTGTACATATCTATAGTCTAAAAAATATGGCTAACATAATATTACTGACAAGCTATCTGAAAGAGGTGTATAGTAAAGCGTAAATTGAGATAGAATAAAACGGGGAGGGGGAGGGGGTAACCGCGTTTCTGTTCGTTTCTACGAAAGTTGGGAAAACATTCAGCGTACCTAATCCAACATTGGAAACACGTAGACCGCTTTTGCCCAAGTTGCGGTAGCGAATACCTGGCGAAGGATGCTGTAAGCGCTGCGCTTGTGCGGCAATGCAGTTAGTCAGTAGCTGTTCCTTCGTTCCAGTAGTATTACTGCAATGTACACCAGAGTCCACAGCATTACCACCGCCGCCGCCACCACCGCCACCGCCGCCGTTGAACTCTTCCATGCAATCCAAACTCGCTATAGGTGCACGGCAGCTGCGCGTATAAAGTATAGGTACAGAGTAGGTATTAATAGGACACGATCGATCGAATGTTCGATACAACTACATAAACATTTACAACTAGGCATTCGTAACATGCCATTCTATACGAAATTTTGCTCGTTTGTTATTCGTTCAAGATTCAAAATCAGAGGACTGCGGAAAATTGGCAAAACATTCGAGATAGTATATATATTAAGTTTCTTTATTGCAACGAGTCGATTTCATATTAGCTACGTAACTAACTTTGCCACTTCGAGTATGTAAGAAATTCTTGTGGTCGAGTATGTAAGAATTGTTGCAATGTATTTTTCTCTTGGTAACATGTTTCTGGTACCGAAGAGCAAAAGAAATACTTTAAAAACATTCGATCCTTAGAAACAAGTATATGACAATAAATATGATAGAAGCAAGATAATGTTTATTGAGATGTTGTGTTATAGCAGTCGTTGCTGATTTGTTATAATGTAACAACAACGATAAATATTATTTTATTTTAAACTTGTTGAATTTGGTAATATGGAATTTGTATGTGTAGGTACGGATACAGATTCGACGGGCCGAGATGAAAGTAGCAAGAGAAAAAAGACGAGAAGAAACGGTATATCATCGATCAAGAATTCACTTACCGATAAATAGTTGGCAGTGGATAATAGTCATCATCCTCCATACTACTATTCGTATTTGCATTGTTATTTGTATCATTTCCCGCCGTGGATGTATTGCCGAGATTACACAACATTAAACGGGACATTGTTGTATATCTTCGATATATGTGTATATATGTATGTGTGATAGAAGCGGAAGATCTTCAAGAGAACGGAAATTGCGAAGAGATGCAAAGAGAAGGCGGAAAGATTAAACCTAGATCGGACAAATACGAGTGTGCTTGTTCATTTGAGCCCGGAGAAAAATGTGAGTTATTTCAGAATAATTTCTTTCGTCTTTCAAATTTGATATTAATTTTCATTCGAAGAATTCACATTATTTTCTGGTCCTAATCCTAGTTCTAGTGCGATGATTGCAAATTTCGTTTCAGAAGTAAAGAGTAATATTCTGATTGTAAATGTGATAGATTCGATTGAGATTCTAACAGAATGAAATCGAGATAAGTCGCGAGTATCTCGAGTATCACTGTATCACTGATCCATGATTTGATTCATCAAATGATCCCAATCGATTTGACGAGTCGTTCTATATTTTCAAGTCACAGTATCCGATATATGTATTTATTGCGCATATACGTTATATAGGCACTAGTTTTTCTTTACTTAAGTTATTTAGGCACCACAGTAAAGAACATAAGGAGGTACTGTTCGCAACTAGTCACGTGATATCGAAATGTTTTGCAAAATCCTTTTGTGGTTTTACCTGATTCGATCACAATATTGTTTAAACACTATGACACGGAATATTTATTTTAAAAACTACACGTCATTACGTAAAAACGAACGGTGGTCGATATGAGTATCGATATGTGGTACGATTGCTGGCGTGGCGCGGTGAGAGAGGTAGGGCGCGATGATTATTAAACTCCAGACCGGACACTAACAACGTCGGGCACTAAAAATCCACTTTCTGCGGATTATCCACTGGTCCAACTGGTAACTTTGTAATATATCAAGCTGATACAACGTTAATACGACGAAATCTTATTCTCTATCATAATGTAATTCTGTACTATATTGCTTCGAACTCTGCTTTCTTTTCCAATCCAGGCTTGAACTTCCGTGATGTTTCTTATCAAATTCGAGTCTTGATCTTGATTTTAATCCCGATCCAATTTTTGATCTCAATTCTCTTTCTTTCTCCCTCTTATTTAAAAGTCGTGCGCCAATTCTAGATTAATCTTCGTTGTCAGTCGCGTGTAGGTAAAAACATTCGGCGCCAACTATTCTTATGATTCTCGTTCCGATTTCTCTTTCAAATAGAACTTGCCTTCCGCGATGTTTCTGTCGAAATACCCGTCTCTGGATAATCGATTTTGTGTTGCGATTTACGGTGAGACTGACGAAACGTTTGTTAAGAAGAGCAATAAAGAGGAGAACGTTAGGAAACTGAAAACACCGAAACGTAGAACAAAAAATTTATGAAAATGTTAGGATCCTATTGTAGAGACGGCGAGTGTTATGCCTTCTACGTGGTAAGTAACACTGCATAACTTCGATGCACTGTGCTCCCTCCTTTACAGCAGAACCAACGAGCGTGCGTGCCGTCCCGTCTCTGTTCCACTACGGGTATCTTGGTGGTTTAATGCGCGTGTGCGTTCGTGCCCGCGCTCGCGCACCGTGTATCCTACCACGCCGTGTACACCTAATCCCTACCGTTTTTCCTCGTCTCTTCTCACAGGGGGTTGCGGTTGTTTTCAGAGCGCATGACGTTACCGTCGTCGCATTCAACGCATTCAGCGCACTCAGCGCATTCGCCGCATTTGCCGCATCGAGCCTCTCCTGAAATTGTATTTCTCACCCGTCCACCCTTTGTCCCATGTCCCGAACTAGGATCATCTAATCGCTTGCTCTGTTCTTCTTCTCTAAATCATCTTTTACTTTTCCTAGTTTCATCCTTCAGTCTTTCTTTTTTCTCTTCTTAAGTTCATTCGCAAACCAATCGATTTATCGTTTTTCTCTCCTTTCTCCCTTCTCTCTCCTTTGCTCTTTCTCTCTCTCCCTCCCTCTCTCTTTCGAATAAGTTTAATTTGTTATCACTAAATCCTTGTCAGATGCACTGATCTTGTTTTACGTTTTCGTTTTTACCGAAACAACATGAAACGTATATGGGTACATAGATATGTACACAAGCAGAAATATTGTATGTAAATTATAAATGGGTTAATCAAAACTGTGCATGAAATGTTCCAATGATCGATAGCATTAATTGTTTGGTCAATTATTAAGGGTATAAGAATTCACCGGTAGAAAATGTAACGGTAACTGTCTCTGCGACAACGCCGCATTGCAGATCCGGCGTGGTGACGTGCAGCTGACCCCTTCCTGAACCGTTTATGGTCGCCCACGTTGTTCGACCTACCGACCTAATACGCGCTCGACCTACTGCCATCCAATACAGCAGGGATCCACTGCTTAGCAGATACATAGTTACTTACTTGGATGCGTTTCACCTATTGTTTCACGTGTTTGGTACACACATCGCGCTGCGATTTTGTGTGTGCGCTTCCATAAACACAACGTATCAATGGAATATCGTATTACTCTCTATGTGATTCACTGAACCTCATAGTATAGTTCTCGACTAGTTTTTGTATACATAGATTATGTATTTGAGGAAGGGTGATCAACATGCTAAGCTCGAAATGAGCTAGAATCGCATAAACTTTGTTTGAATTTCATTCGGAGCAGTGAAAGTAGTCCGATCTTTCAGAAAGCACAAAGCGATCTTTATCGTTCTACTTACTTGTCAAAATTCTGCAACGTGTTCCGACGTGTTTCTGTTCCTTGCTGAAGCGAATCTGCGCCGCGTGACGGCTGTGTGCTCTTCTCGGATCCGCAGATCGACTCTTTCGTTGAAATCGTGCCAAAGGTCTCGGAGACATTGATTACAATTGCCAACACACGAAACGTTATAGTCGCAGAGAGAATCGTAACGCAACGTGTAACTTTTCAATTATCGATACGATATGTTCGTTAGTCGAACCATTGTCAATCGAAAAATCGGTAAGAAAGAACCGAGCAGTTTTTCAGCGTGTGTCGCGATAGGGTTCAAACAAAATTACCAACAATCACTTTTTAATAACTTATTACAGTACTTTATTAATCTCGTTAAGTTCTTAGATTACTTAAATATACACCCTGCGGCGAATTTCAGTACATGTCAATGTATTTTACCAAATAAACGTGATGTCAATCTTGGCGCGCAATTATCGAAACTTTCGTAATTCCCCCGTTCCGATAACCGATTATCATGGTGTTCTGCAATGATAACCGATTATCGAAACTTTATTTAATCGGACGTGCTAGCTAATCAATTACGTATTCATATTCGTTTGATGTATGTGCTGTATTTCTCGAAATGAAACGTTTATAAAAGCGGCAGTCTTTTCTACGCTATCGGTCTACTGTATATACATATATTATATACATACATACATACATTACATATACACACATGTATGCACGCACGCACGCACGCACACACACGCACGCATGCACGAACATATGCATACTTCATTCATGTGTGTGTGTGTGTGCGCGCGCGCACGCGCGCGCGTGTGTGTATGAATATACATATATACGATGTTACATACGTGTTCGTTATATATTCTTCGTACTTTTGTTGATTTCTTAATTTTCGTTTGTCTTTAGTTTCTTTCGCTTTTCTTTATAATCCAATTCTTTTCACCGACATTTTATTACGATCTTATTATTCATTATTTTAACAATAATCATTGTTACCAACGTTTTCTATCGTTACGAATACGTGAGTACGCTTTAACATTCGGATCGCACACTCGCATGAATGACAAACTCTTTCTTATCTTTTTACCAGAGGACGAAATTTCCTTGTTTTTTTTTTTCGTTTATTGTTTATATCCCTAAATCACGTTAGAAATTATATGTTGTTCGTGGTAAGCGGATTAGACGATAGCGCGAGAGAAAGAGTTGAAGAAATGGAAACGATTAAATTTGATCGCGACAGAGAAGTCAAAGGGTGATCGAGTATGTGATGATTTGATGTGAGAAAAGGACAGAAAAAAGGCGGAAGAGAAAAAGAGAGGGGAGAGGGGATGGGAGACAGAGAGAAATGGGGGAAAAGGCATTGACGATGGATTACGAAGGAAAGAATGCCATGGAGTAACGGAGCCTCGGGGTGAAGGACAATCTCGTCGAAAAGCGAGACGGGAGAAGAAATAGTTTCATATAATGTAAAACAGCGTTCTTCGGTTCACAATGTTTTTCGTAAGTTCGGGAGAACGTACGAGGATCAGAGTAAACACCGTATGAAATATCATTAAGCAACTCTACTTTCGATTTCGGATCACTTGACCGTCCTCTGGCACGTGGGCAAGTTTACCCTGAAGAATACATTGAGTTCTATCAACGAGGCTAATATCAGAAATACGGCATACATACATAAACAGGCTCGACCAACTTTTCTATCAAGCTGAAACTTATTCGAAGCAAAAGCAATGTAGAGTAACATTAGTGTCGATAACAGCGATATGGCACTGTACTCGAGCCCACCAGAATTTATACTGATGTAATGTTTTCCTGGTTGTGTCGGTGAAAACGAAGATTTAATTAGCCACGGTAGACCCAAACACAACAATATGTCAAAAGTGTTTGATCCGATCGAGTTGCTAATACCCATCGAGCCGTGTCCTGATACAAAATAAATCGGTCGAAAGATTTAACATAGAAATCGCGCTATCCATTTCAAATATTATTCACAAACTAATAATTGTTCCTCACTAGTACCCAATTAATTCATTATTCATCTAACTTTTCGTACGTTATATTCACATATCAGCTTACCTTGCTTTGCCACTATTACGCTTGATACAGCCTCTGGTACGCTGGTACCAGCAGCCAGGAAAGTAATGCCCATTACGGAATCCGGTATTTTCAGAGTGTCTCCTGAAAAAAAAGTAATCACGTTTGTCTCACTCTGTTTTCTTTTCTTTTTTCTTCTTATACGATTTTAATTCTATCTGTTTTTTCGTTTTCTTTTTACTTGCTATCACTTTCATTACCGATTATAGTAATCATCCATGCGACCACATAGCTCAACGATCCAATCCAAATGATGCACATAAGGAACGTTATCGGAAACCAATTCTTGAAACGTGGTTTTTCACAATCCGGAATAGTACACATGAAAATTAAATGAATCGGCCAAGTCATAATCCATGCTGTTTTTCTTATCCAACCAGCTCGTGTAGGCCAAACCAATAATTCGTATTCATAATCTGTTCAACGTAAAAATATGCAACGTTTTTATTTTTTCTCTTTTTCTCCCCCTTCCCTTCCCCCTCCTTCCAACTCTATGCTTTCCACCAATACGCTTCACTCTCTCTATCTCTACTCCCCCTTCATCACCATTCAGTGTTTAAAATTTGGAGAAACGTCCGAGAGAAAGTGCTTTATCTTTCTATTCATTTCCGAAATGGATAATACTAAATTTTGCCCAGTGAAATTTCTATACTACTTACTAGGGTCGGGATTCTCTTCTTGAGTTTTCGTTCCTCCATTTTGCAATGGTAGATCTATATGTTCAGTTTGTTCAACGGTCGATTGTACTTTGTCGGATCTTGTCATGTGAATTTCCGTGCTGCCTTCTAAAGAAACGACACTTTGTATTTAACTTTTTAGATGGATAAATGTACAAGTGTTTGGAGCAAGTACATATATATACATATATTAGGTTGTCCCGAAAGTTTCTTTCCTTTTGTAAGGAAATAATAGATGCGTAACCTTTTTCCGTTTTATATTATTTTATTGAATTATCTACGATCCATTTGTTCTATTTAACGAACTATTTAAAAACGAAAGAAACTTTTGGGACAACCTAATATATATACATATACTTATAAGTATATGTAAGTATACAAGTATATATATACATATACTTGTAAGAAACGTTGTGATGTATGAATGTACTATTCATTCGTACACAAACGTAAGTAAATACATAGACGTACTCGCACATACGTATGTATATAAGTTGATCGTATCTACGATTTCAAAGAAAAAGATTACAATATCCAGATCGTTATCGTTATTCGTGCCTATCTGAGCAAAGTAAAGTGTTTAGTACTTGGAAATAGGTAATTTATTTGTTCTTTATTTATTTTATGGCCGCTTAAAGAGAGAAAAGGCACGTTCTCTTACCTGTCGCGCGTCGGTGATCATCCGGTGACGATCGATCAGCATTATGCGTACGGAATCGCGTGCATCGCTGAAACGATTTGTCCCAATACATGACGGCGATGTATACGATGTACAATAACACTAGCGTTAACGCTTCGTACCATTCTACTCGTTCATCGTGTATGATACATATCAGAATGGCAACCGTAACACCGTAGGCAAGGCAATCTCTGCTAACTGGCCACCAGTCAAGAGGAACTACCTGTACGTATTCGATTAACGTACGTAGACCGTTTGAGTTGCATAATACATAATATACATACAGGGAATATCGATAGGTTTCTTAATTGCACGCAGTCAACTAACAAAACGATAATAAAAGCTTGTCCAATACTCTATGTACACCAAGTTATGTAGATCACAAAAACTTACCATCCCAGCACCTATACCGCAACAAGCCGGTACCGCGAGAATATTGAATACAGCCGAGCCTACTATTGTTCCGACACCGATGTCACCTTCGGTGATGAACGTGCCGATTGCGTTTACGAACAATTCCGGCGCCGACGTCGCTGCGGCCATAAAAGTAGCACCAGCCACGTCCTTGGACATTGAAAGTGCTGAAATTGAAGTTTAGAAACATTGAGAAACCATCAAGAAATTCGTATCACTTCGGTTATTTCACACTTGACTTGGTTCTTCTTCTACTTCCTTCTACATACAAACCAGCTGGTTCAACCTCGAATCATTCAATAAATTTATTCATCGGGTAGACGAAAACAAGCGAAAAACATATTTATAAATCGACACCGATCGTAGCCTCCTAGAAAAGAGTATATTTAGAAATAACTGAGAAATGTTCCTTACCGTGACATATCTTTTCTACTGCGGGAACGAAAAATTTATCACACACTACCGCTAACGCGATAAACAGGTAAAGCGAAACGATTACGTGCACGACGACAGCTCCGCCCTGCCTCTGTTTCTCGTCGAAAAGGTCGTGTGGAAAGTCTTCTATCGCTGGAGGTGTACAATTTATACCTAAAACATAACATCTTTTTATTGTCACGTGTTTAATTGCATATCAAATACATCGAAGAAAAGATTTGTTCCTGGATGCCGATAAGGACGATTTATTTCTTTGTAACAGGCAGTTAATACAATAGTTTGATATTTGACGATGGAACGAAAAATGGTCAAGCGAAAAAAGACATTTAATTCGAACGAACTGTCAATTCTTTTTTCCTACTTTCTTATTTTTCATTGATGTTTATCCTACTTTCACCTACGTTTGTTATATCGTATTGAAGGAGGAAATGGCCGCATCACAAAAAAGAAGAGCGACGCGACGTTATTATAGAATTCTTGCTTGCCATGTCTTGCTCTTAAGCCCATTATCTTTATTTCACGTCCATTATGTTTCTCGTCGATTTTCTCGATCACTTAACAAATCTTCATCGTTTAAGAGATACCGGATGTACGTGTATATAGTAAAACGATCGTGTTTGCTTACATTCTATTGGCATTCGATTTTGGTTAATCTATTACATAAGTAGCGACGACCTTGCATACTTGGATAGAAACGTCAAATACACGCTCCACAAATGTGATTACGAATCCAGATAATTGGTTTGCATTCGTTCTAGCCACGATGATCACAAATATAATCGGTTCATTGACCTTCGCTGTTCACGTTGAATCTCTTTTCCCGGAAAAATTTCTTACTTAAAGAATTCAATTTCATTCATAATCACCTAGCCATGACCTAGTGGCGACAATGATCATCGTCACGATGCGGTTTCCAACATACTATTCGAAAATAAGTAAGTGACACGCCTGCCGATTTTGTGTACATACGTACTAATTGCAACATTCGAATTCATTTTCAGAACCTACATTCTAAACTGGCAAATAACTTCGAAGGCAAAATATACATATATAATATATAGACATGTAAATAATTGTGACGAGTGATGCGATGCAACATTTTATCGTGGACACGTATTAATTTATATATATTTAAAAGTAAGCTGGAACAAATAAAAGTATATAAATTTCAAATAACCGTTCGTGTCATAGTTTACGAGGAATTTGCTTGCTCGGTTTCATAAGTTACTCGATGAAAACCATTCCCACGCGCACTCAAAGACAAATAACTCTCTTGGATATGGCAGATCAGAAATGATCGCTACAATTGTTCACTCGCGACTCTCTATCATCAAATCGTATCTTTGTCATTTATTTAGTATTTTCTTTTCAATTTTTATTACGACATTTATGCAGGTACACATGTACGTAAATAGGCGTAAACAAATACATCCATATGCACACATTTTTTATTACGGATGAGTGAACGAAAATAGCAAAAATTAGAAAATTGAGGAAAATTATTTCTACTTTCAACGATGGATTCGTTTAATGTTCCAGTTTATTAATAACGATAAGCAAATGAGGTATCGACGAGCATTAGTTTCGACGAATATTATGTATAAGTACTAATAAATGTCTCTCGTTACAAAATTTTTCGTTATATAGGTAAATCGTGAGAAATGTCTGATGCTTCACTAAATTGTAGCTTCTTTTCAATAAGTTATATTTATTGGCTATAATTTGTTAAACTTTGATTTTCCAGATAATTCGATATTGATTTACCTATTCTGTTTGATTAATTTCGTACATTCATTTCTCAAGTTTGCGATACAAAACTCACTTAATTTTAAATGTATCTAACAATATTTTTACAGTATAATAATCTTTCTATGATAGAGTTGCACTTGTGTATCATTGTTCCTTATCATATCCCAACATATTCCAAGTAAGTGAAATAGCAGGCGAATTAAAAGTTTTATATTTCCTCTCATCGATCTTTTCTAATAAATTTCATTAAAATATATGATGCGTGCGACAACAGTGTTTCATAACAATGGTTGTATAACGAAAGGAAAAAATGTTTTCTTTTGGTAATTATTGGAAATAAGAGCGAGTTTACCGATTTCAATGACCTTCAAATCTGGACAACTTTTCCCTATACATATAACCGTTCTGCCGTGTTAGACTTTAGTTTTTAGGTTATGTATAAAGCAATTTATATTTAATACTATATGCATTATTTAATAACTTATTTTATAAATTTTTGTTTTGTAAACAATTTTTCAATGGAAGTAGATACGTTTATTACATTGAAATATTTACTACATTTTAGACCAATCAAAAATTCTGAATTGAGTGCAACATTCTGTATATCAATCAATTCATCGAAAATTATTTTACGCTTAATGGCGGCCGGATACTACTCTGATCCAACCTATAACACATTGATTTTCCCTTTCTATTTATATAATATTACATTACAATGGTTTTCTCTCGTCAATGCGTTAAATTTAGATTGAACTATATAAAAATACGGTCGTTTATTCCAATATGGAATGTAATTATAATCTAAATTTGATTGAAGCTTTCTGTGAATATCTTGAAAAGTAACGCCAAGCGATTATTATATGTATATATAGGAAATGATTGTTTAGAATGTTGATCTGGTTAATATATTTCAAGGTCACTGAAATTGGCGAGGTTGTCCCTTTTCCCACTATTTATTCTTTTTTTTACAAGGACTCTGCGCATTCCTACCTTCGTTTGCGGAGCTATTCAACGTCACTCACATTTTCCATGTGATTTTCTCTCACCCCATTTTAAAGTCTCCGTCGTTAAACGTCTCTCTACATCGTATACACATCTACATGTATACATATATATACATATATATATATATATATATA
The DNA here is from genome assembly GCA_014737385.1 of Bombus superbus. Classification (NCBI taxonomy): domain Eukaryota; kingdom Metazoa; phylum Arthropoda; class Insecta; order Hymenoptera; family Apidae; genus Bombus; species Bombus superbus. The sequence goes on along the minus strand of JACXIK010000067.1, from coordinate 179,155 downwards.
TATATATATATATATATACAGTATATATATGTACAGTATATATATCAAGGAAATTAAGATCAATTTGAAAGTGATATCCCATCGTTGGTGTACATGCGTGAAAGAAAAGACCTTTCTAGGTTCAAATTAACAACTTTGTTTCTTCACCTTCGTTCTTAGATCTTGATAATTTTTCTCCTATAATTTGTTACAATCGACGTAATGAAGCAAATGATGTACGTATTGGTGTCTTGTACAGGTTACACAGCTGTATAGTTGATGTGACTTCCTACCGATTAAGCAACCTAAAGAAGTTAAATTGCTCTCATTCAAGTTGGCAGAGGAGATGCCATTCATGTCTAATGTACGTCGTATAAACTAGATGTAACGTGGCTCAACCATTCGGTGTCGAACGGTTTCGTCTCGTTGGAAACAAACGACGACCATCGGCTTGATCACCGATCATTAAACGTTGATTCTCAATTAACAATCTGTTGATTTCTCTTTCATCACATCGTCGCAATTTCGAAAGAACTCAAAACTTTGTTATTTCTTTTGTGTTTCGACCGCCGATAACATCTATCGTGTACGATATATAGGATTTTTCATTTATATTTCTGCGTTTCTTCGCATTTCGATGTTTATTCAAAAAGAGCAGTCTGCGAGGCTGTATTTTTATCATTATACAAATCTTTTCAGTTCAAATACATCCAGATTTCTCAAAATCTCAATCCTAAATCATAAGCAGTACTATATGAGTATTATTGTTCACCTTTTTGTTTCACTTTGCTCCATTACACGGCTATCTATTGAAATTGATTAATTATATATACATAAATGTGCCGATTCATTTTACGATTCCTTTATAAAAATTATAAAACCAACGTGTCTCGTGATTGTACGTACGTTAACGGACATCGTAATTATACTTACATGAAAAAAGTAACAATAATTTATCAACACAAAGACCACAAATAATAACGAATGTTAATTAACATGTTAATGTTTAAGCATCTGTTAAACGTAGCATTCGTTACGAGTAACGAATCGTGCGAATACATAGGTACATAATAATATATGTCCATGAGTTTGAACAAGTTTCATTATCACTAACGGTATCACTAAACCTTTTGACACGGATCATTACATTCAATGACTTATCAAATTGTTTAAATAAGGTTTCAATTAACCTGCATATAGAAGAACGATATGCGATGTGAATCTGGGATGAAATAAAATTAAGTGAAGGGAGTAGAAAGGAAGAAGAACGGTAGAGAAGTAAAGAGTAAAGTGCGAGAGAGCGAGAGAGCGAGAGAACGTGAGAGAGAGAGAGAGAGAGAGAGGAGGGCGGAAATGTTCGAACAGAAAAAAAGAGCAACGAGATTCAATTCGTTCTATAAATTTTGGGAGAAACATGTCTCTAGCCTGCACACGATCTCTCGTAGAAATAAAGATCACAGAACTCTTGCGATTTATAAAGAGAAAGAGATAATGGATAATTCATATGTCTCATATGAACAAACATTTTACTTTACGCGTACGTTGTGCTTTGACAGGCGCCCTTCTGTGCAAGATTAATTTCGAACATCTCATCTTATTCGTAGTCCTTTAGACCGATCGATCATCGAAAACTAAATCACAAGTATCGATGCGCGATACGCAGCACCGCACGACACACCTGTACATTTAATTGAATTCAGTTGAAAATGCACCAAATGTTTGGAACGATTTTCTATTTTTGGCTTCTATTTTTAGTTGATCTTGTATCGTTGTCCCTTTCCTCTTTTCTCATTCTTCTTCCTTCTTCTATTAGTCTGCCTCATTTTCTACCCCATACTCATTCTCCTCATCTTCCTTTTCCTTATGATGTATACAATTCTTCTACTCTTCCGTCTGTTGTTATTGCTGCTGCTAATGCTAATGTTAGCCATCCTGCTGTCCCTCCACTTCCTTCTCTTCCTCCTCCTTCTCCTCGTCTTCCTCCACCTCCTCCTGTTCCTTCTCTTCCTACGTCTCCTCCACCTTGTTCGATACTTTAATCCCGATTTTTTAATATCATTCTGTTCTATCTTTCACCGCCATCGAAGCAAACCTCCCTAACCATTCTTGTATCGATCGAACTTGTTGTACCATAAAAAAGCATCCGTTCCCGATAATATTCAAAATATATTTGAACGAACCTCCTCCTAAGTCAGACGTATCCATGTTGTCAATCCCGTTGTCACACATATACTACATTAACAACTACTCCGAAGTCCGGCAGCGTTTGTTGGAATCGCCCCTCCCTCTAACTCTTCTCTTCTCATCTCTCGCGCATCGCGCCCGCTGAATCGTGCCGCGGTCAAAATGCGAAATCGTCATCGCACTAATCGTCGTTATGGCTTCCTTGAAAATTGAACGTCGTGCCGTATATATTCCATTCCGACACAATCAAGCATTTTGCATTACTTATTCCCTTCAAATTTATTCCTCCACTCGTATAGATACACACACTTGTGCGTCGATTCTTTTTCCATCGATTATTTTAAAATCGGCATTACCATAGTCTGGGAAATAAACCAACTAACAAACGGATTGATAGAAAAGTTTTTAAACAAAGTAAACAGTGCGACGGGATACGATGCGATAGGCTACAGTAGAAGCAACTTACAGCAGTAAAAACGTAATGTCGATCTCTCTGTATGATGCGCGCAAAGAGAACAATTAGCACTGCCAATTGTAAATAAGTTGACTGTCAACTCCAACTACGATTCAGGGTGTACGGTTCCATTCGAAAAAATGCAACGGACAAATAAGTAGAGCTAGAAAAATGAGAATGAATAAAAAAACAAATTGATCCATGCCCCCCTTTCTTTAAATCTCCTAAATGAGATGATGTTTCAAAGTTGAAACGCGTGTGTAGTATGTACATTTGTACACAACACGCGTAAATATGAATATAATATCTCATAACAAATAATCACACATATAAGGATAAATACCAGTAAATGTACAGCATATACATATAAGTTTATGGTGTACAACATTACAGAGCATTCACCCGTTATCGATAGATATCTAATTGACAATTAAAATGCTCCAGTAGCAGGAATACTCCTGTTGTTGGATTATCAGTAAAGGGATGTCTTTATTCACTTTGTATAGTATCTTATCTGTGTAAAGCTAAAACCGATAATGCTCGTAAACGAAAAACATCGATGCGGTCTGCTCGACTTGGCGAATCAAAATTAGTATCATACGGAACGGCAAGTCGCACCGTTGACTTGGTCACTGAAACTTGTCGCTAATTGATTGAAATAGCGACTACGAAATGCCGCGAAAACATAAACAAATGATAGGCTACAAACTATTCTGTATGATCGTCGTTCCAACAATGTATTTGATCTTCGTTAATACATTAGCAATATTTTTTCCAAACAATGCGGCAAGTGCGAATAACCCTACGGATACGCGTAAGTCTCGTTTTCTCAATTCTTCGTATTCTCAATTCTTCCTCTTCCTTACCCTTATGTTCTATGTGCCTTATACATATTAAGTAATTCATATCGTATAATATTACTGTCGTAAGTAAACAAAAGTCGTGACTTTTGTTTTCTTAAACACACATTTCTCCCTTATTGCGACATACACGATTAGTTGCGTTCTCTCAAAGAGTAAACGAACATCTAATAACAAGTAATAAGTAATAAAGAGCAATTATGATGAGGCATTCGACGACTAACGAATGCGTATACACGGATGCATGCGGTTACGTTGAACGAAAAAGATGGTGGAAATATCGAGATACTAAAATTTAGAATGAATCATTACGTAATATGTTCAGATTATCAATATGATCTATATATAATACGTTATATATAATATATATATATATATATATATATATATATATATATATATATATATATATATATATAAAATTTTCATCTTTTACCTCTACGCTTGTTCTCCTTACTTTCCATTTATAACATGACATACTTCCTTCGTTATCATTGAAATTTACGCGTATAGTTACTTTTATGTATCATTAAGAGTACGTACATACTCTATTTCTTTAAGGATTTCGCAAGTTATTGCAAATTGGACCAAGCATTATCGGACCTGCAGAAAATGAAGCAGACAACTGCACTCCTCCAACGATAAAAGAGTTTCCATCGGATGGCCTTACTCGACAGCAAAGACAATCGGGATTTGTAGCTATACATTTCGTGATAGCGATTTACATGTTTCTGTTACTCGCTATTGTTTGTGATGATTTTTTTGTGCCGTCGATTAAAAAAATTTGCGATAGTAAGTTCAGTATAGCAGCTTTAATTCATTTCCACCTTATTTTTATTTCAAGAAAAACTATCGTCATGATCTAAGCAACATTTTCATATAACGAATACAGCTAAAACGTTGGTACTATTACATGGATTTGATTTTCAGAGATTAACGTAACAGAAGATGTCGCAGGAGCAACAATCATGGCAGCAGCTAGCTCTAGTCCAGAACTGTTTATCAATATTGTAGGTACTTTTGTCACGGAAGGAGATTTGGGCGTCGGCACGATTGTTGGTTCTGCTGTTTTCAATATATTAGCTGTACCTGCTTGTTGTGGTTTATTTGCAAATCAGGTGCGATCTTTTCCTTATGTCTTAGATAGACCAAACACACTATTGATTATGTATGAATCGAAAATAAGATCAGGTATATGAAAAAGGAAAACAAGAAAGAAATACAAATAAAGCAAATCTTTGTTCAGGTATTGAATCTGGAAGGGTGGCCTGTCACGCGAGATGCTATTGCATACGCAATCACAGTCCTCTTACTTATTTTAACTTTACGAGACGGTCGTATCGAATGGTACGAGGCATTGATTCTCGTTCTCTCGTACGTTTTGTACATCTTAGGTAAGTTTATGAAGTACTATTCAGGTAATTCTCCATCGTTACTTGATTCTTTCTATTCTTAAGTGATAGAACATTTTAATTTTAAGTCGGGAAACTAAATAAATATTTCATTTCATTTTTACGAATCTTCATTGCTACTTTATAATTTCCACACAGACTGTTTGTATCTCTAATCAAATAAAACGGAAATATTTATCGTTCTAGTAATGTGTTTCGATCGGAGTATACACCAGTTTGTTCAATCTGTAACAAGTACAAGAAAAAAGTACAAGAATCTTTCCGAATCAACTCCTCTACTTTCTAATGGTATTGTTCATATCGATTAATATTTTATTCAATTCAATTCTCTGAATTATACGTCGTTGAGTTTCATTTAAAAACACACGTCATCCGTTTGTTCTGTCAGACCTGGTTAAAAGCACGGATATTAATTTGTTGCAATCGAGCGGTGAAGATGAATCGCGTAAGTAACATAGATTGCATGAAAATATGTACAAGAATCCTTTAAGAAGCCTTAACTTCAATAAATATCTACCTATATGTATATATACATATATTATTTTAGTTGATATCGTGAATATGAAGAATTGGCCAAATTCGATGTGTGAACGGATTTGGTGGTTGATTACTTGGCCTATAAACCTTGTACTCCTCATTACGATTCCTGACTGTAGAAGAAGAACATTGAAATCTTGGTACCCCCTTACTTTTATCATGTGTATAATATGGATAGCAACTACTTCGTACATAGTTGGATGGGTCATCACTGTAATTGGTACGTGTATCTTTGCAACAACTGTTGTTATCTTTCTCAAATGTCTAAATGCACTCGTTTTATTTTCGACTCCGATTTAAAATGATCGCAGGTAAAATAATGATGTAGTCAAAAATAATGTATATTATTTGACGATCGATCGTTATTTCAGGCGATACATTTAGGATTCCTGATTCCATAATGGGATTGACCTTTCTTGCGGCAGGAATGAGTGTACCGGAGGCTGTTTCGAGTGTTATCGTTGCGAATCAAGGTAATTTTCTTTATTTTACGCCTTGATTCATCGATACCATGCTAATGGAAAAATCCACCGGTTAAAACGAATTTTCATTTAAACACACCTCTAAAGTAATCGATGAACCTTTGGAGTGATTTTCTTGTGGTAATCAGTACATCGATCAAGAAATAATATATATGTAACTAGTGAATAGCGGTCACGATAACGTAGTTATCGTGAAACGGTTAGGTTACGATAACGCACCGTATGATATTATCACGATATTATTATCAAATTTGCCTCATCTTAGAATCGCTTTATAATCAGTTACAAATCACATCGTTTCACTATGTATTTACCGTATTATAAATGTCTTTACTTTTTCTTCGCGACTAGCATTCATAAAGTACCGATATTTCACGATTTCTTTTCCTTTGTATTTTTCTAATCTTACTTGGTATTGCTGATTTAAAATATGATTTTAGGGCACGGAGCCATGGGCATAAGTAATTCGATCGGTTCAAACGTATTCGACGTGTTACTTTGTCTCGGATTACCTTGGTTCCTGAAAGCAGCACTTTTTCCGAAAACACCTGGCAATCATTATGTAACGATTAATTCACAAGGTCTGGTTTACAATTCCATATCGTTATTTTCTACTCTCACCGTACTTTATTTGTCTCTTCTAATTGGCAAATTTAAATTAACTCGATCGATTGGAATAGTTTGCTTCATTATGTACGTAATTTTCTTGGTATTTGCTTCTATCCTCGAACTCAATATGTTCTTCGTGGTTAATTTACCAATATGTGTTGACTGATACTTTATACATGTGTTTGTTAATCCACTGACAACCTATTTTTACTTACCAAGTTTTACAAAAGGATATGGAACTTCGAATCAGGTTCTCCTTCTATCTTCTTTCGATATTTCTATACGCACCATGAGTTGTTGAAACATCAATTGAATGTTGGTTTCACAATGAATATATCGTACTTGTCGCAAATAATTTAACTTTTAATTAGTTCATTATATTTTCCTGAATGTCTGCGCGCATTCTACTGTATTATTTTGTGATGTATATGTATAAATTTATTGAATGTAATATATGAATGCCTATGTATGTATGTATATATGATATTTATATAGTTATTTCAACAATTTACAAACCATTTATATTTAGCGTGAGCGTTTCTCAAATAAATTTCTGGTATACTGTACTTGTAGTTTATCCAAGATATGAAAAAAAATTACAGAGATTTTTATAGTTCTCTGATATACGTAGCGTGCAATATACCCCATTACAAAGTAAGTTTCGATAGAAATGTATAGCTGAACAAATATGTCAGAGAGAAAAGAAAACACAGTTATTTATGTCGTCCAAACAAATGCATTATTTCATTTGTTGTTTGTATATTTTTGCACTACATTATTCATTTTACAAGAATTTGCCTATCAAGAAAAAGAAAATACATATGTATGACATATTATAAAGATGCAAAATATCATGCTTTAAAGTTGACCGCAATTGGTAATTACAACCTTCTGATGTGTTTTCCCACTTTGAGAACCATAGCCCTCAATTTTTTTTACTACGCCCATACCATCAACTACAGAACCAAAAACTACATGCTTATTATCCAACCAAGCAGTCTTTATGGTAGTTAAAAAAAATTGTGAACCGTTGGTGTTAGATCCAGAATTTGCCATGGATAATATGCCAGGTCCAGTGTGTTTCAATTCAAAATTTTCATCTTCAAATTTTTCCCCATAAATAGATTTTCCTCCTGTACCATTGTGATTAGTGAAATCACCAGCTTGGCACATAAATTTGGGAATTACTCGGTGAAAGGTACTTCCTTTATATCCGAAACCTTTCTCTCCTGTACAAAGAGCGCGAAAATTTTCTGCTGTCTTTGGGACTACATCTGTTCGTAATTCCATTACGATACGACCCAATGGTTTATCATCAGCGGCTACATCAAAATATACTCGAGGCAAAACCATAACGATATTTGCAAAACGTACTTTACTTTTTCACAACACCTTTTTCGTAGCAGGTGCAACAATATGTAATGAGCAACAATAATTAAGCATACGTTATTTTGTAATTTAACTTATACTACTTTAATTTATATAAGAAATAACTGAATCAAACAAAATCATTTAGCAAAAATAACTAGGTTAGTTTCTTTCGTTTAGAAATAAATATGAATAAAGTATGATCGACACGACATCTTCATTGACACACTATACCAGATCTGACCAGCCTAACATAAATCACTCATATTTATGATATGTAGGTATATTCTATACGTCAGCGGTTCTTAATTTTTTATTTGCCACGAATCTCTTTTGCATATATAATTTTTTGTTGTCGCGAACCCCCAAAATCTAATTTAAAATTTAAATCTGTAATGTACCTCAAACATGTATATTCAAAACATTTATCAATTAATCATCAAGAATCTATATATTTGGAGAGGATAAATATTTTTTATTCCAATAATAAAAGGATAACTTATGTATGTAAGAACTTTTTTGCCTCTCCGGAGGTTCGCAGGCTAATTGTTTTACATATTTGCTTATATATATATATATATATATATATATTTTGTATATAATCGTGATTGAGATCATTCGTGTTTTATGCATACTACTACATACTTCTACATGTATATATTACAATATGGGTTATTTGATAAATATAAATGCACATCCTTTACTTGTTATAATTTCGATAAAACAATCTATTATAAATGAGTGAAACAATTTTTAGCAATATAACTCTCTCTAATAACTTGTTCGAGATTACTAATTCATTATTATAACAAATCATACTGCGAAAGTAGACAAGGGTGTTATAAACGGATAAAATATTGCTATAGATGGCGGTTGCATGCTGTATTCTTGAATTACCGTATCGTTGGCTTTCTATATTCGTTCGAAAAATTTGTGACAGTAAAGTGTGTTGTCGACGCCCAGTTACTCGTGAGTGTTTCGGTTAAATTTTGTGTATTTCTTTTCTTGATGCGATTTGTATTTTCTATGGGTTAAATAGTGAAAAATGTCACTGCATATATATGAGCATATATTCGAATGTTAATTTTTTAAAGTAGAAGTCGATAGATTTGACAAAATACCAAAAATGGCGATCTGAAAAAACAATTATTTCGTACAACATCTACGTATAATTGGATCGACTCGTTGAGAATTGGCAAACGTGCACCTTTCCGTCATTTCTGCATAATATTTCTTTCTATTCGCTTGACGGAAACGAATACCTTTGAAGTAACGTTTGGAATGTTCAACATATATTTCCTTTTACCTAGTAAAGTGTACAATAGAACGTTAGGGCACATAATTGGACGTGACGGGATGTAATGAAACGTGACGAAAAGCGACGGAATTCAATAGGACTGGACTAGACGAGACATTGCAAAACTGAACGAGACGAAACTTTATGTTACTTTTGACGTTAACCTCGTGTAAGAGAACTCGGTATATGTGAACGTATACATTATCACTAATAACGTTTACATGTTTCTTTTGCACATAGAGATATCCCAGGAAAAGAGGAAAAATGCAGACAATTAAATGCGTTGTAGTTGGGGATGGTGCAGTAGGTAAAACTTGTCTGTTGATTTCATATACCACGAATAAGTTTCCATCCGAATACGTCCCAACAGTGTTTGACAATTATGCTGTGACTGTTATGATTGGTGGTGAACCATATACCTTAGGATTGTTCGATACAGCAGGTAATTATTAGTTTGCTTTATATATATTAAAATATATTTGTTTTTCTTTTATCTGTTTTGTTAAGTGTATGTGAGACAATTTATCAATTCTTAATTTTTGATTTAAAGGTCAGGAGGATTATGACCGGCTACGTCCCTTAAGTTATCCTCAAACTGATGTGTTTCTTGTTTGTTTTTCGGTTGTGTCACCATCATCATTTGAAAACGTTAAAGAGAAGGTATACATGTAGATTTGATATTTATAATATCGTTAATTGTATTTAGAAAAACAATTTCTCAACTCAGTTAGAATTCTTGTATCAGTGGGTTCCAGAAATTACTCATCATTGTCAAAAGACTCCATTCTTACTGGTGGGTACACAGATCGATTTACGAGACGATGCAGCGACTATAGAAAAACTTGCAAAAAATAAACAAAAGCCCATATCTGCGGAACAAGGTGAGAAACTTGCCAAAGAACTCAAAGCAGTAAAGTACGTGGAATGCAGTGCTCTTACACAGGTATGATTTTGTTCACAGTATATTTATGCTTATAGTTTATGGCGTTTCCTTGATTCTTAACATATTGTTTCCTCGAATTTTTAGAAAGGTTTGAAAAACGTGTTCGACGAAGCTATTCTAGCAGCGTTAGAGCCTCCAGAACCAGTTAGAAGAAGACGATGTATCGTTTTGTAGAGAGCAACTAACATCGTTTTTAAAACCTATTAGCACTGTTCGGACGATGACTACTGTATGACTTTGTCATACAGTGCATACGAGAATACTTTCGACTAATGATAGTTCGTCTGATTATCTGTGCGATCTATCTTTCGTTTTCAACTTATTCGACGTACGCTCGATTCGAAGAAAAAAATTCGACCCAGAAAAAGTGAAGACAAGCAATTTACGTATAAGAAATATCCACACATAACATGTATATTATGTGCGTACATGTGCACGTGTGTGTGTGTGTGTATATATATATATATATATATATATATATATACATGCATGTATACATATACACTGAGCGCGCGTGCACAGACACACACAGAGGCAGACACACCCATACCAATATTTATCCTTTCGTCGACTGGTTCATCGAAAAAAGATAATGTACGGTTGGTTTTTGCTTCAACCAACTCGAAGCAGCGAGCGAACATCGATGCTTCTTGGCAATCGCGTGGAAGGAACAATGTAATTATTGATAACTGTGAACATCTACACGAATTTCGTATAAAAAATACCTGTAAAACATTCTTCTATTTAATATGTAAGACGTTTTTATTGATAACTTAGTAGTGTGAATTTTTTAATAAATCAGTTTAAAAAAAAGATTATGATTGAAACATACGAGTACATCTTTTATAATTTTTTGTTTCCCTTTACGTCATTTAATAATGATTTAACTATTTTTTCTTAATAATAATGCTGGGGTGCCTCTTTCCATCTCAATTTTCGATACTTTCAAAATGACAAAACTCTTGATCTGTGGTTAAAGCTTTATTTACATACATTTTTTCACGATGATATATCATGGAATAATTAAGTAGTAAGTAAGAATATTTAAGTAAACTATATTACATGTAAAACTTGTTTCTAAGCTTGGCCATTTACCATAAAAGTTTGGTATCTAACTTTGGATTAAAATTGATTACATTCGAATTCGAATGTTATCTTATTTTCTATTCTACCATGATTACTTAATCTCTATTAGGTCGCTATGATGTTGACAACGTTATGCTGTCATCATACGTGTATTTTGATATACGCACACTAACATTTGTTGTTGACAAAAGATTTATCATACGTTTTATGAAATAAGATGCATTTCTTTGTTTCTGTTACCGTTTGCCATTTAAAAAATCAGTGCATTACGCTTACGGAAAGGGTATCACAAAAGGTACGACATGCCTGCTATGTGTAGTCGTGTATTGTACTTATGGTTGACTTAAGTTTCAGAAAAAGAGAAAGAGAGCAAAGTAATAATTTACGCAGAAACGAGTTCATATGATTATTACTTACTTTTGGTCATTTGTTTGAACACTGTATTTTTTATTATAGTACAAACAATACGAAGTACGGAAATCTCTACTAGTAAAGTGTAATCTATGATTTCAAAGTTATTTTCGTTGTATCACTTTTGACAGTGATAAATCCTTCTCGCAGGTTAGTCTTTCACAAATTAAAAACGAATAAAAATACTAGGTCGAAAGAAACGGAGTAACGAATACGGTACGAACGTAATTTACGAAAACCGATGTTTAATAATAGATAGTCAAATGCATTCAATCACTTACGAATTTCATCATCGTTTTTACTGTTATGTTTTTATTTTTATCAGTCTAAAATACCGATATGTATTTAAAAGAAATAATGATGAAACAACGTAACACGTTAAATATCACGTTAGCTCAAGTGTACTAGTTGAGCGTTTCTACTTGCATGTTTCGCACCTTTTCTTCTTTATTGTAAAATTTCTAATTAATTTATCAATTCCACCGCAAAAATTGAATTCAATTTGTTGAAAATAATTAGCGTCAGCTATACTTACATGTAGTACACATCATAAACGCCGTAAACGTCCTTCCCTTTGGTTTATGTTTGTCGATATCCCTGTAAATATTTCGCCGTGACTAGAATCGATTACAAAGTACGTACAATTTTACCTCGTAAGACGCGATAAAACATAATTTATCTTTCGGAATTACAGAGGCCCTGAGTTGATCTTTTTGTTTCTTGTTCCTCCTATAGGTCGCATTAGATTCGATTTCGATTCAGTTGAAGATATGGCGAGAAAGGGCAGTTCGTCTTTATTTGCGCACCTTATCGTCCTATGTGAATATTTTTGGTAATAGATGCATAATAAATCGATCAAAAATTATTCAAGGGAAATGAACACCTATATTTTGGTATTGAAACGCATATTTCAAACAGGAATTTGAAAATTCGTTCGTCATTTTGGGAAAATCTCGCGGAAATGTTCACGAAGATGTGGCTGTTTATTAAATATAACGATCGGTTTATGTCCTGCTGCTGCGTGTGCGTGTAGATCAAATATTCGGACACATGCATACTTTTCACAGTAGATAGATTTAAACATTCATGGCATAGTATATTGAGTTTTGCGCATGTGTTGGTAGAGCCTGAACACCGTTTGAATTATGCGCAACATAAGAATTTGTTGTAAGTAAAATTCCAGATTGCGTAACGTCGTGAGATGGTGCGCTGGCTGCTCCTTCGGGAACTCCGCGTTCCATTGTTGTGTAGTTGCCAATTATCTGCTGTTGGTGTAATTTTGAAGGCGAACAAGGGATTTGTAAGGAAGATGACGAAGAACAAGAAGACGAAGAGGAGGATGAAGAGGAAGAGAAGGAACAAGATGAAGAGGAGGAGGAGGAGGAGGAAGAGGAGGACGAAGTAGAAGAAGACGAGGCCGATGCCGGGGACGATGAAGACGATGACGACGACAACAACGAGGAGGACACGGCGCAGGAAGTCGAGGATGAGAAAACGGTAACTGTGGTCGGTGTAGAAGTTACAATATTGTTAGACATGGACTGAACAGTTCCTGCACGACATACGGTATCGAAGTTGGCACTACTGCAATTTAGAGTATCGGAAATGTGATTCGGAAGAGTAAAATTCGAGGTCTGTAGAGGTGTTACGGGTGTAACAGTTGACAGAGAAGAGGATGACGAGCATGAAGACGGTTGTGACAATGAAGGAGAGAACGAGGTAGAATTAGAAGGTATCGAGATAGAAGCGGATGAGGACAAAATTGTTTGAGCCGATTGAAGATCGGACGAAGGTGTGAGAACTGTATGTCCCAAATGCAATTGGTAGAATCGATAAGATCCTTCGGTGGTTGCTATTCCACTACCATTGAACGCAGCGCATCTAGATGGCGCTATTACAGTATAAGAGGAGGAGGAGGAAGATGCTACGGACGAAGCGGATATAGTGGATGGTAAACAATAAAAAGTAGGTTGATGATTGTGTCGATGATAAGGATGATGCTGATGTTGCGCGTGATGATGAATTTGTAATGAATGATTCGCGGTATGAGGAACCGAGGCAAAAGTGACACCGGAAATTCGAAAATCATCTGGTTGCTGATGATGATGCAAATGAAGGTGCAAGGTTTGTTGGGTAGGTTGTAATGCGATTGGATTAGTGGATGAAATCGATGTGAACCGAGAATCAAAAAAAGGAGAGGAACCAGGAGGTATAGGATGACTGACCGAACCGGAGGAAAGTGACGAAGCTTGATCATGGTTTTGAGTAAGATTCGATATCGGCGATACCGAACGATTCCCTAAATGGAAATATCTAAATTGCTGTGGCATTGGCGTTAGTTGCGGTTGTGGTTGCGTTTGTATTTGCGTTTGCAATCGATGATCGTTCTTATTAGTTCGAGGATACGGATACCTCTCGATGTGATTCGCGTAACTAGGAGAAGGATGCGATGGCAAAATGCGCTGGATATTCTGGTAAGTTGGATCGGATAATCCGTTGTACGGAACGAAATACATGGTACGGTAACACTTGCCACTAGCAGGAAGTCCGGCATATACAGTGGTAGGCACTATGTTACATCGATAATTGGTAGGAGTTGTTGTAATAGGTTCTCTTCGTCGAGTTTTTATGGAAGGATCGCTGATCGTACAACTTCTACCAATACCAACGGGAGCGGTGTTGTTTATATCAGTCTGTTCGGCTCCTGTTACGATACCTCGCGTACTGCGCATATTCGCAACATTTAATTGTTCTTGAAAATACTGTTGATCGTTGTTCCTTGAATCTTGGTAAAAACGAAAGGTACTATTGTTTGCCGGTAATCGAGAATGTTGTCGCGTGAACAGGTCGTCCGTGTAGGGCTCACGTTCTAACGAATTTTGGCCAGTCACGTTGGTATTCTCTACAATAGTCTGATAGATATCGTCAATTTGCTTCTGCATCGTATTTATTCTGTTAATCGTGTTCGCGTCTTGTTCGTCAGCAACCAAGGTACTAACGAACGAATTCGGTGTAGAAACGTCGGTCATTTCATCATACAACGCAATCCGACTATCAACTTTAACGCAATTGTTTTCGTAATACGTCGGTAACGAGGGATGAAAATTCGCTTTGAAAACATTTGTGTTATCATTTTCCAGAATTGGCCGTTGATGAAACGAAATATTTTCATCCATGTTATCCTGTTGTTGTCGTTTAATACCGGTTACAGATGGTCTACGATTAAATCCGTAATCGTTTAATTCGTCATCGTCGTTGTCAACATTACCAATGTCTTTATTTTGACTGTCATTATTGCCGTTACCACTGTTGTTGTTGCTGTTATTATTGTTGTTATTGTAACAGCGACTAACTATGCGTTCTATCTCACTACTGCTACCGCCACTACCACCACCACCACCACCACCACCACCACCACCACCACCACCACCACCACCGCTGCTACCACTATTACCGCCAGCACTACCATCACTACCACCATTACCACCAACACCAGCACCACGCTCACGATTTACATTCTCATTGGATACAAAACAAAGTTGGTGTCGACTATCATTACCCTCGTTCTTTCCATCCACGATTCTATCAATTTTATCCTCAATGTTGTAACTATTGTTAGTATTAGTAACATTCATTACCGGCTGATATTGATTTTCGACTTCGTTGTAACGTCGCTTTATTCTTTCGGTTCTGAATTTATCTTGTTCTACAAATGCTAGCAATTCATCAGTTGCACTATCTCCTATATCAGGTCTGTTGTTGACAACCGTCGGTGTGCCTTTGGTAACGTCCGGTGGGCCTACGTAATTTCGACCATCTTCACAAAGAGCCGCTTCGATATCTTCTAAACTGTAAGGCGAAAACGCATTGTAACCTACAGTCGAAGTACGATTTTCGTTCACCATTATCCTAGAATTATACCGATAATAATCTTCTTGAGTATCCGTATTATTAACAGTTACACAGGACAATGGCGCCAGACTAGCTAAGAATTGTCTACGGCCATCGGAATTATTCGCTTTTAAGGAGTTTTTCGATTGCTGATAGTCTTTGACGTTATTGTTTTTCCCGTTGCTTCCGAGACCAAGATCTGGCAAGTTAGAATGAATGCTTTTTTTGTGTACAAACAAATCGGTCAATTTCTTATACGTTGATTGAGTATGTATGCCATCGGCAGCTGCAGTACTAGTAGTGGAAGGATTTTGCTTATAATAATTGGAGCCTGTAACCATCGTAGTCATAGTTGTGGTCGCCATTGCCGTGGTTATCACTGACGACAAGCTCGATGTCGTAAGCATCGTCGTTGCCATTGCCGTAGTTGTTATCGTAGCGGCAGTGTTAGTAGTGATGGTCGTCGTGAATGCTGCATCGGAGAATGCGGTGAATTTTGTAGCAACATGTAGAGTTGTTGGTAACTCTGCTGCCATCGACGACACGTCGATGGCAGTGGAATTATGAATAAATGTTTCGGCATCGTGTCTCGATGACGGATCATGTATTGGTAATTCGGTATCGATTTCCGTACTTGTGAACAAATCTGTAGCGCCCTTGGTTGAATTTTCACAAACATTGTCTTCTTCTTGGTCCACACAAGTAAGTTGACGTATTCGTTCCTCTAGCGACAAGTTTTTCGAAGGAAGAACTTTCTTTCGAGAACTCGTGCGATATTTATCGAGAAGACTTCTTCGAAGAGTATTCCTCTCGATCGTTCTCTTAATCGGATTCATCGAGTCATTATTAAGAGAACCGATCTGATTTTCTGCAATTTTTGATCTCTTTGCGACATCAAGAAAACGTAAGTTCTCTGTGGTAACGAGAAATGTTGGGCTATCCTGTGGCTCGTTAAGAGTATGCGCCGAAGAAATCAATTTACCAAGAGGAGCCGGAGGCGGCGAAACGAACCTTGGGTTAGGAAATAACTGTCTAACCGCAGAATTTGGTTTAAGACTGTTGCCTGTTAAAGAAGAACTACCCAGTTTAAATATAAGGGAGAGCTCTTTTATATTCGATGGTGTTTGGTTTACGGCAAGTCGACTTTCGTCGTCCTGTTCTTCCGTATCGCTTATCGTTTTGCTAGGCAAATTTGGCTGCGTATCATGATCATCGTTAGCATTGCGACAACAAATTTCTTCATTACGTACAATACATTCGATCGAATCGTTCTCATCGGTTGTAGTATGATTATTCGTTGCCCGATTAACCGTTATTTCTGTGTCATGGGAAGCAACCTTCTTTTCAGAAACGTTCTTTTGGCTGGTTTTCTTTCCATGTTGCAAGTCGATATCTTCTTCCTCGCTAATTTCGCGTACAATACGTCTTTCGGTGACAGTTGTCATAGTTATGGTTTCGACGAGATACCGATGGCGAGATTCTAAAAAGGAAAAATGCTTTCGCGAATGTTTGCCATCAGAAAATGTTAATCATATTACATATTTGCATTGAAAAATTAAGAAACGTATAAATGTACCATTAGTAGTTGCTTTCGGTAGTTTCTTGTCCGTTTTCTGTATATGCCCGTCATTACTATCCATTATCTCGTGGTTGTATCCGGATTCCCCTTCGACCTCTGTACCTGTAAAATTACGACGTAAAATTGGTTATTTCGATGTTCAATGTAGTACGGAACGTAGTCAAGTGTACAATTGATACGAATATCAACAAGTATGTGACAGATTTTATAGTACGACGACGAACAGTTATAGTTAAGAATGTACACATTCTTTTTTCCCCGCATAGCACAAAAATGCCGGAGTCACGGTACACTGTACTTCCGGCGACTGCTGACAATCCGTACAGTTAACGTTCACAAACATGAATAAGTACGCCATTATTATTTATATATTCGTTCCATAAACGATTTTCTCCTCTTTACTTTCCTTCTTTTTTTTCCACCTCTTTTTCTCTTTTCATTGGAAAGAACTTTGCTATTATAGTAATGAATTTGTTCGATACGGTTTTGTCATTCAATATAAATATACGAAACGTTAAGAACAAAATTTGCATTACACGAAACTGTGAAATTTCACATAGCGGATCTATCGCGGAAATAAAATAATCTATATAAGAAAAATCAAAGAAAGGTATTTCTTATTTGAATTAGGAGGTATGTATTATTCATTACCATACATTTTACATTATGGAGAGGAATGGTGTGAAAACGCGTGTGAATATTGTATAAGAATATATACCTAACTCCTTTGTGTTGGTTTATATTAATGTTTCCCTTTGATTCGAGCTTGTTATTATCGGGAAGTAAGGGAGGAAAGCTCGGTTCTTAATGTATGTATTCATAAAGAATATGGCAAAAAACAAGGAATGTCATAAAATATCTTTGTTAAAAAAATTAAACTTTAATACTCAAATCTATTAAAAAAAGAAGAATATTCAATAAATTTAACTATATCACTCAGAAAATGAAGTGTATACCTTATTAAGATATCATCAAAAAGAATGAATATTGAAATATTAATTATTTTATAGTAATTGCAATTTTGTTTTAATTTGAACACTTAATACTGAAGCGAACTAAGAAATTTCCACTTCTATTATTACTGAAAATAAAAAAAAAACACTTGTTTCACAAATACTCACTTTTTTCACGTATTTGTTGTGTTGAGTACTTTAACGCTATCTTATGGAGACATTTTGATCGTTATAATCATTGCGATTTATAGTTTTACAGTCTCAGTTCTCACAAAAAAAAAAAGAAAATATGTTATAAAATGGAAAATCACGAAAAACGTTTTCCCTTTATCTGTCACATTAGAATGGAACTCACCTGCCGTTCGTTGACAGTGAAGATAATTTAACGATGATCGTAAGCAACATTCTGCTACGTTAGACAGCTCTCCATTAGAATAAACATCTTTGTAACCTTCAGGTGGACTTAATGTTTCTTGTTGATGATCTTGACTTGCAAGTAACGGTGGCGATGATCTTTCTATCAATGGTTGCGATGGTGGTGGTGGCGGTGGTGGTGGTGGTGGTGGAGGTGGTGGTGGCGGTGGCGGTGGCAGTGGCGGCGGAGGAGGTGGTGACGGTGAAGACAACGTAGACGATGCGATCGTCGATGGCGGCGAACCAAATTCAGTTAGAATTCGCCTGTAATTCTCGACATTCTTTGCTCCACTAACTTTTTCACGACTTTTGCTTTTATCTCGTAGATCTGCCGTGTTTCTTACTTCTCTCACTACTTCCTCCCCTACATTCGATCTCCTCTCTTCCGTTTCCGCTTTGGCTTTTGGCACTTGGATTCCTTTTGGTATTACATGCTCCTTTCTTTTTATTATGTCGTCTTTAATTGCCTCCTCTACCATTAATTCCTCCTCTTCCTCTCGTTCTCCTTCTTCGATTTCTTCTTCATCTCCTTCCACTTCTATTTCATATTCTTCATCATCTTCATCTTCTACATGTAATTCAACGCATTCGAATCCTTCGCGAGTACAATTTTCCTCTCTGAACGTGTTTTCGTGTATCATTTCTCCATCTCTTTCTATATCATGGTATCGATTGTTATCTGAAACACCGAAATGGAGATTCAATTCGGCTCGACATTCTTTACAGTTTCCCAAACGCATCAATTCATGTTCTTGGCAACAACAATCGCAGTCTTCTTCATAATCGGCACAACATTCTTCTTTTATCAATATTATATAATCAGCTGCGAAAAACTCGTTCAATTTTTCGTTGATTACAACCCGATTTTTCTGCGATCTTGTTTTAGATTGACCAGGTTTTTTTAACAGGGACTTGAGAATTTTCGCAGGCTGCTCTGCCGGAAGTTTGCTTCCGTGCTCCTTCATTATTGGGGCTTCTTTCTTCCCCCTCTGTGCTCTCTATATATATCTCTTTTCTGTGTCTATGTCCGCGCAGTATTCCTTTCTCTATCTGTCGTCCACAGGTGTGCGTTACAACGTTATATTTCTCCTTTTTCCATAATTATCATGATGCGCGTTCTGGACACAACAGTGTTTCCTCTGTATTTCCAAATTAAATTCCAGCTCCAGACTCTTGATGTGTTTCGATATAACACTATGCACAATCGATTACCTGATACGATTGATCACTTGATCCTGTTAATAAATTAAGTATCATCGAGCAGCCACGCCATACTTTTCTAGAGACGACTATTGTTCCGTTTCTGTAAATTTGTTCATTCCACGACGCGTTAAGCGATACTGGATAAACAAAACCAGTCAGTCAATCGCACATAACCGACTCGTCACGATTCGTACTTATGATACAGGCGAATATTGATTGAATTTTATTCAACATTGCAAACGGAAAGGAAATAAAAAGAAAAATGTAAAGTGAAAATTACTTGTAAAATTGAAATCGATGCACTCTATCTGTTTAAACTGTTGTCGTTTTCCTGGTGTTTTGTGCCATCAATCGAAAATTATTCGACATACTACGAATAGAGAAATCTAATTATGTAATAGGAAAAGCTGAATCGGTAGCAATGGAAAAGCGAATGAACGAATGAACAAACATACGAACGAGCGCGTGTAATTAGAATCATTCGATATCCCCTTTATTCCATAGCAGCGACAAGCAGCAAAAACCTTTTTGCGTGCAGCTCGGAGTTTTCATGCCTTGGTATTTCACTCGTTCGTGGGAACGATTAGTTCAAGCATTATCACCGGTCATTATTATGTTATATATATATATGTGTGTGTGTGTGTGTGTGTGTGTAAGTATTATTATTTCATTATTATGTGTTTACACTAAGACACCGGCATTGACACTCGTCTACGACGACGATGGTCGTGTTAACCGTACTGTCGCCGTCACTGTCGATGTTTTCGTCACGATCCTCGTTAGCGTTGCGTCGTTGCTTTCGTCATTGGCACCGTTTTCTTTTCCGAACGTTCAGTATTTCATTCGTTGTGCGCAAGCGAATGCTCGTTTCAGGTAACACTCGACCGTTTATCGATCTTGGACGGCGAACGTGGGCGCACTTCTAAACGATACAACGCACCACCGCCATGGTTCTCGTTGTAACTCGTACTTTCACCGTATATACGCGCACATACTTGCATATTTGTACATACGTACTATTTAATATTCGGCAATGCAGCACAACCGAGGTATTACAGTCGAACAAATGAATTTCACGACTGGTTAACGTTCATTTCACTTCATTTACCTATTGATGAAGTGTTAAGGTGAAATTATATTACTGTACAAAATTGGTGAAACGTTTATACAGTCAAGATTATCTATCGAAGACTGGGTAAAGCTCCTGATATTCACGACGCGGTAACGACAACTCAGCGCAGCGCAACAATTCTAATCGCATGTACCATAGCTACTCGTTCGAAACGAACGCCGATGCTAGCTGTCATCGGACCGTTTTGACCTCGAGAGGACACCACCTCACAACCGTTGCCTAGAGTAGATCATTAACGCGCACGATAACCGCGCATTACGTCATAATATATTTGAATTTGTTCCGTGCAATAGCAAATGGTAAGCGAAGGATCGATTGCGATAGAAAATGACCATTTAATATTGTTATATTATTACCAATAAATATTAACAAGTCTTTGCTTCCCATCTTTTCCATAAAACGTAAGATAATTAGGTACACGTAATATGAAAGAAAGCGATCCTAACATTAATTATAACTATGTAATGGTCTGAGAGATAAAACTTAATGAAACGAAAAAATTAAAATATCTTGAACTTACAATTTCTATTTATTTATTTATACTTATTCATTCATTTAGTTCATTATCCATGTTACTTCTCAATTGTGTATTTTATTTTGTTATTTACTTATTTTTTATTTATTTCTGCCGAGGACCTTCACGTTATTCCTGCGAATTTTATAATTATTTGTGTGGACTTGTATATTTTATGACAAAATATTTCTAAGATACTTTATAATATTTTTAAATGATGATCGTTTATTGCCATGCAGTTCAAAATGTTAAAAAAACTAACGCAATAAAAAATAAATTGATCCTCCGCAGCGCGTGAACTTACAACAAAAAGGTTCACAGAGATTTCGCAGCCGAATGCTTTAACCGTTTCATTTTTTATTTTCTAACAATCGTTTACTGTGTCATAACAAAAACAGTATAATATTTACAAAAGGATATAATAAACTGAAAGCAAACAAAAGTTTAACACGAAATACAGTTCTAACAACTAAACTAAATGCTCTAACTCGAAACGCGGGTAGTTTTGACGATGACAATATATTGTACACTATGCAGTTATTCTTATTAATATTCGGATACCCTTTACAACAGAATAATTTTTTTCAAATTGGAGCAAACGATGAACTGTTCTGAGAAGTTGAAAGGATTAGTTTACTAAGATTAGTACCTTTTCACTGACATAAATCTATAAAACGTCGATATGTTTAATATTTAATTTTTATATTTTAATATTTTAAATTTTCATTACAGAGTCAGATAAAAATATGTAAGAAGTGACTTTCACTATTTTTTCATAATACTGATCAATTGCATCTTAAAAAATTTTTTTTCATACGTTATTTAGTAAATTCTCTTCTAACTTCTCAAAAAAAAAACTTGTGTTGCATGGTCGAATTTAAAAAAAGTTATTCTATTTTAAGGTGTGTCGGAATATTAATGAGACTGACTGTACATTTTTTATACTTATTACATTTATTGTTACACAGATAGGTTATGCTAAAGCTTTTGGCCTCAAATTATAATGGTTCCGGAATATGTAGCATGGCACTGGATAGTTAGTCTCTAATTGTTTCTGTGGTGTGTGTTGTGTATCGTATTACTCGTGTTTATAGTATAAGGTATCTTAAATACTATCTTATGATATAATGAATTATAATACAGTATAATACAATATAATATAATATGATATAGTGTAATGTAGAGTAGTATAATAATAATTAAAATAGAGTATAATATAATAATTAAAATATGACAAATACAATTTGTTTCTATTGTTCAGATTACGTCCAACTGCTACATTTCCAACTCTTAAACGGGCGTTCAAGAGTTACTTATGCCATCAACAACGTACAGAATAGACCTGATATGTGACATTCAACGCTTTTATGGGTTCCACGTTTTGAGAGTCATCTGACCTGCCCATACCATTTTCGTATCGCATGCGATGTTATCGATTCGGTATAGTAGCGGTGCCATAAATGACGTATAGAATTAACGTGACTACAGACGAGTATACAGCATAGATCTTACATCTTATAGACTTCGTGTCCCATTTTCTGAAATATTGATCGTATAAAAAATTAGTGTTTCTTACGCCCTCTAGGATTTACAGCGGTTTGTGTAGAAACTATATTCAATCCAATTAATAAAATTGGTAAAGTTACGGACAAGTGTGCTAATGTCATTACGAGTAAAAGTCTGTAGTAAAGATTCCCCTCTGATAGATTACACATGGTTACACGTTAAACTAGAAACGATATATGTGTACGTATGTATTACATTGCGTTTTAAAATATTTAACAATTTGATGACAGCAGTTAAATTTTCACATGACATAAGTTCAATTATACGTCAATTATAAATGAATTTATCAACTTATATTTTCTGTTACAACATAATAACGAAAATTTTATTAATTTCTGAGATCTTTTTTATACTTTATTTAAACACAATCTCGATATACTTATCTAAAACGAGAAATATTTATCCATATAATCATAATAATTGTTTATGTAATATAAACCATAAAACATCAGTGATTTTATAAAGATTTAATGAAAAGAAAAAGTTCAAAATACGGTGTGGAGCACGTAACTAGAACTACTTCGATTATTGCATAAATAACGACTTTAATGAAAAATGTTTCTGATAAAAATTGGATGGTTTCGAAGAGAACATAATTTGACGTGATTAGTTTTTGGTAATTATTTAGAAGTTTGTTCTCATTACCAATTTCGATGATTTTTTAATGTGTCGTCAAGGACAATTTTTCAAGACAACAATTTTTTCCTTTAAATGCACATAAACGCCGCTTGGCCCTAGATATTTCTGACATATTCGTAAAAAAGAACTATCCTTATTAGACATTGAATCCCGCTCATATATGTGTATCTATATGTGACACAGTCGCAAATATCGCCGACACGTTCACTGCTTTGTGCGCCACTTGGTAATTTGTTTACATCCTTCAGCCATCGATCTGCTTATTTTTGTACCATAGTGTGCGAATCCAAATAAATAGCTACAAAAATCTTATTCACAACTGTATACGCGAGGCTGTAAGAAAATTCTACTTTAGTATAAATCTGGCTGTAGCATAAAAGATTTGACTCTTCGCATGTCTACGTTTCCGAATTTGTCAGTTATTCTCTATTTGTATTAAAGTTGTAAAACAGTTAAGAAATGTAACCGTAATAAATTGTATGAATCCTAAGTTTATGTAATAATTACAATTGATTGGTATAGTTTTTAACTCAACAAAAAGTAATAGCGTTGCCGGCTTCCTTGTGGCAGCCGGATTGAAAAATCTAACCCAATTTTAAATCCTACATATTGATGACATTCGCTTTTAATTGAATTATAACGGATATTTCTTGCAACCTCGCATATGTAGTTGGGCAGGGGACCTTTAAGTTCGCCCAACCGTCATTAGTATGCAGAAGATAAGCTGCCGGCGACCGGTAACCAATACTGACATATGCGCTAATGCAACACACAACTATAAGCAGAACCCACTGTAGTGGGTACCGGCAATTTTTTCGCGAATATCTCGAAAACTAAGCGAGTCCACTTCTATGTATAGGAAAAAGTTGTCCAATATATGGACTTCTATACATATCCAAAAATCATCGAAATCGGAAGGTAGGTAGAATTTCTATAATTTCACCCATATTTTATTTCTAATGATCTTCTGAACTATTTTGGCAAAAAAATTACCACTTATGATTTCCCTGATCATGGGTGTTTTGAGGACTAATTCAATTGAGCTAATGAGAGAGAGGGAGAGAGAGAGAAAGAATCCGAATCAGTCCGAAATTACCAAGCTATCCGAAAACTAGTCAAAATATCATGCATTTTGTATATATATGTATATGCCAAACATTTCTATACATTGTATATTCCATTCTTCGCTATTTATATTGCATATTGATTATTAACAGCAGCTCAGCTTCCTCAACTATATTTATATATTTTATATGTAGTAGTTCCATGCGGCAGTCTGTTATAGCTATAAACTCGACCTTTGTACTAGACAACGTTACTACCGACTGCTTCCTTGAGTATCGACTTATGGGGTCCCCACACGATTTTATTACATATCTGGACGTACCTATAATTTGCAACACAGGAAGCTATAAATATATAAGTAATATATATTTTTTTCTTTGTACCCTGCGAATACCTAAGCGTTCTTTTAGCATTCGTTATGTCTCCATTCGGTGATTTCTCTGTACGTCTACTATTGAAATCTATGGCATAATTCATATCGTGTCATATTTTGTTGGCAGGATATAGAAGACTCTATATTGCTTCCAGAAAATTGAAAAATCTTATCTTATTATGCGGTATACTTGGTTCATTCACCTGCATCGGCGTAGTCGCTGGTTTTACATTTCGCATTCCATAAGTTTCAAATACCTTCTCCGCGTAGTTCTTTTCTGAATCTTATTTCTTTCCCTGTTTTCTGGATCTCTATACTCAGAAAGCTGGTTGGTCCTTCATCAATCTTCATCTCAAACTCATAAGTTAATTCTTTCCAGAATTATTTAATTTTTCTTAAATTTTCTTTCATTACAATTCTGTTATCTACATAAATAACCAGGATTAAAGTATGTCACGAAGTGACATTCTTTGAGAAAAGCAAATGAAAACATTAAAATTTATAACTTCATAATAAACTTATTTCCAGGATAACAAGGTAATAATTACACACTTAATCGAACGTTGAATGAGAATTAAAACTCTGATTTCCATAGTGCTTTTATACATATGGTTTATGAGACAATTGCTATATCTGAGAATTAATCGATTGGTGTAGGGCAGTTATTATACTAGTCATGAATATTAGAATCTTATAAATGAATTTAGAATCATAAGGTCTGAACTGATTTATGACTCACGGTTGCTATGCTCAATAAGAAGGTTATGTTTCTTTGCCAAAGGTGACGTGCGTATCTCTGAGAATATTTTCCTGGGGTTACTAGTACTTATATTTATTATTCTGGTGTATCAGTAGGAGTTGATTGATTCGTTAAATTTTTTTGACTGTTTTTTGATTATAGATCTGTAAAAGGTGGCTAGAATGGTTCTGATCCTCTGATATATAATCCATACAAATATGTTTTTATTTTAGAAATTACATATTTATCTATAGAATTATGTTTCATTATTAATCTTAAGGGTAGAAATTTCAATAACATCACTGATGTGTTTATTGATTTCTCCTAGGTGTGAGTCAATTTTAGGAACCAACAATATATGGTTGTTTAATATTAAATGGGGGAAATTTCATAAAAGATGTCCTCGATATAATTACCAGTCACATTTACTAAAATTATAGTGAACTGATTTATTAAGAGGAATAAGTTCCATAAGAACTTAGCCATTATCTTTGATTAAATTGAAAAATAACAATATTTTATTCTCATATCAACTATCACTAAATCAATAATGGAGTTAGATTTTGGGTAAGAAGGTTAAGATCAATTATACAGTTGGACTCTATATTCAATTTATCTATCCAAAATCCACCTGTATAAGGTTTTACCTTGGTTGTATTGATATTGTTGCCCCGGAGGGAGGGTACGTTTAGTATTAAGGTCTTCCGCAAAGAAATAGAAATTATTAACACTACCATGTTCAAATGTTTGCGAAATCACGTTTACGCGATAGCAGCTGTCAAAGTGTTAAGATTTGATAAGTTCAATTTTGAAAATAAAATATCCAGCTGTTCATTGAATTCTGCTTTAAAATTGCATACATAGATATAATAAGGGACGACTACTATATGGGATGACTGGTACAATATGTATATTGCAAGTTAAAGAATTTATGGATCAGTATACCCGTTTCACCGAGCTTTGCGCCAGGCCTATACTCTCTTATGAACTTATAATTCTGAAAATACATTTTTTGACAATTTCTCATATTGCCCTCCGATAAAAGTACCACATCACGAACTACTTCTCGAGTGAAAACATTACCTGTAAATCATATCTTTTGTTACTTGATATCGACGAGTTTACATTTATCTGTGTTATTTTAATATTACTTAATCGTAATGAATTACCTTATAATTCTGTAATAGTAATGTGCCATTATGAGAGTAAAGAACCTGAGATAAATCATCTTCGAATATTTCCTTGAAATAAGATTTAAACAATTAACCTAACAGATAGTAGAGACTCCCGCCTTGGACATTAGAATAAGAAGAACGTTAAACTTACATACATACATATGTATATACGTGTTTGTAGGAAGTGTTCTAAGACGGGACACTTGTGAGAAGCTCTTGCGTGAAGTCATACCGATGGCCCTCTGGTGGACGGATGGGAAGTGAAGTACGAAATGTAACACCGATCAATGAATGGTGATAGTCTGATTGGGATTGGAGGGGCCTCTATGCAACGTACTGTTTCTATTCTAATAATGCACCTACTTACTTAATAACATATGACTCGTGTACTTTATATGTAACTTTATGAATAAAATCGTTGAAACCAACTTCACACAATTATACTAATAGCAAGTTCACGCGATAACGTAACAGATGAAATCATAAACATGGCTTATACAAAAATATCTAAAGTTAAAGAAGATGATGTGCTTGAATGTTTCCTTTATCCAAAAATTTGTTATACAAAACCTTCAATAACTATAACAGAGGAAATTCTCTTACAAGAAATTACAAAATTCAATGAAGTAATTACACCGTATATTGAAGGTTATATTTGGCATAATGATAATTTAATTTTTCATCCTAGAACAAAAGAAGCATTATTATTGGAAAAGCTTATTGAAAATTCTACAACTGTAGGAGGTAAAATGTTTAAATAAATTGTTTAAAATATATGGTTATAATAAATATACATTGTTATTTTTCATTCTTGCAGAATGTAATATATTGCCTCACATTTATATACGTTTACGTTTTGATGAGGATATAAGTGATGAATGGTTTGTGGTCTTTCTGATATTTAAACTTACCCAGGTTTTTAATGGATTAATTGCTAAAGTTATAGATTCTGACGGTGAATTTCTTTTAATTGAAGCTGCAAATGTATTGCCCCCATGGGCTAATCCTGAAACATGTGAAAACCATGTATTTGTGTATAATGGTGAATTGCACATTGTTCGTGAAAAACATAAAACATGGTTGGATTTGTTAAATAACCTTTGGGAGAAACCATATTTTTTCAGAGCCTCGGAGAAAGTACAAGATGTCTTAAAAAGACGAATTAGTATTTATCCTAGTGAGATTGAAAAAAGACATCACAAAGCTCGAGTCTTTTTACCTGAGAAAGCAGTTTCAATACTTCGACAAGAA
Source organism: Bombus superbus (assembly GCA_014737385.1). NCBI lineage: Eukaryota > Metazoa > Arthropoda > Insecta > Hymenoptera > Apidae > Bombus > Bombus superbus. Next base: position 151,039 of record JACXIK010000067.1, on the reverse strand, counting down.
CCAAGACTGATTGCATTAGTTATTCGAACAATTTGCCACTCTGATCCACTTGAAAGAAAAGTAAAATTTAATGTTTTATTAATTTGTGTACAACTATAATTTGGCTTACTTCATACATTTTTATGTATTATAGGTTTGTCGTGCTATGAAATATTTTCCTCCTGAACAACGTATTATGGTTAATGTAAAAATGACTAAATGTTTGTATGCAATGGCAAATCATTGTCGATATACAGGAGATCCAAGGACAGGCTGGAATATACCCCCAATAACTTATTCAAAGTATAATGCTCACGTACTTGGAATTAAAATAGCATGTGGTTTAGAAATGTTAATTGCCCGTGCAAATGAAGAACTCAAAAGAAGAGAAAAAAGATCAGTTAATAATTCTGAAAAATTAAAAGCAAATGAAGATGTTTTAAATACATATTTAAATCGTTTAGAAGTTAACGGCTATTTTAAAAATCTTTTAAAAGGTAGTGAAGAATATGAAAAACTCTTGAATGCAGCAAAAGATTATTACTTCAAATACTTTAATCTGTATAATTCTATTACCGATATTAATAAAAGTGATGCTGAAAAGGTTTTAGAAGCATGGGAAAACATACAGTCTAATGACATTGAATTACATGGTAATTTTTTGAAATTAATATTCCATTTATTACTCAGTATTTAATTACTACTTCATATTATAATTAATACGTAGCACAAGACGAAGCTGCATTAAGTCCTGCAGATAGCGATAGTTGGTTAAATGTAGATCCAATACAGCTAGAAACATTTTTAAACGAAAAGTGGGGAAACACTAAAAGCAAGAAACATAAACAAGAATCATTAAGTCTTAAAGAAAAAGTACAGATATTCTTAAATCAAAATAGTGATATTGATGGTGTACAATTTTTAGAGTATGTTACACTTATTAAAATTTTAATAATATTACAATATGTGTGTGTAATCTATATATTCTTTGTTTTCAGAGATCTTTCAACAGAAGTTGATGTAATGTATGATCCAGAGGACAATGGAAAAGTTGAATTCGATGCAGACATATTTGATAGTACATTACGAGGTATATTAGATTTAGCTGTTCCAGGAAATGAAGGAGAATTTGAAGGAAGTTCAGAGGGATCCTTGGGTGAAGATGATGAAGATAAAAGAAATGAAATGGACAAATATATGCGATTGTTAAATTCAGAAATACAGTCTCAAATAGAAAAAGATGAAGACTCTGAGATAAATAAAAGCTCTGATGTTATAGAAGATAATTTGATAAAAAGTATTACAGAAGAAGCAGGTGGTTCAGGTCCAACTGGAAATATAATAGGTAGACCTGCTCGACAACTTCTGCATTTGCAATTACAATCACCCACTACAGTACCTTCTGATTTACAAAGTTAATAATTTTATCTAAGTATTAATATTTACTTAAATATGTTAATGATTGTTAATGGATTGAAATTCCTGCTAGCTCTTTTATGCAAAATATGTATTTATTATTTTGAACGTAGATGAAATTTAAGATCAATAGCACATTTATCGTTGATAACAAGAAAGTAACTTTATACATAGATGTAATGTTACAAAGTCACAATATTTTAAATATTTTTGCAACTGTTATAAAATATTTATGTTTTACACTTGATTTTTCATTTTTTTCAGTCTTTATTATACAAAAGTATGTTTAATTACAATATTAAATGAAATACACAAATGTATATATCTATGTGTGTACATGTATGTACATATTAAAATATCATTATACTTTACTCTAAAATATTTCAAAGTTTGCCAGTTATAACAAAGATCATTAATTATTTAAACGATGGTTTTAACCACTTTGGAATTTTACTTTCCTTTTCTTTATTTGTTGGTATATTAAATGTCAATCTACTATTTGTACCATTATTTATATTCTCATCTTTATTTAGCATTGATTTCCTAAAACAGTAATACAGTATATTAAATATTATTTATACTTGCAGAATTATGACAAGGAGTCAGTATTTATAAATGTCTCTTACCTAACATTAGCTACTTGCAGTTCAACCTTCTTAGGATCTGTTAACTTTTCTTTTACATCCAATTTAAGAGCTGATGACCCAGAATAATAAACAATAGCACAAGGAACTAGATTTTCATTAACTAAGCGAGAATTAGGGTTCAAACTACGTTTTGGTGGCGTAGTAACTATTCAATAAGAAAAGTATGTATTATTAACTATAATAAACGTATACTTTCGGGATGTATAATATGTTACATAATGTAAATCGATCATAAGATTATTATACTTACAGTAACAAGCAAAAGTGTAAACACAGTCCACTAGTTTCGTATAAAAGGCGATAATACAGCTAATTTTTTAATTCATCGGTATGGTTTAGGTAACAATAATTACAAGGTGAATTTAATTAACAAAACGTAACAGTTTGTTTTCATTAATATTAACGATATATGGAATATTTTACAAAAATAAAAACTTGGAACAATGTTTACAGTTTTGCACTTTAATTATGCTCATCGAATTAAGATTTGAAAATTAATATTTTGTCCACTTTCCTTTATTTTTTCGAATTGCTACGAGTCTACGTGGCATACTATCTATTAAATTTTTAATAATTTCTGGTTCGATATTATACCATTCCTGTTGTGTTCGGTTGCATAGCTCATGTATCCCTGAAGGTGGATTATCATGCTTTGCCAGCCTTCTTTTCACAATAGACCACAAATTCTCGATCGAATTCATATCTGGACTTTGTGCCGGCCATTTCCCTACAGAAAACTTCTGATTTTGTAACCAGGTTTTTACTACTTTTGCAGTATGCTTAGGGTCCCCATCTTGTTGAAATACTACTTCGCGTTCACCAAATCCGACAGAATTAACAACAGAAGGTAAATTATTTTGTAAAATGTTTAAATAATGTTCTTTGCACATGATATCTTCGATTCGACATAAGGGACCAACACTCTTGTGAGTAAATCAACCCCAACACATAATTGAACCACCCCCGAACTTCATAGTTTGTTTTATACCATTTGTTTGGCCAATATTTTCGGACGAAGTCCAGTACCAGGATCTTCCATCTGATTCGAATCTGTTAATTTTTGTTTCGTTAGACCATATAACTCTTTTCCAATCTTCCGTTGTCCATTCTTTGTACGTATCAAATATTTTTCGTAATTTAATATTTTTGTCTGAAAGAGCTGGTTTACGTTTCTTTTCTTTCCCTTTTAAACCAATTTTCTTTAAAAAGCGACAAATGGTCCATTCACTATCATTTACTCCAGCTTCTTGAGCGGCGGTTCTTAGTGTTTTGTGATTTTTAAACCGAATACGATGTGCAATTTCACGTACCACTCTATCTGAGATGAGTCATGGTCTACCGTTTCTTGAACAAATGGATGCACTACTATAGGTCTTTTTTATTTTCGCAATTATTGTATGCCTGACACCACATTTCTCTGTAATTTGCCGCAATGATAAACCTTTATTACATAATGAAATGATATTATTCTTTTTACCTTCTGTAAGTGGCTTCATTACGGATTATATCGAACCAGAAATTATTACAAATTTAATAGATAATATGCCAATGGAAAAAATGGAAAATGGACAAAATATTAATTTTCAAATCTTAGTTCGATGAGCGTAATTAAAGCGCAAAACTGTAAATATTATTTCAAGTTCCTATTCCATATATAAAAATAAAATAAATCATATAAAATAAAAATGTTTGTAAAATATTCGATATATCGTTAATATTAATGAAAATAAACTGTTACGTTTTGTTAATTAGATTCACCTTGTAATTATTGTTATCTAAACCATACCGATTAATTATAAAATTAGCTGTATTATCGCCTTTTATACGAAACTAATGGACTGTGTTTACACTTTTGCTCGTCACTGTATTAGCTAATTATATTACAAGATGAATTTAAAAATTATATGAACTAAGTTCTTTTGAATTCATAAACAACATTTTTTTACGAAATATTACATTAAGTCTAAGGTTTTTCTAAAATTTTTTCTTTTTTAATTTTTGTATAACAAAAAATATGTAATGAAAAGATATACTTATACGCTTCTGAAATATTGCTTTTACTTACAAATTATGAAGTCACTGTTTGCATCAATTAAATAGCATTTTATAAAATCTTTGATTGCTTGAACAGTTTCCATTGGTTGAAATAAACCCTGAAGGACAAATTGATCTGGAAACTGTATACGGATGATTGTATAACGATATTTATTTAATTGATTTAATATTCGCTTTTCTTGATCGGATTGTCGTTGAATATTTGTTAAGAGAGGTGCTTCTTCTAATTCTTTTCTATAACGTTTAGCATCTCTTAATAATATTTTTGCATCATCAACTGTTAGATCATAAAAATCATCTGGTAATTCATCTTTAAATTTTCGTTGAATTGTAGTTTGATCGAATACCAAAGCATTTCTTTCACCTAACTATAATAAAAAAAGAGAGAAAGAGAGAGATAGGTTGTATGTTTTACACAACAAGTACTCAAATTTTGATATACATAAATCTTACAAATTCTATATCACTTAAACCATCTGTTTCATGTTTGTTGCATGGCTGCAATAAAATTTGGTTTCCAGTATAGTTATTTGTACTAGTGGATGGTATTATATTATTTTCATATTCTCTTTTCATTATTTTTCTCTCTTCGTTCGGAGAACATGTTTTTAATTCTTCTAGTTTCTGTGTTTGCTTTCCTGTAGAAATCATACATTCTGATGTTTCATTAGTATCTGCAATTAATGAATATTTATTTCCAGAATCTCTTTTATGTATATTGAAGTTTTGAGTAACCTTAACTATTTTCGATTGTTGTCGAAGCAATATTACCTATGCTTTGAGGTCGCTTTTGTATTAATCGTAATACAGCTTTACCATTGACAAGTCCTAATGACTTTAGAGTAGTATTTTTTAAAGCTTCTAATCCAAAAATCTGTAAAAATTATAGTACAACATAAAACGAATTTTATAGGTCTTAAATTCTATCTTAATTTCATAATTACATAAAACTTCCTAATAGACTGATATTTTACAATATTATCTATAATATTATTACACATTTAATATTGTAAAGCATAAACAATAAAGTAAAATGCCATGGACTACATATTACAAAATTTACAGTACAGTTTATGTAATTTTGTTTTTCATGAAGTATACAAAAAATTAATAGATTCAAACAAATATGTGTTTTAATAAAACACATATTTAGTAGTAGATTAGATTTTTTAATTAAGTAATAGAAAAAATACTAATTTTACGTAGAACTCCTATTTTAAGCAAAGAATTCAACAAATTCTAAATCTAAATCTAAGTCCTTATAGAAGAACAAACTATTTCAAAAAAGTTGATATATGTACTTGAATTTCTTATTTAAATAATTGTAAATACAATAATAAAGTTCACTAACATTAAAATCAATGTGCTTCTTAATATGTAAAGATCATTGTAATATAAAAATAAATTTAAATAAACAATATATTTATATATACGTAGAAACATTTTTAATTACTGTTTAACATAAAATTTATTAAAATAATGATATTAACAATAAAATGATACTCATACCTCACGATGCATGTAAATTAAAATAATTTTTTCCAAATCTTCATTAAAATTTACATGTTTTAAAATTTCAGCTAATGTTACATTAGGTGTAAATTCACTCATCAATCTTTCCCCATTTTCTAACTGTATACCTATTGTGACAGTGGAAATGGAACGTATTTTTGTACAAGGTATCATTTCTAATTGTGCATTATTTGCTAATCCGGTAAATCGTAATATAGCATTAGGGTCTAATACATGATTAAAATGTCTGTAAAAATGAAATATATTCAATTACAGTATTTATTTTTATAACTTACAATGACTTCTTTTTATGATAATACTTACTTAAGGTCATAAGCATCTACATTATATCCATGCTTTTGACACACCTCTTCTAGTATCTATGAGAAAAATATTTTACTTAGCATTAACATAAAGTATTTATCAAAATAATTTTTTAACATTTTTACTGCTTACATGTAGTATTGTCGTATTTGGAGTTACTTCAACATTTTGTCGACGACCGTTTGGCATAAGTACTATGACGTTTTTATTTGTAGCCATAATGTTTTATAACTGTTATCGTTTATAAGAGCTAACTGTTTATGTTAATCGCTTTAATCATACATTTATAATAAAAATTTAAAATACAACATAAGACATCAAAGATCACATTACATGTAACTAACAACACAATAAGACAAAAGAATTCAAATACTTTTTATATCTATATCTATATATTTAATGTTAAAAAGAATGTTGAATGCTATAGATATTCCTTAATGTTTTATATTTAAATATTGAAAATGGCAAGTTAAGTGGTGTAACAATACATTTGCATATTTTTTTATAAAAAAGCCAAGCATCGAATATTTTTTCTATAAATATCTTTCATAGAAACTTGTATAAATTATATAACATCTTATAGTTAGTTATTTATTTCTCTTTTAAAAATCTATGATATACAATTTTACACAGTCTAACCCACGATCACGAAGTATACAACCGTGATAAAGACGGAGCATAAACCTTTACTTCTGGCGCGGGGAGGGGGGGGGCGAATCACTTCCAGGGCGATAGTCATGTCGTACTTTGGGGTCGTATTAGTTATTAGTTCGAACATAAATCCATAAAATTTTGAGAAATTCAAAATTCACATCTCACTTTAATTTGTTTACAATTATAAATGGTTAAAAGTTAAAATCTATGGGTATGAAAAATGTTATCATAAAATGTTAATTTAATTATCTAAATATTGATAATTCGTTTTTTAATAAATTGTGCAACTGTTAATATCTAGTGCATAGTGAAAGTAGAATGTATTATCAATAATTTCCATAACAAAATTTCTTCAAACCTTAAATAAAATTAGTTTGTTAAATATAGTTCATATACTTACTGAATTATCGATACTTTTTTGGCAATATGACAATCTTATTTTAATATATTTATGATATTGAGTATATTATTGATTGAAATGATTATCGAGGAGATTTTCTTACAACACGTGATTTTCTAAATTTTTAAATAGGTTGTGTCCAATAGAAGTACTCAGAACCTAAACAGTTAAATAATTAACAGAATTTTTGGCTGAACTTCGGTTTAATGAACATAAAATTATTGCCTTTCTCTATTGCAATTTAATGATTTTCAATGCGTAAGATCTAAAAATACAAGTTTTGGCTTTAGGAATCCAGCAGTTTATAATTATGCGTATGAAGTGATTTATGTTCTGTTTATATTTATGTTCTCCCTTGTTGTCAAAAGATGGCGTTTGCAGGAGCTAGCTGCCTCTATATTACCAGAGAAGAAATGAGAGTACTCACGCCTTTAGTTCTTAGTTTAACTAACAAAATGCCGAATTTAACTAACATCAGCATATATAAGAACTTATAAAATTAAGGATCCACCCTATTTGGTCGGAATTTAGCATATATAAGAACCTATGTATTTAAGCTTAAAGTTAGGATTTCGCCCTGTTCGGTTGCACATAGACTAGAATGTATTGAGTTCTACGCTATAAGAACCTATTTAATTGTACGGTTCTGCGGAAAAGTTCATATCTACTTTTCTATTCGAGATAGACAAGTATGAGAATGATAAAATCGCACAATAATGAAACTAATTATAAGTTACCTAAGAAAGAGAACTTAATTGTTTATTATATATTTTTTAGAGAAGAAAAGGGAAGATTCCCTTTCAAACGATTATGGATTAGTGGAATGATGCAATAATTTTAATATTTTTCCATACACCATTTAGATTTAACATTAATTCTTGGCACTTGGCATGTCAATTGTACTGACATGAATATTTTTTCATCATCGCATGGAATTCATATTCTTTTTTCTTAGTACGTTGGTGGTTGTTGAGACGAATTGAATAACCTTGTAGGTCGATTATGAGGTCATTTATTGTTGTAAAATGTTATAAATGCTTTTTTGGTATTTCTTAATAGTACTCATATGAACAGAGAAGAATAAAAACGACATATAGAAATTTCTAACCTGGAAATTCATTGGTTCAAAAGTTTTGTGTTTTTAAAGTTTGGTACTTTTGGCCTACTGCATAGCTTATTTTAACGTGATAACCATTTAAACGATAAATTTGATTATTTATTTAAACACATATTGTATTGAGAATAACGGAATCTCGCTTTATTATCGATATATAAATCGATTTGTCTAATAACGGTTAATAATAAAGGTTATATACGTGGCTCAACCAATATTACTTATACTTTTCTATCTCCATAAGACAATATCCAGTTGCTCTTGTCACGAGCTCCGAAATCAGTAAAAGGACGGTCACACTTCATAAACATCCGGCATGTCGTAGCTATAGAAACCATAACGAAATAGTTTCTCAGGCGATAGCCCCTCCAGAGGGACAAAACCTTAGTACTTAACCCTCCCAAATCAGCGCCCAACACACTTTAATTGCGATACTTTACTCTCTAATGTGCCAAAATAAAATCAAATCTAAAAGTTCAAGTTTTTATTCACTTTCCTTACTGAAAATTCAAACCACGCGAATTTTTGTCTTCGACGTGACACTCTCAGAGTATCAACAAAGACGAACAACGCATAAGATAAAAAGAGTCATGCGGAATAAGCCAACTAATTTAATAAAAAGTACCTAACTTTAACAATCCACAATTTTTTAACCAGTGCAATGGATTCCTGGACTTCAAACCGTAATTTTCAGATTCAAAGTCGTTATATCTTGCATCCATTTATCGAATTCAAGAAACATTCAATAATTGTTTGAAAAGATCCTTTGCATAATTGTACATTTGTGTAGTCGTCACTATTACGAAAGAGATGGAACCCTGCTGGGGGTAACCATCCACATGTTATATTTATTCTAAGCTAGATGATTTTACCAAATGTCCTACTGGACAAATTGTAAAATATAAACAAAAATAAATATTTAAAAAAAAACTATTATGAAGGGAAGGTTCTCCTGACGTACTGAGAAGCTCAATGATCCGTCGCGATCGAGTGCTGTAACATGATCCAGTGTCAGATATCGCTGAGACAATGTATCTAGATACTAATTTAAAAATGAAACTTTTTTTATTTTTGATTTCATAAAATTAAATTTTTATTAACGTATTTGTGAGATCTGTAAATGGGCTCTGAAGGTAAGAAATCAAATCAAGGAGCTCTCTTGTTTTTTCGGAATTCATTTAACTGTGAAAAGTTTAGTTCAATTGTATGATAAATTCCCTCATTTTGAATTAATAAACAGGTCTACGCAATCAGCATTCTGTAGAGCATAATCATCTCAAAGTTCGTGGAAGGGAGGGCGAGGCAAGTTCCGTCCAAATTCAAATTGCATTTAGGTGAAATTGTAGAAGCGTACACTCGTGAAAAAGTATCTTGACTGGTTTCCTTTTCTATTATGAGGCCATACCTTTTAAACAAAATTGCAGAAATATTACCGAACATTGTTATTATTATTTATTATTAAATGATACATATAATACTTCAGTTATTCATCTCGTTAGTCACAGCACATCATATTTCACATCTTGATGAGATATGTAAATAAAGTAAGATTACACTAATTATTATTTAAAATTACTTATTATATTTCCGCAAAGATGTATTCAAATGAAATTTTTGTTCAGTCATCGGATATCTCCTACTTCCTTGTTCGTATTGAATCATGTTTTCTATGCGTTTTATAAATGTCAAGTAAGACGTTTTTCAAATATATTTCTATTTTCCTTGTGCTGTTTAAAAACAAGTACTATTTTTTCTAGATGAGGATAATATTAATTGCTTTTTCATTGACGCCTTTCGATAACAAATATATTTATTAATATTTATAAATTTTACCGTCCTCTGTCCAAAATAATACATTTAATTCCAAATTGATCATACGACATGTTTCGCCTCTCTCACAGTACAATATCTGTTTTCAACGGTTCCTATGTCCTACAATATCACAGAAAAGATTGCTTTACCATACCTTCAAACATGTACATTGTTGCGGGACGTATCCGATGTCGCGTTCGAGATAGCTCGATACCTTTCGAGAAAGTTCGTTATCGTTCGAGAAGCTTGATGAGTCACAGAAACTTCTCGATCCTGGATCATCCGATAGATCACATGACATAGTTACCAATGGTTACGAATGCAAACAAGGTGAGGAAGAGAAAAGACAAAGGGACATAGGAACCAACAGTTCTCTTCTGACAGTCACACAGCAAAGGTCGAGAAACTCAATTCACATTCTTGTTACTCAGTCACATCTTAACAATCAACATTACGATCTTACTTTACATTCATTCATTGGAATTATCTGTAACTCGGCAATTATTACAACATTCGATACCATTCTTAATGTTAATATATCTCATTGTTATACGCATCGTGCGAAAGGTTGTTGGAAATATATTATACATAGAATCTGTTAATTCATTGTCAAAATCAATATAACCACCCCTAATATCCTAAAAGAATTAGGGGAACGACTGTGTTCGTGGCGTCGAATTTACGCCTCTCATTGGCGCGTTTACTCGCGATCGCGTCTCTCCGTGAACGGTCGTAACAATAAACATTAAGGAGTTGAAGTAAAATCCGGCTTGTCGTGTTTGAATCGCACGGATTGTGGTCTCGGGTGCGTAGCGACTGGATGTGATACAGCGAGCGTCACAGAGTCATAAACCAGCAATAAAATAGCGAGGTCTAACGGACATTTTGCAGACCATCGAAAAAATAATTAGACAGTGTCCCAGGGTCAGAAGACAATAAAAGGAAGACCTCCATAGTGACCAGACCCTTAGTATAAAAACTTTGCCAAAATCAGCCCTCACACACTCTGTTGTAACGTTCTGAACTGTCACTCTGTTTTACATTTACATATTTTACATAGACCATCATATCTAAAGTCTGAGTTTCTACCTTACTTGTGAAATTTCTAAACTACGCGAAATAATTCGAACGACGTGGGGAAACGACCAGTGAGTTGTTAATTTCATGACTTTTCGTGTCTTCGGCGTGATACGAGCCGCGATTGTTAGACAATCCTTCTTTCGATCTTCTTTTGTTTTTTCCTCTTTCTTTTTCTTCTTCTCTCTCGAGTCGTCCAGCAAGCAGCACGCGCTTGTCGTCTTTGTCCATTGCTAATCATAATCATTTTACCGCTACATCGTCTCCCGGATTCAGTTATTTTAGCTCCCGTATCTATCGTGGTGATTATTATGTCCGGAGTGTTTAATAGAGTGTCTAAAATTGTTAATAAAGGGATTTTTCTTGTCTTTTTCTCATCAGAGTAATCTCAGCTATCCAACTTAATCGTCTCGCTCGCAATAATAAGTAACAATTATTGAAATTATAATGAACACACATTCATTTTAATTAGCAAAATTGAATGTTAAATTTATGCTTCAACTCGCTTCTACCTCTACAATAAGTACATTTGGCCAAATAATCAATAAAAAATACACATTAAATATAACGTGTCATTAAAATTTTTATTATTATTTTTCACATTATTATGTGAAAATTTGTTAATGCAGTTCCAAAAGACATTATTCTAAATAGTTTTAAATCGGTTTCCTAATTAATTATACATTACGTTATTGTAAAAATTATATATAAACTGATGGGTTAATGAAAATATATAATGAACTTTGCAAGGTTTATTATGTGATTTTAATTTAATCAATTCGTGAATTTTATAGTCACACTGTGTATATTTCGTGAAGGAAAAGAGGTCCTCTTAGGGATACACACGAAGAAGGAGAGAGAGATAATACCATAGGTCAATCCTACATTCTAAACGTGACGTTTTCACTTTCACATTACTAGTATTGTTGTGAATGAAAAGTACCAGCAATAGTAATATTATACCAGTGACTTAATAATTTTTGTAAAAAAGTATTTTTAATTTCATTTTGAAATTATGAAAATGATCCAGTTCAACTGGATTTGGAAAATTATTTTCCAGTATATGATGCTTACTCTGCACACTCAGCCTGAAATGGTTGTAAGTAATTAAATGTTAGGTTGTGTAGTATAAGTTTTATTAAATGTATAAAAGTTATTCTTTTTTACATACGTAAATATTTTATTTGGTGTTTAAAAAATGTTAGTGAACCCGTAACTTTTTGTATTCAAATAAAGGTATGTACTTAAATTATTAAGATTAAATGAAATTAAATTAAGCTTGTGTATTCAAAAAAGATTTTTCGAAATTTGTAAGAGACGACATATATTTCAATGAATGAAGTTGTTGAAATACGAACACTAATTAATATATTTTAAATGTATTAATGAAAATTATTTTAGTCTGACACAGTTGAATTGATTATAAACGATACTTTGCAATATTTAAATATTTGATACAATATTTAAACCAAAATATTGGTTCAAATTCAACATTGGTGTTGATAGATTAATTAGTAATCTAATCTAATTTAATAATAATAAGTAAGTAAGTGTGAAATAGAAAGGCAATAAGGAAATATAGCAATAATACAATAATATAAACCTCTTAATAAATAAAAGGATAGGTACAAGGACAGATATAAAGGTAACTTTTTTCCAAGATTCGTGGTATTATGAAGTATTAAAAATAAAGATATTAACAGGAATTAATATTAAGACATTGAAAAATTGAACCTTATTTTTAAACATATGTAGGTAAATCAATATAACTCGATATTTGAAATAAGATAAATAAAGATTAAATGATTATAAGAATTATCAGTTGGTTTTATACACACATAAATATGTATATGTATATATATGCATCTACATACATGCCCGTGCGCGCACATACACACACACACCTGGCCTATTATTTATATATGTTATATATTGCCATTAAAAATAAAATTAAGCTTTCATATATATACATATATGTATGTACTATGCCTATTGTTAACCACTACACTAAGGAGATGAATTATATTTATAACATTAATTTGAAATAAAAATACCAATTATAGTAAATGGATACAAAACAATTTTCATTATTTTTAAAATAAGAATCTATTGTAATTCAATATAGGTAATTATACAATTGTAAAAAATAAAATAATTTTAATATGATTGCTTATATACACTTGATTTATTTACAAAGTCTGATTCATTATTGAGAAATAAATAAATTTTATAAAAAATAAAACATATGATAAAAAAGAATAGTAGTTTTAAGTATTATAGTAATATTTATTAAGTATTTCAGTAATAGGTATTAATCAAAATTTGATGAAAACTTTGATTTTTGTGTTTTTTAGAATACAGAGAGGTCTATGAAAACAAGATTTTCATGTTTAAACCGAACTGCTGGTTTTTACGCAGATATCAATGCTAGTTGTAAGATATATCACACTTGTGATGAATATGGAAATAAATTTACTTATCATTGTCCTGAGGAAACTGCTTTTCGACAAGATGCTCTGATATGTGATCATGCTCATCTTGTGCAATGCCAAGGAAGTATCATTTCTAGTACAAAAGGATATATTAAAGAAGAAAAGGACAATAGTTCTGATACAAAACACTCAATAAATAATGATCAGTCCCTTTTTCATTCTTTTTACACTATACAACCAACAAACATAAGTAATAAAGAAAGATATGGATTTGTCTTTAATTCAAGACAAATTTTTAAGAATTTTAATAAGACAGAAACAACTGGAAGGAATATTATAAGCTCATTTTATCCATTAAGTTATATTAATTCTACTACAAATATTCCAGTTGATCATTCTATAAATGCACAATCTATGCCTGTAATAAGTCAATATAATGAAAATGGATTAAGAAAAAATGAAAATTTTTCTATTCTAAGTCAAAGCTTCCATGAGAAGGATAAACTTAATGAAAAACTAATAAGAATGAATCATAAAGGTTATTTATACCAAAAAGTAAATGAGGCTTTGTACAGTTTTCTAAAATTACCTTTAAATACATTTTCTGGAAATAATCAAACTCAGGAGAATAATGTAAAAAACTATCAATCGACAAAGAATCCTATTGACTTCTTAAAATTATCACCTATAAATTATAGGAATTATCCATATTTAGAAACTTTGAAATCTATACAAAAGAATACAAAAATGATTTCTACTACAGTCCATAGTACAACAGCAAGTATGGCACTATCTACAACAGAAATACCTGTATATGCTTTAACATTGTCTTTAAAACCTTTAATACCAAGCGAACTAGAATATGATCCATATTATCCAAAATTCTCAACAACAACAGAACCTTATTATACTTCTACGCAGAATCTAAAGGAATGGCCTACTCAAACAGCATGGTCAACTACTCACCTTGAACTTCCAGCAGTTTTACCAGACTTAAACTCTTTGGATGATATTGTTGATCGTAGAAAGTTACTTTACATTCCTCGAATTAAATTCAATTAATGCAACTATTGTCAACATATGTTAATTTGAAAATAAGTTAAAATAAGTTAATTATATAAAAATATTAATAAAATCAAATAAAATAAATTACTTATATACCAAAACTTTTCTTTCCTATTCACATTTCTCACTATCTTTGTTAGAGCACTCACTCTTATCAAAATCGTTAATCACATACATATATTATGTTTGGTCCTATTTTATGTCTTATGTTGATTATATTCGTATTATTTCTTATATACTATTATTTTTTTGGTTTATTCATTTTCACTCCTTCTCCCAACCTAATTTTAATGTGTTTCTGCATGAGTGTGTATACATCTTTTTGATATTACTTTGCATATCTTTTTGTCTTATGCATCTATTGTATTTCTTCTCAGGAATCTCACTACCGTGTTTTGCACCTTGACTTGCTATTCTTTGTTATTACTTTTTTTTCAATTATATGTTTCCAGTGAGCTGGGAACTTATAACTCTCCTGTTCTTTTTTTATTTGAGTAGTGAACTACTATCGTCTTTTTTGCAGTTATTTCTAGTTTAATGTTGTTTAGGTTTCCCATTAATTTGCTTATTGTTATTTCTATTGCCACGTTGGTATATTGCTTGTTTCTATAGCAATAATCCTTTCGCATATAGTACAATGTCGTCTGCATACTGTACTGCTTTTACCTTTGTTCCGTATAATCCCAAATTATCTATTATTCTTGTTGTGTAAATATTGTAGAATATTGGGACTGAAAATTACTCTCTGTGAGAGACCCTTTATCAGTTTTCCCACCTGGCGTTCACCATAATTTGTCACTATTGTGATATCCTTGCCTCTCAGCTAATTACTGATGCATTTTTTTACTCTAATCTTTTCTTTTAAGGGTCTGAATCATTGTTGTGTTTGATATTGTCCTAGGCTCTCTTATCTACTTCTTTCGCTAAACACTATACCTTTCCTTATTATAAATCACAGGTCTCTTCCCCTGCGAATCTTAGAGGTAGACCTGTCTTTCTTTAATTTTATGTGGTTGTTAAAGTTTATTCTATCCGTTTCTTTGAATCAAGATTCAATAACTCGCAATATATCAATATTATTTATGTAGTTCTTAAATTCTGTTATTTTACCTTTTATGCTGTGTAATTTCCAGACTGCAATTGTTTTATCGAATGAGTTCATTGATTATGTTTTGTTTCGTTATGGTAAATTAGCGACATACCGTATTGTTTTAGTTGTTGCTTTTTATTGGTTAAGTTAAATTAGTCGTTTTTGTACCTTAGAATGTCTGGTCTGTTTTTGCATTTTTTGTCTTCGTTAATTTATAATTCCAACATTCTTATTTTTAGATGTTGATATGTTATCCAGGTCTTTCGCTTGGTCCTTTGTTTCTTCCTGTTTGTTCTGGAAGTTTTGATTCCAATGCCAGACTTTTTAAATGCTCTTTCAATTGTCTGACTTTTTATTTTTCTTTTATTCCTTTTATTTCTTCTTTTCTTTTCCTCGTCACTTTTAATTTAACTTTGTCTGTAATGAATATTTCAAATTCGTTTTTGTGTATGGCATTCCAGTCCTCATCCGAGCTTGGTAGAAGGTATTTCTTCTCCGTTCCTTTCTTCTTTCAATAGCTTCCTCTATCCTGTTCCCTATTTTTTTCCATTATGAGTTTTATCAATTTTTGTAATATCTCCTCGTCTGCCTTTTCTCGTACTCTCTGGAAGTCTCTTCTACTTGTCCTTCCCTGACTTACTTCTGTCTAAGTTCCGTTTCTCCTATTCTTACAATATTTCTTTGAATTTGGTTCTGCGTCGACTGTTATTTGTTCGTCCTTAGACTAAATGCCGTTGGTGTAGCTTTGCTTCTATTATCTTCGTCTTGTTTATAGTTATTTTGGTGCTCATGATTTTCTGTTTGTCCAATGTTTTCACTCTCGTCGTTCAGTGAGTTTATATCTACTTTTTAAGTCGCTTCTGTTTGTCATGAGTATTTTCTGTCAGCATTTGGAATCTGTTTTTGCTGGAACTTCTCATTCCAATTTTTTTTCCCTAATCAGCTTGTACTTTTCATGAACAGGTGCAACTCCACAATTACACAACACAAACGTTTATTCACAAACAATAAGCCACAGTTATATAGGTTGTCCGGAAAGTTCTTTTCGTTTTTAAAATAGGAGGTAAGTATAAAATATATTTCTTTCTGTGTACCTTTCTTAAATAATGTATGATCTTTTCTCTTCTACTACCTTCTGCCATCTCTCCGAGAGTCTCATAATGCCATTTTTCCAAAATTCTCTTGGCTTACTTTTAAAATATTCTTCGAAGCCGTCTTTCATTTCGTTTACTGATTTGAATTTTCTATTGCGAAGAAAATTCTTTAGGGGAGGAACAAATAATAGTCCGATGGTGCAAGGTCTGGAGAGTATGGAGGATGTGGTAAAACATCCCAATCAAACTCTAGAAGTTTCGTTCGCACCGCTAAAGAAACGTGTGGCCTCACGTTGCCGTGGTGGAACACGACGCCACGTCTGTCACCACTTCAGGACGTTTTGTGATAATGGCTTCCTTAAGCTTTTCGAGTTGAGTGCAATATTTTTCACTGTTGATCGTTTGCTCTTCCGGAAGTAATTCCTAGTAGAGGATACTCTTCCAGTCCCACTAAATTGAAAGCAGCATCCTCTTCTGGTGAAGTTCAGGTCTTGCTATCGTTGAAGGACGCTTATCTCGACTCGACCAAAGTCGCTTGCGCGCAGTGTTGTCGTAGAGAATCCAACTTTCATCCCCAGTAATTAACTTTTTAAAAAATGGCTCTCTTTTGTTGCGTTCAATTAGCAAATCGAGATTCGATTCAGGAGATTGCTTTCCGTCAGTTGACGGGGCACCCACACTTCGTAGCGATTAGCGTACCCAAACTTTGTTAAATGTTCATGAATCGTTGTTCGCGGAATGTTTAAAGCGTCTGCTATCTCACGAACGCTAGACCTTGGGTTTCCATCGAGGTAGGCCTTGATAAGGCCAGTATCAGTGGCGGATGGACGTTTGCTGCGATCTTCATCTTCCAGATTAAAATTTCCGGCTCTAAACCTCCTAAACCAATTCCGGACTGTTTGAACAATTACAGACCGATCACAATAAACGTCTCCTTTGCAGTGTTTTTAGGCGTACTGTCTTTTTTAAAGCAGTGAAACATAAACAATGAAGAAAATGCATCTTTTGGTTTTCCATCTTTCACCACGCAAAAAACACTATCTATATACTTTCTATTAATGTCGAGGACTGTTCTCTTGCCTTATCAGAGAATAACTAGTGGCCACACGATTGACGGTAGAGTGATTTGGTAGTTAGTTTACTTATGCAGAATGAGATAAGGCTCTGAGCGGCGAACGCGTGTTCGGGATTTCGACCTTCAGTCTTTATGACCCGAACAGCACATAGTCTTTCCTAGAGACGTTGGAATTTTCTACCTGCAAAGCTGTAAATATTTACAATGCGTACCTCGTCAAGAGGGGCCATGGCACATTAAGTGCGCGACAGGTCCGCTCTAAGAATAGCATCTGGTATTAATCAATAATAACAGAAGAGGGACACGCACGAAGCTTATCAGTCACCAGAGTGGTAGGAATACATCCCCACTTCGCGGACACCATCGGGAGAAGAATACCCTTGGACGGGCCAAGAAAGAAAAGGCGCCTTACAATAGTTTTTAGCTAGTCAGTCTTACACTAACCGTCGACTTAAGCAGTTTTCACGTAGACCACACTCAGGCTACCCGCAGTTCATATCTGATTAAAAGTCTCATCGGCAGGAGGTTGCCTTGGAATCTTATCAAAATCACTCTCGACTCCTCCCAAATCGGCTTTCCATCTTCCATCCTTTTTTTTTAATCTTTTCATTATAAAGTTGCTGTGGTTAGGCATTAGTTAGTTAGGCATTATTCTTGTAGTTTGGTTATGGATCTTTCTCATTCGTGAATAACGCCTTTGCAGAATCTCTTTCGGATAGGAATTCCTGATATGAAAATCAGGTTTTCTTGTCTTTCTACTTTCATAGTTCTTTTTGTGTCCTATCTTTCGTATATGATTTCTTTAGAAAAGCTTTAGAAAAACTGATCATATTTACCCTCTTCGGTATTGGACCATCCACATCTATATCTATAACGATTTTATATAATTTAGTGGGATTACCTTTTTTAATTTTGCTTGAGTAATTACTTTTTAAACTTATCGTAACAATTTAGTCCCCGCCTAGAATGTTTTATTCGTAAATTTCATCTATCTTGCCCTCTCGTATAGTTATGTACGTAAGTTACCTACTCTTTCTTAGCCATTTAATTCTGTCCTTCTTTGGTCTTTTTAGGTCCTTTTAGGTCTTTTTCATTAGCTTTACATTTTCGCTTTCATATTTTTTAATTGTTTTCTGCTTTAGCCTTCTCTTAACGATCGACGAGCGTTCTTCCGTCGATATTTTATCTGGTAATAATTTGTTTAATTTTACTCGCTACCGGGTTTTCCTCCTTTTATTCTTCTTTATCTTCAAATTCTTTTATCTTTATTTTCTATTTGGCCTTATTTAATCTTAAAACTACACTATCTTTAACTTTTAGTATTACATTATTGGATATTTAGGGTTATTATATTATAACTTTTAGATTTTTCCACTATGTTACGATCGTTCGCGGAGAGGCGCAATCTCGACTAAACGCGCCAACGAGAGGTGTAAATTCTCGTTACGATATTGACAATCGACGCCACGAACACAATCGTTCCCTTAATTNCTTTTCGGATATTAAGGGTGGTTATAATGATTTTGACACTGATTAAAAATATCAATGTATGTATTTCCAACAATGTTTCCGAAGGTAATTGACAGTTAGTTATTATCGTCACGATGATACAATTAAATGTGTGTTATAATTAGACTTCAACTCTTTGATATGTTCGCCTTTACTGTACTTAAAGATCGCTCGCGTTTTCTATGTATGCCTTCTCAAGGTTCGGACAGAACTGACTGATTTTGACGCTCTTGCTTCCTATGTCCTTTGTCTTTCGTGATCGTTGGAAACTGAGTCACGTGATATATCGGATGATCCAGCATCGAGAAGTTTCTATGATTGAATCATCAGGCTTCTCGAATGGTAACGAACTTTCTCACGAGGTATCGATATATCTCGAAGCGTGACATCGGCTATGTCCCGCAACAATGTAGGTGCTTGAAAATGTAGTAAGATGATCTTTTCGGTGACATTGTGGGACATAGGAACCGTTGGAAACCGACGTTGTATTGTGCGAGATACAAACTATGTCGTGTCGTCAATTTGTGATTAAATGTACTCTATTTTTGAAGTGACGGTTGAGAAAGACGGTTTGCTGTGAGCCACGCGGCGTAACACGCTACTTATTATATTATACTACTTCTTATACCTTTCTGAAAATTCAAGATTTATTTACTTAAAATTAATTCCAAGAGGTGATGTTTTCGGAAGTTATCTGTTTTCATTTTGTCAATAGTGACTATTTTGAAAATAGTCACTATAGCACCATTTCTTAGTTACCAAAGTCTTAAATTGCTAGATACAAAAGTTTCCGCAACAAAATGTGCTATTTTTTCTGCGTTTTTTGGTATTTTCAAATTGTTATATATACTTTCTTTGGATGATGCTGAGCTTATTCTCTTTAAAACTTTCCTTAACTATTTTTTGATACCTTGCTTGTTGTTACATTCGTCAGTCATTTTGCAATATTTGTGTTACATTGCTCTCATACTTTTTTGTTTGTTGATTCTCTTATCATCAAGTATTGATCTTATTTTTGTTGTTATAACTATTTAAGTATTATAAAGGCCATATATAAATAGTTCTATGTAAATATAAATATATAAAAATATCAAGTTTTGTCTTTTTTAGTAGTTACTTTCTTATTACATTTTGTATTTAATTTTAATACATATTTTTTTACTTAGCTTTTTATTTTCTTAAAATTTATGGGTTGCACCATCTCTTTTATTTGCCTTGTTCCTTTTGGAGCCACTGCTGTTGCTGTGCGTCCTGTTTCTTTAATTCTAATATTTATTCATACATTAATTGCACACATATTTCCATATTCTTACTATTCAACCTACTTTCTACACTCTTTTATTTCAGGAATTTTAACTATCACATTTTTTTTTGGTGCTAATTTTCCACTTGTACTTTTCCTACCTAAATGATTCTTTTCACCTCTAAGAAAAGGTACATTGTTCTGTGCCAGGTTCATTTCCTTCAATCAGTGTTTTGATGTTCGCTCGCAATTATATTCCTCTTCTCTGTAATTTACTTTTCATCTTCTCTCTTTCATTGTTATAGCGTTCGCACTCACATACAACGTGTTCTACATCATGCTCGTACAATATGCTCTCTTCTTTTGGATATCATCTACAAGCTGGATAACTTATTAAATTTTTTCTGAAAAAAGACTCACCTAGGTTGTAATGATTTGATCGTGTTCTATTTAAAGTCATAATTGTCCCTCTTTTGAAATTGCTCATTTTCCTATCACGGGGATCCTCTTGATAGGTTATTTTCTTCTCTTTGAAAGTATTATACCCCTTTAAAGGCACCCTTTAATATTCCTTTCGGTCATATTCCTGCATGTCTTGTTCCTGCTTTCCGCTGCTATATATGAAACAAGCAGTTCGTATTGTGGTTACTCTGCCTCCGCGTATTTTCCTTCACAATTCTGTTTCGTCAATTCGGTTTAATTTCCACTGATACCGACGTGAATCGGGATCCATATTAGTACTATTTGGGATTGTGTTTCCTTCTCTAAGTAGCGTATGTAAGGCGGATAGCTGAGTCATTTATTATTGGATCAATTTATCTCAGTTTATCAATGATTCTTATTATCTATGGATTCGCGTTCTGTTTCGTCATATTTTTTTGGGACGCTTGTTCATTCCTTACAACGCTTTTGGAGTTGGATAAAATTGTCGTTTGCTTAATTTTCGTACCTTCTATGCTTCGTAGATTGCGATTGCCTCAGTTCTGAAGATTCTTGCTTTGTTACTGATGCCTATTCCTTGTTCTAGTCATCGGTTACCTTTCCTTCTGAGTACTCCAAACCAATTTGACACTTCATTTGGTATTTTCGAACCGTCCGTGAAAATGATGGATGTTTCATCTGAATCTAGGTCCGCATCTGAAATCAAATCATTGATAATCATCTATTATTAGACATTTCTATTTCTCTTTTGAGATGTGACACAGTCTATCTTGATATATTGAAATTTTCTTTGAAATAATTCTTCTTTCTCCGTCTCTTGCTTTTGTTCCCCAAATAAATATATGAAATATTTTTTATACTATTAATTATATCGGAAAATGTTTCAGATTAAAGTTGGATTGAAGAATAGCTTCAAGGTGGGCATGTTTTGAAGTTATTAGTTTTTCTTACAGGTAGGCATGCAAAGATAATTGGAGGTCAACTAGGCTTTTTTAAATGGAATAATACATTTTTTAATATATTAATCCATGAGGCTCGCGATTCTTTAAAAAAGTCTACTTATCTATGTACTAAAATAAATAAAATAAATAAAATAAATCTACTAAAAAATATCTACTTATGTCGAAAAACTATTAGTTTCCTAGATATTTTACCTTTTAGTTCGTGAAACTTACCGTATGAAAGATAAGGAAAGACGTAACGCATTAGTTGTGTACTTGTTTTCCTTAGGTTACTCACCCTGTATATGCATATTCTTCTCTATACCTTCAATAATATTCTTTTTGTATTTTTCGCCATATTCTCTCTTCTCTCACGTTCCTCTCCACGATCCATGCTTGCACTCTCTTTTCTGTTTCATTGTACTTCTTTTTTCTTTATCTTCTAATACGCAATTTTTGGGTTACTTTTGTGATGGTATCACAATAATTCTTTATCCTATATTTATTTCTTTTTAGACCTTAATTCTTACGAGGTACTTAGCTTTCTTTGTTTGAAACTTGTGTTTCCTATTTGGTTTTCTCTAAGTTGTCTTATGTTATTGTCCGTTATGCAATTTCCTTCTGCACATATTTGTTATAATTGTTCTTATTTCTAAATATTTCCTTATCTAGGCATGTTCCTTAATTCTATCCTGTTACTACTATTTGTTTGCTATCTTCATTTTTATTTTGTTCCTTCTTAATCTAGTCCCTATCTTACATTATCAGTCTCATTGTGTTCAACCGTTTGCGGAGAAACGCGGTCGCGAAGAAGCGAGTCAGTGAGAGGCGTAAATTCTCGCTACGATTGCAATAATCGACGCCGCGATACAGTTGATCCCCTTATTTCGGTTAGGAGAATAGAGGTGGTTGATTGATTATGACACAGGTTTAACAGGGTTAATATGTACTATATTTACAACACTTATCTCGCGTATTTACACAGGTTTTGATATCTTATTAGCGTTATAATTGATGACTTAATGATAAGTTCCGATCTAATGATAATACAGTATTGAGATTCGAGTGTCATTGTGCGGACAAAGTGAGTAATTATGATTCGTTAGACGTATGATTAAAACTGAGTATCACTCGTATATAGTGACTCGTAAACCGATTGATTTGAAACGACGTTAGTTTGACTCGGACGCAGTAAGTGAATGTAAAGAGGAATGACTTATCAGAAGTTACGTGTATGACGGTTGACTCGAAAGTTCTTATCGGCTGTGGCGTTGATGCAAAGGAAAACTCTTATTGGGTGTGTCTAAGATACAAGGAAAGCTGATTCGTTGATGTTCCTTTTCGATAAGAAAATGAGTTGACGCTAATTGGATAGACAAAAAATAAGAA
This sequence comes from Bombus superbus, assembly GCA_014737385.1. NCBI lineage: Eukaryota > Metazoa > Arthropoda > Insecta > Hymenoptera > Apidae > Bombus > Bombus superbus. The sequence goes on along the minus strand of JACXIK010000067.1, from coordinate 127,770 downwards.
GTCAGGTGTGTGGGTAGGTGGTGACCACTCCCAACTAAACCTTGATTGTGGGGGACTAACATCTGGTAAAACTCGCTGTTTCAATTTTCATCTGGAACGATCAATAAATCTAGGGACTGTTTTACAGGATGACTGCTAAAAGAGGTCCTCGAACGACTTGAGAATCCTGAATGTTACAATAAGATTATTTATGATGGGTCCCTAGGACTATTGAGTGTTCCAAAAAGGGTCTGTGCGCATCTGGTAAACATCTTGACCGCGGGGTGGTCTACGGTTGTGTTACGCGACGTAACACATTGTTTAATACTGGTTTCTTTTTATTTCGTCCCATCTCCGTTCTTAATGTCTTGTGTTACACACTTTCGCCTGTTTTTTTAATAAATTTAAGTTTGATAAACGAAACTGTGATGTATCTTATGGTCTTGGAATCATCTTCTTTTACCACGCACTTCACATTGCTTCTCAGCTCTTTGCCATACTTGGTCAGCCTATCTCTTATTCTTTTTCTTTCTTCTTCATCTTTTCCGAATTCTAGAACCACCCGTTGTAAGTATCTTACAGTCCGGACTGGGTCCATCCTAAAATTTACGAACGTTTCGTTTAGCATTATATTGACATCAGTTCCTACTTCTTTTCTTGCATCTGCCGTTGTCGAGTTGATTTTCCATTCTGCTTCCTTCTTGGTTTTTCCTTTCGCGCCTCCACTGTAGGTTTCCTTCTGTTCTATTATTGAGATCAGACTTCGGGTATTGGGTCTTTTTTCTTTTCCACATTTTCTGCGTCTTTCTTGATCCATTCCTCTGGTATCTTCGCCAGTTCTCTGTCATTGAGATATCAATGTTTCAATTCAAATTTTTCTGTCACCAGTTCCTATCTTGGTTCAGCTTCTATAATCTCTGTTTCCGTGTTGATTACGTTTGTGTATGTAGTTGCTTTATGTACTATGTACTATTGTACTTGTTTGCCTTCGACGATTTATAGTAAAATTGTATTCCGTATTCTTAGGTTGATTTTATTTATTACTTATACGTACTTATACACTTACTTACACCTTACATAGTGTATAAAAGTGTGATTGTTGCTAGTTTTACCCCTTTCTTCATGTTTTCCACATATTTTAGTACCGCGAGTCTTTTCGTTGTTCTTCTTGACACATATTTCATGCGTTGGTTCATTTTCAGTTTTTTATTTAGTGCTATTTCTAGGAATTTAGTTTGTTCCTTTTCTCTTATCATAGTTCCGCTCAGTCGTATCATTATTTCTTCCGTCCTTCTTGTTTTCTTTCTTCTTGTGAAGTTTATTAGTATTGTTTGCTCTAGCACAATTTCCAAGTTGATTCTCCTCAAGTTTATGTTCAGTGTGTTAATGGCCCTCTCTATATATCCTTAATTCTGGGTTTTGACTCTGCCTGCAGTGGATAAGGCTATGTCATCTGCATATTGCAATGGTCTTACCCTATATTTCCCCAGATTTCTTGTTACTTCCGTTGTGTATTGGTTGGAGAGAATTTGTTTGCTATACCTTTTTGTTTTCTTTAATGGCGGGCATTGGCGTTAATTTCTGATACACTCTATTGTCCCTTCTTTTAACCATTTTTCTATATATTCCTTTATTCCTTCTAGATATTTTTGTTGCATGTTGTCTAGTGTGACTCTCCTTTTTTGGTTTGTGTTCATTTTCCTTTCTCTCTCTCTGTTCAATCGACCAGTGTGTTATAATTTTTCCTAGCTCATCATGGGAGTAGGTCTTAGCGCATTTGTTTGTTTAATTTTCTAACAGGATTACCATTGGGTCCCTTCATTTCATCGGCATTTTTTCCCATATTTCATTTATAATACCTCTAAGCATAGAGGTAGCATTATTAGCATTATTGTTAACCTGTTATTTATCCCATCTTTATCTGGAGCCACCTTGACCTTGGCGCGGCCTATGGTTTCTTCAATTTCCTTCTGTGCTATTTTCTTTTCTCATCTGCTTCTATCTTCTCTCTTCTTTCTCCCTTCTTGTTTCACTGTTTTTTGCGTTCCTTTTTTTCGTCCTTGGTTGGCGCTCGTTTGGTTTATTTCTGTGCTGTGAGAGTTTTTTTTCTGTGGGACGAATTAAGATTGTATTAATCTCTTTTGGTTCTATGTCTTCCTTCTCCTGACTCCGGACTGAGGCTGGATTTTTTGTCCGCATTATATCCTGTTTGTAATGCTCTGACTTTTTGTCTCATCTTCGTAGTGCTTGTCTGGCGGTTTATGTACGGACTGATTCCTCCTATTCACTACTTTTTTTCCTTTTCTTCTTCACATCCTTTATCCCACCAGATTTATTTTTTGGGTCATCTCTTCTTTATAGTAGATCTATTCTTTTCGTTGTTGCTGATTTCTGCGTTGTTGTTATCTCCCTTTGTTCTTCTTTCCCTTAGTTACTTCCGTTATGGCTATTTCGACTGGTCGTGGTTTGTTTCTGGCTTTCTTCCCCCTTCTTTTCTTTGTTTTTCCCATGTCTGTCTTTCCCGTGCTTCATCATCACACTCTTCTGTTTTTCTTTATTGTTTTTCTTCCCGCATTCTTAATAGTTGTTATTAGGGGATCCTGGAAGAGTCTTTTCCTCAGTTATTTCTCCATTGTATAGATGGTGGTTTGTACTCGTCAGGTTAATCAGAGAAGAAAATATCTTATGAGTTATTTAGTTTGAAGTTAGATTGGGGAGCACGAGGCGGGTGTCACGTAAAAATTCGACAAGTGACAAAAAAGGAAAGAGAAAAAATGTCGATCTCTGAAAAAAAGGTCGAGTTCTTTATTTTCACAAACTTTTACACGTTGGACTTTTAATATTCACACTGGGTCGGACTTGTATAGACTGACTGGGGTGAGTTTGAGAGGAGTATTTATATTCTTTATTCGTGGGAGCGGGAAAAAATTTTGGTCGCACTTGGCATACATTTTCTAAGAACGGATAGAATGACCGGATGCTATTCCGGTGGTCACTCACGATAGGGCGCTGGGAATTTACTTATCTTATCGCGTGGTGACTCGAAATTCACTTGTGACACGGGTATGGGTTCTCACGGCGTAGGACCACGCCGCGGGAAACACCGATGATTCTGACATTCTCCTATAGCCGGGTGACGGTCGGTCGGTGCCTTGTGCACCCGGCGATTTGTCGATACGGTGCGGAGAATTTTGAAGAAGTTAGTGGGCCCATACCTGTCAAGACCACTCCCTCACCTTCTCGTGGGGCTCCCCGTCACCCTGTACCGGCCTTGATCGGGGTAGGCTGCGAAAGAGTCAGTGACACCGGAATGGAAATTACCGGTGATAACTGGGTGAAATTTTAAGAAATATTATGGACATGGCCAATAAAGAGAGGAACGTTTTCAGTACAGGGGAGGGAGACCCCAGTACCGGCGCAGTTGGTTGTAATAAAATGGGCCCCGCTGCGCCGTCATCATATAACCACAGCCGTCCGAGGATAGACCAGCAGGCCCCCGGACGTGTTTCTACGTGTTACATCGCGTGGCTCACCATAAACCGTTTTTCTCAACCGTTCTCTATCCAAAAGAATACACTTAACTACAATTCGATTATACGACATATTTTGCGTCTCTCACAGTACAATGTCTGTTCTCAACGGTTCCCGTGTTCTATAATATCACAGAAAAGATCGCTTTCCCAGACCATCACATATCTACGTTGTTGCGGGACGTATCCGATACCGTTCGAGAGAATTCGATACAGTTCGAGAAGCCTAATGAATCACAGAAACTTCTCGATCCTAGATCATCCGATGGATCACGTGACTCGGTTACCAACGGTTACGAGATGCAAACAAGGTGCGGAGGAGAAAAAAGACAAAGGGACATAGGAACCAAGATTAGCAGTTTCGAATAGTTTTCTCAGGACCGTCATATAAGTAACGTCGAGAAACTCAATTCACATTCTTAATCACTCAGTAACACTCTTAACAATCAACATCACGGTCTTACTTAACACTCATTTATCGGAATTTATTTATAACTCACTAATTATCACACCATTCGATATCGTTCTTGCAATGTTAATATATCTGACTGTTTATACGTTTCGTGCGAATACGTTTTGTTGGAAATATAGTACATATAGACTGTTAATTTATTGTCAAAATCAATATAACCACCCGTAATATCCTAAAAGAATTAGGGGAACGACTGTGTTCGTGGCGTCGATTGTCAAAATCGTAGCGAGAATTTACGACTCTCGCTAACGCGCTTCTACGCGATCGCGTTTCTCCGCGAACGGTCGAACAATTTTGGACCTTCGAGCCGGATCACATGCACTGGACAGTGAAGTGAGCAGTGTACACACCAGTGATACAGCAGTAAATCATACAGTGCTACGTGATTACATCATTATCATCATCGCAGCAATCGCTAGCGACGAATCGGATTCCAACAACCTTAATCTCGCATCGTCACAAGGGTCGCCTTCAGGAGCAACAACTTGCATCGAGTAACAGCGTGCTTCGACGCAAGTTCAATCTCGCAACGACCAGATAAGCTCCTTCATTGCATCTTCAAATCACAATCCACTAGAACAATGGCGAACACAGACAAAATTAGTTCCTTGCGTCGGAAGCGAGACCGTCAAATCAGTCGACTCGCAATCTTATCCAAACGACTCGACGAATACGAACAATCCAGTCAGCCGAGTACGGCCGCCTTAGAGATATACAAAGAAGATCTCCACAATATTATGACCCAGTTCTACATCGTCCAGTGCGAGCTAAAAGAATTAGACGAAGAGGAAAACGTGCGGGAACCCGACATCCCAGACGAATTTTACGATCTGGCAATACGATTGCAAATACAAAGCACCACCAGCATCACCGCTGAAACCGTCAAGTTGCGAATCAGCTGATGTTTTCGGGCCGATATCGATAAAATCAGCGGAAAATCATTTGCCTGCATTTGACGGCACCATCGGGGATCGGGACGATCACATAATCTTGTTGAAAACAAGCTTCCCTTAAGCAAAGCCGACAAATCACATGCGAGGAAACGCCTCGCCTCTCTTGATTGCCGATTCCATGATCTGAACGATCATCTTAACGCAGCGTATCAGGCTTCCACACAAGACATTCAGGACACACGAAAAAGAGCGAGGAATCGCTTTCCTCGAAAGGATCAGCTGCCTTGGATGGATCAATGAACCCGACGGAAAATATTGACAGCCAGGACGCCTGCGACGTCGCTCAGAACGAGAGCCTTACACCCTCCCGTCCGATATGGTTCCCTCCTGCTAACCAGGAAGCCGGAGCCTTCCACTTATCGCAAGGAGAAGAAGAAAGGAACTTCGTGGTTCGCCATTCAAGTCAAAGCGCTACGATGGCCCGGTGCGTGCGACTGCCATCAGGAAAAGGACCGCACTTCAGGCACGGCTGGATTCAAGCCAACCCGAGGAAGCCGAACTCAGAAGCCGAACTCGGAAGCCAACAAGAACAGGTTTGATAGCATCTCTACGCTGATCACTCAATATTTTCAGGGCCGTAACGAATTGCCAATCCAATCGACACTTTTGAAAATGCCCGTTACCGCCACTTTCTTAATATAAAACGTCATCAACAAACACCCTGGATTTCGGTGTTAAAAGGCAAGAGCCTCTACCATATCAATTCGATCCAGACGATCTCAATCCAACTTATAGATCGCTCTACAGTCCAACTACGGAAGAATATCCAAATAGTGGATCCGCAACTCCAACTGCCTGTCCCATTCGATGTCTTATTGAGTGCGGGATCCACACTTGCGTTGCTACGCGTCGGTCATATTAATATTACACAGCCTGCAGACTTCGAACTTCGTCTTCAAAAAACGCGTTTCGGATGGGTCATCAGAGGGAGTCCAGCCTCCCACTCACACGGAAATGTATTTCACGCTTCTACGACGGCGTTACAATCAGACCTCGTTCGTTTCAGGAAATTCGGCGAGAAACAGCCAATCGAACACTTTTCGGAAACTGATCAACGATGCGAAGCTCATGTCAAATCGAGATCAATCACGACGAAAAAACTCGCTTCTTCAACGCGACAAACAGCTTGAATCTGCGTACCGTGCAGTTATTCAAGAATACCTAGATCGAAGACACATAACTAAAACCACCTCGTCGAGCCCAAACAGTTTCCTTAGCCGTAATAATAATTCGAATAACAACGAAAAGAATATTCATATGCCGATGACGGAAGGTATCGTGTTGACCTTAACACCGATCTCGTCGCGTGGTACTCCAAGCTCGTCGCTTACAAGAATCTCAGCGACAACCACATTCGTGTTGTCAGTGCCTCGACTACCCAGTTCAGCATCACAGAACACTTTGATTCTTACAATCCTCAACGAACATCTGCACTTCAAGAAAGGGAAAATTTCACCGAACGACAAGCCGTCGCAGACATTAATCTCCACAGTTCTGTTGCAGAATAATCGTTGCCCTTCAACCGTAGATCACCATGTAGAGAATGACGCGCTGAGTTCGGTACAATATAACAAAGTCAGCTTCAATTCGAAAACCCTGGCTAAGAATTCGGAGTCGACGATGGTCGAACTATCCATCTTTAAACTCTCCTCTGTCAACCCTTCCGTGATGAATGCACATCAAAACGTGTCAACGTGCAACACTATATCCTGCATCACGTCGCCTGTATTACCCGATATCAGGAACATCACAGCAGAGAATCAGATAGGCCAGAGAACGTGTTCCTGGCTCCAGTCATGAACTCCGACGCCGGTTTATCCGTCGGAACATCCATGGCGGGAATCTCGCGGACGTGTGAGATCCGATGACGACCTGGAGCGATAAACAATTAGAATCGCAATTATTTCGGCAATTAAGCCCACTAGTGGGGACAATTCATCTTAAAACGGCTGCCTATTACCTGGCGGCGAACGGCATAGTAGAATGGTTTCGTTAGCTAAAAGCAGTGATCAAATGACATAGCGACGAACGTTGAACCGATGCGCTGCCATTAATCCTTAGGAATACGGGCGGCTTACCACGAAGGTTTAACAGTCTTCGTCGCGGAATTAATTTACGGCAAGATTTCCGTTTGGCAGAATAATTTTTATATATATTGCATTATTGGTCTAGTAATAGAGAAAACATTAAAGGCCGTGATGGTAAAGAAAACAGTTGTGCAGGCTATTTCAAAATATGAGTCTTGAGTTAAACCATACACTTGATTAAACTTAAGTTATCAAGCACATCCCGAACATTCGACCAGGAGTTCCTGTTAAGCTTGAACGTAAACAAATCAATTCTCGGTATTTTAGAACCATTCACGTACTTTTTGTAATTAAAGTGTCTAGATCGAAAAATCCCTGTACAGTGTTGCAAACTTTTCCTTTCTACTGGTCTAATCTTTACCATTTGATGAATCATAACATTGAAATATACCAGCGACGCATAAGTAAATACCTACATATATGCATAATTTATAGGAGGGGAGCTTAATCCCTTCGTCTAAATATCTAGAGAAAAGAAAACGCTTGTTGACTATGAAAGCTTTCTGGGATTTGTTCATCTAGACTTTAATATGTTCAGAAAATTGCAATTTAAAATGCAGATGGATACTCAGATAATGAAATATTTATTATATAATCAATTGCGAGTTAGTGTGGTTATATCTGGACATGCAGGGGCGAAACAAGATAGTTTTGCCGTTTGGAGTGTTAATCTGGAGCTTAAAAATTTTAAAACAATTAGAAATGTCCTGATCGCGTTTATTTATCTTTAAAGAATATTTATTTAGTACATAAATTATTCATAAATACAATGGCGAATTGGCCCTAACATTGTTTAAGCCAAACAGATTGAGAACACCAATAAAATATAAATTAAACAAAGTAGACGCGTTGATAGTATTCTGCTACAATCCATTCACAGCATCGAATGTCAAATCGCATGTTAAACCATTCGTGGACACAGAAAAACTCCTTCCTGTAATCATGTATCAAATCATTCGTATTAGATAGGTTCGAAAATTCAGTTTATTCAATCTATAAATTAATTCGCATTGCTACACTGTGTTGAACGCTTTTTCCAAGTCCACAAGCAGGGCCTCAATACAAAAGTTGACATTGCTTCATCTGCAACTGTCTATTATTGACGAAATAACTTTAAACATGGCACGCAAAATAATATGATCTGACCGAAATCTAAATTGCTGATCTTGGAGAGCTTCAATTTTACTACAATGTCTCGTCACAGCCTCACCGATTATCTTCTCAAAGACCTTGTTAATTTGAATGTACAATGTATGTAATTTGAATAATGAATGTACGATGATCTTGTATAACATAGATATAGTTCAATGGACGCGAAAAGGCTCGCCAAGGTGAGGAAATAATCGAAAACGAAAAGACTGCCAGACATACGCTGGGCGGTTCTTGTATCGTTGGGACGAACATTTTTGCTCAACGAGAAGTTTGGCGAAGAGGTTATTTGTATTTACAACAATTTAAGGCATCAATGGTTCTCCTGACTCGACGCTCTGCCACTCATATGCGAACCTCGGTGTACTATGAGTGTTTAGTGTGTGAAATACTGTCCTCGATATGCTGTGATTCACAATTGCGAAAGTTCGAAGAGGAGAAAGATCATCATCCAGTTCGGGATCCGATAGAAGAATTCATCTAAATCCGTGAAATGGAGTGGTTGGCGAAGCGACTGGATTGCCGATCGTAATCACAAGTACTATAACCTCATCAATTTTTGATACATAGTAGGACAATTTAGCGTCGGCAGATGAGTGAAACATGCTGTCGGATTGGTGGAACAATTCCATTGACGGTCGATTGGTGTTATTGAGGCTGATTGTATCTTGCTATTAGGCCGTGATATGATATACGCTCACAGGTCACGAGAACATGGATGACGATGTAAGAGGGAATGATCTAAAAATTTCGTAAGTCCTCTTTTTAGTAGATTAGTAGATTACTATTTAGTAGATTATTTAAGAGCGCCGTGCTATGTGAAGTGCGCTCGGAGAAACTATTGTTTCTAAAAGTTTAATTAATTATAGAAACCCGATATTGCGATTCAGGACGAGTATTTAATCGATACGGTATGGATCATATAAGTCAATGGATCATATTCATATATAGTGATATTGAAAAGAAGGCTGAATGTTAATTAACCGTGTTGTTTGAACACAAGTCTCTGACGCGGTTCCCGAAACGCATCACTACGCACGGGAAACGCATAAATCGTGTTCGATTATGTGGTCGCAACAGGCATTTTGCGAAGGGATGCAAAAAGAAAAAAAAAAGAAAAAGAAGAAAAAGAACTTGAGTAGCATAAACGCCAGCAAAAATTAATCGAACGCGGACAGTAGCGGCTACAGATCATATGAAGTCGTGCATTACAATCCAAGCAGGTGGCTATTAAATGACGGACGGATGAGGAAGCGCAACGGAATTTCATTTGGAACCAGTGGAGCATCAGAAAACCCGATACACGGAAAAGATAACCCTAAGTTTGGCGCACCTGCTTGATAAGTAGTGATCAGGAAATTTTTAGAGCTTGGAATTTTGAAGTATTCTGTAATGCATGAGATATCGAACACGTCCTGAGTGCCATTGCAACCTAAGAGCGAACGGACTGTACTAACAGTAGAATGAAACAATCGGTAACGCGCTCGCCACCACCATCGTAGGTAGAGATCCACGGAACTGGAGTTCTGAGGAAAAAAAGGTGCATTATACATTGAATACAATGCACAACAGGGGATATCGCCATCACGCCGAAAGAAACGTTGCTAGGTTTCGACGAGCTAACCATGGCGGAGAGTCGAATTTTAAATGCGTTGCAAGAAAAAGTAGACCGGATTTGACTCAGCTGTGAAAAGATATTGCACAGCATATTATGGAGGAGTAGCGGGCGTAGAAGGAACGGTACGATCGGGGGAGAGACGTCCGGACGTATACCGTAGGAAAACTGGTGTTGATGCAGTTGATTAGCGAATCGGAACTGGGCAAAAGCTGCATACGAAATACAAGGGATCATTCCGGAAGGACGAGAAGGGGTAAGATGATTTCAGTCGATAAATTATTTACAATTTACGATTAAAAATTCCTTTTTGATATTTATTATTCGTATATTTATTAAATTCGCATTCTTGCAAATTGGAACTGTTGAGGTTATATGTATATACATACATATATATATATATATATATATATATATATATATATATATATATATATATATATGTATAGCGGTATTATATATATATTGTGTAGCGGTACGCGACGTTGACCTATCGTTCGAATCCCACCAAGGACACCGTTTACCGCTAACCGTCTAATTGCTAACAACAAGGCGATCAAACATAGTCAAACGCAAAAACGTCACCTCGGCCTCGAGCCGACTCATAGGTGAAAAGAAGCATAGACGGTTACAGGTCGACGCGGGTTGGGGAAGGTTCGATAGGTCACAAGGAAACAGATCCTCATACGGGAAATCAGTAGTTTACGAACTGCAAATTACGAACGGATTAAAGCGATAGCGTCAACGTACTTAGTAAAAGTGTACAGAAAACAAGTGCAAAAATAAAGGTTTTACTATTTGACCACGTACATTTTCGTCGTCTAATTAACCCGCTACACTTGTAAAATTAGAAAGTATATTTAAAAAATAGAAGTGTAAGTACAAGTATGAGTACAGTATGAGCTGGTCCAGATCCGCACGCTGGCAGCTTGGAACTCCTATGGCCTGCAACAACGAGCCCTCGAAACTAAAACATTCTTGTATAACAATAATATTGACATACTTGTTCTATCGTTCGCGGAGAGACGCGATCGTGATGAAACGCGCCAGCGAGAATTGTAAGTTCCCACTACGATTGATCCCTTATTTCGATTAGGATAATAAGGGTGGTTCAGGGAGTGAAACACAGAGTTAATAGATTAACAACCACTGTATTTACAATACTTAACTCACTGATGTACAATGTGTCGTCTTTTCGGATCGATTGATGAACGTGACTCGAGGTTTGAGTTGATACTACTGTTATAATGGGTGAACACGATTCCTGGGTGTGTCTAGGAATCGGTGAAAAAGCGGATTTGCTGAAGAAATTGGCGTTGGAGAAGGTGAGGGAGACGTTTTCGACTATGATTGGATAGACAGAGGAGATTTGGGTGAGGGTAGGTGATGGTCGATTTTCACCTTTCGTAGTTCGGTGGGGACTAATTTTTGGGAAAACCCAGCCGTTTCAATTTGTGTTCAGAACGAGCAATAAAGCTAAATTGTTTTACAGCATAATCTGTTAAAAAATATACCCGAATCTCTTGACCGTCTTGGGTGATAAAATTAATGTGGATACAGTGTACTTAGGTTTATTGCTCGTCCCATTAAAAGGGATTTTGCACATCTGCCGACCATCTTGACCGTATGGGAATGCCGCGGTGTGGGCCCTCCGCCGTAACAATACTACTTGTTTCAGAAACACATTTCACTACATAAAAATACCATGTTACACGATGGTATCATAGATGTAAGACCAAATAGACCAAACACCTCTGAGGAAAAGCACACGGAGGGGCCGCAGTGATAATAAGAAACGATATCAAATATTACCTACATAGCCAAACAAGTTAAGGACACGTACAAGCAACCACAATACAAACCAACGACAATTACTTTCAGATATCAGCAGTATATGCATCACCACGACACAAAATGACACTAAAAAAATGGGAAGAATATTTTCAATCTTTAGGCGACAAATATATCGCAGCGGGAGATTTTAATGCAAAGGGCACGCTATGGGGTTCAAGAACTAACACACCTCGAAGTAGAACACTAGAAAAATATATTAGAACTAGTAACCTCAATATATTATCTACAGGAAGACCAACATCCTGACCGACAGACCTCAACAAAACATCTGACTTGCTTGATTTTGCAGTTATAAAAGGACTAAACGTAAACAAATTAAAAATAATACTGTCTCGAGTTTAGTTCCGATCATATACCGATGATAATAGAATATATAAGCAAATCATTACTTTATAGCAAGCCAAAGTCGCTTTGCAATAAAACCACCAAATGGCAAACATTTAAAGAGCTAATTGAGAACAAAATCAACTGCAATATCCCACTGAAGACACCCGAGCACATCGAGCAAGCAGTAGCAACATTGGCACAAATAATACAAGAATCAGCGTGAGCAACTACTACCTACGAAGCAAATAGCAGGCAAACGAAAATAGTTCCACCGGACATCCTAGACAAAATCAGAGAAAAAAGAAAAGCGAAAGCAAAATGGCAAAAACATAAAACACGTGAAAATAAAAAATACCTAAATAAATTTGCAAAGGAAATAAAAAATAAAATAAGAGAACATAATAATAACGAATTCTCAAAATTCATAGATTCACTCTCTGCGCACGAGAATACAACTATTCCTTATGGAAAGCCACGAACAAAATAAAGACAATAAAACCAGCAATCAGAAAATTGGACAATACGTGGGCCAGAAGCAACGAAGAGCAGGCAGAAGAATTTTCCAACCACCTTCATAACACATTTACTTCATACAATACCAACAACAATATCTCCAAATGTCAAACAGATGTGGAAAATGCTAGTACCTCAACTGACAAACGTTACTCTATACCTAGTACAACAGCACAAGAAATCAGAATCATGATCAAGGAAACAAAAAATAATAAAACACCAGGAATTGACTTAATCAATGGTAAGATCTTAAAAAACCTTCCCGCAAAAGCAATACGACTAATAACGATAATATTTAATGCAATATTAAGAATCCAGTATTTTCCTACACTATGGAAACTAGCACAGATCATAATGCTACCGAAGCCAGGCAAAGACTCACAGCCCTCTTCATGGACATCGAGAAAGCATTTGACAAAGTAAACCATGAAAGCCTCCTACAAACAATCAAAAATCTCTTCCCGGATCAAATTTACGAACTACTCTAATCATACCTAAACAATAGAACCTTTATAGTAAAAATAAAGGACACATATTCCAAAGTTAGCGGCAGACATACCAACAACTACCAACAGCAAAATACTAACGTTCACGGACGATACAGCTATACTAGTCAAGCACGTTAATTCAGAAACAGCAGTCACATTACTACAAGAACGTATCACAAAAATAGAAAAATGGCTGCAAGACAAACAAATAAAAGCAAACCCCAGTAAATGCAATCACATTACATTTACACTGAGAAAAGGAAAACCACCAAATATCCAGCTGAATGGCACCCACATAACACAAACAAAGCAAGTCAAATACCTAGGACTTCACTTAGACATACAACTTACATGGAAGCAACATATCAAATCAATTATAGACAAAATACGAATAAAAAGAAAACAGATATACTGGCTAACTAGTCGAAACTCTAAACTAAACTAAACTAAACTAAGCACTAAAATAAATTAAAAATCTACGAAATGATAATAAAACCAATTTGGACTTACGGAATACCACTATGAAGGACAGCAGCAATGAGCCGTACAAACAAACTAGAATCATTACAATCAAAAATACTAAGAACAATAGTCAACGCCACATAGTATGTCAGAAATGAGGATTTATGAAAGGACCTAAAAATTCCAGGAAGAGATCGGTAGGTACGTAAAAAAATACAACGAAATACTGGCAACACACCCAAATCAGCTGGCTGCTGAAACGAACAAAACTCTCATAGAACGAAGATTAAGAAAGAAGCACTCCACTGACCTCGCTAAAGAAATGGAATAGGCAATCTGGAAGATGGAATCCCGCTGGGGGTAACGATCCACATGTTATTTTTTTTCTCACAATGATATAAGAATTTATCAAATGTCCTGTTGGACAAATTGTAGAAAGCAAATAAAATAATGACAATAAAAAAAACGAGGCAATCCCGTGCTACCCCAAGCTAAATAGGTCTTCAAGGTATTTGAACTTGATTTCAATGGAAACGGTTTCATATAAACGTACACTAGTAAATACCCTAAAATTGTCTTAGCTTACCAATGGATCTCTAGTTTAAGGACTTCGGCAGGATCCTTGAGTGAATGTTTTGAAAGTGGATACTCGGCGACTCGAAGTGCTATAAGGTGTTGATAATATGAGTATTTAGAGAATGCATGAGATAATTTACGAGTAGCAAATATCTTGACATCGCATTGCCAAAGAATAGAGACTTTATCTAAAGGATCTGGCCACGGAGTAGGAAAGGCATTGATGCATTTTTGGTAAGCGGAGTATGAGAAAACGTATGGCAGCTACATCAGAATTTTAAAAAAGTAAAGTCTTTTGATAAGAACATCTAATATATATCTGAAAGCAGGTAATTGTGAGAGATGTCTTTGCATAAATTTACATAATATAAATGTTTACTTTTTTTGTTCAGAAGTAAGGATGGGGTTAGTTGAGAAATATGGATTTTTGCAAATTATTTTTACATATTTTCATAAACAAAAGTACAATACGACTTTGTCTAAACTTCTTTTTTTTGGCGCAAAAGAAAATTTTAGATCGTTTTCAAAAGGTGATTTTGAACGCAAAATAAATGATCCACTCTCTTTGCATACGAAGTTTCATGATTTTCTGAATTTCCGAGTTCTCTAATTTCTTCCATAAATAGTAGATTAAGAAGGAAAAAAATAAAAGTGTTGAATTTAAAGCACAAGTAAGTGTGTCTGAATTAAATATGATATTAACAATTTTTGGATGTTAAAGTAAGTGAATGGATAGAAATATCACAAGATAAAGGCTTGAAAATGTAGGTATAATTTATACATATATGTACACTTTAGTAAAATACTTTATTGTAATATTTATGTAACATGTTGAAATAGAAAGTTATTTATATATATCACACCTTCTCTTTCCCGTTTCTCGATTTATTAATGTAGTAATTAATACTTGCAGTTTTGTACTTGTAAATGAAATTGTTTTAAATTCCCATTTGTTTATTATACAGAACTTCAAAAGAAAATGTAATGGTCCTAAGTGAAAACCTCTGTATAATGTATACTATATCTTTGGTTGTGATATGTCAAAAAAAAAAAAAATTTATATTTATAAGATCAAATGATATTGTAAGCAGTTTATTAACAGTATCTTGCTGTTGTGCCGTAATTTGTATACGTTTTATATTCAGCTATTTACTTCGATTTCTTGGATGATTGTTCTGTCCTTAGATAGAAACCTCTTCTGAAATTAAGTTAAACGTTATTGGCATCAGTTTTCTGGGTTCAAAAAATGACAGTAGAGACAAGTTTAATTCTAGGGAAAAGCAAGAATGCTCCAGGACAAATTGTTTATTATTCTTAAACAGTAGCTCAAAAAGAATTATTCAAAAGGATATTCAACGAAATGCCAATATTTTTGGTTTATAAATATAGTTGGATCCTTGCAAATTCGACTGAGATGGCAGTCGTCTGTAAACTGTGAGCTGCTGATTAATATGACAAGTATTGTAATAACGAAGGAGTAGTTATATTAGAACTAGCAATTTACTGCATAAAATATATCTTACTACATCGATAAAATATTTTTACTATATACATAGTGAAAAACTATACTTATCTCACCTTAATAGATTTTACCATCATTATCTTAATTTTGAAGGTGTCGAAAGTATGAACCTATATGTAAATCATATGTACATCAAAATAGCGATTAAAAGAATTATATGGGAAACTACATATATAACTTTAAAAATACAGTATAATAAAATGTTGTGTGTCCGGTATCCCTGGATAGAGTTCGCAAGTTGCAAGGGTGGCTTTTCTCGCTTCTATCGATCGACGCCTGTGCAGAGAGTGACGTCGACTTGACCGCCGACCATAGCCCAGGAGAAGCAATCATCGTTCGATCCTCTCTCGTTTTGAACCTGTTTATACGACTATAAATTTCGATCTTGGTGTTCTCATGTTCACGTGATTCATAGTGTTTATCTTTGTCTACTAAAAATCAGATTAGAAGAACAGAAAGAAGGGAACAAGAAGTATTTAAAAATACCACAGTGAAAACGCTAACAGCAATCAGAACAATATTTAGAAAAACAATACATACATGTTACAAGGTAACTACAAAACTGTCACTGTTTTAAACGAAGACTTTCTTATTTTAAAGAATAAATAAAAGTGTGAAATGGTGTTCAAGTATGTAATGGCATGTCCATACATATTTAATTATTAATCATCTGATACTTGCATTATGAAAAGAATAACATTTTATCAGAGCTGGGTAAAATATTATTTCAAATATTAAATTGTAAATAGCCTGTTTTATTTTAATTTATATATATCGTATTTTCGAAAATAAAGTATGTTACTTGTGAGAAAAAGTTTTAGTGAGAAAAAGTGAGAAGAAGAATAATATTAAATTTGAGGAATACTGAAAACACTGAGGCTTATATTGACATATTTTATTTAGTTTAATTTATATTTGTTTACTATCCAAGTAGTTTCTAAAGAATATAATGAAAGATAAACATAATTATATTAGAGAAACAGTATTAAGAGCTTTCCGCAGAATACAAGATACAGAAACACGACTTTTTAACATTCATTGAAAAATAAAGTGGTGATATCGCTGACAGTGATAGCAATATTGTAGAATTAGAATTATTGAAATATTTAGATGATAAAGATTGGCGAATCTAAAGTATTACAAAGTATAAGTAGAAGAAACAATTTTATTTATTTGTTTTCAAAATACAATATGTCGATTTCGATGTGTCTTCAATTAAAAAACTATTCAATTTCGCTGGATTGATTTTTTATTCATAAAATACTAATCTAAGTGATGAAAACAATGAATGATGAACTTTGTTACATGCGTATAGTTAACCTTAAAAAGAAAATAGATTTAATTTGCAAATATTATGGATTCTTACATTTCAACATTGACTTTATTCTTAATGTATTTTCACTGTTAATTTTAATTGTTAAATATTTTTAATATTATTTATAACATAAAATTAAAATATTTCATTTTATATGAAAATAGAAATAAGTTTATTTCCCGAATTTTTATTTTCTATTTCAAATATTATCTTATTTGAACTGTAAAATAATGATTACTTAAAATAGTATTTCAAATATTTTTTCTACATATTTTACTCAGCACTACATTTTATTATTCCATGCATATGTATCGTACAGTACATGTCAGTTATATCCTTGAGTGTACCATAGAATAGTTTACTATAAATAACAAATTATTATCGTATAGATTTATTTTAGCCGGAAGATCCCATACGAAGACTATTGGAGAGGAACATGATAAGTTACATTTTTTATTTTTTATAGAAAGGTAATTTTAAGATTTACTACATTGTCAATCAATTTCATATCACTAAAATCATCTTTATATTTGGTTTCGGAGTTAGACATGTGTTTTTTATACTCTCCAAAATTTTAAAAATATGCATTGCTCATCATAATGTTACAGTATTGAGAATATTAAAATATTGCTTCTCATAATAATTATAGCTTGGGTTTCTACAAATCGTCATCAATTTAGTAGTTATTCTTAAAAGACCTAAATCTTTGGACCTAGCAGGTTATTTGCATTTTAAATTATTTTATATTAAAATTCTTCTCTTTAATCATAAAGTGATATTAAAGTCAGAAAACTCAAAAACGTACTTATCATGTTTTCTCCTGTAACCTTCATATCCAACATTCATGCTATATCTAAAATTGTTACCAAAGCATTAATTACTTAATTTTATTATATTATATGTTTTATCATTTTATATTAATTTTGTAATGTGCAAAATTATATTATTAATATAATTTTTGTATATTAATTTTGTTCTTATTTTTATAAAATATTGTATTTTATAACAAAGGATTGGATTCAAATTATATTCTTAACTATTTTATTTACTTTCAAAAAATAGTAACAGTAATACAAAAAACTGAACCACTGATTGGACTCATACTTGATTAATCAAATTTTTAAACCTATAGTGATATATAATATCATGTATATGTGTATATGTAATGTGCATTTGAAGTACATTATCACATAATGTATGTGTATGCACATGAATAACATAACAATTATTTCGATTAATTTAACTCGTTATTAATGAACATTTTTTCGAAAGAATTATTAAAAAATATCAAAAGTTATATTTATTTTGTCATGTACCTAATTATTTAAAAATTACTTTAATACTTCAAACAGCATACACGATGTTGATTGGTCATTTATTGTGATAATTTCAGAGTGAGATGTTATGAACAAGTTCTTCTTTTTTAGATTATTATACATAGTATAAATATAAACGGTAAATAAGGTATATTTATTTTTAACTTTTGATTTAACTGATTTTTTAATACAGTAATGTTATACGTTATGAAATATTCTAAACACTATTAAGGACAAAGAAGATAAATATATTTATATTGTAAAAAGTACTCTTGTAGAAAATGTATATGAATAATATGAGAGTAAAGGTAGCATTGAAACACTTATTTATTTTATTCTACAACCATATTAATATTTTTGAAATTCCAAAAAATCATCAAATGATAAAAATATTTTATGGTTAAGATTAATAGTTCATCTTTTAAGGCGACAAAAAATAAAATTTTCTATATTCAACGTCTACTAAACTATAGATCATTTTGTTAGAAAATCGATGAAAGAGCTGCAAGACAAGCAAAATTTAATTCTTGAGGTGAGAGACAAGTATGTTACTGATTTATTAATTAAATTTTACTAACTTGTAAAGATTATCAAGGTGAATAAATATGCAATTTGAAACACGAATCACACATAAATACATATAAAATATTAGCTCTCTCTAATCTTATTTCGATATCTCATCTTTCTCTGAATATGATTGCATGATTTTTCTCTCTTGTATTATATATAAGCTTGTTTTACTTAAATTTAGATAATACAATTTATTTTATGTTATTCAGTGCTTGTAGCAAATTGTTGTTTAATAAAAAATTAATATAATATTGTAATTAATTTGAGTCATTTGAATAACTATATATATGTAATATAAATAATGTAAAATTTGAAGATGAAGAGAAAATTAAGCTTTGTAATAAAATTCGAAAGAATTAATATAGTCAAACTAAACTATCACTATAAATAATATAAAATAGTTAATTCTATGATAGTTATTTTTATCAGTGCAAATAATATAAAACAGTTTGTATGTCAATGATCTTTATATGTAAAATGACACAAGAAATCGATTTATGTAAACGAAATTATAGAGTTTCGTTTAAAAAGAAATGCAATTACACTTCGCAATTACATTGATTCATTTGCGACAAAAAGTTGTACAGTAGTATGATAGAACGTGTTAAGCAATGTAAAATTTTCCTCTATAGCTTTTTTGTAATTTCACTTGGAGCAAAGTTATAAGCCAGTACTCTGTACCAGGAGATGAATTAGTATCGGAAGAAGTGTAAGTGGGTCATAATCTGTGAATCGACATGTAATTGGTCACTATGATTTATTTACTATTATACAAATGATCTATATTTTAGCGCTAAACAAAATTAAACAATTTGCAATTTTGGATATCATAATCAGCTTGACGAAGTGGCAATATTTCATTAATAAGCAAAAACTGCAGTTGGATATAATAAAAATTAGGTAACATATACTCAAAATGTTAGCAAGGATGACTTGAAATCAATAACGAAAGAAAACACCTGAAATTATTATACCAATGATATAAGAATTTACCAAATGACAAATTGTAAAAAGCAAATAAAATAATAATAAAAAAAAAATACTATAATAGATCAGGATGTCGCATGAAATATGTTTCTAAGTTGCTTATTTTTAGTTGG
Source organism: Bombus superbus (assembly GCA_014737385.1). Classification (NCBI taxonomy): domain Eukaryota; kingdom Metazoa; phylum Arthropoda; class Insecta; order Hymenoptera; family Apidae; genus Bombus; species Bombus superbus. Next base: position 107,942 of record JACXIK010000067.1, on the reverse strand, counting down.
TTCACGATGCATGATAGGAGAATATGCATCGAGAATATCGTAGAACTGCCAGTTTAACAGAATTACCAGGTATGTAAGTATGAAACCGGAATTTTTGCAAAGAAATTACACATTTATTGTATGAAAATGATAAAAAGTGTTTTATTCGAAGTATTGCCCATCGCTAGTTATACATTTTTGCCATCTTTCTGGCAATTTGTGAATGCCACGCCAAAAGAACTGTTCCTCTTTTGAGGCAAACCAGTCGTCAAGCCATTTNGTTTGTAGGCACAAAATTCGACATTTTCAATTCTACTAAAACCTATGTTGTTGCACTAAACTTGTATCGCAAACAGTTGAAAATCTTTAGCAGATGTCAAAACAAAGAAATGGCGTCAATGACGCGTATTGAAGTTAGCTACATTAAAAGTTATCGCCACATATGGGCAAATTCCGGTTTCATATTTACAGACCTGGTAACAACACCTTTATCTAGTAAATGTATTCACTGTCATTTTTGTTTTGAGTAACAAGATTTTAGAAAATCAAATTCAAGTATCTACCGATGTACAATTTTCTCATAAATACAGTTAACTTTAGAGTAAAATTTCAAATAATAAATAAAATACATATTAATTAATGTAATGGATGCGATGTTATCCTTTCTTCGATTTATATTTTAATCGTATTTTAATGATATCAGATAGAATATCAATATTTGTAAGTACGACGATTTCAGGCATTTTGTGATTGCTGCATTATTCCTTTATTTGTTTACTTATGCATATGTATGTATGTATACATTTACAGAGTATTTCTCCTAACATGACTATCTTAAATATCTCGCTTATTTTTTATGATCGGAAAAAGTATCAGAGGAAGAGAATATTCTCACGGCCACTTTTTTTTCTCGAGATTTCAAGATCATCGAAGTATTTTTTAATGGGACTACATATTTTTATTATAACAGTCTTATAGCTTATAAAAAGAAAACTCAACGATGTGCAATATATTGAACTTCACGTGATCTTCAACGAGAAAATCATGGTTGTATAGGGAAAAGGTAATGGTAAGACTTGCATGCTTCAATGCAAAATATTTATTTCAGAAAATGTTCAAAATATACACCATTAACCTCAACATACTTTCGGAGATGGTAAATGGATGATTTCTCTACATTTTTAAGTACTACTGTAGTAATTGATGTATATCCATGTAGAACCTTTCTCATATGTTTTCTGGTTTTGTGGGAGTATCATTGTGAACTTTATTTTTTAAGTATCCCACAGGAAGACATCATGTGGCGTAAGATCCGGCGATCGAGCTGGCCAACAAATTTTTGCACCACGTGCATCAGGAACAATTTCGCGACACACTGTTCCAATGAAATTGAGATTCCTTTATTTACCGTCCTCGAACTTAACTTCAAACATTTCATGCTTTTCTCATTGAAAGTCGCGTGAAGGTTAACATATTGCACATCATTGAATTTGTTTTTTTATAACCTATAAGTCTGTTGTAATGAATGTATATAGTTTCATTCAAAAATACTTCGATGACCTTGACATCTCGAAAAAGTGACCTTGAGAAAATTTTTTTTGCCTATCACCACATTTGATATTATTTTTTTTAATAAAAAATAAGCTACGAGATATTTTATATGGTCAAGTTAGGTGAAATACCCTGTATATTGAGTAACAAAGGTATTCGGATGGCGTGGTAGAAAACAAGATATTTTATTTGAATTAAAATAAAATATAACTATTTATATAAGATAATTATTTCAACTATTAACGTTAAGAAAATAATTTTACTTTGTGTTAAAACCAAATGAATTATTTTCAAATATTTTCTTATTTGTATTAATTAAATCATTCAAATAACAAATAATCCAATATAAGAGGTTGTAATGAAATGATCTGTTATATTATTTCAATGAACTAACTTCTTTATTTAACTATATTAGATTCTTAAACCTGAAGTCCGTAAATTTGTATATAGTATAACTATAAGTGAATTATATATAGTATAACTGTCAGAACTGAGCACTTTTTATTTGAAATGAAAATAGCAAGTAAAAAGGACAAATAATTATTCTGAGTAAAATAATAAATAAGTTTATTTAAAAACAAGAATAAGTGCAAATAAATTTTAACCTTATTTGAAAAATAAATTATTGCCAAATGATAGTTTCAAATAATAATGCAAAATAAAAAATAACAGTTTTTCGTATACATAATAGACATACTAATTATTGTAAATTATTCGCTCTTAATACGACTCGAAATTCAAACATTTCATCAGCTGGTTGTTTTGCACGATTATTAATAATGGTAGCATAAAAAACAATCATTCAACTGGACTTCATGATGAAAGAGCACTAAGCACTTGTAAACAAAATGAACCATGTTTAAAATGTCACACATTATGCTGAACACAAACTGAATAATGAATAAAATAAAGAGTACGAATCGTAATAAATATAACTAAATTAGGGCATCAGAATATAAACAATAGAGAACAGAAATACTGCCGATAATACATATTGTCAGAAGTCTGTACTTTTGAAATAAAGGTTCTACCTTCAACCCGCGATAGAAATAAAATTATTTTCCTGGTAAACTCAAGTAACAAATATCTAAATTTTAAATAAACTGATAAATAATAAAATTATTGATTTCTTAAATGGGCTGTTATTTAAATAACATTATCTAATTTAAAGTAACAGAAAAAATAACAAATAAAATAAAAGTTTTATTTGAATAATTATTTGAATAAAAGTTTGTTTTAATAATGCCCTGTTCTGATAACCACACACCCTTAAAATTGTTCTCGTCCCAAATATTTTGTCAGAAAAACGTGTAAATTGTGGTAAAATTGTGTGTGAAAAACTATAAGAAAATATGTATGTATTTTTGATACAGTTGAAAATGTTGATATAAAAGGATTAGAAAACATTTAAGAAATTATTTGAATTAACATTGATAGTAACACAATAAAATAATTTAGAAAATATTATGTAATTATTCGGAATAGGGGGAGTCTCACCGATTTCGATGACCCTAAAATAGGTTGTCAAGGTCAACATTCTGAGCAATTTTTTCTCATACATACACGTAACCGTCGCTCGGTCTTAGGTTCCAAGATATTCGCAAAAACTACAACCTTTAAGTTACTTTTACAGTTCACCCTCGATTAGGTGATCGAATTTTTATATAGCATAAGTAAAAATCAGTGGTTATAGGTAGAGATAAAGTAGTATCCAAATTATGTAGGATAATTTTTGATACGACTGATATACAGAATGTTGCACTTTATTGTGATCTTCAATTGGTCAAAAATAAAACAAATGTACCCGTCATTGTAAATTTGTTTACGGAAAAAATTTATAAAACAATTGGTTAAATAGTGTATATAGTATTAAACTTAAATTGCTTTATAACTGGAGCATTAAAGCCGAGCAACGGTTATATGTGCAGAAAAAAATTTGGGTAATAGTATACAATTTGGTGAGTATTTTCGATTATTTTGAAACTGTAATATACTCAAAAGAGCTGTTTAAAAAAGAAAAATATCACAAAATGTGTCGCAAACGATTATAAGTACTTTTAATATTACTGTAGAACTAAACTTAAATCTTTCTTGCTCATCTAAATAGCCTTTTTTATATTTTAAGCTTTGGGGAAAGTGGAACTTATCCACCAAATTGTATACTACTATATTTCCTTTCTCCTCAAAGATTGTTCAGAATGGAATAACATATAATAACATATTTTTAAGTTCTTGGAATCAATGAGGTTTCTTCTATTCCTAATAATTATCAAAAATAATTTCATATCTAAATAAAATAATGCACAATCATTTAAAATAAGACAATATATTATCCAAATAATCATTTTTCAAATATATTTGAATAATGCCTAGACAATGTAATTATATGGATTAAAAACATTTTGTTCTTTTCATGGTAGCCTTACCATTTAAATCGTGACACCTGGTTGAAAATGATACATGCAAAATAGAATGATTGAACAACGGGAGCCCGTGTCGCATTTGAGTTACAGATTAGAAAATTTTAATTAATAGTTAAGTACATAATCATAAGCAAATAGAACGTAATAAAGTTTTTTAAAATAAAAGATATTGTTAATATTAAAGGATATAATTCCAGTAATTGTATAATGGCTTACACGCATCTTTGGCTTCGTCTTTTAGTTATGATCAATTAAAAATCAAAGAAAAAAATATTCCTATGTGCGAGCAAACCTACCTACACGAACGAAAGCAGGTCAGCTCGAGCAGAGAGGTATATAGTGATCCTCAAATCGAACGACATATGGGCTGCAACTTATCTCATACAAGTCGTAGAGTAGAAGACTATGACGCGAGGAAGCATAAACTATTCTGTGCGAGGTTTCGTAAGAAAAATTATAGATAAAACATTAAACTTCCTAACTCATGGAAAATTTATAATAGCATATTGAAAATTATACCATGAAATTTTGGAATATATGCACCGCGAGTGTCCAGACTGTTCGCAGAAAAAATCGTACAGAAATAACAATCGTTTTATATTACAGTAAATGTTCAATAGTAAATGTTCCTGTTTTCTTGTGAACGAAGTATGCTATGAACACAATACGTACAACACGCACTGTACGCATTACACACATTGTACACCCAAATCACTCCCGTTAGAATTGTACTAAAACTAACTTGTACAAAAACTAAAACTAATTTTATCTCTAACTTTATGTTTATACAGTTCTTCTAACGTTTCTTTTTGGCTATCGATATGACTTTGAACTTTTATAATTGTTCTCTTTTCTTATCACATTTCTAAAATCGTGAAACATGTTACATGGCAAGTTAGCAGTACAGAGTTCGTTCAAAAAGACAAATTTACGATACTCTTCGTCCACTTTTTTCGTTTTTTTTATATAATTCGAAATTAGTCAGAAGTAGTCATGGTATCTAAGTTGTTCCTTTTAAAAGCATGGTTGAATATATCTATCAAGAAAGCGAAGAGGCTGTTCACCAGATGTCTTTTGAAAACGGTTAGAACTGCCTTGCAAGGATAGTATCATTTCGACAACGAACGCTGTACATTAATCTATATTATTACACATTACTTTATAAAACGATACTTTAATTAACCCTATGGGTATACGCTCAAACAATTGTTTTGTAGCTTCTTTTATTTATTGTTTTCTAGTTTATAATTATCCTATCTATAATTGTTTCTTCGTTTTTTATTCCACGTGTATGATGTGAATATTGTCATATGCAACGATCTTTAATTTGTATGGAAAATGTGTTCGTGCAAGATCAGCGCAAGATCACATTCATTAGCACCTCAAGAATACTTACGTACGTAATTTTTTTGAGAACATTCAGGGATAGGACAATCAGAAAAAATACTAATCCTGTCTACTCGAAACTCCCATGGCGCTTTTCGATATGTTGTTATGTATTTCAATGAGTAAGCAGCTTTAATGTTTAATCTCTGATTTTTCCTACAAAATGTCGCTCAGAATGGTTTATGTTTCTTAATGTCATAGTCTTTTTCTTTACGACTTGTATGAGGTAAGCTGCCAACTGTGTGTCGTTGGATTTAACGATTACTGAGTATCCCGCTGCTTGCGTTGATCTACTTTTGGGAATATTTCGGCCGACTTTAATTGATGATAATTAAAAAACGAAGCCGAAAACGCAACTTATTTATTTTTGATTTTCGTCTTATTTTGTCTACAAGAATCTTCCTTTAAATTTGTTAATGACCGTAACCGAACACCCTGTATGTATATTCACTAAATGTACGTGAAGTTAAAGAAAAATTTAAAATATTAAAATGAACTACATAACATTTGCCACAACTAAGTACATATAAATAACACATAACAAAAATATTCAAACGATGTATTTTAAAGTTCGCAATTTATAAACATGTAATTATCTAAAGACTAAATATAAATAAATGCTTTTAACAGTATTTGAGAGCAAACGGAAACGAAAATTTGATGTTGATCTGCAATAGAAAATCATAAGTGGGAAGAAATCAGAAAGAAATAAACCTGAACGTACGTAAAAGATGAAAATCGCATAAAGAAGCCACGGATCTTTTAAAGAGAAGTAAATCACCAAAGTAATAAGAAAGTATAACCATGGCAGAAATATTGCAAATAGAATACGATTTGAATATTACTTATTAAACTGAATTACTTATTCATAACATCGTTAGAACATCTGATTTACGCAATAAATGTATACGAGTGATTCTACAGAAGTGGGAACCTCTCTTTTTAACACTCTTAAAGCGTTAAATTATATTATATTTGCATAGCAGAGAAAGATAATAACTGTGACTTCACACACACATTTATACGTGAAATTCTCAGTCCTCTGCCACAACTACAAAATTTACTCTGCAACTTATGTTCAGTGATGAATTTGAATTTATTTACTAATTTTTCCTTTTTATATATATTTTACAATAATCATTTATCATTCACATTTATTTTTACTTTAATCGACTTCACTTTATTGACAAAAAATATCTACAATCTTTATCATCACTTTTACATCTCACTCCTGTCTGTGGAATTATTTCTAAAAGACTATATCTATTGTATTGAGAAAGGAATCACGTGAAGTGAGTCAAAAGTAATCAAGTGAAGTTAGTGCATTTCTTACTTTTTGTAATGCGTAAGTGGCCATTTTTGATTAGTTAAAATTGTAGATGTAAGTGATGATGATTATCTGTTGAAGCTAGTCAGCTTTTTAATCCACTGATTCGTATTATATTTCAAGTTTTTAATTTTTATTAATTTTTATTTAATGCAACGCAAATATAACATTGGAATCCAATTTTTTTTATATTAGAATTAATATTAGAATAGTAATTCACTTGAGGATTTTTATCATTTAACCTCAAAATTCTCAGTTCTTTGGTCTCAGGCCCCTGTTAAACGATATGATAGAGAACTGAGAGAGGTATCCAGGGCCTTGATAAAAGTGTGTGTCGTTTAATGCTTTGCCTTGATTAGTTAAAGTTATATTTTCATCTTGACTGTTAGAAAATAAGGTGTACAATTTATTTATTTTAGTTTACAATAAAGAACGCAAGATTTGAAGAACTAGTTTGTTTATGTAAAGAATAAATATTTATTAATTTTGAAAATTTAATGATTTTTGTTTTTAAGCTTGAAAGTATTAATTATTTTTTAAATTTAATTTTTTGTTTTCACTTTCAAGTTTAACTGACAATTATCGAGACAGGTATTTAGTATGATTATAATCTAGGTGATTGTAAATTACTATTGATGTATGATGTTCAAATTTTGTAAATAATCCTTGAGAAAACTAATTAATCCTTAACTAATTCTTTGTAATAAAAAGTGCGTGAAAACATAAACTTTTTTAAGTAAAAGGTTTTAAATATAGTTGATTACATGAAATTTTGATTGAAATCTCAATCTCTGGATACTTCCTCAGTACTCCTGATAGTTTCTAAAAAATATTGATAAAATCACATATAGGTACTTATTTATCTGGCCGCTTTTGTAAGCAGCATGTGTTCTGGCATATCTGAAGTAAGAATTCATAAATTAAATGAAAAAGTGTATGCACAAAATCACTGCTACATAATTCTCATGTCTTTGAATTAATCATACACCTAAAAATTTATAAATGTAGTGTTTCACTTATAATCAATTTTTACTATGGTTAATTTATATAACAAATCATTAAAATCCAGATTTAAATGCCTAACTGAATGCCTATTTTTAGCAGAAGCAAAAGAAGTAGAAGTAAAAAAATTTCAATTGTCAAAAATATTTAATCGCTATATAATTATTTAATGATAATGAGATTTAATTATCTCTGCAGTGATAGTGCACTTTTAAACAAGTAACTTAATCTATGCTTTCTCTATCATGAATAATTCATAAATAATTTTGTTTTTTAATTGTGTCTCATAGATAGTAATTTGCCGACGTCAAATCTAGAGTTTAGACTATCGTAATAAGAGTGCATCATAATTTCTTAACAGTTGTATTTAAATCAACGAGCATAAGTGTAACTATCTACTGTAAGGAAGATAAACGATAAATCTAAAATCATTTTAAAAAGTATCTCCCCAAGTTATCAATAAATAATAAAATATACTTAATATAATATTTTCTCATAAAAAAGAATTTGCATAAATTTTGACAATAAAAAGAATTAAGTCCATCATGATAATTCAACATTATTTTATAAATAAGTAGGTTAGGTTAGGATAAGTAGGTTATTTATATAATTATTGTAATATTATCATATGGATAGAATGCAGGTAGATCATTATGTACTTAATGTCCAACACATTAAGAAATGAGATTCTATTATTAAGAAACTGTAGTTGACTTTCTTAGATCCTCTACGTAACCACCTCCAAGGAAACTAATAGCACGAAATTGCGCCTTTTTCGACGCTATTTAATTCTTACTTGTGAGGTTTTTCTCATACGGTAAGTAATTTTGCAATAATTTGAAATCATGAAGTTAGGTGCTTCATTCCATTTAGGGCAGACTATTTTAGGTACTAAGGAATAATTTCCTGTTTCCTCAATAATATCACGCTATTTACTTTTTATCTGACTGGGAAAGACAAATATATTGTAAATAAGATAAATGTTAATTTTACGAGAAATAATTTCGGTGACCTTGATCCTAATATACATTTGTTGTCAAAGACACTCTGCTGACTAACATCCAAGAGGTTTTAGCCGTCACTCCTTCCTTTAATCTTCCTTAAAAGATTATTAACAAAAAACTGTCGTTATCACTACGCTAAATACTACCCATAGTTGTTTGTTGAAATGAATAAAATAACATCTAACACAAGCTTTGTTGTTTCGCACATTCACCCACACGTGCACATACATCGGTCTTTATTTAGGAAACGGACAGCATTATCGATTTCGATGGGTTTTAAGTATGTTGTTATAATCAACATTTTGATCAACTTTTTCTATTACATATAACCGCCGAACTTTCCCAGTTTTCAAGATATTCACAACAAACTATCGTTATCACTATCGTGAATTCTGCCTATATCTGTCTATCTGTAACACAGCCACAAGCATAGCCATTTGCTGTTTCGCTCAACCTCTGTTTATATAAATTACTAACAAAAGATAAGAATTAGGTTTGGGTTAGATGTTGTTTCATCCGGGCGCCTTACGGCTATCGGCAACCAATACTAGTGCATATGCTCAGACACACACGTATAGACATAATTTACTGTAGTGGTAACGATAATTTTTTATTCAGGACCTTTTAAGGAACAACGAGCGACGACTAAAGTCTTCTGGAAGTTGTCCAGGAGAGCGTCCTTGACAACATATGTCATGGTCAAGCTCGTCGGAGGTACCTCCCCTAAAGTCAATATTTATCAGCAATAATGTTAATATACACAAATGTCAATGGAACTTTGGTACCCTCTTTCAAGAGAACAGTTGAGTTTCGACTGTTTGATGTATTTTCTGATAGATAATACCTCATTCCCCATACCATACCCCAATTAATAGCGAAACAAAATTTGATCTTGAATTTCAAGATCAATACCAATCTTGCGACTGCTTTCTTATGTTAATAATCAAACTAAGGTAAAGGTGTAAAATCCAGTTATGATGGTCTCGACATATAATTTCTTTACACTTTATATACCACATGAAGAAGAATATTTAATGATTTGCTGTATGATCCAATATTTTTATCCCTCAGAAGTGTAACAGTATCCTCTTGGTTATAGATTTGTTTCAAAAGTCCTATAGATATGTAAACAAACTTTAGTAATAATACTAAACTATAAATACTATAAATCACACTACGACGTTGTTTTCATACTCATATTCGATAGATAATCATTCAATACAAATCATGGTAAGATTATTGATTCGGCACGTCAATCTTACTTCACATTACACGTTACGGACCACATCATTTAAATAAATTTTTAATTTAAACGGTATTAAATAAAGAGTATTAAACACTATTGTCACATTCCCTCTGACAATTCTAGAAGTAAAACCGGATAAGTTGTTGTTATAAATGTTATATCATGCTGCTATATCAGCTATATTAAAAACAAGTGGTTTGTCAAAGATTTATAATTAATCTATTCTATTCAAAGCAGTATTTCGTTTCCTTTAAAGGGATATATCATTTTATACATTTAAGAAGAAATCGAAGAAATTACTTTTGAATATTTTCACGCTTTATATACATATGTTGTGTAGTTTGACGAAAAAATTTGTTGAAATTCGAGTAGTTGACGAAATTATAATACTGAAGAAAACGGAATGTTAGGATAAATAAACTCTTAATCTAAGTATATAATTTATTGCACAAAATGTATTTTACATAAGATTATATACAAGATTAAGTTTTAAGATATAAGAAGTTTTTAAAAATTTTGCTATTATATTCTTCCTTATATGTCATACCATAAGTTATAGAAGATTGAAACTAAAATATCTTTTAAATTAATTATTTTTCAACCCTATCACATTAATACTTTTTTGTAAAGAATTAAAAAATGCATCATACGGTGCATAAAATATGTATACTTCCATTTTAAAAAATGGGGGACTTTGGTATAATCTTGAAAAATTGTAGGGAAAAATTTCTTTCGCAGCAGTATTCTTGATAAAAACAAATAATAAAGATTTCTGTACATTTTTGTCCTTTCACCTATCCTTCAGTAGTTATATCATTCGGCACTTATCATGGAACACCCTGTATAGTTTGATTTTATTAGTTCTTTATGTAACAAATAAAAGCAGTAGTCAATTGTAATGTTTAACATAACTTTGCAAGAAAGTAATATATAATGTGCGATAACTATTACATCTAATATATGATAACTTATCTTGTAAGATATTTTGCATGTCATATTATTTTCACAAGATTTCATGAACGACAGTATGCTTATTTTGAAAGAATTAAGTTTTTAACGACTTAGTAATACAGATAATAATAATGTGTAATGGATTCTGGGGCCTTATCTCTGTAAATATATTCGTGTATGTTATTTGCTAATCAATATTATTAAATAACAAAGTTAATTTGAATTTTAGAGTTTATACACTAATGAAATTATCGAAATTATTCATTAATTATTAACACAAAGTAGTCCACTTACTGCGATACGGGCAAAAGAAATTACAACTTTTAGAATATATATAAGAAGTTTCTTTCGAGAAAATGAAGAACAGTTATGCTAATTTAACCAGAATAACACGAAAATAAATCCTTTTCATAGAAGAAAACTAAAATTTTCAGTTATTGATTAAATTATATTTCAATATATGTATAAAGTGGTAGCAGTAAATAGAAAATAAACCCTGCTTATAATTAGTATATATTAGCAATCACGAAAAATTTTAATATGATTGACTCAATCAACTAATTGTTAAAACAGACAAATGAAGTGCAAAGCATAAAAAAAGAAATAAAGAAAGTATGGAAAAACAACAAAGAGATCAAGAAAGTTATATGTAAATTTGCATTCATAAAGTAAAACATATAAGAAAATAAAACTAATTGGCAGAAGAAAAAATAAGCGCTACATTATCACAACTAGAGAGGGTGAAAGAAGTCGGAATACAAGTAGATAAAAAAATAATATAATTATAAGAGAATTAAAAAGACAGGAAAGTGTGAAAGACGTCATAGAAAAGCTTGAGTAGAAGTTAGGAAAAGTTAATGCTAAATACCAAAGTAGAACGGCCAGAAATGAGATCAATAAACAATAATGGATAAATAATTTATGGTAAAATTAAAAAGTTGGGATGATGTTAGACCAAACAAGAAAATCTTGAGATCCACCATATTCATATTAGTGGCGAAAACTTGTAAGAATGAAAACATTTCTTTCAAATACTTCTGCATGGATGTAAATAGCGGTCATAAACTGTCCGTATAGCTCGCCGTTAGTTTTAATTACACAAAGGAAAACTAATGAAACACAACATATAATCATATAGAATTTCTATAATTTTGCATGTCTAACGATTCACAATACAATTTTCATTTTCACAAAATTTATATACAATGAACGCAAAAAAGATAATAATTTTTGTTATAATATCGACACTTAAAATTCCAATTTATTTTTGTTTTGTGTAACATTTTGGAACTGATACATATAAATTTTCACGGATCAAAAATTAACAAAAATATGCTGACTTTCATTGTATTTTTTAAATATTGTTTACGTAGCTAAATTCCCCGGTTAAAATTTTTCGAAACCTAAATTCCACAGATATTCCGTGATATCTGTTTCTAATTTGCAACTTTGGGAACTGTTTTCATCCCTTCAATATGAATGTTAAAACGTAAAAAGAAAAAGATATACATACAAGAAAACATTTTTGTTCGACAATGGTCAGTACATTTGCTAGAACAGCAGAGGCATAAGTTGTATAAATTTAATATGAACAAGTATAACAAATTTAGAGGACATCTAATAATATGTCTACCAATAAGATTATCCTTGAGATTAACAAATAATGAAAAAGTGATAAGAGATATCAAAATCTGGATAGAAGATACAATGATATGGAATAATAAGAAAACAATTGAGTATCAAGAAAATATGGTAATGCAAGAACTGGATTCTTATTGTGATCTAAAAGAATTGTGCAAACACTTATGGCTAGTTTAGACGATGCAGCTTTTTGACTAAATCGGTAACAACCGAAAGCAGCGTGTACAAAACTTTTAATATCGTTATTGAAACAAAGGTTCAGTCTATGGAATAAAAGGATAGATTGATATGAAAGTAAAAATTTGGAAGGAGTAACATGGAGAGAAATATGTGGTTTGTTAAAAGAAGATTTTGATAAAATTGATAAATCAGTAAATAAATTTTCCCAGAAATGAAGAAAATCGTCATATTTTAATTTTTAAAAATTTTTTGCCATTATTATATACATTCAATGATGATGAAATTTTAAAATTTCAAGTCGAAGTTATAAATTATTCAGCAAATGAATTTTATAAACAGGTAAATTATAGAGATCGGAAACTGCATCAATATAACATATCATCATTATTAATTGTAAGTCCAACGACTGTGCTGTTAGATGTTAAGAAATCCGTTCATTTGATTATAGATTTGGATCGGACTACTTGATTATATATAACGACGGCAACAACTAAAAAATTAGTTATTATTATATAGTTTCTATAAGTTATTATTATTTTATAATCTAATTCACTCCTAATTTCAATTCTTAATGTAACTTGAAAAATTAAATTCTACATAATGTATATAACGATAATAATTTAAATTTTAGTCTTGACCATATCATCACTTTCTCTTCGAGGCTAATGCTTAGTTTCATAGTTATGTTCTGTTTGATTAAATCTCTTGCTATTTGTTTTAATAAATCATCAAAAGTAGATATTGACATACGAAAATAATTAAGAAATGTTATGTCATCCCTTCTTAATTGAGACATGAGAATCTGATAGGAACCCAATTGGTATCCTATCTTTTACAATAGAATGTACTTCTGTTGGTCCTGTTTTTATGGCGACGGCAATATCAAAACGCAATGAAAAACGTACTAATAGGCAAACAAAGAAAGGAAGTAAGCGCGAGAGTTGGATTTTCGGCGAAGATACAAAATCGCGTAAATGCCGCTTTAGATTGTTATCGATTTGGTAAAATTACAGAATCGATCAAGAAACCATATCGTCTGAACGGAGAGCCATAGAAAACACAACTTAGAAGAAAATTAACTTCATTAGTTGATAAAGGAATTAAGCCTTGATATGATAATGGGTACTTGGTTTTTAGAGAAAAATAAAGAAATAAAAACACTGGTTTTGTGAACCTAATCAGGGAGTAAGCAAAGCCTATCAAGAGAGTAGAAACAGGTGAAAACATCAAAACCCAAGAAGAAAGTATATTTCGATAAGTTTTTAAAGTAATATTAAGTAATATTGAGTATTAATGATAAAGTAATAATGATAAGTAATATTGAGAATTTGAAAACAATAAAATGTAAAGTAAAGAAATAAAATTGGGATGCATATTACAGAAAGGTATAGGAAAACAGAATGGTGTGGAACGTTAATTTTTATGATATGAGGCATCCCTATTTAGGCAAGAGCATAGACTACAATGAGCTAATTGCTGTACTAAGAAGACTGAAATCAGGAAAACTTCAGGTTTAGGCGGCATATCGAACTCATTTCTTAAGTATCTATCGTTTATTAGTGTGTAGTTAGAAATGAGATCCTACAGAAAGGTAAAGTGCCAAACAGTTAGTAATTCCAATATAGTAATGCCCTACAAAAAGGATAATATAGCCAAATCCAATACTGACAAGAGTATTACAATAACAAATATCATTGCAAAATTTTTTGCTGCAATTCTAGCAATGAGAATGAACCTATGACGTAAAAGCAAGAATCAAATCAAACGGGTTTTAAAATAGTATGCGAAGGTAATATTTTTGTACTTCAGGCTAAAAGAACAGGAGTGCCAAGCAAACCAAAGGGAAAACCATACGTATCTTTCGTTCATTTCAAAAGTAGCCTTTTTATTCCGTTCATTACTTGCTATGGTATAAACTTTACAAAGCAGGGTCAGCTCTTAAATTGTAAAGATTTTATCTGGCATGTACCAGAAATCTAATGTATTGTAGATAAAATATAGTCAGAGTAGACAGAATAACATTTAGAACTTTAAGCTTGACGCTATTATCGTTGCTGAAACAAAACATAAGTTCTTTATGGGTTAATGGCCGGAAATGAACGAGAAAATGCAAAAATTTTGTTTGCTGATGACCTAGTAGTGCTTATGAACAAAATATTTGTGTTCCAGAATAAAGTTAATATACTAACAATAAGCAGACCCACGATGTTTAAATAACAAATTGGTTGTAAATACAGCGTGAAACTTAAAAAAGATTCATAGCTTCTAGGGTAGATAATACTTGCCAAATGATGAAAAAAGTTCCGACAACTATGGATCAAAAAATTAATAACTTCAAAGTTATAAACAAAACAATTTTTGTTTCGGTTCATGAAGCGAGTAGCGTTATTGCTTCGAGAACTATTTTACTGTCTTTCTTATTTTTTTTCCTCTCTTGATTACAGAAAGTTTCTACATGTCCCTCTTTCCTTTTCTCTACACGCTTGATACTTTCGTATTAAAGATTTGCTCTTGATCCCTAAACATTCCAACTATTTCCCTAACATTTTATTAAAGCAAATAATCCATTGTTTCCATACGATACGATAACTCTCGAAGAGAGAAAGTCAGTCATTTTAACCGAAACAAAAAATTGTTTGTAAGTTTGAAACTATTAATTTTTTAATCCATGTTTGTTAGAACTTTTTTTCATCATTTGGCGGGTACTATCTACTCTAGTAATTATGAGTCTTTTTTTCTTTCACCCTGTATACATAGAAACGAAAATGCTGATATGTAAAATAATCAAGAAGACAGAAGAAACATAAGAAAAGTCAAGCACAATAGGCATAATGAAAACATGAAAGTCCCATTCACACTAGACATATTTTTGAGACATCTAAATATTTTGTCAGCAGTGCAAAAATATCTTTAAGAATAATGTGGAAACCACCAGAATAGAATAAGCTACTTGAATCGGTAACTGTAGTGACGTTGATCTACAAATTGGGGAAAGGGAGTCTGTTCAACCGTTCGCGGAAAGACGCCATCGCGAAGAAACGCGTCAGCGAGAGTTGTATGTTCTCGCTACGATTTCATAACCGACGTCGCGATATGATTGATCCCCTATTTCGATTAGGACAATAGGTGTGGTTAATAGATGAGAACACAGGTTTAACAGGATTATTATGCACTATATTTACAACACTTATCTCGCGTATTTACAAGAAGTTTGCAATGTTATCGTTACAAATTGCGATATCGAACAGCGATATAGTTCCGATCGAATGGGCAGAAAATAATGTGACTCGCGCGATGCGTTGTTCGGACGAAGTACGTAGTTATGATTCGTGAGACGTATGATTGAACTGAATGTCACTCGTATGTAATAACTTTTAACCCGATTGACTTGACGCGATGTTAGTTTGACTTGGACGAAGTGAGTAAATGTAAAGAGGAATGACTTGTTAGACGTTACTGATATGATGGTTGACTCGAAAGTGTTTTTCAGCTGTGTCGTTGTTGTGAAGGAAAACTCTGGATGGGTGTGTCCAGGCTGTGATGAGACGCGGATTCGTTGATGACCTTTTTCGTACCTAAGTGAGTTGATGCTAATTGGATAGGCCGAAAAGGTTCTGGAGCGTTGGGAGATAATGGTCGTCATTGACCAAACGTTAGTCGTGGGGGACTAATTTCTGGGAAAAACTCGCGATTTCCGTTTTCCTCTGGAGCGAGCAATAAATCTAGGGACAGTTTTACAGTACGATTGTTAAAAGAGAAACTCAAAAGACTCGATAGTCCGGAGGGTTAAAAATACGATAATTTACGATATGTCCTTAGGTTTATTGAACGTCTCCAGAAGGATCTGTGTGTTTGGTGACCATCTGGATGCTAGATGATCTACGGTTGTGTTACGCGACGTAACAGAGTCGAAGAAACACAAATCAGCTTTCTGAAAAAATTGCTAAGTGTTCTATGATACACTGTAGGCTAGATAATGCAACGGAAAGTAGGAAAAACTAGATTAGAAAGAAAAATTGTGAAGCGAGCGATAACTACTGCTACAATCTTTTCGGTGGGGGGGGGGGGAAGCACTTCCCAAAGACTCGCTATCAATTGCTGGCCGACTTGGTGGAAGGATTGAATCAGAAAAGAAACTGGTACCCGCGTCTAAAAGAGTTATTCACAGAATATGACAGAATATGTGTAGATACCTAATTCACAACAGAATCAAATTATGGACAAAATTAAAAAATATTCACTTAAAGCGTCGTCGATCTATAGCATCATATACAGGGTATTTCGTGTAAAACAGGCCAATTAAATATTTTCTCAATCTGTAATAATACATACAATTTTTGTTGTTGTATGTTACACTTAACACTGTTGTACATACATTCATGTGCGATAGTATAACTTTGAAATAATTCTAAAATTTTTTAATTAGTATATAATTTATTTTTAGTGAGATTCTAGGTTGCCTTATACTACCCTTCAAGTATAGCAATCGTACCAAAGATGACTTAAGGCGGGTACGAGGAGGGCTTTTTAATGAATCGGCAAATGACAACTCGCCAGCCCCACATAACTGACGGCTACGGGCCAGGGGCCGATAGGTATGCAAATGTGCATTTTTCCTTCCTCACGGAAAAAAGAGGTTAGCTTATACTGACACGCAGTTTTTGGCGAACTTTAATAATTTGTTTCATGGGTAACGATCTTGCGTTTCCCATGTTTGTCACCGGTGCTATCATTTTCACGAAATGTTCTAATAATATTTGTGTATACAAAACGCGATGGACAATTACCCATTGGAAATTTTTCTTTGTAACTCTGTACAGCTATTCTTAGACATAGTTGAGTTTTATCATAAATGAAAAGGATTTCAATTTTTGCCCTTTTCGAGTAATGTATTATCGTTTGTGGATATACTGAAAGTAAATCCTTGTGTATCTGCAGAGCAATAATAAATGTGTTTATTTTCGATCTTAAATTGACTTTTATTGTCGTTGAAACCTAGAATTTCGTTGAATGTAATGTAATGTTCGACACTAATTTTAAAATTTTTGACTATAACATACAACAGAAAAAATTATGTGTATATCCTAAAAAACACGAACGACTTTGAAAAAAACATTAAAAAACTGTATTTATTAAGAAAAGTCTTTTCTGTCTGATTCGACTCTTAAAACCAATTAAATTACACAAGTTTTATTCAAATTACGTAAAATACGTAAATATATTTCTTGTATTATAACAAGTAGCGAAAGAGTTTAGGTGGTCTGTTTTACGTGAGATACTCTATATAGCAGAATAGCGGACTTGACATAAGGAGAGAAAATTGGATACCTAGGTTTGAACCATCAATAACGTACAGAATAACCCTTGTGCAATTAAGACTCATAGACAAATTATGTTGGATAACAAAATAATCCAAGAGGGTTTAGTTTGTATGAATTGATTGTAATCTATAACTACGAATTACTGCTAAACTACCTGCTGTATAAAAAAGATATTCAAAGAGGAATTAAATGGTTTCGAAGGAACATAATGTGTTAGTAATTAACTATACTGTAGATGAACGCGTAGAGATCATATAAAGGTAACATATGTTCTCTTAACTGGAATTATAATTTTTGCATGAATCTACTTGACACCATTCGATTGCTGTTCGAATATTTGTTTGTTATAGCAGGTAGCTTATCGGTAGTCAGCATGTATAAATTAAAACTGGGCATCCTATGCTATACCGGACACCCTGCTATAATAAATAGTAACCTAGCGTGTAGGTAGGTTATGCAATTCTAACGAATTGGAAATAAAACATGTCTTAATTTATTGGCTGCAATACGAAACATTCGGATTGAAGTCTATCTCAAACAAAAATATCATCAACTCTCTCTTCCTCTCTTCCCCCCACCACTCTTTCCTCTCATTGAACTATTGAAATCCTAAATGTGATTAGTAATAGAATATCATGAGATGCTACCGTTTTGTTTTCTTTTGTCTTAACTATGAAGTCAAAATCATATATGTACAGGCTGTTCAAAAATTATTTATTATGGCTTTGGAAGGTGATTCCATATCTTCGGATAGGTGAGAATCTATTTAAAAAATCGACCACAAAATTGACCTTAAATATGATTGATTGAATTTATATATATGATCGATTTGAGAAAGTTTCTCAACATTTTTTCTATGACATCATATAATATTCATCACGAGGAACAAAATTTTCAGAAGCACCATGGGTTGCAAATGGCCGGTTTTCTTAAAAAAAGATGTTTAAAATTTCATTAATTCTGAAATTGATTTTATTCGTATTTTAAAATCAGAGGTAGCACAAAATAAGGTCAATGCTAATATCTATTTACTTGTAAACGTATAACATCTATCACTTTAACTTTCAAACTGTCTTTATCTATATGCAAAAGTCAGATGTGGAATAAATCAGATATGATCAAGCGGTCCTAGCTAAATCTCTGTATCATAATGTGAGGATTTCTATACGTCCAAGTTTGGTATTCTGATGACTGAGAATATTACTGCTGGAAGATCTGCTCTCATCCGTGAACAGGTTATCTCCAAGACATCATGGGTTGCGTTCGAATCTTTTTAACAGTATATTATCTTTTAAATTAATCGCATTCAGCGATAAAATTTTCGTTGAGCGACATAGTTCATTCCGTGAAGTTGTTGCACACGATGTACCTTGTAAGAACATAGACCTTCTTCATATATTATTCTTCTAACTGCATCGTCTGAAGTACCTATTCGACGAGTTATTCTTCGCATATATATCAATGACTACACAACAACTTGCTCTTTCTTATGCCAATGAACACGAGATCCGTCGAATAATGAATTGCTGTCAATCATTGAACTCTTTGGGAATCACGATGATCTTGTCACGTAACACAACGGTAACACAACACAAAAGAAATTAGGATCCGTAGATCGAACTCAGTTTATTGCTATATGACTTGGATCGATAGAATGACTGGGGTTTACAGTTTTTAAGAGCTTATATACTATGGGTTTCCTCTTAGGTGGGGACGTTCTTGCTTGGTCATACTTTGGGCGTCTGGAGATCTTCATGTCAAGGGGGTCGTGTGACAATCTCTAACTTTTCCTCCATGCTGCAATCTTCTATTAATTCTTGCTGATTGTCGATATTATATCACGCAATAAAGAATAATTCCCATCGGCTTCATGGCACACTTTCTAAACTTTATTGTTTATCATTACACCCATTATATTGTATGATATTATATTATTATTATATTATTTATTTTCTTTATTTATTTACTTTTAGTATATTTCAATTTTAGTTTACTTATTTTGGTGCTTATATTGTCTTTTATTTGTAACATATTACCACAATATCATAAATAAAATCAATTTAAGAAATAACGGAAATCTAAACATATTTTTTCAAGAGGAGTTGCGATGCGTGATAGTACTATATGATATAATAAAAAAAATGTTGACCTTGAAAATCATGCTAATGGTCAATTTTATGATCTACTTTTTTTAAACAAATCTCCATCAATTGGGGAGTGTAGAATCACTGCCCTGAGTCATGACAAATAATCTTTTGATACGACAAAGATTTTATTAGGCAACTACAACAGTCTAACTACAATAAGTAAACTACTGCCATATATATATATTACTATTAATAATACTATATTAAGGACAATATAATTATATAGCGATAACATATAAATTTTTTTTCAGGGCGTTTGGTGACCGATAAAACAATAGACAAGTTACAATACGGCATTAATATGGAAATATTGCAATATTCTAACGAATACAATTAAAAGGTATAGAAGTATATATTGCAATCATCCTCGTGCCCGCAGTAATGAATTTGGAACAGCAACAAGATTTTTGATTTTACAGAGACATAAACGAAAAATAATAAACACAAATATATATGAAAGCGAGCATAAGAATGTCATTGTCATCTTGTATAAAACAAACTTGATTGCAATAGAAAATACTTGTTTATTGAATTTCTGTCAGTTTGACTGCTAAACTGCAAGTAATTTTTATACAAATTTTCGATTTTGATCACTGTTCAAATGCAGTATTCGAAAATACCCAAAATTAATTTATTTAGTGTTTTAATATGATATAATATTAGTTGTGATAATTTTGTGAAACTATTTAAAATTACACTAATAAATCTTTGAAAATTATCATTCAATGTCAAATTTTAAGAATATAATTGATTACTCCGAAGGTAATGGAGATATATATTTTGACGAAATTTTAAGAACTTCGAGATGATAAAGAATTTGACTCTGCTAACATTAACTGAAAATTACAAAAAATTTATTAATTATGAAAAACTGTTACATTGAATTAAGTATGATGATAAATAATGAATACAATAACATACAATTTTTCATATTTTATGAAAAAATAATAGTTCTCTAATAGTTTAAAACGTTGAGAGATACGAAAATGTCTGAAAGCAAAGTAAAACCGGCATCGCCAATACCGCCGGCTACTACTATACAATGCTGTAATAGCTTAACAGATACACAATGTCCAGCACTCCAAGTGACGTCACGAATGTTACGTTCGCCGAGTCATGAAAGTGTTACAACTGACCTCTCTCTATTTAGCGTCTCTTCAATAGCAAGCGAACTGCGAGGGGTTAACAGACTCGCTACTTTTAAATCTTATACCGATATACATCTTTCTGGTCGTGGCCCATCACCGAAACCTGACTCTCGTCTGGTTCAAAGCAACAGGTTTGTGTTATTTATTTATACGGACAGTCTATCGAAAGTATCGACTTGGTCGTTAACAAAAGTTTTATTGGTAGATGGCGATTCAATTGAGGTATTAAAAACACGTCAAGATTTTTGCTAATTTTTATATTTACCAATCATCATATTAATTAAAATTGAGGTTTTCAGACATAAATCGTGTTCTTTTGGAATAAACATCTACTTAGCTCATCAATTAAGAAATCTTTGATACGGCGTTGCCTATGAAATACATAATCTGCTAGCCAGCTTTATTCGCTGCAAGCCCATTAGCCACAATTAACGACAGATTGTATAATCAACCTATAAATCATTTTTCGGGCGCTATGTTGTATCATACCTACAGAAAGTATTTACACATACCTTTATTCCAATGAAGCATCTGTTATTAAACCCTATATTTTATTTTCATAGTAACACATTTTTGTAGTCATGTGAAAGTACTAATAAATGATACGAAGCGCGTAGATCTAATTAGTTAATTTGTAAATGCTATAATGAATGCAATGATCTGCAAATACATTTTCTAACCACTTACTTATTTATTTTATTTATTTTTTTTATTCCTGCGTATTTGGACGTTTCTCTAATGGGAGTAACTTATAGATTACGACAGGCTTTTAGTAATTTTAGAATGTAGTGTATCGTGCAATTTCTATCGTTAGGGTTTGGTGAAGGTTTCATTCTGACCCAGTGTTTTCGTTGAGTACTTTTAAGGGTTTATACGATTGATAAGCCGCATAAAGCATTCGCTATGTTGTTATTACCTAATATCATGGTGCAGTATCGTAAATATCATCCCCAGTAGTTTGGATTATGCCGCTTTAATTTTCTTGAGATTGCTTTTGGTGGTTGCACTCTATACAAGGGGAGGATATGTCTATAATAGCCCAACCATTATTTTGTACACAATGTGTCGATAAAAGCTACTACATAAAATAGTTTGCTATTTTGTAATTCACTTTAACATCGCATCGCCTATAAAAATATTAGGATACAGTCACAGGTTTAAACACATATATAGCGTGTCTCACGTAACTAGACAAATGTATCTTCCAAATAGTTAAAGGTGGATAAACATGCTTCGAGCCAATATTATATAGTATCTAATAATGCATAATGCGGATATAATTTCCTACACTTTTATACATTGATACGCTTGAAAAATGCAATTGCATCTTCCTTTGAATAGAATTCTATACCTTTGACTGGCCTAGTCGATATAGTTTTATAGTTTTTTGCAAAAATGTACTGAGGTATTTAATACCATAGACCTACTATTTCAAAACTTACTGTGGTTAAGAGTTCGCTAAATTATTTCGA